>OZ005740.1:43511973-44212360 GCA_963930735.1 Dioctria linearis
ATACAGCCCTTTTAGCCAATCTTTAAGAACTGGGTCTCTACTCTTCTTCTATTATAGATTGAAAGTTTTTTATCTAGTCGGCGAATACGCAAGTTATATTAAATGGCGTTCATCTGAACTTCATCCTATAAATGCCAGTGTGTGCACAAGGGCTTTTAATCTCCCCCTCTGTCTCCAAAATCTTCATTAACGATCTGCTTTCCATTACTTTCAATCCTATCCATAATTTCGCCGATGACAGTAGATACCCTTGAGTACCTTGAGATACTCTATTGTCCCTCTTGCCGACTTCAAAGGGAATCCCACATGCGTTACAGGTGATTGCATGATTAGATCATTGAATAACCATCTTGACAATATCCTCGCTTGGGAGAAAGTGAATCGCGTCGAATTCAATGCATCTAAGTCCCAAAGCCGTGTCATCTCTTTAAAACAAGATCAGAATTTTTCCACTGACGTTTCTTTTGATTGAGCGCTGTTTTACGCAAGGCATCTATCTCGTTAGCTCAGAGGTAAGGACAGTCGCCCGGAAAGCGGCAAGTCCCGGCTTCAAAAAGTTTTCTAAAAATTCTTCTATTCCATCTGACCGATTGCAAAAATAGTGAATTCGAGTCCTGCATGGGACAATATTGAGAATATTTGAACTCTGTCGGCAGATATTCCATAGAAGGAGAAACATCCATTTATACCTATCTACGACTCAACGTATAGGCCGAAGTAGGCCGGTTTTTCAACGCGTAGTGAAATATTTTTCATTAATATACAAAATACGCATGTTGGTGTGGCTTGGTGTTGTGTTTGTTTGTGTGTTGTGGTACTCGTACGCTGAAGCTATTCAATTCACAAAACAAAAAGCTGACTACATAAATTGTAGGAAATTTTCTGTAGTTTTATTTATTACATAACTATTTTCATCGTCAAATGGGTCCGAAAGACGATATTGGCAAAAAAACTGTGTTTGGGCGCCATTTTGTTTTTCAATATGGCTGTGCGAGCGGCAAAGATACGAAGTAGCAAAGTGAAAATTGTAACAGAGCACGTCGTAATATATGTATAACAATACCAAAATTTCAAAACTCCCGGTAACCCCCTTTTTGAGTGCCAAATGACTGTCGTATTGAAAATACTTTAAAATACTTATCAAGTACTTTAATACTTAAGTACCTACGCAAAACTTATGGTACTTGTGTCCAAGTTCTTGAGAAAGTACTGGTACTTGTTTTTCTTAAGTACGAGTACCAGGATACTAAATACCAGTACTTAGCATTTATACCTGAAGTCCTGAAATACTTTATAGCTTTACTTTATTCTTGTTGCGACAACTTTTAGTTATAATATTTTTTATATATAACTAAAAATAGACTTCTTTTAGATTTTCCTTCAATATGCAATAAATAGCCTTTTTTGTAAATTGTGAATGATTCTTTTGGCGGTCTTATGGTACTCTTCTAAAATCCATTGTTTTACATATACTTAAAAAGGTACTGTCCGATAAACTCTTATTTTCTATATTTTATAACCTTTCCTAGCAATGCTTGCTCTGCATATCTCTACAATGCATCTCCTGAGCATTTATTATATAAAAAATAGAAGTATGAAAGCTTCGCACAATTAGACAGAAATTTTCGACACCAATTTTTAAGTTTACGTACGTAAAGTTAGCACCACAACTTCGTCTGATATAGTTCGGAGCTATCTCATAAATTGTCGTTAATTTGTGATGAAAACCATAAATTTGTCGTGTCCTTTTTTCTAAAGGAAACTGGACGCGACAAATTTATGGTTTTCACGAAAATTAACGACAAATTCCAAGATTTATAATTTTCCAATCCGATAAGTTTTGGCCGAGTTCCAGTGAGTTGCGGTGCTAACTTGACGTCAACTTAGCACCACATCCAGTTTCCTTTAGAAAAAAGGACACGACAAATTTATGGTTTTCGCGACAAATTTATGGTTTTCACGACAAATTAACGACAAATTATGAGATAGCTCCGAACAATATCAGAGGAAGCTGCAGTGCTAACTTTACGTACATTTTAATTTTCCTTTTAGATAAATTTTGCATTTGGAAAAAATTTCTCTCAATTTTCGGTCTCAATTACGATATCATCGTAGACGATCATAATCAAGAAAGACGCTACAAGTGTATTTGTATAGCATACAATTGAGTTTAATAAGCTTAATGTCAAAAACTACAAAGACTTAGGCACATGCTTCGGAAAAACAGGTGCTCTGAGGATTTGCTCGACATCAGTCTTAGAACTGATGCTGTGTAGGACGCACAGAGAAAATAGATAAAAAAACAACAGCGCGGTTGTTAAGGGAAGTGAAAAATTGTCATCCTTTGGTGCAAATAAATTTGAATTGTGTTTTTGATATTTTTATGAAAAAAATGAATCAAATGAAGATGGACGAGCTTGGTGCGATTCTGGAATGTAATACAATTTACAAATAGAGGAATATTCAGCGTTTAGATTAACACGCGCAACATATTAAAATGTCATTTATTTAAAACTTGTTTTCCTTTGTTACAATTCTACATCTTTTCATTATAAAGGACTCTAGTCGGGCATCAAAAACTTCATGCAGGATTTCAAAATGACGCAATATCCTTCAAGTTCACAGAAACCATGCCAAAGGCAATGGACCGAGACTAAATTACACAAACCTCTAAGAATCTACGCAACTATTTTTCAAGCCAAAGTCCATTCCATGGAAACATGCATTAGAATCAATATAGAAAGAGGTTGCCCACATGCAAACATACCTATATACATATATAAACTCCGAAAGCCAAGCCGTGATAAAGGCAGTAATCTCAAATACCTTAACTTGAAAGCTAGATTGGGACTGTAGGGATGTCCTGCATTTACATCAGAAGACAGTAAAATAATCCTTTATTCGTTTATTAATTTAAAACCTAGGATGAGGGCCCTTACGGGGTCCTTAGAACGTAGGCCAAAAAAGGTCCATTATTCATACAGGTCATCTATCAAACCAAGTAAACCTTAGGCCCCTCTCTGACGGTCGGTTTAGGATGGTAGCGACGTAGCATCGGTACGACATGGAGCTTTCTCGCGATCATACATGCCATGGACTAAATGCACGTTTCCCGAAACGGTTTTGTACGGATGTCTTAATGACCCGAAGGAGGGGCCTTAGGTAATACGAGGTACATGAAGGTAGTGAAGAGCCGAATCCCTATTTACCGGACCCAAACCCTACTGTGGCCTTACAAAAGGGCATCTAGCAGGAGAAATGATGTCGTAAATAGAAAAGATTCACCAGATATAATGGCAGAACCATCCTGGGCTAAGGGCATAAATATATGGAGTCAGGTTGCGGTCTAGCTTCAAATCGCGATACAGTAGTTTAACAACACAAATGTGTACAAATACGCAACATTGTGCATATTAAGTCACCAAACTATTTACAAGACTAATCAGCAGACTAGGAGGTACATCAGAATACAAATTGTTTTAAATTTTCAGCTTACTAGTCTGCTAGTAATGCTTCGATTCTTTGTAGGTAAAATATATGTTATTATTGAAGTTTCCAAGCGTGCTTCCATTTAGGATTTCATTTTTTATTAACACATCTTTATGCTTCCACAAATCAAACAGTTGTGGCTAAATGCATATTGTATATGTACCGAGAAAACTGGCGAGCTGCGTACATACGTCACCCGACAGTCTGAAGCTAGACCGAGACGTGCTCCATATGTTTGGTATGTATCCTAAGGCACACGAAGAAGTTAATTAACTTCTCATACAAAGACTTTCAAAAAGTAGTCAACTGTGGTAAGCACCCGATTAGGTTTTTACTGGCATAATAACCTGACCATTGCTCACTTGAGCACATGCTTAAGAAAATGGGCAAGATCACAGATTGACAACTTCCGATTTTACAATTAAGACGTAGATCTGTAGAGCACGTACCCACTCTGCGAATGCGCAGGACTTGCTCGCCAAAGACTCCAATGCAGTGGCGTACTGACTTCGAAGCGCTCACTACGTTCAGTTCACTGACATGTATATAAATGTGCTGACTAATCTCCTGTTTCATGTGGCACCAGTTTTGATTTCAGAAAGTATGCTCCCACTGGCGCTATATTTAAATTATTTGGGAACTTACTTAAATGAATGACAGTGGGATTTAACGAATTTACCACAAAAATATTTGGGACTATTTGTATTGTTAAATTTTAATTATAAGGTAAAGGCTATTTTGGTTGGAAATAACGCTGAATCGTTACAGTTCAGTGGGAAAGTATGCTTTCATGGAAAAAGACAGGAGTGGTAACATTTTTGGTTCAACGAGCAGTCCATTTATATACATGTCAGTGGTTCAGTTATACTTCAGATTTCAAAATCTGTGACCACGATATCTCAATAACGAGTAGGCCGATTTACTTGAAATGTTACATTTTTTTTTTTAGCTTAGAAGGCAGTCCTGAATAGAAGGATTTTTTTTTTCTATGCATACTTTTTTTTATATTAAGGAAAATGAATTGATTTTTTCACCGAAATTTAGACTTTCACATTCAATCGTCGACCATTTTTTCAAAAATTAATATTTTATCAAATCCTTCGATTAAAGACTATATAATACGATACAAAAATTTAATTTATTTTGTTTTTTGATTTCAGATGATCGGTGTAGAAGTTACAATGTTCACCGCGGAAGGCCCATTTTGAACAGCGGTCTGAGAAATATATTATATCTGCTACATTTGTGATTTTTTTCCCATATAAAATTATGAAACATAGTTAGGGCTGCCATCCGTCTGGGTTTCCCCGGATTTGTCCTAGTTTGGAGGGCATCCTGGGAGTGTCCGGGTGGGGTTTTCTACACTGTCCCGGTTGTAAAATTTTGGAAACCAATTAAATATAAATTTAATTTTTTGTGTATGTACGGTGTAGTTGGTAATGCCGACAGTCCGACCGACTCGACTCTCACTCAAGCTCTCTCTTCTCGTTCCAGCCAGTCTTAGCTCAGTAACGAAGCTAGCAGTACGACATTAGCTTGTGTAACTTGCCTTGTGTAACTGTGTTTGTTTTATGTATATTATTAGAAAGAAAGTGAAAAAGCTTTAAAAAAATGTATGCAAAAATTTTACGGGATAAAGGACAACACAACAAAGTGCGATTTGTTTTTTTTTTGCCAAAAATAACCAGCCCCCTATTGACGAAAAAATTTCTCTTCTTTAAAGCCATTACTATCCCAACTTGAGACTTCCATCTGTTCGTCTGTCCGGCCGTCCGCGAGTCCGTCCGCACGATAGCTTGGGAACGCTTTTGTTTAAAGAGCTGAAAATTTGCACACGGGCTTAAAAAAAGTGAATTTAAGTTCGAAAATGGGACAAATCAGGTAACACTTTCCTAATTTCGTTTTTTACTGTATATTTGCATACCTCCTGAGAGCGAGTTACATGCGTAGCATGTTGTACTTTAGTAAAGTTCATTGTAATAAATTTTCTTGCATACCTGAATTCAATTCCCTGAAAAATGCTTAGGTAATGTCTGCAAATAAATAACGTCTTATTTCAGAATGCTAAAAAATTATTGTATTGCTAGCAGAGTTCAGTCTTTTTCCGTTCGCTGTTTGTTTAAAACATTTTAGTTCAATACAGTTAAAATTTTAAAAGTAAACGTTTTTTTTTTATTAAACCAACGTAGAGAACTGAAATTTTGTACACAGTATTTTGATGAAAATAGTTAATATAATTTCAGAAATGGAGTCAATTGGGCAACGGATTCTTGGTGTTGCCATACAAAAATTTAAGATTTGTACGTATACTGTGAAAAAGATCAGTCCTAGACGTTTTAAATGCACTGAAAAGTTCTTCAGAATATGAACTGAATTGGTCGTCATCATTTATACTTTCCAATAAACCGTTCTAGAGATATGCGAAAAAACACTTTAAAAATCAAACTTGTGCAGATAGGTGACCATACGAAATTACGTACGGGTATTCATCTACAGCATCATAAGAATTGGTCTAATACAAATTCTAGCTTTTTTACTTGTTTTTCTTACAAAAGACATTCTTTATATAACTTTCTCTGAAATAATTTAAAGACCGTGCTTCTGTGATAGGTATTTGAATTCAAAGTTATCATTTCTTTAACATAACTTTCAGGTATGTGCAGTAACTACACATACCAAAAATTGGAAAATTTTAATTTTAATTTTAATTTTAGTTCATTCATATCGTTTTATTTTACGGTTCTTTGTAAACTGACTAATTTTATAATAAATAAATAAAAGAAGACACTATGCATAATAATTTCAACCTATTTCATCAGTTAGTAAAACAGAAAATAATTTGGCAACAATGTTCGGGTTTCAAGCTAAAATGTCTGGGACTTTCGAGCTTGTTGTCCTAGTTTAATGATTTTACAGATGGCAGACCTAAACATAGTCAAAAATACTACTGTGGGCAAAAAATAGTAAGACTTTTTAATTTAAATTTCGCTCGGAAATCCATTCGTCGAAATATTTTTTTTTCTACGTTGGTATGACTGTCAGTGACATCTGTGCCAAATATCTCATCAAAATAATCATTAGTGTTTAGTATACGCTTGTCTTTCTGAAGTACAAGAAGTGCATTCGGCGATTTTTACAATGAGTGAAATTATTCAACAAAGAAGTTCCATTAAATTTTGTGTGCGGAATCAAATTTCTGGTGCCGAAACGTTCAAAATGTTGCAAAAGGCCTTCGGGAGCAAGTGTTTTTGATTGGTACAAATTGTTCAAAGAGGGTCGAGAACGCGTTGACGACGAACCACGTCCAGGACGGCCATCAACATCAGCTGATGATCAACATGTCAATAAAATCAAGGAATTGGTACTCGAGAATCGACGATTAACAGTCAGAGACCTTACTGGTATCGTTGGAATATCGGAAGGTCAGTGAAAACCATTTTAAAAGATCATTTGGGCCTAAGAAAAGTGAAAGCACGATAGGTTCCAAAATCACTCAATGCGCCGTCGCATACTGCATTGATTCTTCGTGAGTTTTTCGCCAAAAATTCAACCAATATCGTTCCGCAACCACCGTATTCGCCTGATTTAGCTCCGTGTGACTTCTGGCTGTTCAGCAAACTCCAACGACCGCTCCGGGGAAACCGTTTTGAGACAATTGAAGACATTAAACGTGAATCGCTACGCGCATTGAGAGCTATTCCGGAAATTGACTTTAACAACTGTTTCGAGGATTGGAAAAAACGTTGGCATAAGTGTATTAGGGCCAGGGGGGGGGATTACTTTGAGGGGGACGAAATATATTTGGCAGAATAAATAAAGAATTTTAAAATTATGAACAAAGTCTTACTATTTTTTGCCCACAGTAGTATACCATTTACTATGAAAAAAACAGTTCGAAATCTGCAATCATTTTCCCAATTTCCCATTTTCACAAACACACGCTTTTTTTTCGACCGCCAACTAGGTGTAACCCGTTAAGTGTTGGCAACATATATCAGCCGAAGTAGAATCAATAATTTTCCATACTTTTCCTACTGTTTTATTCTCTCTAATGAGTCTTAACTATACACCCTTTTACCTTTAACGTGAAAAATTCTTTGCAAAAACTATTCTCAATCAACACTCCTCTACTTAACTTTATCAACAATATACTGTGAGATAAAAATCAATTTCCACGGTCCGCTAAATTTATCACATGAATCGCTTCAATGAATATATTACCTGTTTCTATACTGTCTTGGCATAGACACCTGCCCCTTTTATAATCCCCTAAGCTCTTTTCATTATTTAAAAAGTTAAGTTTAAAAAAAAATTCAAATCTCATGCTTCCCTTTTTCAAGTCTGAATTTATAAATTTCCACACAAAATTCATTTTGGTATAAAAAACAAAAAATATTTTCTATCCTTTTTGCTAACTAAATTTGACATGCTACCGATCAGAGATGGTTGTCTTTTTACATAATCTCCTTAAATCTTCCTATATGAACACCGACATATATCCTTGCATATAGTCAGTTTTTTCTTCATAATTAATTTCACTGAACCTTTTAACCTTGAAAAAGTAGCCAAAAACATTAGTCTTGAACAAAAGAAATGACACGCGAAATATGAAATAAAACATCGTCGACAGACACTGTTGTGTCCGCCTACAAACTTATGACTGAGTTAATAATTTACGTTTTCAGCATCCAACAGGTTTTCTACTGTGTAAGAGAGGAAACAACTTAAATATGCGATTAGAGCCGAAAGTCATTATCAATTTTTACGTCTGCAAAAAATCGTGCCAGACGGATATCTTCAAAGGTAAAACGGATCAACACTTCTCTTGTCTTCAAAGGGAACGATATATGTAAGATATTGGTGCGAAATGCGCAGCGAATATTTATTTGCCACTGCGCGGTGCAACAATGACCCCGAGATATGGTCACTGTAAATAGCTCACCTTGTCAAGGTTATTCAAATTTGTGATGAAGCTGTTTTTTTTTTTTTTTTAGGTATATATAATCTTTCAGTTGCTTGTCACCCCGAATGATATATACAGCCTACGATGAAGATGATTTGTCCAAATCTTTCAGAGATTCAAAACGAATTGAAGAGCTTCTACAAAAAAAAAAGACCTAACAACAAAAAACGCCTGCGTTGGACCGTGTTAAATCAAATCTTTTAACAATGTTTTGTGTGCTTTTCAGCTGTCCAATAAGAATGAGTACTGTTGGCCATTAGTCAAAGTAAACAGTCTTAAATGGATCTCCGACATAAATAGAGCCATATCTAATCGATTTGGTTATTATAATGTTGGGAGCTTTAAGAACATTTTTTTTAATTGTTACTTTATTCTTCAAGAATGGCTAAGTGGCATCTGTAGACTAGCTAGCTAGCTTCACATTATTGTGCTGCAATTAAACTTTTTCTTAGAACCGGTTCTAAAGTTGTGTGACGTACTTGAAACTAAAGAAAAATTGCCGTATTTGGTTACACATGCCGCTGAATCGATTGTGCATGGCAGACATATATATAATATGTATGTTGGTATATGTTTTAATACTGCTTTTATTATTTTTCCTTAGATAAAAAGATAAAAAAAATTGCGCTTGAAATTTTCTAAAAAATTGATCCGACACGCTTGTATAACCACACTCGTATCCATCTTTGACTACAATTAACTTAAAAATTTTAACAAATTGAGAGAAGAACTGAAATTAAAGCGAAATAATTTAATCGAAATTTATAAAACTCTTTTACTACCTATAATTTATCATCTGGTTTCTTTGTTCGATGAATTACCTACAGAATTGAAAATAAATTTATGTGAACAATGAACTCTATTCAAAAAATCAAAAAAATGTCATCAAGCTCTGCAAGAACAGAATGACTGCATCAAATAAATCTATTTTTATAAAATTTTAAGATTCATATGATTGTGACTCATTATATGAAAAATTGCAAGAAAACAGTAAATTTTACCAGAGAGATATGTTAAACAAACAAAGAAAATCTTACCAAATAAAAGGTGACGGAGCAAGTCAACAGGTAAGCCATTGCAATGATAGAATATGTCCAATAGCAGACTTATTTATCACTCCAATGCACCGATCTATGAACTGGTGATATAGAGGCTTAAGAGTCGCACTATACCAAAATTTAGACAACAAATGACAACAATGACTGTTATACAGTCATAAAAAAAAATAAGGAAGCTGCATTTCAGGCCTACAAGCTGTGCCACTCAGCAGATTTGGAACAGATCTATGTATAGAGAGGCAGGTAACACTAAAAAAATCCATTATCAAACGGATTAATTTCTAATTAGACCAAAGCATTACACAGCTAAGGTATTTAGAGTAACAAGCTTTTCGGGTCTCTTGTTAAGACAGTCAAGAACAACTTCACCCTATCTTCTGTACCCGCCCTAGTTCACAGCTAGGATATGCACACACAATTTTTGGACAAACCCAATTTGCTTACAGTTAAGTTTGCTGCAATTTTTTTCCACACCAAGGAGCTCTTGAAAGTGCTCGCGACTTTGAATGTGTCTATTGCCGCTTGACTGATGATATTTCACCCGAAGGTCACAACTGCTGCTCCTCTTCTTTATCTATATCTCTATGCAAACGTTTTCACCTGTCCTATTCGAGAGGAGTCTTTCCTTCAGCATGGAAACTTGCTCATGCTCACTGAATACACCAAAAACGAGAGGCAAGTAATCCCTAAAACTATAGACCCTTACTTCGATTCTTTCCAAGATTTTTGAAATACTCATCAACACCCAATATCGCTTTCGTGCTGATCGCTCTACTCCTTCCCAGCACGTTATAACAATGTCTCCATAATTTTGGCGAATCTGAAATCATTGCATTATATATCTCGAAGGCATTCGATAGAGTCTGGAATATTGCTCTTTTAGCTAAACTTCAGGAATTAGACTCTCTCTCTTCTTAAAATGAATTGAAAGTTTTCTCTCTCCGTGTTTAATTCAAGCTATTATGGACGTAGTTTCTTCTGACCGTTTTTAATCAATATCGGTGGACCGCAAGGCTCTATTCTCTCTCCTGCTCTGATTCTCTTTTTATTAATGATCTGCTAACCCTCAATATCAATTTTATTCATATTTTTGCAGACTACAGCACTCTAGATTTCTTGTACTCTGTTGACTCTATAGCTGACTCCCGCGGAAATACTATAGCTGACAAATGTAGCCACATGTTTAGTTGACTAAGCAATGACCTTACAACAATACTCACTTGGGGCAATACGAGTCGGTACTGATTTAATTCTTTCAAAAGACAAGATTCCAAAATTAAAATATCTACAACTTCTTCTTTTATTTCTAAGTCTGTAGGTACTACCTATGACATCATTGGGTATCCCTGAACTTTGGCAACAACATAAAAAAAAAACCGCCAAAAGTGCGTGTCGGACTCGCTCATGAAGGGTTCCGTACCATCGTACAAAATTTAGCACTCTGTACGTTTTATTTATTTTTTAAAATGAGTGTAGACGTCATGTGAAAAAATAAAAAATTTGAAGAAAAAAATGCCTACTTATGATAATAATAATGAATGAGGAATAAAACACCGAAAAAATCAAGTTTCTTGTATGGGGACCCCCTTTAATTTTTAATTTTATTTTATTTTTTATTTTTTGTTGTATTTTTATTGTAATAGCGGCAATAGAAATACACACTTTGTGAAAATTTCAACTGCCTACCTATTACGATTCACGAGATACAGCCCGGTGACAGACAGATAGACGAACGGACAGACAGACATCGGAGCCATAGTAATAGGGCTTCCGTTTTTACTCTTTAGGTACGGAGCCCTAAAAAGACCGTAAATAATATCTAATACAAGCGGCATGATTTAATGCAAAGATTCCTTTTTAAATTTGAAGTAGAAATAAGTTATCTGAAGGCTGTATCAACAATGCTGTGTTCCTTTTCTCGTTCTGATTGAATCTGTATAAACTGACAGAATGATGTCATAATCTAGTTCTGTGCTGATAGCAAAGGTACGAAACAGAACCATTTCAAGTGTTTGACATATCTTCCATTTGATAAAGGCAAGTATAAATTCGTAAAAATTGTTGTTTATGAAAAACAAAGCCATTTTTCAACAAAGGCAACTTAAACTCAATCGTTCTGCTTGAATCCAAGAAAAATTCAGATGCATTCAGAACCATTCGGAGTCCGAAAAATGCAATGACAGATTGAAACTAAATCGTTCGGCCCGAGACAAAGAACGACATGGATTGAAAAAATTCATTCTGTATAAGAAAAGGAACGCAGCACAAGAGCTCGAATTTTGAATTAAGGGTCATTTGCGTCTTGTAAACTTTTAGTACGCCACTTTATTAGTACCTGTTTTGTGGAAAGATATAAATTTACAAAAATGTTGCGTCAAACTTTGAAAGAACGTCTGTTAGTTATGAATATCCATTATAGAAATGAATGATTTTACAGTGAAAATCCGCAAGTTACGTATGCGCACTTTAGTGAGCATAATCGTCCGTCGCGACTCCAAGATGTTAGAGCGGACTAATTTTTACGAGGAAAGGAATTGCACCTTCAGTCCTATAAAATTCAGCTGACTCAAAAACTGAAGCCAACCGACCGGAGGTCAGCGGAGAATATTCTCCAACCGGATTTTGGAACACAGCAAGATGATTATGCAATTCCATCTCAGACAACAAAAAAATGTTCTGCATCCGAGGGTCAGAGAACCCGCATACCATGCAAGAACTTCCGATATATCTATATATCTTCAAAAAGTGAAAATTTAGTGTACGATATTGGTAACAGTGACTGAACCAGCCGGAAGGGTCCTGGTGGGTCATGACCCCCCCCCCCGTAAAAAATATTTTATTAAAGTATTTTTTATTTTATATTTTTTTATTTATATAATTCAACTTCAAAAAATTATACAAAGCTTAAAAAAATAAAAATGTATTTCAATGAATATTATTGTATGCATGTGACGTATGTGTATAGGTTTTTCTCTTATGTAAAACCACTGACATATATAATATAGACTGACTACGTCAATAGAAATACACTTCAGATAGTGGGCTCACTTCTATATAGCGTTCTCTTTCGGTCTAAGCACCAAGTACCAACTGAGAGAGAGAATTGTAAACAACAAATAAATAAGTGGGTTCGTGGAAATAATTTTTGGGTTAATTAGTGACAAAATGTGTTTTACCAAAGGCAATATATTCATAGGTGCTCAACAGAAACTCGAAATGTTTTATTAAAATCACTTTTCAACTATCAGCCAAAGGTTTTTTCAATGTTGCCACCGACGTAAGATCCATTTTTGACACTCAAAATGTGCCAGTGTGTAAAACTGAGAAAAGTTTGGTTTAAAAGACTCCTGAAGCTTGCACCCTAAACTATGATTCTATTAAAAAAATGACGTTCTGTAAAAAAATTATATTAAAAAATTACCCATCAACATCATCCAGGGTTAAGGCGGAAACCTTCCTAGTACCACACTACAGTGCTGCGGTGGCTAAACTAAGCGACTTACGTACGGTGGCCCATTTGAGGTTGCTTTGTTTTTTTGCTAAATTTAATTGCAGTAAGATTACTAGATGACCCCCCTGTGCCTCCGTAACTGACATGGCATATTAACACAGTTTTTTTTTCCAGTACTTGGATGGATGGAAAGAACTTGTTAATGACGGGCAGCAACACTTTATTAGTAATAAATAGGTGTTTTGGTTAGTCTATAGAAAGAAAATAATGAGATTTTTGGAATCTGGTATGTGTTTCCAACAAAATGGTGTAACCAGTACCATACCGGACACTAAATAATAACATTATTGCAAACGAACTTAATCGGTTGTGTCAACTTTCGTTTTGGAGATCAAAACTGGGCTGCAAGAAGTTGCGTTTTAACTCATTTGGTTTTATTCCTTATTCAAAAACTAAACAAAGAAGTTAAACTCTGCATTCGTGAAATCCAGCCAACTTTACTCCAAAACGTCTTCCAAAATTTTGTCATGTCTGCAAATGGAGCCCCGACGACCCTTTGCCTGACAATCTTTATCACTTGTTATGTGTCAACATTTATACTTTAAACATCAATCAAAATTTTGAAGAATTTTATTGAAATTAACGTTTTATTTTTTTTTTTTTTGATATTTTAAAACGCATGTTCATGTTAAGATAAACTTTCCTTTTACCCTTGCTACGCCACTGGTGCGTAATATCTCAATCTCAGACTTATGTAGATTTTGTCAATCTAAATGTTAGTATCATACTTTCTGGTGAGTGACTTGTTCAAGAAAGCATTTTTTTTTTATTCTCTGGCACAACGGAAAAAGCGAAAAAAAAATTTATTTGTTATTCCATCCCCATTTGATTTTAGGTGGTAAATTTCAAGTCTTGGTTTTGATTCAACAACGAAATTAAGTGATTCGAAATAACAAATGAAAAATAATGAAATTTAAAGAAATGAAAAAATTAAAAATTTGAGAAAAATAAATAAAAAAAAAATTGTATTTAAAAAATATTTGAAAAATCAGATTAATTCGAAACGAATCGAACCCGTGTAAACCCGAAGTGGACTGGAAGAAGAACAAATAGGAGTTTCGTATCGGTAAAAACATTATACTCTTCAGTACTTCTTGTTCGTTTCGAATTAATCTGATTTTTTTTTGAATATTTTTTTTTCAATTTTCATTTCTTTATTTCTTTCCATTTTTCATTTGTTTTTCGGAGTCACTCAATTTTGGTATTTGGCACCTGTAGATGAATCAAAACCAAGAGTTGAAACTTGGGTTATGTGATGGAATAATAAATAAAAAATTATCGTTTTTTCTGTTGTGCCGGAGAATCCAAAAAAATGTCTTCTTGAATAAGTATAAAGTTTACCCGTCATCCTCATGTCATTATTACTAACCGACTTCTTTCACACATTATCCATTTTTGTTAATTGTATTTGTATCGATACAAAATCACTTGTTGTTTTATGTTATTATCTCAGTAGATACATTTGCCTTCTGTGAACTTAAACGCAGTAATATTCTCGTATAAAGTGCAATTCTTGATCCAGCATTCAACACAAAATAATGAATAGCAATTAATATTCTAATTTCATACGCGTAGTATTAAGTCCTGAATATAATATTTATATTATTCTTATGTATATAAGGAACAAATGACTTTTCTTAAAAAAAAAACCAAATAATAGAAATATTCATAGGAATTAGGCTGACAAATTATAGCCGCATTTTTGAAATTATTATTGCACACACTTTAATTCTTCGATTATCAAATTTTTAATATTAAAAATAATAAAACAAACTCAAAAAAGGTTAAGTTTCCAAAATTGGAAGAAAAAAAAAAGAAAAACAAAAATAAAACTAACCGATTCTCTTTACGTGCACATCTCTATTGAACGAAACTCTAGGACCATTTGCTTGAAGTTTTTGTGAATCAGTCCGTTGAACTCCTACTTCCATAATTCAGCCGAAACGTCTTTTAGATAGTGTGCGTGTGTGTGTATTTGTTTACATACGTCAAGAAGTATTTACTTTAGGCTCGTAGAATTTTCCTCCAGTCGTTAAAAGTTTTAATAAATTTCATATTCATGGCGCTTTAGCCATTCGTCATATGTTCAGAGGACCCAATTAAGATAAATCTGTAATAAGAAAACCTGCGGTCAGATGACCATCCAATTTTAGATAGAATTGGCATTAGGAGTTAACGGTTTAGTCACGTTTATATGGTAGTTAGAGTTTTAGGTTTTCTCAATAGTAGTAATAACAAAAACATTAAATTTTTTTTTTTTTTTTTTTTGGTTAGACTGTAAGAAATAAATTCTGTTATCATGCACACATTAGTTATGAAGTTAGCACCTAACAAAAAATCATTAAAAATAATATTTGCTAAAGCTTTTATGTATTCTCAAGACTTTTTATTTATTTGTAAATTTAAATACGAAATAATTATGTAGTAATTGAAATAAATGCATTCTTACCGCCATTACATACTTAAGTAAATCTGCGGTAAGTAAAAATAAAGCAAAAACAAGTTCCGCCATAAATAATGCTTCCTGGCTCCATGGTATCTAATCAAATGACCTTGAACACATGCTGCTGATGCACTTTTACCTTCATTTGTTGCAATTAATCTCGTTTCCCCACAAATACCTCTACTATAGATAGGTTTGTATATATTAAATGTATTCGCTGGATATATAGGTAACACAGGGCAACTTAAGAGGAGCCCCAAGCTCGAAAGTCAATCCGCACCAGTGCTGCACCGCAATTGAGGTTAATTGCTTAGATTGTGCCGATCTCGTATTTACTCTATGCGCGCCTGTTCTCAATGCCTTTTAACAATTTCTCATGTTGATGCGGCACTCCATTTCTTGGGAGTAAAGCAATTTTAGCGAATATACTTTTATACGCTAGTCTTGTAAAAAAGATGCATCTTGCAATTGTAAACACATATTAAGGCGTAATAACCATAAAATTTGCTTCCCTCATTTTCAGATTGCACTTATCGAACTAGCTAAGTACATGTTAGCCCTCTATAGTGCGACCAATACGCCGGCCGCACTGGCGCGGCAGACTATCGGCACAAATTAAGTCAATAAGCAGCAAAACAGAATATAGAGGACGCTGGCTGACATAGAGCTGTTGAACAGGTCTTAAAATTTACTCACTTAAACCGGGAAGGGCAGAGAAGAACAGATTTCTTTCTGGCAATTGCCTAGTATTTTGTGGATTCTTTTAGCTTTTTATCAGGTACTTGGTAGGTAGTTTACCTTGCTGTATACCAATTATATATATATCGGTGCGCTTGTTTCATTCTTTTATTCGAGAATTTAAATGAAATGTCGATAATTCTAGTCATTTATTTTTATACTCCTCGTTTGTTTGTTTTTTTTTTTGTTTTTTTTTTTTGCGAGAATAACAAAATGTTATCTATGAAATGTTCAGGTTCAGCCTTCTTCTTCGACTGTTTCAAGTTACCTACTTACATTTCTGGCAGAAGTCGATTACACATAGACATAAAACGCAATTAAGGCTCTGGTGGAGATTAATTAAAAGCAAATTTTACACAGCAATTTACAAGAATGCCAAACCTTTTTTATTTTGAATGTTCTTCAAAGAGGAAATTACATTCTATTGTGGCTCTTATTGTCCAGTCTCGAACCGAACCCAATTTTTTTTTTCGCTTTTGCCCATTACAAATTGCACGAATTCGGCATTAAAACCAATTGTCCGCCAACTCCGACTCGACATTCCAAAATCATACCAACTAAACTAAGTATACTCAGCATAGATAAACAAAAACTGAGGCGACGCATAGTGCATAGAAAAATATTGTCACGACATTATTCAATCTCTTAGTCAGTAAAAAAAAAAAAAATACAAAAAAGAAAAAAGAAAACAAAAATTCATAATAAATGCCGCCACAATATGCACTTATGACGGCCATTTTCGCAGGTTATGAGCAATTTAAATGGAAACGTGAGTGCACTGCGCATGGCTATGTTAGATAGATTACAATCGAATCTGTAAAATAGGCTCTAATCGTGTGACAACAAAGTGTTTTACTCCATTTTCACCTTCGTTTTGATATTTCGCTAGAGTTGTTGTTTTTATCGACTTATGAAATTTGTTAACTGGATTAAGATTATTTGAATTGTGAATGAGGCTATTGTTGGAATTTATATCGCTAATTTTAACTTAATGGTGGAAAATTTAAATTTACCTTTATTTATTGTATATATTGTAATATATTTATAGTTATGATTCGTTAGTTCGTTAAATCGTTTCAGCATAATTTTTGATATTTTTATTATTTAGTTTATTTAGAGTTTAAAATAAAATATCTGTAGTATAAAAACA
The DNA here is from genome assembly GCA_963930735.1 of Dioctria linearis. Classification (NCBI taxonomy): domain Eukaryota; kingdom Metazoa; phylum Arthropoda; class Insecta; order Diptera; family Asilidae; genus Dioctria; species Dioctria linearis. The sequence goes on from OZ005740.1 coordinate 43,529,326, forward strand.
TAGAAAGCTATCCGTAGTCTACTGCCTAGACGGAAGAGCTTAAGGAGTTATTTGACAGGTTAAAAAAATTATCTTTGGTAGGTACCAGGTCTACTGTAGCATTCTCAAATTTATTTAAACCTTTATCAGATAAATTTAGCTAAATGACATATTAGGAGGTGACAGTAGTCATCTAGTCAAACATAAAATTGTATGGCAAGGGGCGGGCGTTATTTTAACCGTTTCGGAGTTACAGGATGATTAAGGGGTAACGCCACTGTAACGGTTAAAAAAAAAGGTTTTTTCACGAATTTATTTCTCGCGAAATTAAAGGTGTTTGAAAGAAACCTTTTAAGGATATTATCGGGCATACATTTTTTTTTTTTTTTTTTTTTATATTATTAAGCCAAGCTCAGGGGATACCCTATGATGCAAAGCACAGCATGGCAGGAAGGAGATAGGGAAAGGATTAGGGGATATGAGGAAAATGGCGGAGGTGCCGATGTATGTCGCCCTTAAACTTCCGCAGATTTTATGCTGGAGGAAAAACAGAAGATGGTAAGCTGTTCCACATTCGCACTGTTCGGGATAAAAAAGCATCTCTGAATTTTACTGTACGGCCGAAAGTAATTTGAAGGGTTAAAGGATGTGCGCGGTTTGCAGCGTTATTGATAAATTTTTTGACACCGAAAAAAAACAAAATGGCGACTCCACAGCCATCTTCCTGGGACATGTTTTGCTTGCAGTTCTCCGCGGCACGCAGCACCACTGGTGCACATTTGAATCTAGACCAAAACAAAAAAAAACATTAATCTAGTGGCTTATAGCTAGAGAATGCCGTACGGATTTTTAAAAATATTAATTTTTGTAGATTGATTTTTGACGAAAAAAACGGCAGGTTTTTTGTTAATAAAAAATCAACAAATAAAGTTGTTGAAAATCCCGTACGGCATTCTCTAGATAATGTTAATGTTCACATCTGGTCAAAATTTCAAGTCGAAAATATGAAAATTGTTCGAGTTATGTTGCGTGGCATTTTGGAAAACCGTGATTCGAGAAAAACGCGTTTAAAGTTTCGAGAATAGTTTTTTATTGGAAAAAATAAAAAAATGAAGGTAAAAAATAAAAGTTTTCCGATAAACAAGTTAAAGTTGCAAATGTCAAAAAGGTCAATTGTTTTCAATTCGCCTTTTTCAGTCAGCTTTAGAAGAAAGCGCTTGGCGACGACTTCCGTTTTCAAAGGAAAAAAACAATTTTCTGGCACGGGAACTTTTTTTTCTTATTCTAGAGGGTTTTAAACTATTTTTTTAAGCCAATAAAAACAAAATCGATTTTTCAAAAAATTTACAGTGGCGTTACCCTTAAGAAAATTTGGTAGACTTTCACAAAATAGCCTGTATTTTAAAAAGTGCATAGTGTCCGATCTAGGGTTTGCAACCCCGGGATCCCGGTGTTTCCTCCAATCCCCAAATCCCGGGATCGAAATAACTAATGCCTGGATTTAATTTTTGTCTGAATTATATTTTGAAAAATTTTCTCATTAAAATTTTCTAAGAATTTTATTCTCAGAAAATTTATATATTTTTATTAATGAAATATGTACGCATATGTTCTATTATGGATTGAAAGTTGTCTATTTGGTCGCCTAATTCATGTTGTATTAGATGTCGTTACAACCGAACCTCACCCTATAAATGCCGGTGTGCCCCAAGGTTCTCCGTCTATTTTCCCAATTTTCATACATGATCTGGTTTCCCTAAATTTCAATCCCATCCTTACCCTTAATTTCGCTTACTCCTTTTATAATCTTGCGGAATAAATAATAAAAGATCAATACTACTGCAAGTCTATCAATTATATTCGTATTGATAAGTATATTGAGAAAATGAGAAGAGAACATAGCAAAGCAAATCGATTGCACCCTTCATAATCTTTCTTACTTAGATGATATTTATTTCTGTATAAATACCTGAATGAATGAACAGCATTGTATTTTAAGACATGAACAATTATTCATTCTTTTATGTAAAATGTGTTTGTTTGAATATTGGATACTCATTTTCTTACATAGCGTCCAATCCTAATCCCGGTACCAATCCAGGGATCCCGGGATTTGGAAAATGTAATGATAGCAAACCCTAGTTCGATCACTTATAGAGTTCATTGTATGCAGAACTTCATGGCCTTTGCAACAACTGCTCGACCAGTGCAGTACTCCTCTCCCCTCAGGAGTTATTGTGGTCTAAACTAAAAATTTCGGATGTTCTTACCTTTTTATTGACTTTGACCTTTTTTTTTTACAAAGAGGTGCTTAAGGTATTTTTTTTTTATAATAACTGGGAACTGTCCACTTTTCTCTTTAATTTGACCTAGTATACCTATGTGCTGCTCACTGTAGCCGTTAAAAAGTTCTTAGCATATAATCTATTCAGATCATATCGAAATTAGAAGATATATTTTTATAAATGACATGTTTTCAGTCAGTAAGGGAACAAATTATCTTTAGTTTAGACCACCATAAACTCCTAATGGGAAAGGAGTACGCGGCTGTTAGACCAATCGTTTGAAAGGCCATCAAGTTCTGCATACAATGAGCTCTGTAAGTGACTGTACACCTTGAACTTTTTAAGATACAGGGTATTGTGTGAAAGCGTTGCATATTTTCTTAATCACCCTGTAACTCCCAAAAAGGTTGAGATGCCACTCCCACCTTGCCATACAGTTTTTTGTTTGACTAGGTAGCTAGTATCACCTCATCTCCTATGGACCATCCATGGACGAAACACCCTGCATAAATGGTACGTATACATGTTTCTGGAAGAATGCTCACGTTTCCGCCGCTGTAACTCGTTATACATCAGACTTACAGGAAAAGTGTTTTTACAAAAAATGTAGGGAATTTATATATTTTTGTAGTAGGATCAATCGTTGAGGAATTATTTTTAAAAAAAAACCAATTTTGGTACTTTTAATCCAAGATGGCGGACCGCGCGGGTCAACCCCATAAAAATCACAACTACACGGAGAAAAATGAATATGTCAAATTGAACGAAATCATTGTTTAAACCAAACGATTTCGAGTTTAAAACGGCGCTAATGGCACTTAACGTTTATTTTAACAATTAGCGAACGTTCGTATTGAACGCATGTATCCTGATTGTAAAAATATTCACATCAAACAACCTTCCGTTCGTTTCAAACATATAAAATGTTCAAGAAATCGAACATTTTTCTCATGCAAATTGAATTTCATTTACGTTCAAAATTGAAACGTTTGAAAATATTCGTTTCAACAATATAAACTTTTAAAAAAATTGAAAATTTTCGAGCTATAATTGAAAACTTGTTTATTTATGATAAAAATGTCACTTATCAAACGTATGTACATTATACATATACTTCTGTATAAGTATTTCACTAAATATATATTTATGATGAAGGAGTTGATGATAACTGATTAAATCAGCTAATAGCGGAGGCACACCCAGTATCAGCAGTTCGAACATTTGGCTGTAATTTTTTGACGAAGAAATACATAATATTATTTAATATCTAAGTTCCAAAAAATCACATACATACTCACAACTGAACCAAATTTTCTTTCTGCCACAATTTCAATTTTGTCTGAAATTTCGCTATAATTCTTATGATAACTGGGAAATATTTCGACAGTGTGCGCTTTGCTAATGTACTCAATTCCAAATTCAACTTCAAATGAGTGAACGTAGGCGAAATACCAAAATTAAGACAAAACCTTTAAGTTGCGAAAAGCAGACTCCTGACTCGAAGTGTGAACGAACAGCTACAAAAATAATACTAAATTTAACTCTGTTGACGATCAAAGTGAAGGTGTTTTGATTTCAAAACAAACAAAATAGCGGTTAATGAAAATCCTAATGCATTTGGCTATCATACTGAATGTGTAAGTATTCAATACAAATTATTTTCTCTTTTCATAGTGAATTTTTAAATTGAAAGCCTTTTTTAAGCGCGCAGACGTTTACGCGTTTTTGGAAATTCTTTCAATTTCAATATGTTTTCGTTTAATTTGATAGAAAAGTAGTTGAATGAAACGAATTCAATCAAATATGCTTTTTAAACGCGACGTGCGTTTGTTATGAATTTTTATTTTTCTCTCCGTGTACCTCACCTTTTGTAGGGCAAAAACCCCTACTGACTGGACTATATTTATATAATTAATCCATTCGCAATTATATTCAACCTATTAACAAATGAGTTTAAACTTATAGCAAACATATTTAAACCTTGAACGAACGAAAGATTTCAAACCTTACATAAAATATATTTAAACCCTTAACGAATAAATTTTAACCGTGGTAACAAAAAGCATATATTCAACCCCTTAATAAAAAAGTTTAAAACTAGTAACTTCATAAACTAGAACACTTAGTTGAGTTCAATAAACTTTATATTTAGTGTTTTATGTTTATTATTAGTTAAACAAAATGTAAAACTGGTTTTATCGTTTATTTTAAAATTACAAGTGAGAACAGATTTTGAGAATTTTTTCCATTCAGTATTCAATTCGAATTTGATGCAGTTGCACAGTGATAGAGTGAAGTGCATGGAAGATTTCTTTATCGGCTAATAAACGATGCTTAATGTAATAATATGAGTAGTAGTGAAAATTTTAGCGCAGGCGGATCCGATGAATGGCGCCCAACTACTCAAGATGAAGACCCTGCAGATTATGGAGCTTCAAAGAAAACTAGAGGTATGATAGTTGTAAAATCATAAATAAAAAACACGGAAAATGTGCATGATATGTCCCGAAGGAATATCCTATAAATAGTAGGCTTTCTTCCATGTAACATATTTAAAAAACATTTGAGGCAATAAACTAATTACTTCGATCTTCTCGATAATTATAGAATACCTTGCTAGCTAATTTTCAATTAAAAAGCCTTTTCTTGTTCAGTAGTGCAAATTTCGATTAGTACATTCTAACTGTACCTACTCTTTTGTGTTTGTAATGTGAATTATCTTGTAAATTTTGGTCGAGAGAATAATTAGAGTATTTTATGGTTTCAAATATAATGCACCCAAAATTAAAAAAAAACTATTATGAAATGTTTACTTAACTTGAAATCACATATTTTAAGTAAATTTGTTAAGAGTTTAAATATATTTGCTAAAGGTTTAAGTCTTTTTGTTAATAGTTGAAATTCATTCATTAAAGGTTTAAAATCTTTCTTTCAAGGTTTAAATATGTTTGCTAGATGTTCAAACTCATTTGTTAAAAGGTTCAATATAATTGTCATTTGGCTTCACTTATCTGATAATAGTTTAAAAAACTTGAGAAAGCTATATATGTACATGGGCTTCACATATGTAAAACTTTAAACGCGATTTTCTCGAAACGATGTTTTTCAAATCTGTGGGTCAAATTACTCATCCAATTTTCATCGGATTGACTTGAAAATTTGCATAATTCTTCTCCATAGTATAATCTAAGGCTGAACGTAGGATTTTTTGGTTGAGTTGTTATTTTATTTTTGGTGCACTTAAGCAACCGATTTTGTTTCTGCCTATTTTTGTTTTTTGTTATTTCCACCCTATATTTCTGGACTCCTCGACTAACCAGTTAACAGTAACTAAAGCAAGAAAGTTCTTTCGGAATTCAATATTTATCTGGAAATATTTCAGAGTTAAATTATGGCTAAAAACAAAAAGTCATGAATTTTGCTCACATCAAAGTCCCCTCCTCTAGATAATTTTGTCCGTTTACTAAAATTGGGGAAAAAAATAATCGTTTCCTTCTTAGCTATCGGTTATTCATTTGCGACTTGATCGGGTTTATTTATTTATTTAATTTCATTATGTTCGTGCAAATCATAATAATTGCTTTGCTCAGAAACAAAGAAAAGTGGTTTCTAGCAGGCTGTATAGGAAACATAATTTTGGACTCGTTTTGAATATTTTTTAAGAGCTTCTAAAGATCTGAGCTTTTTGCTGTCTTTATATGGCTGCAGAATAAGGGGATCATATCATAGGTTGAAAACCATGAATGAGGCTGGGTGGCCTCAATACTTTTGACCGCATAACATGGAGACTTATAGAGAGAAATCTGTTTTACTGTTTACTGTAAGGAGAAAATTCTAGCTTACTTGGAAAAGAATTAAAACAGCAGCAACTTTAGAAAAAAAACGCTCCTGCATTGAACACATTATGACCCTTTGGATCATCGTGCAGCAATGCATAACATTTCATTTCTTTTTTATTTATGTAGTTAATATGGACTACAAATAAGCCCTAGATTTAATTGGTAGAATCAAAAATTAGAAGTTTTACAACAAATTATTAAATTTATACACGAAACTTTACAGCAAATTGTAGTGCAGAAATCTCTATAATGGAGGGGTACCCAATAGGTCTAGGATAAATGTTAAAGTTCGCCAAAGATATACCTAAAAACTTTTCATACGCCAAAGATATACTTAAACTTTTGACAGTGGAAGTAATAGTCCTTAATATGATTAACAAGTTGAGAGATTGATGAGTCGTTTTAGCAATTTGAGTTATGTTGATAAAATTTGCTCACCACCAAGAGACCATTATTCAAAATCTCGCAGCAGAAAGTAATCCAACTGGTCTGAGTACGAATTAAAAAAAAGAAAATCGAAAACGAAAACTCACACATTAAATAATGGAAGGATGGACGTACCGATTGTGGTATGAACGCTTAAACCAAAACACAAGCATTTTAATAAATTTCGCAAGAATAACAATTGCAACCTCAATACCCAAAAAAAAGGAGGTATAAGCAAAATGAAATACAATTCACATTGAGTAAACAAGCAAAAAAACAAATAAGCAATCAAAAACAAAGGATTGCGTCATCACCCAAAAACAATTTAATTAAAACAAAAATGGAAGTGTGCATTCTTTAATAAGAATAACTAAATTGTACTAGCAAGTAAGAAACACTTGAATATAAAAAGGGTAGCAATACCTGAAGAAAAAAATTTCTGTATTCAGTAACTTTTGCTGTCTTTTATTCTGTATTCCACGACTGGGCATCTGTTCTCGGAGCTGTGCCCAACAATAAGAGGAGGTCTGCTTTTATTTAAAGCATGTCCAACAGTAAGAGAGGGTTTGCTTTTATTTAAAGCTTCTCCTAGGAAATTTGCCTTCTTATCTTTACTATAATATCATAATCTATCACTTGACGATTCCACGGTATTACATAAATTATTACACGATAAAGACGAAGTTTTCCGATTCTCGAATTTCAAATTCAAGGAACGCTTCTTCATATACGTGCCATATACTTTCTCTGTACTTGTCCAGCCTTTGTCTGGAGTCGGATGGGCATGCTTGACTCTTTGGATGAGCTGAAAATTTACCAATACCAATACCTGATGCGCTCCATTCAGAGGATCAGAAGGTTTTGATGCAGGTTTCTAGCAGGTTAGCACAATGGGCCGCCCTAGCCTATGTGCTTGTCCCCCTGCCTTATAACTAAAAAAGAATTATGTCCTACGTATGAACTTCTAGTAAATTCTCTCAGTAAGAACAAAGCTTCGTTTATTTAACTCTAATGCAATCTATGTATAGTTATATATAGCATTCTCAGATTTATTTAAACCATTAAGAAATGAGTTTAAACTTTAAGCAAATAAATTTAAACCTTAAACAAATGATTTTAAACCCTTAACAAATAAATTTAAACCTTGAACGAATGATTTTAAGCCCTTAACAAATATATTTGAATCCTTAACGAATGAGTTTCAACTGTTAACAAAAAGACTTAAACTTTTAGCAAACACATTTAAACTCTTAACAAATTTATGTATATTTAAAATATTTTATTTCAACTTAGCTAAGCATTTCATAAAATTTTACTCAAATTTTGGGTGCATATATAGTCTGCAATACTTCTGACTTTTCAGTGCAACGGTTGACCATCCACTGCCTCAGGAATAAGTAAAACCAAATCCATTATATAGTTCGAAATGTCATTTAGTGTGATTTGTTGCAGGCTATCTTCGACCACTGAGAGAAGATTATGTTCTCTACTCATGTCACCTAAAACTGAAAGAAAATGATTTTTCGATAAGCTTTAAAATAGGCAAAATTTTTAGTGTTAAAATTCGTGGTTTTAATCTTCATCTTAGAAGATCTCAAGCCCGCTCAAAAAAGGGCACCCGTACTCGAGTTATAATTCAAGTAGAACGTGGCAGAAACTACGTCCTTATTGCTGCCATAAGTAACCAAGGAATTGACCGATAGGTTTTCTCTATTTCTGCACGAGCTTGTTAAAATTGGAAGCAAATCCATCGCTCAGTGACGCATTTTAAATTATGGATAATGTAAGAATACACAAAATACAACAAGTTCGTGATGTGTTATCTCAGATGAATTTTACGCTAAATGTTTTACCTCCTTACTCGCCTATGCTAAGCTCTATCGAAAAATCGTTTTCTAAAATGAAGGCAGATGCACGTTCAGTTTTGGTGACATGAATAGAGAACACAATCTTCTTTCAGTGATCGAAGATAGCCTGCAGCATATCATACCTAATGACTGTTCCAACTATATAATGGATTTGGTTTTACTTATTCCTAAGGTAGTGGATGGTCAGCCGTTACATTTGACAAGTTAGAAGTATTATAGATGCACCAAAAATTCGAAACAAATTGTATGAAAAGCTTACTTAAAATGAAATAAAATATTTTAAATATAAATTTGTTAAGAGTTTAAATATATTTGCTAAAAGTTTAAGTTTTTTTGTTAACAGTTGAAACTCATTCGTTAAGGGTTTAAATACATTTGTTAAGGATTTAAAATCATTTGTTCAAGGCTTAAACTTATTTGTTAAGGATTTAAAATCATTTGTTTAAGGTTCAAATTTATTTGTTAAGGGTTTAAAATCATTTGTTCAAGGTTTAAATTTATTTGCTTAAAGTTTAAACTCATTTGTTAATTTTTAAATAAATCTGAGAATGCTATATAAAGAAGAACCTGAAATTGAATCAGCCAACAACAACGAAAAAGTTCATGGATTCATGATATAAGAATCTCCCTTTTCCAGAATTAGAAAAATAAATAAAATCTGAAAAACCTCCTGTTTTCTCAGAATGGTTCAGGATTTTCTATTTTCGCGATTATTTTTTTTTCCCCGAATTAAGTTTTTTATATTATTTACTTTTTCAGAATTGTAGGTGTGTAGTAGCCTGTTTTTTTATAAAAAAAATACGTGCAACCTCCTAAACGTTACTGCAACCACTTTTAAAAAAACAAAAAATCAAGTACGTTGCCAAGTCGAAAAAGGTCCATTTATGCATTTTATACTTTCTAAATTATGTAAAAACAACTATTTAATGAAAATTCACTAAACCAATATAGAAGTTGATTAAAATTAAGAAAAGCAATTCTACATCGCCTTGTATTTACATTAAAATCTTATTTAGTGTGAAGTAATATTTCTTAGTATGAAAACCACTTTCATTTCATTATTTCTCGGTAAATTGTACTCGCGGTGATACACAGAGAAATTCACTCGAAAGCTCTTTCTCACCGGAATTAAAGGATCTTCACATTATATCTATGAAGATTGGATTAAACGAATTCATCTGGCACCTAGGATATATTACAATGGCAATATTCGAGATCCTTGATTTTTTATATATCCTACTAAGTACTTTCCGCAAAAACTTTTGATATTTTCATACAAAAAAAAAAGCATAAATAAAAAATTCACATATGATATTATGTCAGTGAATGTTAACATTAGTGAGTGACTAAGCAAAATCATTACTTAAAATCCATATACCAAATTTCAAGTACGAAATATTCAATAAAACTATCAAAATTCGTAAACCTTGTCGAAACAATTAGTAAATTTATCAGTAACGAGTTATATCCTGCTTGTTAAACAGAAACAAAAATTAATTCTTTTTCAGTTGTTACATTCTACGGAAGTCAAATCAAAATTGATCTAAACATATGTTGTATCTTTATTGACAAGTTGAACGGAAAATCGAAACTGAGAGATCAATATCTTAGGTAGGTACCTAAGAGAAAAAAAACCACGTAACAAGCAATAATTAAATTATAAACTCTGTTCGGTCGGTGAGCTTTTTTTTTTACAAATATTTCTGAAATTTTAACAAATAAAAAAATTAGATCGTTTAATTCAATGAAACTTTCATAACTGTCGAACATTGTCCGAAGCGATTAGTATCTTTTAGGTTCTTTTGTTTAAAAAAAAAAAAGCATTTGAATGAAACTTTTAACCTTCATGGTGCCGTACAAGCTACCAAAATTAATAAGGAATGGAAAGAAAAGAGCACACAACAAAAACAATAAAAAATTAAAGATTTGTTGAATTGTTTTCATAAATCGACAAGTAGCAGAAGCGTCCTATTTAATACGCATAAATTCATTCATAAATCGTGTTAATTTTTATTCTTGGAATTGTAATAAACAAAAAAAATAACAATTTTTTCATATATAGAAACAAACAAAGCGAAGAATATTAAATCTGATAGACGTTAACGGTCTAACCTAAAAACTCTGTGGGACATAATTCGCACCTTCCAGATAATCTGTTTCTGCCCTACATAAAAGAATGTTTGCAAATTTTTTCCTCGATTAGTAGAACATCAGCTGAATCATTTTGCTGGTGGCGGGTGATATAGATACTTTTATGCCGCCCGACGAATATCAATCACACGAAACTTTTATAGATATTGATTGGCCTGTTTGTTTTTTTTTCTTTTTTTTTTGTCATCTCAATTGTATTTTAAATTATACATAGCTTCTTGTAGAAAAAGACGGAAACAGGTAGCATATTTTGTGAACATCATATGAATTTCTGCCTTCCTTTTGAAATAAATATGTATCAGAAAAAATCAAACTTATATTTCATAAAAACAAGTTCGTCGCTTAAGTCTTTTGTTTGACATTATCAAGGTTAATAGAAGTCTTTTCATTTCTGTTTCTAGGAAAGTAGTAGCGCAATCTATTTGGTTTTTTTCGCAAATAGAAACAACATAATTAATGTGAGAACGTTCTATTTTAAACACTCTCGTATACCCACATATACATGCATGCATTCTATACATATGTATGGATATGTATTAAGTTTTCAATTAAAATTTCTTGTTTTAATGCCTGCCTCTTGAGTACTAAAATAAATGGTAAATGCACTCGCTCGATATACGGCATTGTCTAGAATTTACAAAGAGAGAAAGGCAAAGTATTGAAATTGAAAGTAAGGTCGGTAAGCGTAATATATATTGTAAAAATGAAATAATTACGAGTTTAATTTAAATGCAGATAACGAAGTGAAATAGTTTTTCTTGTTTTACCATTCCCCTCCTTAAAAAGTTTGAGGACAAGAAATAAATAACAATTTGCTCTAGATATCAAATAAATTAAAATTAACCTGCTCACTCCTGCAATCTGTTTATTATACATAGGTAGGTATATATAACTATTTCAAACTTCTGTCACGTTTGTTTTTAAGTAATTTAAAAGTCATTTTTTAACCATATAAATTTAATGCTTTTATGATAATCATTTTTTAACGACTTCTTTTGCATAACCCATCACTATGTCTATGCTTAACGGTTTTCAATATTTTTATACTTCCATATTTTCCAAATGTCTCTGGATTTCGATAATATGCTAATTTATGTCTGTAATTTAGTTGTAAAAGTATTCCAATTTGCAAAATAAACTCATTACTTTCAAATAAATGCGGGTCTGGCTTTTAAGAAATATGTTTTTTTCCATTTGATTCGAATGGGTTTATCTGAATAAGTTTTCCTTTATTTTTTTAAATTGTTTACTAAAAAAGCAATAAAAGTAGTAATAAAATAACCCTTCTCCCCCTGGTCACAATATGAACGAAATGGTAATTCATTACATCTGGACAGACGGACAGGGGCCGAAAAGAGTTGGAATGTACATATATTATGCGTGTTAATAAAATAAAACATACAAATGAAGAATTGTAGAAAATGAATTATCTAATCTTACATATTCTCCAGCATTCAGATCATATCGATCATAGGCGATATTTCTTCATTAGAACAGATTTTTACATGAAATATTTCTGACATTCTCAATTTTTTTGATTTCTTTTTTTTTTTTTTACTATGCCAAGCTTAGAGGTACAATGTGATTAAAAGCACAGCAAGGAAAGAGATAGGGAAAGTTTTTTATAGTAAATGCTCATAATATTCTAGACAGATGGGCGAAACAAATAAATCATTTAGCTATAATTAAATTTTTCAAAAACTTCCGTACCTGCAAGAAATAAGAAAGATATGAAAAAGAGAAATGGGGTAAAAAACGGGATTTTTATTATATTGCACCTGTCAATTTTAAATATAAAAATATGCTGCCAAATACATATGTACTGCTACAAACATATATATGAATATTGTTAAAAATTCAATTGCAGTTTTACTACAACTCAATGATAATGAGTTTTATTAAAAATTTTTACAAGTACGAATGATCATTGACTTGTCTCTCGAGAATATTATTTAAACTGTTTTGTGAAAATCAAAATACAGCGTTCTCTTTTTAAAACTGAAAATGGGAGTCTGTGAAGGCAAAATGTTCTTTTCTTTACCCAAAGGGTAAAAACGGGAACTCTATTACTAAGACTTCGGTGCCCGCCCGTCCGTCCGTCACCAGGTTGTATCTCATTAACCGTAATAGCTAGATAGTTGAAATTTTCACAAAAAGCGTATTTCCATTGCCGCTATAACAACAAATAATAAAATTAAATTAAAAGGGGCCCCATACAAGAAACGTGAGTTTTTCGGCGTTTTTTTCCTCGTTTTATTCTCATACATTATTATTAAGTAGGCATTTTTTTTCAAATGGCGCTACACTCATTTGAAAAAATAAATAAAAAGTGCCTACATAGTGTTAAATTTTGTACGATGGTACGGAGCCCTTCGTGCGTGAGTCCGACTCGTACTTGGCCGGTTATTTTGAATTTTTTTTCCACATAACTAAGTATATGAGAAAAATAGAATATTTTTGAATAATTCCAAAAATTTATTGATCGTTCCTTCTAAAATATCTAAAACAAAATTATTCTGGAAATGTTTTGTCTCATATTTATACAGTTGCAGTGAATTCAAATTCAGTCTATCCAAAAATGTAGACACAATGGTAGCATTATTCCAAAGAATGCTACAATGTTTCAATAAAAAATTACAATAAAAGTGTGTGCCTCTTTATGGTTTATCAAACTCCATTGACTTGTCATCTTTTAATGAAGCCCAAAATCGAATTGGTTTTGCTAATAATGATATCAATGTAATGCTTAAAGAATAACCTTCCTAAGATTTATATTTATTTATTTATTTATTTATTCTTAGTCTACCGATTACAAATCAACAGACCATGCATATACTGAAACTAAAATAACAATAATAATTAATCATATAATAGTCATAGTAAGCCTTCAAGAAAATCCGAAATAGGGGCATTAAAAGATGCTCTATCTTGATTAAAGTCAATTATGCTGCTCCACAAATTAAACTGCCGAATACATCGACTTAATGGACTACTGAGGCCATAATTTGCTCTCTGAAAAGCTTAAAAAACAATGGGGCACAGTCTTATCTGCTTACAAGGCACATACCTATATATTGATAAGCTTTAACATATCAAGAGAAATAATTCTGTAACATAGTATTATAAATTTTTCGTCTGAGGGACAGTTTCTGTAAGCCAATCAACTGGCATCTGGCATCGTAAGGAAGTAAATCATCGGTGCAGTTAAGTCTCCTAAGAGCGAACCTGGTAAATCTCCTTTGCACATTTTCAATTCTATTAGAATGTGTGACATAGTACGGATCCCATTCAACCGAACAATATTCCAATATTGGCAAAACGAATGCTGAAAATAATGGCTTAAGTGTGTATGGATCAGATAATTTGCTAGCACAACGTTTAACAAAACCAAGCCGAGAATTAGCTTGACTTACTACATAATCAATGTGGTTAGAAAAAAAATTACTATCTAGAATAACACCAAGGTCCGAAACTATACAACATTTAGCAATAATAATCCCATCGATAAACACTTCAAAATTATTTGGTGATACTTTTTTAGTAACTATAAGGTGTTTACATTTAGAAGAATTTATCGATAAATGATTAACATGACACCAACTCGCAAATTTATCGACTTCTGATTTGAATTTAGATACTTGAGAAATATCAACAATTGCCATGAAAATTTTTATATCATCAGCAAAACCTAGAACAGAAGAAAATTCAAAGATGTCAAAGACATCGTTGATAAATATAATAAAAAGAAGGGGCCCTAAATGTCTCCCCTGAGGCACACCGGAATATACCAAAATCGGCCGAGAATAAACCTGATTAATTTTGATAGTTTGTATGCGATTGGTCAAGTAGGAAGAGAACTATGCAAGTAGAGCAGAATGGCATCCAAACGCATAAAAGCAAGCGAATATTAACCTTATCAAATGCTTTTGCGAAATCAGTATATAATTTTACAACCTGACCACCATTTGCTAGAACATTTAAGCAAAAATTGGCACAGAAGGCTAAATTGGTTGCTGTAGAACGTACTTTTACAATACCATGTTGGTGTATAGAAATGCACTCTTTAACTAGAAGAGAAATTTTATTGGGAAAAATGCTTTCAAATAGCTTCGGAATTGCACAGATTTTACAAATAGGACGCTAATTATTAGCAACGGTCCGGCGGATAACGAAAACTTAAAAATATATGAAAGAGGCACCGAAATAGGATCACGGCATTGACTTAGAAAGCCGAAAAAGATCGTGGCCCATTCACAGAGAGCCGGCCCAAATGATCGCCGGGCCCGAATTAAGAAGGTTTTGCTGTGCGTTTGGTGGGATTGGATGGGAGTCATCCACTGTTAGCTGTTCCAATCGGGCCAAAACTCAACTCGGACCTCTACTATCACCAACTGATTAGATTGAAGCAGACTATCGACCAGAAACGGCCAGAATTAGCTAATAGGAAGAGTGTTGCATTCCATGAAGACAACACCAGGCCGCACACATCTTTAACAACGCACCAGAAGCTCTGAGATCTTAGATGGGAGGTTCTATCGCATCCGCCGTATAGGCCAGACCTCGCACCAAGCGATTCTCATCTGCTCAAATATTTGCAAAATTATCTTGATAATACAAAACTGGCCTAAAGAGAGGCTTATGAAAATGAGCTATTGAAGTTTTTTACCAATACGGACGAGGACTTCTTCAATCACGGAATTATGAAATTGCCTTCGAAATGGACAAAAGTTATCAAACAACAAGGCGCATATTTCTTCTAAATTGGATAATCCTAACTATGTTAATTTTGTTGTCGAAATAAAGTGAAAAGCACTCAGAACTTTTTAAGCCCTTCACAATCAAGGCGAAACCGCGATAGCGGGAACGAGAGTGAATATTTTGCAGGATTCGAAACTATGGCGGGATATTTTTTTTTATGATGTTGTCAAAGCTCAGGGGATATCCTATGATGCCGTAGCACAGCCTCCTAGGCAGGAAAGGAATAAGGAGTAGGGAATTAAGGATTATTGGGTTAAGACAAGTTGTTGACGGTGCGTATTACGCTTGAATGTTTGTGGTTCATAGTTGAAGGGGGGAACAGATGATGGCAAACTGTTCCACATTCGTGCTGTTCTGCTTATGAATGATTCATGGAATTTCACGGTACGGCTGAATTTGAATTCAAGGGTGTGAGGTTGAGCTCGGGTTACAGCTCGTGTGGTGCGCATAGAAGAAATTCTACAAGGGATCAGGCTAGATATTTCGTCAAAGCAATAGATATAGAAGTAGCGATAAAAGGGAGACAGACATCCGACATTTCGCCGATACTCTACGGAATCAATAGTTGCTATTGATATGTCATCGCCAAAATTCCGGAAGGCCCAATGGTGTTATCGTCTGCAAAACTATGAATAGGATAGAAAGTGAGAGCTAGCAGATCATTAGTAAAAATAATAAAGAGAGTAGGAAACAGCACAGAACCTTGCGTTACATCAGCATGGACTATAAAACGGTCAGAAGTAACTCCGTCCAATATAATTTGTATTGAACGGCGGGAAAGAAACCTTTCAATCCATTTTAAGAAAAGAGGGTCTAGGCCTTATATCTGAAGTTTGGCTAAAAGAGCAAGATGCCAGACTCTATCGAAGGCCTTCGAGGTATCTAATGCGAAGATCTCAGAATCGCCAAAATTATGGAGACATTCACTCCAACGCTTGGTAAGGAATGTTAGCCATATTGGCGATCGTTAATAAGGTGATTAGCTTCTAGATATTTCATCCATTGGCTATTGGTGAGTTTTTTGAAAACCTTCGAAAGAATCGAAGTAATTGGTCTATAATTTGAGGGATCATTTGCCTCTCCTTTTTTGGGTATTGGCTGGACATGTGCAAGTTTCCATGCGGAAGGAAAGACTCTTTCCGAATAGGACAGTTGAAATAGTTTACGTAGTGGTTTAGCTAATGAAGAGGCACAGTACTTGAATACCAGGGGCGAAATACCATTAGGCCCAGCAGCCTTAGACACATTGAAACCTGCGAGCAGTTGCCCTCCTTCGTGTGAAAACATTACGGTTTTTTCCTGTAATTGCATGTTGGTAGGAAAGGAGGACTGTGTGAAGAAGGTGGCTAGAAAGAAGCCGCAGCAAAGTTACTTGCAAACAAATTAGCTTTGTCCAATGATTCCATATACATATCCCAATTGTGAATTAGGGGCGGTTTGGAAGAACTGGTAAAGTTGTTCTTGACTGTTTTAACAATAGACCAGAAACTCTTACTACCCTTTCGACTAGTAAAGGAACCACTCGCACTTACGCATCTTTTCTAGGTAGCGAACACGGAATTGTCACGTTTCAATTTGGTTCGTAGCATACAGCGTTCTTCCCGTCATTCGAGTAGTTCCCGCAAAACGGAAAGGTGAATATCATAAAAAAAAATTATAGAAAAGGCGGGGCAAATTCAAATTCATAATTTCTTGCTCTCGCTAAGTCCCGCCAAAATTCGCTACCGCTCCTGCGGTTTCGCGTTGGTCTCTGAAGGCCTTTACTTTTCCTCAAAAATACCATGTCCTTAGCATCTGAGTGAAAGAAAATTTTATTCCTAGATAAGAAGAATAAATTGATGTCTGCTTATCTAGGAATAAACCCGGATGATTGTCAATTTTATTTTGGCATGATTTGATGAAACAAAAAAAAACCATCGTTCTACTGTGGAGGTGTTTCTGTTGTCTATAAGATTTCACAAATTATTATAAAATTACATAACACATACACATATATATGATCCTCCTTCATTTCAACGTAAACACCACCTACTTAACAAACATTTATATAAAAATTACGTCAACAAGCATTTAGTAAGTGCATTTGAATGAATTTCTTTCTTATGCAAATTTTATGTGTTTCCTAATTTCAAAAGTTGGGATGAAAATAAAAATATGTAGCTGGTCATTGAGCTGTCTATTAATTATTATCACGTTAATGAATGCAAAAAACACAAAACGGCAATTAACAAGAAATGCACAGATTAGCATCTGGACCATTTATAAATTTCACCCGAGCTGAATAAAATCATTCACTTTGCACTTTAATTAGGCATAAAGTGATAAATTTTTGTGAAACTTATATTTTCCTATACATACATACATATATACATAATCGAAATACATAAATATTTATTATAGATAAATAGAAGCCCACGGAAAGTGGTTTCCGGAATAGTTGCTGACATTGACTATAGGAAAGTATCAGTTAACAAGTAAATCGTTGGCATTAGCCTGCTTAAACTCTTAGTGTAATTATGGAAAGCAATTTTTTTGCTTTCAAATGATCACCGCAGGGTTTAATCCGGTTCTAGAAGTGAGAGCAAAAGATGTCATTTTCTGGGGAACCTTCAACAGGAAGCTTTCTATAACTATATATTGTTGTCGCCATTCACCTGTGGTGATTAAGTTGTTTTCACAACGATTTTTCGTATTTATGCACAAAAAAAATTACCTATATTATAACTATGGTTTAGTATATACACTGCAATCACATACCAGCAGCAAATACGCACGTACATACATATATTCAGTTTTCAGAGCAGAAGATAACATCTCTTCGTAAGCTGCATGACGACAATTCCAATTAAAATCTCATTCAACGTCGTTCGCTAATCAATTCAGTGTCTTACCTTGACTTACAATTGCTCTAGAGACCTTACATTGTGCACAGCCTGCAGACGTCAGTTCACAGACAATACGCCTCATGTCCAAGTTCAGAGCTTGTCCAAAATGTCGGTGGACGTTTATATTGGCATATATAAGTAAGTATCTATAGGTAGTTGACAATTCCAGTAAGATACCCACGTAAATTTACTATAGGCATTGTTTGCTGATTCATCCAGAATTCCGCAGTCAGATCATACTTTTTTGAGAGACACACGGTAGTGCTTCATAAAATATAATTTCAACCATTTTTTTAATGTCTTTTTCTCTCTATTTTGTCTCCTTAATACCTACTCTATGGAGTTTTGGAGTTCTTGAACTTATTCAAATATGTCATCTGTTGTTTATATGAATTACGCGCGCCAAACCCATTCGGTAACCGCCATATGAAAGCATTGACATTGAATTTTTATATAGAAGACATGTTTAACTATGTCGTTAGCATATGTACGGAAATTAGCATTCGTGGAATAGAATTAATTTGGCCTTTGGATTGATAAATTCACCTCTGATTGGGTTTATAAAAACTTTGAAGAG
This sequence comes from Dioctria linearis, assembly GCA_963930735.1. Lineage (NCBI taxonomy): Eukaryota > Metazoa > Arthropoda > Insecta > Diptera > Asilidae > Dioctria > Dioctria linearis. Next base: position 43,548,094 of record OZ005740.1, read on the forward strand.
AAGTTTATATGAATTTTGTAGTGAATATATTGGAAATAAACAGAGTATACAGGGTGTTTCACCAGCAAACTTCACACTTCAGTGATATACATGAAGTTGACACAAGTAAAAAATGTTATAGAGAAGAGTTGGATACAGTTTAAATAAATCGTTGGATTGACAGAGGTTGAGAAACCTAAGGAATCTCTATATCTTATGACACAATAAGGCTCATTAGTTTACTCTACAGATTTATGCGTAGTTGTTCATTAATCTCAGTCGGACGCTCTCACAAAATTTAGTATTAGCTCCAACGCAACCCACACTAGCCACTAGGAGATGTGAGCCAAAGAATATGTAACGCTTTCCGAACAGAGTCGGATAGTGAAAAAGAAAGTGAATCAATATTTCGGATACCTCTTCGCATCCATCCTCTGCATACAGGATTATCAACAGGTCCTATTCGACCCATGAGAAATAAGTGTCTAGCAAGAATTAACTTTAGGGTTCTCAGGGTTGGCTTGTTAAATCCCAGTAGCTTTTTTGTTAAATTTTGTATATGTTTAACATAACCTCAATATTCTCTTTGTAGTTCTACCCGAAGTGTCATCTAGCCAAAGACGACTGTGTTGGCAGTCGGCTCAAACCAAAATGTTAGAGGTAAGTTTTTTTATGCATTCATAGTGTTGCAGACGACAGCAACCTTGATTTCGTGTACTCGTTCCGACTCTACAGCTGATTCCCGTGGAAATGCTACAGTTGAAAAATGAAGCCACATATTCAGTTCACTAAACCATGACCTTACAACAATATTCGCTTGGGTTAGAGCGAATAGGGTCTTATTTAATGCTTCTAAAACGTAATGTTGTCTGTTATCACTCAAACGTACTTCAACACCCGCTCAACCCATTTCCGTCGATGGAGAAGATATCTCGAACTCGCCATCCCTTAACATCTTAGGCATTGAAATTATCCAACAATCTGCAAGTCTTATCTAAGGCCTAGATTAAAATATAATTCCCAAATTTGGGCAGGGGCAGTACATTGTCGTCCGCGTTAGACAAAGTCCAAAAGAAGGCCTTCCGGCTTATTGGTGATAACAATAGCAACTATTGATTTCCAAGAGTACCGGTGTAATATCGGTTGTCTGTCTCGCTTTTATCGCTACTTCTATGTCTATTTCTCTGACGAAATCTCTAGCCTGATCCCTTGTAGAATTCTTCCTATGCGCACCCCACGAGCTGTAACCCGACCACCTCACCCTCACATTGGAGTTTAATTCAGCCGTACCGTGAAATTCCCCGAAACCTTCATTAGCAGGACAGTACGAATGTAGAACAGATTGCCACCATCTTTTATCCCCCTTAGCTATGGCTTGCAAATATTCAAGGGCAATGTACACCTTCACCTCCTTGATTCAGCCCAATAATCCCCAATTCCCTACCTCTTCTTCCTTTCCTGTCAAGGCTGTGTTACGGCATCATAGAGTATCCTCTGAGCTTTGGCATCATCATACAAAAACAAAAAATCCCGATTATGGACGGGGATACCTCCGAGACTGCAACAAGGCGAGCAAGATCGTCCGCCTTGTCATTTCCGCTAATATTTATGTGGCCTGGTACCCATAGGATGAGTACCCCGTTACATCGACAAAGAGAATTCAATGTGGTTTTACACTGCAATACCAATTTAGAGGTTTTAAAAGGTTTCGACAGTCGCTCGGTTATCCAGAGAGCAATCTCCCTGTTCTCAATGTCTGAGTTGAAGATACCTTCTCACTTCAAGGATGACCTTGACCGCCTAAAACACTGTAACGTAGTTTTCATTACGTATGATCATTTCCACATGTGAGTCCTTACAGAAAACGCCTGCTTCGGTGCTTTCCTCCCATTTTGAGCACTCTATGTGTAGATAATAGAGCATTTCAATGAATGAAGCACAGAGTGTGATTCCCATTCTGCCCTAAACGGTATTTTTACTTTAAAATTGCCTTTTACATAGCTTAGTCTCGATGAGGTGATCGCAGTCCCTGTCGATGTCAGGTACGATTGACTGCACAAATTTAAAGATGGATTTGTGTGGAACTCTTGTTCCATGGGGAATCCAACTCTAGTGTTAAGATCCAGTCCGAGCGCTGCGATTAATGCCTCCGCCTTGCCACCACACCACAGAGCAATAAGTTAGAATGAGTTGGATAATACTTATCCATAGGATCATTCCCAGTTTATGTCCACACGTTTCCCCTATTGCTGTGCGACATATTACAAAGGCCCTAAAGCTTTTCTTACTCTGTTTCTACAGTTTCTAGTCGAATCGCGTTTTGCTCAAGTCCGCAGAGTTGAGTCTAATAACTACCGGTAACTAAGATCGTCTGCGTAGCATACCGCTTTGGTGCATTGTAACCGATTCGGGTGAGTGTTAGTGATCATCCATATAGTATGGACTCTTTTCACTCTGCCTTTCTCGCCCAGATCAGCAATGATAGTTTTATTGTGCAACATATGTCCGATTCCGACCCCGTCCTTAAGAGACTTGTTCACTCCATGTTTTGTTAGGATTTCAGTAAACTTATGTAGAAGTACATTATTAAAAGCGCCTTCCACATCAATGAAAATAGTCAGAGTAGATTGTTGAAAGAGGAAGCTGCTTTCAATTGACTGAATAACCTCGTGTAGGACTGTCTCAACTGACTTTCCTTTTAAATACGCGTGCTGATGTTGTGGCAACCTGCTTTTAGGAATGGACCATCTGAATTCTCACTCGCTGGTGCGATCTAGGATTTTGAGTAGGAAAACTTATTAGTCTATATGTAAGAAATTAACCCGGCCAGCCTTGGAAATTGACTGAAACAGTTTAGTTAGTAAAAATTTCATTCTTTCCATGAATACGCAACCACCTCTTGACTACTCTATTTTGTCGATGGAAAAACTTTCATGATTTTTTCAAATTTTTATTATCCGCCTGCCAAAATGTATCCAAACTTTAAGACTTTCAAGCAAAATTTGGAAACCTCAGAATATTACCACTCAATTAATTTTTTCCACACACATATCTACTTGGATGCAACTATTTTGATATAAATCCGTTTTTATTATACAAAACCTCATTAATTTTGCTCGTATTGACAAGTAATACTTTTTTTTTCTTTATTTATCTAAACTTCGGCGATATCCTGTGATGAAAAGCACAGCAAGCTAGGAGGAAGATTAGCTAAGAATAAAGAGTGGAAAAAAACTCTTTACAAAGGAAAATTCTTTTGCAAAAGAGAGGGTTTCGTATTGGCAGGAACCTTATACTCATCAGTACGGCTTGGTTCTTACATGTCGCCAAAGTAACAACCAAGCTGACCTCATACTGCATATATGTATGAAAATAATTTTCAAGTGTGAATTATATTTAAGGCGAAATATTAAATATTTACTTGAATGCCTAGCGAGATTAGCCCTATGTGGGACTAGCATTTCATAGAGAGTTATGCTATGAAATAAATTCACAGCGAATTAAGTAATATTGTTCCAGCTGATACGAAACGCCCTCTTTTGCAAAAGAAATATTTTTCGTTTATAAAGAGTTTTTTCCACTCAATTCTCCAGTTGCGGATTTGGCAGCAAACTCAGTATAAATTCGATATGAATTTATTTCATATCAAAACTCTTTAATAATAAAGAGACATGAGGAGCGTAGCAAAGATGACAATGTACGTCACTTTATTACCTTCGGAAAATGGTAAGAGAATGTTTGAACTACTTCGCCGCGTGTTTGAATAATTAACGAATGAATGCATCTTAAACTGTGTGTAGGAGTATATATATTTAATAAGTACACTGACCGTGACTGTAGCGATAAAGTAGCAAAATTGATCCGATATTGTATTGGTAAGGTATTGAGTCAATGTGATAAAATTATTACTACATTGCCAATAAGCATAGGGTCTCTCATTTCGACAAAATCTAATATACCTAATAGCCTAGACAGACTGTCTCCATAATGACTTGATTTTTAATTAAATGGAGTCAAATATGCAGTGTGTCACAAAAATGAAGTCCATCAAGGCCCCATTTGCAACATTTTGCTTCATTTTCAAATGAACCAAATTCTACTTCATTTAGTGAAATTGCAGTAAAAATGCCACCTACCGCCATTAAAATAATCTGAATTTATTGAAAAGTGGAAAATTTTTCCAATAGGTTAACAGTGACAGCCATCAGCTGATCATGAAATGAAAGAAATTTCTTTGCCGCTTTCTTCTCTTTTTGATCTCTTTCAACAATAAAATTCGCCTTCTATTAAATGCTTTGCAACTACAGTAAGTACTCGCAATTTTTCTTGATAGCATTTAATTAATTTATTGAACTCTGCCATGATCTTTACTCACCTTGAGGAACTGTCAATGGCTTCCCAAATGAAATAATTTACGGCCATAGTCTGTCAGCTCTTCATTTGGGTTAAAATGACTCAATTTCAAATTTAGTCATTATGGACCCAGGCTGCCTAGGGTATAAGCCTCTGCGATCTAAGCTTCACAAATCAGATAATTGTATTATTCTATTGTAGGTCTGATATTGTACACTAGCAGGGAAGCCCCAGATTCAACGGGTTGAAATATTTCTTATATCCTTTCAAAAATCCAAAATATTTCGATGAAAACAGAGAACATATTATCAGTCTAGTTTAACTTAATATTTCTAAATAATAAACGAAATCAGCCCAATCTATGAATAGAATTGGTGTAATGGTTTGTGAGTAATGGACAGATCTTTGATAAAAACCAGGCTAAATTAGTTCCAATGAAAAATTCCCAAGTATTCTTTGTACCACCAATTATCTATATACGAATGCACTAACTATATAGGGCATATCTTTACATAAGAGCAACAATGCAGGAAACAAACAGAAGTGAAAATATTCGAAGCCTTCTATGCATACCTACCTCGAAAATAATTAATTTCGCGATAGAAGTCTTAATGAGTTCCTCAACTTATAGGTAGTACCTTTCGTTGAGATCTGGTAAGAAGGTGTGCAGTTGAAAATCGTGATGCATGCGCGGCAAGAAAAGGAAGGCAATGATTCGAGCAAATTAGTTCATTACTATCTCAAACGAAAGGAAAATCGTTCCAATTTGGATTGGACGTGAAAGCATAGTTAATTTAGCTTGAAATGAAACTGCTGCTTTGACCTGGGAACTGAGAAATGTGATTGACAGTTTTTCTTCTTTTTTTTCATTTCAAGTCTAAAAGTAGAAGAATGTACTTTTGTATTACATACCTATGTACATATTATCGTTTTTAACTAGGTGGGGTTGACTTCATTAAAAATTAATTAACAATTGCATTTTTATGACAGCTTCTGACGAGTGAATTTTTTTTTTATTTTTTATTTGTATATTTATGGTATGTACATATATAAAAAACGTGTCCGTGATTTTTTTCTTATTAAAGTTTGTAATTAAAAAATGTTTTAATTAAGGTTGAAAATAAAAATAGTAATCAATTTTTCATTATCTTAAGGTGAACTCTTAATTTATATATCTATTCCAGCAGTAATTAAATCAAAATAGTACGAACTTTAATACAAAAAACGGTTTAAAAATTTCCCACCTATTAATACAGACTTTTTCCAAATACAAGGTCAGTTCTATAGCTATTTCTCACTTAAAATAATTAATATGATTGAAAATTGATAAAGGAAGCATGTTCTGCAGTTCATTGGAAGGGAGTTATGGAATTATTTTGAATCTTAAATTAGAGTAAGAGTTATAGAATTCGAATAAGAATCCTAGGCCATTTAGGAAAATACCAACAAGGATGATTAATTTCGAGTGTTAAGGTAAAGCTACACGGTGAGGGAATTTGGCTTCCAAGAGACCGCTACTTTGGATACACTTTGAAGATGCAAAAAAACTCTAAAGAGGTCGTGTATTTCAAAACAAACAGGTCTCCAGGTTCGGTCTTCGGTCTTCGAAGTTTGCTAATTTTTCATCTCCAGGTCTCCGTAGACTATTTATGTATTCTGGTAAGTTACGTATAGATCTGTCTACTCAGAAATGAAAAGGAATAAAGTGGAGTAAGTTTGACGAATTGTTAGAAAGAAATTAATAAAAAAAATTAATAATTTATATAATGGATTTAGAGCAGAAAAAATTTGTTTCGTCAATAGAGTTCTGGTAAAAAAAAAGCAAAGTCACAGAAATTTGTTGTATTATCCTTTATCCCGTAAAACTTATACACCAAGGATATATTTTTTTAAGGTTTTTCAATTTTTGTATATTAATAATCAATATATCAATATATCAATAATCAATTTTTGTATATTAATAATTTTTCAGATAATTCTTTCTAACAATCTCTTCCTTGGCAATTAACAAGAATCTCTGGAGATCTCGAGACACCAAGCTTCAAATTTCGTGTATACACTTTTCGGAGACGTGTCTCTAGAGAGTTTTTTCTCATGGTCTCCAGAGAATTAATTTCTTGATCTCCAGAGACAAGAGTCTCTGCCAGGTAAATTTTGTGATGATTTTAGTCTTTGCCAACCAGAGCCCAAAGGTCTATCACCGTGTATCTTTACTTTTAAGATTAGTATGCTGATGAAATGGAATTCATTTTTCTATTTAAAGCCGATGTTATGTTTATCAAAGTTATATGCTAATAGAACGGTATCGAAGTAGTACAACGGCTACTTTCAACACTTCACAGTTAGGAGGATAACAGATCCGAAGTAGGTAGGCCAAGGGGGCATATTGTGCGAGTTTGCTAAAAAGACGACCGGTCAGTTTAATTTTCCTGTCTCTTAATGAAGGTGAATGAATGAATGAATGTATAACTTACCATTCAAAGTTTTCAAACTTGTGGCGACACTTCTGTGTCGATTCGACCATTTCTAAACCCTTGTTCCAAACCGTATAAACCCGGTTCATTATTAAATTCACCGCTTGCGATGCCTTGCTGAAATTAATTTAATTGTAAAAAAAATAAACAGTGTAAAATTAATTAATTGTATAGATGTCAGTCTGAGAGCAACATCGTTACAGAAGATAATTAGATATTCAAGAAAACTAATTATCAGATTTATTTCTGTCACAATAAAACCTAAAGAACAGTTACAAGGCGCTGCTTGTATTTTAATGCTCTATGCTATCAAGATAAATTCTCCTTCAGAAGTTCTTATCTAGGTGAGGCATCTGAAGCATCCCAGAATGAAGTTATGCGTGGTCTACTCACCACAACGACACCACGTCGAACTAAGTGGAACTCAAACCAATAAACATTCTACAGCACCGCTCTTTCTGAAGTGTTCTCAAGACCTCAAAATAACCTGCCGTTATTGCTCGACCGTATTGTCATTGGGACAACGCGAGTCGTGGATAGCCCTCAAGACTCCTGTGTATACTAATCTTAGGCAACCAGCAGTTATTATCTGACCGTATTGTCAATAGGACAACACGAGTCACAGATAACGCTACAGCTCCGCTATTTCTGGGTATCCTAATGAGTTTTTTTCAGGCATACTAACATCTGGTTATCATTATTGTTTGGATGCGCCTGGTGTTGAACAACACTCCAGCGTGCGTATTTTCTACAACAAGTTAAGCAGTCAAGATAGCCGTCATAAAGCCCCTTTACTGTGGCTAATCATCACTGGCCTTAAGCATTCTACCGAGACGTCCAGTCATAACTGTTTGGACGTGTCTTGTGCTAAACAACTCTCAGGCGTCCGTGTTTTCTACAACAAGTCAACCAGACAAGACAGCCGTATTGCTTGGCGATATTGGTTGCTGTTTTCGAAACATCGAAGTTTCATTCATGATGTTCGAAATTTTCACATCGATGTCGTAATATTCCAATACCGAATATCATCGATATTATCTTACAATGTTTGGAAATTACATGCTATACGGCACTGATCTGATATACAATATAACATATACTACCTATATTTCCATGTGGGGTTCAATCCGAATTGAATCCGAATTGGTACTCATACTTAGAAACGAGAATTGAATTGAGTTTCGTTTAATCCATGTTACCTCCACGAAACCAATCGAGTTGAGTAGGGTTTTTTGTAAATATTTGTTCGAAAAGTGCGGATGGGTGTTTTACAGCCAATATAAATCCAGCTATTTTGTACGAAATATTTCAGCTGTCAACTCAACTTAGAAATAGTTCATTGAAACAGCATTGCCTTAACTCAGCCACTTTAACTCTATTCTGGATCATGGAAACATTGTACTAAACTGCTTCATTTTCTATTTAATGTGAGAACAATTTTTTTTGTAGGGATGTGACAATTAACTTAATTTCAAATTTCATTTTGCGCTTTAATACAAGCTCAACAAATTCCAAATATGTTCATTCGAAATTCTTACTTTTATTGGAAGCCTCACTTCTGTATAACTCGCACTCTACTATAACATCAATAAACTCGCTTTGAAATTAACCAATTTTTGTTTGCCCAACCCTAAAAGTTGGTATGAGTGACAGAGAAAAGATTACTAATATTGTATTGCCATCTATTTGTTCTATATATATTAATTTGGAAAATCTACTGAACTATGATGGATTTGATATAGACCTTATTAAGTTGAAGCTCAGTGGAATACAGTACTTAAGCCAAAAACGGAAAAATATAGAAAAGTGATCCCATAAGAGCAGTGACAGTTGCATGTGTATACTTTACATTTTTTAGACATTTTTAATGCAAAATCGAATAAGAACTATACAAAAATAAGAAAACAAATCACTACTTGTGCAGTTGTGTATGGTTTTGCTGTGGCAGCCACTACGAAATGCCAACTCACTATCTGCAGCTATTTGAAATATATTCATCAAAATATCACCAATGGATACTTCATTGGATCCATGTCGGTGGTGCTGACATCAAGACATTGCCAAAATAAAAGGTTAAAAGTTGTCTGGAGTTCAGCAATTAGTCAGAAGTCCAGTCCAGCTCCTTTAGGTCTGTTATTAATTTAGGCAGAAAAATAGTTCAATATTTAAATATTTGCTAGGATACGTATATATTCTACATTGAACAACTAAACAAAATTAATATAGGCATAAATCTCATTATCAAAACAGAACGTGAAATTTCTTTTTAAATCAATACCATCGATATTGCTTGTATATCGATGTTATATGATCGAGATTATCGCTACATTGATGATCGTTGGCGATGTCAACATCGATGTTCCGTTTCGATGTCCCAGCACTAGTTCCTAGCGATTTACCCAGTACGCCTCAAATATTTACATTTTATCACTACAAACAGGTTAACCTACATATTTTTTTTCATCTCTGCTAAATTATATGTGTAGATCTAAAATTATTTTTCATCAAATTTCGCTAAACCAACTTACCTCTAAATAAATAGCCCTCTAAAAATTCTCATTATAACTAACCTTTCTGCACCACGTTTTCGAAGGGTTTATCCAAATTTATACATAATTTAAAATCTATTGAATATTTAATATCGAAATTAATGTTGCATATTCATACGTGTTATCAGAAAGGTTCATGTCCCCTTAAAGTAAAATATATTTGAAAATGAAGATCAATGACTTTCCTAATATTTATACTAACTATTCAGAAACAAGAAATTCAAATTAACTCTTTAGTCTCGTATCCGAGCTCTGATGATAATATTACGCACTTATCGAGCTTGTAATTTATTTAAAAAAAAAAAAAAAGAAAAAAACTCACCCATTTTCAAAACAACATTTTTCGTTTTGATCTTGCTGAAGATCAGGAGTGAAAAATTAATTGTGCGTATTAGAAAATCTTTCCAGAAATAACAATATAATAAATTGATGAATAAATTCATTCAATTCGTGAATCTTCTGGAGATTTTTTTTTTTAGTTATTAATTATCAACAAAATTATTTTGCGTGTTGCTTTTTCAGTCAGGGGTCAAAATATCAAAAGGACAATGAATCAGAACTATGCTGACAGCATTATTGCGTCGAATCTCTTATTTATAAATTAAAAATAATAAAAAATTGAATACATTCATATGGGCTAGATTATTTTACAATAACCGATACAAATTAACTTTTAGATAAAAGCAGTTTAGCTAGGAGAGGTTGGAGAGCTTGGGACCAATATTCTACACATGCAAATACCATAAAAAATGTAAACCTTTGAATGCTGATATTTTGGTGGTATAATGCGATATCCATTGACTTTGCTTTAGGTTTTTCCGTTTACATAAAAATATTTTAAATCACCGCGGAGATAAATGGAACTCTAAAAAGATAAAACGCCTAACTCAAATTTTCAACACAATGAATTTTTCGAAACCTTTAACTAATTCTAAATTTACTTTAATTAATTTCTTAAAAACTAATAAAATTATTGTAGACAATAAAAAAGTTTTCCATGGTTTAAATATTAAAATTGTCACTCTTTTGAAAAAACAAAAACTCCAGTGACTGATTGAAGATAATTTTATCTGTTTAGAGGCTCGATATCAGTAACAGGATCACCATAAAAATATATTATATATCTTATTAGCAAGCCAATCCACACGAAACCTTTAGACTCGATCGTCTTCGATTCGTAAAAACTTTTAAAGTTTGTATGGAAGACGAATATAGCGCACTTCCGTATTTCCCCTACCGAAAATTTCAAAATTTCGTGATTTTACGATTAAACTCTATTTTTTTACAAATCATATCTCGGAAATGATTTTTGAGGCCCATATTATGTCAAATGAAGCTAAAAAATATTTATAGTCTTATTTACTACTAGAACATCTTCCTATCTTTTGAAGCTCTAGCTTTGCTCGTACATTGAGGCGACTAATAGTATACGACCGAAACATTCGATAAATTGGAATAAGTTCCGTTCCGTTCATTAAGGAAACTCGAAACTATAAATTTTCTAATTGAATGCAGGCCAAATAATTTCAAAGAATTTTTGCAATATTTTTTGCAATTCCATTATGACAAAATGAAATGAACTTTTTCTGCTGTTGGTTTTGTTTTTTTTTGTGCCTTTATTCGGGACAGCAAGTCTGGCATGACGTAGAATGAACTCACACTTCGCATTGCAAATTTTGACAAAACTTGTCATACTTTTTAGCATATATTCTTACGTTTATTTACAGCTGTTCATTTCATGGTAAATTAAAAGTAAATTAAATGAACTATGGGGAAAACAATAGAACGACAAAATTGTGGTGACATATCAAAATATGTGAAAAAAATATACGACAAAAAATACGACAAGATGTCAAAATCAGCACACAGAACTGCTTTTAATACAGCAAATTTCTTTAGGATTCCGTACCTCAAAAAGAAAAAAAAATTAACACTTATAAGATCACTCTTGCGACCGTCTGTCTGGAATATATAAAAATTATGAAATATTTTTTTATGGTGATATGAGATGGACTCCAAAGAAAATTACTTTTTGGTAGCTTGGCTAAAAAGATATGTTTTATCCATCATGTGCGAAAAAATACCGATTTCCTTCCTGATCTTCTAGGCTTCTTGTTCTGAACTTTTTCCGAATGAGCAAAGCAATTTTCTTTAGAACTAATTCGATTCGAACTTTTTTTTAGGGAAACTAGTTTACCGGAATAACTATCGGAAGTTGTCCTAAAATGACATATGGTAAACTAAAACCCATATATTTTCTACTGCCCTCTCCTGCCCATTTGAAATTACATAGAATACCATAGACTAACTTGCAATCTCAATATTGATATTTCAATTATGTCAATTGCAATATAAAATTTCAGAGACACACTTGCAGTTTACGACACTGAGCAATTAATTAGAGTATTTACATTAGATTTATCACTAGATTTCTCATTTGATTTGTCATTTGACTTAAGAAAGTTCCTCGTACGTAAAAAATGCGAGCAAATATTATGAAATTACTTGTCTATATGGAAAATAAAAACGAAATATACACTTCAACTTGACAAGTGTCAAATATTAAATGTCAGAAAAAGTTGCAGCCAACATTGCAGTATAAAAAGCGATTCTAAAAGGTTTGTGTATTAAATGACTCTGGTTTATATCTAGGGTCATATTGCAATAAACTCGTATATCGCGTACTTTTTTTTGCAATTTCAATATAGCAATATAGTGTTCCAATGTACTACATACTGGGTGTACACCGAGCGTATACTGAGCTGTATAGTGAGATAGAGACAAATTTGCGGTTTAGCGCAAATTGCAATATTGACATTGCAAGTCTGTCTACGGTAGAAATCGTTTTAGCCTCATGCATGATATGTTATTTTACCCTTAAATCTAGTTGGATGTTTTTTGCAATAAAGCAAAATGAACTAAGAGCAAATTAATAAAATTAATATGCACACACATAGCGTTACGTTCTTATATTTTTACTACAGCTATCAAAGTGAAGTAGAATATTTCAAATCCAGTAGCATTTGCGAAAATTTCTGGCAGATATATATATCTATCATTTTCCAATCTATAGATGCTCGGACAAAGTCTATGTTTTAAGGTATATATAATTAAACCTGTTTGATAGTTTCTCAGGCAGTCCTTTCATGACTGTAATTTTCTATTTTCTATAATTTTATATTAAATAGTACTTCACAATTTTTTTTTATAGTTTACATTATAATTTCGGTTACAGAAAGATATTTCCATAGCTGCTAAAAAAGTTATAAAAGCTTCTGCATATGTCCAACTAACACTCTGCGCAGTTTTTTGGAATACAATCTCAAAACTAACGATATTCACCTCTTAAGGTAATTCGACATTTTATTTCAAAGACTACTGCCATACAGCATTTTGTAGAAGACCTTACTCTACAATTTTGCGAATGGCAGTGGTGCGATAAAATTCAGACATCTGGCCTCCAGTCCAGACCTTTAGGTCACTTTCTAAACTCAGGAACTTCGACGCCGCTCAGCATAAATAGATTAGATTAGATTTGTAGAGGGGTGTACAGGCGTTGGCCTCGCTTTCACTGCGACCTGAAATTTCTATTGTGAGTCCCCGTTCAATTTATTCCCTTTCCAAGTTTAGACTGTTAATGAAATCTAGGACCATTCTGGGACTTAGGTTCCACACGTAGTTTAGTGGAGAAAAGCATATTCGAGGTGGAGTAATCTCCGGCTGGTCAATGCTTCGCAGATGCAGAGCGGGTGTTCCGAGGTTTCCTGAGCATCCTCACAGAAGCGGTAGGATGTAGTCTCAGCTAAGTCCATTTTGTGTATGTGCAAAATAGGTAATAGGTGTTGGTCCTATTCGACTGCAGAGTTTTAGTTAACAGGAGATATGATTTTGTAGAAATGGTATTTCATTGTAAAATCACAATATTTCTACTAGCAGAGAAAAGATCGCGGTATAGGATAGAACTAAAAACAAGTTGGGTATATTATTTTCGTGTTCAATACGAAGTCTCTCCATAAATGGGAGCATCGTTCGAGTATATAAGTGACAGGTTGAATGTGATGCTATACTTAGCCAATTTTTATATTCACTGCATTTTAGTTACAAAAGCTCTGAGCTTTGGCAACATCATAAAGAAAACAAAAAAAACTATCCAGAACGATAATTTCGGATATTGAGATAGAAGAAAAATATATTTTGGAAATTTTAACTTCTATACTTTCGAGTCACCGTACCAGTCGAATACCAGGATTTAAGAAGGATCGAAGGGATTTTGTTGTAATTATAAAGGTATTTTAAAGTTAGCTACTACACGCTCATTTCTTTTTTTATTTTTCTTAATGTTATCATTGCTGATGATCTTGATGTGAAGACTTCTTCCCTCAAGAGATCTGGATTTTTATAATTTTCTTAACTACTAATGAATTTGGGTTATCTACGAAGAACTTGCGTACTTTGCAACATTTATTGCTAGCTATTTGTATTACTTGTTGGCAACACTGGTACTTTATCTGATTGTTTTATGAGTCCTTAGTTTTATTTGCATTTTAAGCAGATTAGTTTTTATAGAGCAGCAGAACTCCTTAGGAAATAAGTATAGTTTTCTACAGTGAAGATGAGTTTAGGAAAATTTACAATAAGTTTCATTACCTTTTCTCTTAGAATTGGACCGAATATTAACTACATTGATTTATCTTCTACTAACTGGTCCTTTCTCTTTAACAGTAATGATGTAGATGAATTTTACAATGCAATGTTTGATTGTTTCAAAGATTATATTCCATTGTCATGTATTAAGAATGGCACTTCGTGTCGATAGGATATAAACACCAATAATTAAGCTCGAATAAACTCGAAGAGCTACCTTAACTCAACAACTTTTCTTTCACATAATAAATTTCATCGAATACGAAACCCAATTCTGCTATACTATGTACAAATTAAATTTTATATACGAAAACATTTGAGAATATACCTTCTAACTGACTTGATGAAATGTAATATGTTTGCAGCTCCAGAAGTACCAAAAGAGCTTTAAAAATTATAGAAAAATTTCCTTAGCCCAGACTAAGGTATTATTAAATTCCTTTTTGCAAATACAGCATGTCAACAATCATTACATTAACTTATCATCTGTATACATATAGATTTACGAAATATAATTTTATTTCAAAACACACAAAAGTAACAATCGCAATTAAAATAATTGAGGATGAATTGAGAAAAAGCAAACCACTTAAAAAACGTAAAGTGGTTTTTGCCAAACATTTTTTCCCCAAAATCCTAATTTAATTAACGAAAGTCTGTTTTCAAATTTACATTAACAAAATAAATCACGTCGCAAAAATTCACAGGAATAAACCTGACTCTGACTCGCCACCAACTCAAATCATTCCAGCCTGTTTTTGCTATATTTTCTCTTTGGTACTAAAAATGTAGATTTACCACAAAATTATTCAAGGTGATGACATCATCTGGAGACCCAATATAAACCTGTGGACACATTTTATGTAGATTACAAAAGTATATAAGCCTGCGAGTCGCACATGCATAAATTGCGACTTTTCTTCTGAGCTCACCTGAACCAATTAAGCTCGCTCACTCAATACACCTTGATCAGATAGATCAGTCACTACACATTTCGCTGATCGCTTTTATCTCGTAAATAGCAGTTTTCGATATACTCTCTGAGCTACAGCGTATGCCAGCTTAGCGCCTAGCATTATTTGATCTATAATTTGATCACTTAAGGTTTTCGAATTGCGAGTGTAGATCACAACGCAGTCTAAGATATTTCTTGTGATCTCACCTTAGCATTCTTGCATTATACTCAATTTATTTTCGGATGGAATGGAATGAAGGTGCTATGCTGGGAAGAAGTCAGCAGGTGAAACTGCACGAATTATTGAACAACGATCATCAGAAGGTTGAGAGTTCATAGCGAAATATAATTGCAGAATCATGTTGAGATTTTCAGATGGTTTTTTTTTTTTTAGTATAGGCAGCAAAAGATTAAAGATCGATTCGGAAGAAAAAGTAATTGTTGAAACGATTGAAGTGGCTATTGTGGAATCTATAGGACTTTCTACTGGTTGGATATTTTTTTGTTTGTGGGTAGAGCGTGGGTATTATTGGTTTATATTATTCTCAATATTTGGATTTGTCTATATTTTTGGAATTGGTTAATTATTTTCGTACAAAAGAAACAGGGAAAGTTCTTTTCTTAATTTGTTAAAACTTATTGGAGGCTATTCATTAGTCCCAATTAGAGAGTTTGCTTTAATTAAACTGACATTTAAGGCAATTCCATTTAAATTGCTTGAAACTCCCGTTTAGTTAAAGCCATCTACATATAATTTAGATATACCTACATAGAAAAAATATAGAGTTAAATTTATGAAGAACAAAAGAAACCTCCAAAATTACGAAGTTTTGAAATCAAATTACATTATGCAGAAAATTTCAAGTGAGTTTGGCTATACGCTTAAAACAAAACAGAGTTTAACTTAGTTAGTATCTGTTGGTTTCACCATCAATCCACTATTATTGGCCCAGATATCCAGCATAAGCAGCGCATACTCGAACCTTTCACTAATAGTAGATAGACATTTTTCAGTTATCAGAGTCCGGATTCTGATAAAATTAAAATGACAATGACAAAATGACTTCGAAGGAAGGAATATGTCACTATACCATAATTTGGAATTCTGATTATTGGGTGACATGACATTTATCTTTAATTATAGCAGTGACAATTGCTGTTTAATTAAAAAATTGCTTGTAGAATCTATACGGATCTCGAAAGAGTAAAACTCAATCCCCTTTCTAATTTAGTTGAGTAATTTTTAATTCGAGGGTATATGCAAAATTTGTAACAACTTATTTAATATCTACGGGAGTCTTATCAACGGCTAGTTAGACAAGATTTTCTGTTAGCCATGTCGTGGACTTCAGTTTCTAGATATGTAGAAGAAATTTGTGGGGTTATTACAATGCAACCGCATATGATGTTAAAAAATTTCCAATTTCTGACCAAGATTGGAACAACTTTAAACAGAAGTATATAAAGAACAAGTAGGTAAAAGAAAAAGCTAGAATTGGTCTGAGACCATTCTTATGATACCCTAGATGAATAGCCGTATGTATGTAATTTGGTATGGTCACCCATCAGTGCAAGTTTGACTTTTGAAGTGGTTTTTCACATATAATTCTTCGTCGGACGGTAAAAATGATTAGAACGAATTTCATAGAATTTCATATTCTGAAGAACTGTTGAGTATAATAAAAACGCCTATGGCTGATCATTTTCACAGCATACGTAAAAAACCTAAATTTTTATATGGCAACACCAAGAAGGGGTTGCCCGCTTTAGCCGATTTTTGAGATTATCTTCACTATTTATATGAGACCACAGTGTACAAAACTTCAGCTCTCTATGTTGAGGCGTTCTCAGGCAGTGTCCACCAAATATGTAATGGGAAACAACATTTTTGTATGGTAACACCCTATGAAGGAGTTACCCGATTAAATAATTATATAATTTCTAGGTGCTACAAACGGAATGACAAACTTAGTACACCCTTTAATTTCATTTAGGGTGTAAAATAATAATATGGAATAAAATTAGTTCAATATGATTGGTTTTAAATTTTCCCAGAAATTTGGCAGACTTATACATATGAATGTACGTGTACTATTTTTATACTTACTAAGTGGCGCTATCATTTGTAACTTTTATATTGGAATATGACAAAAGTCACAGCGGTAAGGGCTAAGTGACTTTGGTTGCAATAATTGTCATGAAAAATAGTCATTTGTCATTTCGGCCTTTCGAAAATAAGTCAGATTTTCACGCTAAATGTCACTTTTTATGGATGAAGTCATCATATAAGAATTGCACTTTCAAACAAAAGTCACGATGTCATTGTCATTTGTCATTTTAATTTTATCAGAATCCAGCCCCAGGATGCATATGTCATCCGCGTAACCAACTGTATTAAAGTCCTCTCTCTCTAACTTGATAAGGATTTCATGCATTACCAGTAGCCATAGGAGTGGTAAAAGCACCCCACCCCTCTGCGGTGTACTTCTATAGACTGCTGTTCTCACAATAGCGTCACCTGAGCAGGAGTTTTTCTTTCTACTGAGAAGCATTGAGTTGATCCAGTCACATAGACGCTTATCCACTCCCACCCTTCTCAGTCCATTATATATAACCTCCGTCTTCATGTTATTGAAGGCCACCTCAATATCCAGGAAGGCACCTAGAATGAATTCCTCATTTTTCTAAAGGGGAAATGTTTACATTTTTCAATATCCAAGTTACATTTTTTTTTTACACACTGGTGAATAAGGGTGTAGTGGTTAATTATACACACTGTGATTTTTGCATGTATTTATGGCAAAAGCCCACTTTTGTTTTGAATGAATTTGTATTACAACTCTATAATTAAAGCTACCACAGGAAATATTGGGAATGGCATTTTAATTTAATTAACAGAAAAAAACTTGAAGTTAAACATAATTTTCAGAAAACAATTTTGAATTTCTAGTCCATTGTGAAATGAGAACTGTCAAATCCATTTAGCCCTATTAGAAAAGTTCATGGCGAATGAAAGAAAGTGGGGAGTAACTATATATAGTAATTCATTTCACTCTTTCCCAGTGTGCCAAATTCGGAACTTCGGAATGGTAAGAACAAAATCGGAAAGGGTGCGAAAGAGCCAGAACAAAAAATAAATCCCCACTTTCAGGACTTTTCAAGTTTCGGAATGGTATTCAGAAAACTATTAAAATTCAGAAAGAGTCTTCAAAAAAGTGTGATTTCGGAATTTTCTCTGATTTCTTTCTAATTTTTGAAGGCATTTCCGAAACATTTTTTAAGCTTGAGTTGCACTGTTATTTTGTGTTCAGAGTTAGTTGAAAGTTAAATATTTCATTGCTTTTGTAGATTGTAGTTTATGGTACAGAGCATCCCAAGACAACAAGCTGTTCAGGATCTATATAGCCTTGGGATAAGTGCTGCCATGCAACACCAATCCCAAATTTACCCAGTGCTTCGAGCCCAATATCTTTCAGTCCTGTTCGCTATTTAAAAGTTGGGGCAAGAAGTCTTCTATTTGAAGGAGGAAATGAAGACTTTGAACAAAGAGCAAAAGACACCTTTCAACTTAAACGATATTCTTCCTTCGTTGCCTACAATTTCAAAAGAAGACTTCATAAGTTTGGGAAATAAGGTGAAAATGGAAGGGGAAGCTGCCGAAGGATTGGTACGCATGGAATTTTTCTTAACAATGAAAACAATGTTTTATTATTTTATTTTATTTTTTTTTTCAACTCTTCGAGAGTCGTCAAAGCCGACCATTCACCAAGAGATTGTTCAAGACCTTGATGACGGGCGAAGTTGCTAGGAATTTCGCATGGATGGGACTGGGGCAAAATTTACGATTGTCTCCGTTTTCAAAGGTGTTTGAAAATAGCCGTTAAATATTGCCAAACATATAAATGTTTCATTACAAAAGAGGCTCTTGGCTTTTATCCATCAGCAAGCATGGATGACATAAAAAAGCGCCTGAAGGCAGAGCTTTATAATGTAAAAGCAGATTAAATAAAAGTTGTATAAAGCTTTCAGCATCATCGACAACGCCAGAATGAAATGCCTCAATTTTTCAGTGAACCAAAAACAAGTGCATTAAAAAATTGCATTCAATAAAAACGTAATAAATATAAATTTTTATCGTTTTTATCTGTAGAATCTATTTATTTTCCGAACTGGCAATACCCAAATCTTAAAAATGTTTTAATATTATTATTATTTCGTAAACATATCCAATTTGAAATTAATAGTGCTTATTTAAAACATGTTCAAAACATTCTTGAGTTTTTTTGATACATATTTCTGATAATTTGGGATGAATTCTTTAGGATTTCAATCGGAATTCAAATGTAAAGCTTGAAAATTTTCTTTAGGAAATCATTAGGAATTCATAAGAATAGACAAACTCTTTTCGCGTAAATTTGAGGTAAAAATTCGGCACTTTCGATGTTTTTGTAAAAAATTACATATCCTGCTCGCAAAGAATTGAAAAAGTTTAAGGATCCGAAATTTTTTCGGAATTTTCTTAATTTTTCTTTAAAAATGTTTAGCGAAATTCCGAATATGGCACATTGGATTATCATTCCTTTAATCTTGCATCTGTGTGTCATAAATTTATTCAGGACACGGCAAAAATACGTACCTATCATAATTATACAGGGTGTGCCATATATAAATTACGTATTTAGAAATTCAATTAAGATTTTGTTAATTCGCAATTTTTAAGTTTTTTTTTTTTTTTTTTTTAATAATGGTATATACACATGGAAAACTTCCTTTATGTAATAGTACAATAATCCCACGATATACTATACACCCTTTGTTATAAATATTGAATTTTTATATACATAGTAATATTATGTGATTTGCTCTGTATTTAACCCTTATGTGACCATGAAAATTTTCACCTTCTATCACCCGTGGAAGGTATCGGGTACCCTCACATAATTTGCAGTCAAATTAGTATATACGGGGCAGGCAATAACTAATCAAACGGAGGTAAAATGACAAGGTAATAAAACATCAGGAAGGAAAATATTTCAAATGATCCATTTTCGTAAATAAATGAGTAAGGGCGGAGTTTTCAGATTTTATTCTCATAAAATGTTCCCACGCTCTTGTGAAAACAGATTTTCTGACATGTATGTACTAACATGAACTCATCTCGTTTTTTTGAGGATGGGAAATTACATTTAACTTCTGGTTTTGTAATAAAGTGACACGCATCAAAGCTCAGAAGTATTATTCGAGTGTAAAATTTTGAAGTGATCAGTTGTGTTTTATATTTGGAAATTTGTAATGGATAGTGATAGAAGAGATGATGGTGCTGGTTCAAGCCGTGAACCTAATAGGCGAAAGATAAGAAACCAGCAAGATATGAGATTAAATACTCGCAGGTAAATTACTTTTATTTTCGTGAATATTTAGTGCGCTGATGTGACTCACTGATTAATTGTAATCTTTAAAAATTAATATTATTAATTTTTCATAGGTTGATTCAATCCGAAATTGTTGAATTTCTGGACTCGGAAGAAGAGGAGGAACTGCTGTTTGATGACAATGAAGACGAGATATGGCTTCCACCGAGGAGCCCCAGTAATGGTGACGATTCTGATATCGAAGACGTCCTTGGAGCAGAATTTGAAATCGAAGTGATCTCATAACATCGTTCGACAGAGATGTAAAAGATTATCTACCAAAATATATCGTATGAATAATTAGAGAATTTGTTACCTGCCTAACAACTATTTATTATTCTTTCAGGTGCTCTTGCAAGAGGCTGTAAATCTTTAACAACTTTGGACACGTTCAACAAAATATTTTCGCTGGAAAGGCGGTCGATAATATTCCGATAGACAAATCGTAAGACCAGGCAAGTTATTGACGAATGAAATGCCTGCCATCCAGCTACTGAACTTGGCAGCTTCTGACGGAGACAGAGCTAGATGCGTACATTGGAATCCTAATAACTTCTGGCGATCATCATTCGAATGGAGAACATGTGAACGATATGTGGAAATCAGACGCTTTGCCATTATATCGAAGTGCTCTGAGCCGAAATCAAAACTAATAAATATGGATATCTGGAGCATGTTAAATGCTAATTGAGCAATTGCCTACAGCCCGTATGATACTTTAACAGTTGACGAGCAGCTATTCCCGTACAAGATTTACGCAATATATTCCGTGTAAGCCGGCGAAGTATGGAACTAAGGTCTTTTGGGTTTGCGATTCCAGAAATTCATTTCCATGCAAAAGAATAATTTATACTGGTAAAGAGACCGAAACCAGTGCCCGCCAAGTTAACGTTGGGCAAAATACCGTAATCGAATTAGTGAAAGACTTCCGAAGAACAGGTCGGAATATCACAACTGACAACTTTTTCACCTCGCTGCCAACTGGCGAAAATTTTACGTACAATGGGAATGACTGTCGTGGGAACAATTAGAAAAAATAAAGCCTACATTCCGTATCAGCTACAAGCATTAAGGGCTGCGAGAGGTTTTATCATCAATTTTTGCCTTTCACCCAGAAGCGACCTTAGTAAGCTACGTTCCGAACACAAATAAGGCAGTATTGTTGCTTTCAAGTATATGCATTCCCAACCGGAAGTAAGTGATAACGATTCGAAAAAACCAGAAATAATACACTTTTATAACGATACAAAGTCAGGAGTGGACACGATGAATCAGTTTCTAAGGAAATTCACCACCAAACTTAGAGCAAATAGATGGACATGAGCATTTTTTTTTCAACATAATAGATGTGGCATGCTTAGCAACCTATATCATATATTCGGAAAATTTTCCCACCTGAACGCAACGAACAGAACGCCGCCGCTTATTCCTCAAGGACTTGGGAAAGAATTTGTGCCTGTCGTCAGTCTTGAGCAGGTCAAAAATTCCAAACGTAATATATCATTATTATGTACGAGCTGCGATGGAAACAGTCCTGTGAAATAGGATTACCCCAACCCAGGTAGGACTAAACATACAGGTGTATGTCATCGATGCCTTGCAGACGACGACAGGCGCCGCAAGACTAGAAAATGTTGCACTAAATGTAAAAAACCTATATGCAATCAGCATATAAAACCGTGCCAACTGCCTGTGTTGACTGCGGCGATTCCATATTAGACAGTCCAATAAATTAAATTTTATGTTATTAGACATTTTTTAAATAAATAATTAGTTTTTAATGATTTATTGCGTTTCATTTCATACGAAAAGTACGGAGATATTCATAAGGTACCGGGTACCTCATTTGGGTGATAGAAGTATAGTTTTCAGAAATGGAAAAAAAAACATATTTCGAAAACTCGATTTGTATTGAAAATAGTCGGAAATTCTTCACAAGTGTTTTTAGGAGCTCTCACGGATACACAGACCTCTAGGAGCGACGTGATAAGAAGTATATCATTTTAAACCCGAAAAATGTACCGGGTACCCGGTATGGTCACATAATGGTTAAGAATTTTGTATAATTTTTATCTGTATCTTTTGTACGCACTAATGGCGGATAATATTGCTTTCATTTTATTAAACTGAATGATTTTTAAGTTTTCTGGCCCATTTCAAGGTCAACAGCAGTCAGTTTTTTTGTTGCCTGGTAGGAAGAGTTTTCTTTGGGTAAAATACACTCACAGGTCATGTTAACATAATACTGGCAGGTCTGTCTGGGCTAATGTTATCCCCCTAAATTATATGATTACGAAATTACTAAAGCTTTCCCTTTACTTTAAATACCATATTCGGACGGAGATGTCTCATAGCTCCAATTTACGATATTTTACTTCTTGGGACTGAAAATCGGTATACCCGCCTTTGAAGTTGAAATCGGGTTGTTTCCCGTGTTGTGTTTGCGATTTTATTTTACGTTATTATTCCTTTTGATAAGCCAAAGTAGTTTGGAGAATAATTTCTGTTAGCGGGCCCCGTATTCTTAAATGCCATGGGCCCCCACGTGGCTAAAGACGGCCATGACAAAAAAAAAACGGTCTATATCTTGTGCTAATGTGGAAAAATTTCTCCATTTACTCTGTTTTTTCGATTATGGAGATACCAAGTGATTGAGCGAAATTTATTTGTATATTATATCATCTCCTAATCCATCTAACTAACATCATTTCTTCACTGATCTTGCACAACATAATTTGTGGTATCCCCTATGCATTGGTAAAATTAAAGAAAATTTACGCACTAACATAAAATTACAAACTCTCATCTCATCTTTGCTTAAAATTGCAGCAAAAACCAACTACGCAGATATTAAATATAATAAATCGATTCCAGAAATATCCAACTTTTCATTAACTTACCAAACTGCTTTCCACGCATGTTCGAAATTTAAATACAGTTACTTGTAAAAGGAAATCGATTGAAATCTTCAAAAACTTGAAATGTAAAAGTCTAACAAGTTACTAATCCGCTTTATAATGTTGTAAATAAAATCTGCAGTTCGTTCAGGTGCATTATACTCACACTTAAGTGTTTATACCTCCAAAAGTGCATTAAACTTGCTTTCATAAAAAAAACCAAAACGACTGGAGCGATTGTGATAATAAATTTAAAAAAAAATAAAACCAATGTTCTTACATTTCACGGTATACGAGTAGCAAATTATAAATACTTTTGTACTCTCGGCAAATCGCAAATGCCTACATATGTACATACAAATTTAATTATTATATGAGAAATAAATATGTTTACGCAACTAACTGATATTCGTGAATAATTAATTAAATGAAAATGTAGAAATAATTCGAGAATTAATTATTAATTTATTATCGGAAATTAATTTATCATAAAAGAAATTGTCGGGTGCAAGTCACGAGCAAACACTCCCCAGCGTTTTTCTCAGTTGAAGTCAGCATACGTTTTTAAATTTAAGTCAAAATAAAGTAATTGAAAAAAAAAATTAATTTAAATTCCTTAATAATTTAATGTAATTGAAATGACTCAATTACGATTATAAAAAAAAAACATGTTAATGGTAATTGAAGCTACTATTTGCCTTATGAAACAATAACAACTACTCAAATTTATTCTAATAATAGTAAGACAGTTTCATTTCGATGTAATTCTTCTGAGGGTTCCGATCATTGAAAATAAAAGTTAACCTTTGATTACCTTTTATCACTTTCTCAGAAAAAAAAATGAAAATAAAGTCAACTGATTGGAAAAAAAGTCACTTGATTTTATTTTGAATCATTTTGACGGCCGAAGAAAATGCCACACAATGAAGAATTCTGGATACAAATTTAGCCAAAAATATTTCGTTACCATTTCAATATGTAAAATATGAGCAAATAATGAGCTAATAGTATTTTATTAAAAATTTAACGAAATTTACTATTGTAAGTTTAGGAAAATTATCATTTTAATAAAATTAAGACTATATAAGACTAAGAGTAACACAAAATCAATACAACTTAGTCGCAGCTATAGTACATTTGCTATGAGTGTCAAGGGGCCGGACGCGAAGCATAATCTCCATTGATATCGTTGGTGTTATTCGAAGATCTCCTGGTAATATACAAGGTGTCCCGTATGTGTTATGGCACCTACGAAGGGGGATTCCTAATGGTTTCCAAGATAACGAAATTTAAATATTTTTGGGTATATTTTTATAGATTACCCTGCAATTTCTGAACGTGCAAAAAAAAACAGAAAGGGTTACATTTTGGGTACAGAGTGTGATAAGAGAAGCTTTTGGGCTTCTTAAAGCCAATCTGAAAAATTGGTGTTGCTAATGTGTTTTTTGATACAAAAACTCGTTAAAAAAAACAGCGAGTTAAAATTCCAAAATTTTATATCTAACAAATTTCGAATCATTTTCAAAGGGCATATTATTAGAAGTTACAGGCTGATTTATAAAAACATACCAAAATATCTTTAAAGCGCGTTATCTTGAAAACCGTCGAGGTTTCCCCCACTACCTATACCAATTTTTTGCTTGCCTGAGAATGACTTATCCATAGCCATCGGGTGCTAGACCACATACGGGAGACTCTGAATAAGCATGCAGCTCTCTGAATTTTGGGAAGACTTTTCAGATGAGATCACTCTCTCTGGAGCACTCTATTAACTACTTACATCAAGATTCCAGTGCCATGCGAGGGTCGCAGGTCACTTACATGATCACTGAAGTTATATAAGAAAATATGTATAAGGCCAAATTTCAAATACCAAGATATGCATGCTTCGCAGCTTGTCAACTTATAGGGGTAGCCGACTTACAAGGGTGGGCAAATTCGTGCTGAAAGAAGCTTTTCTGAACGCTGATGATTGTGCGTGTTCATAGGGAAGCCTGCACGTATACGACGTAGTAGTCTTGAAGGGCGGATCATAACCTTCTCGTGGTTCACTGCTATCTCTTATGTGCTAATATAATTAAGTCCAAATGGAGTAACCAGTCTCGTATAAAGATCAGCATGAAGATCCACTGGGAGTACCCATGGTCTTATTGTCATGGACTACGAAGCCATACGAATTGGGTAGCCGGCATTACTAACTTAGTACCATGGAGCTGAGGAGCCGCGGATAGAGCTACTATAGTAGTGATATTCACCTCAACATTGAAAAGACAGCTTGATGGGAGCATCGTGTTTTTTGTTGTGGCCCATATGCGAGCAGAGAGGGATTGTCTGAGTATGCGTAACTTAGGCGGACATTCTTCTTTGAACAGAAGAGTATGTCCTTTTGTATAATTGCATACTGCGTCCGAGGATTTGAAGGATTGTCGCTTATTAATGTATGCTTAGAGGATTGGCTGTCAGCGTGGAGTTGCACTAAATCAACCGGGTGCCGTGACCCACAGATTAACAGAGATTTTTGATGGGTCTCTCTTCGACCAGTAAGGCCAATGTCAAGCATGCACTGACATAAACTGGTACTCATCGAGATAGAATATAATATATTCAACCACATGAGGGCACTGATTGTCGCCTAAATACAAATCCGTGCATTAAGACTGCCGTGAGATTAAAGCTAAATGGCTAGGTGCTCACATTAAACCCACGACAGTATCTGTGCATGCTTATTAGTTCCAGTCAAATGCGAGCCGAACAAAAGTTACCAAAAACATAGCTGCTTTATTTTTACGAAAACGGGTCAGTTTTATTTGTTACAATTGCTTTAGAGAAAAGATGCAAAATTATTTTAAAATAGTACAAAATGATTTAATAAATAGTTGTGACAAATTCTAAAATAATGTAAATATGCCGGTCATCCGCCATATAATTCGAGCCTTGAACCTTATTATGATATTTTCTTATTTCCAAAAATTAAAAAACGAACTGTGGCTAGATTTTTTCCACCATCAACCGATTCAGTTGAGGTTGAGGCTGAGGGTTAAGGGAAATAATTTTAATAATGATTGATTCGGTGTTATTAAAAGATGTAGTTTCAATACACTTTAAAGCCTATTATAAAAAACAAAAGATATACAACAATTTAGATACATGGTGTTTTTATAGTAATACCAAATATATTTCAAAAATGAAATAAATCGGGCAACCCCTTCTTGGTGTTTCCATATAAAAATTTAGGTTTTTTACATATACTGTGAAAACGATCAGTCCTAGACATTTTTATTGTACTCAAAACTTCTTCCGAATACGAAATCCTATAAAATTGGTTATAATGATTTTTTCTGTCCGACGAACCGTTCTAGAAATATATGCGAAAAACCACTTCAAAAATCAAACTTGCATAGACCATACGAAATTTTTTTTTTTTTATTAATTTCAGTAAAAAGTGTAGCTAAGAAATGTTTTTAATTACCATAAGTTCGTAGCTATGTAAAGGAGATAAAACTCGAAAGCTGATATTATCAATTCTCGGCTAACTAGGGAACATCGACATTTTGAACGCATAAATTGCAGTCCATACTACTCGTATACGTACTTTTATACAATAAATCTTGGGTACTAATGCAAAACCCGATGTGTCAAATTAAACTGATTTTTTGTTTTAAATGCCAACATGCATCTAGAAACTGTGTCAAAGAATATGATGGCAAGACCCAATATGGTTCTGATGCTCCTAGAATACGTAGTTAAAAATCGAAAATTCGTTATGTTCATTACTCTGCAATTGGTTGGTGACAAAACCCAAAAGAAATTTTTGTACATATCGGGTTCTACCTTTGTACGTACCACAGAAATATGTCTACAATTTTTTTACCTTTCCTTCTTCATAGTAAAGGCAACCATCTGAATTCCTATTGCTTATACTACCAAATAAATAATATTATTTATATGTGTAGGTATAAACCTAAAATGTATACCTTCAACTTTTATTAATTTCCTTAAAAGTTCTAACTAAACAAACAAAATGGATTGATTAAATATGAGCCACCTTGCACACTCCTTTGTAAATCTGTTTATCAACTTCAAAGAATAATCCTACACGCTTGCATATAAAATCATTTGACCTCTGTCTAACTTTCACGTTTCGTGGAAACAGCCATAAATAAGGAAATTACCAAGCTTTTAAGTGCCGCGCCAAAAGTAAAAAGAGAGTAAATAAAAGTTTTTGGTCTTGTTTTGTTGGCTCTCTGGTCTGAAGAAAACTTAGCTGTGTCATTTTAAAAACGCGCAAAACGATTTAAGTTCGTAAGTTTTTATATGTGTTCCATTTTTTTTACTATATTCTTTTAATTCCAGATAAAATATATTTGTTTTAACAAATTTTTTAAAGGCATTAAAATAGAGGAAACGAAACCCTTCTGTGTATGTCATTAGCTATGTAATACCGAAATTTTAATTTTAATATAGAATTCATTAGGATTTCTAATCTTAAGAGAGCTAAGTAAGTATTTTAAATACAGTTCAAATCTAATTTTGATCTTTCCTTTCAAGATTTTAAGTGTGCTACTCTACTAAGGGTCGTACAAACGCAATCTTGAATTTGCTGCTGGTCTCGTTATGGGGACGTATGTTAGCAGTGGATATATAAACTGCTCTGTAATTTGTATCGTTAATGGTGGTGCCGCAGAATTATTCTTATGTAGGGTATACAATCTTTCATGTCCAGCTATTCCCGGCAATTAGGGCATCTGGATTTATCAGTACTCTCTCTCTCTCTCTCTCTCTCTCTCTCTCTCTCTCTCTCTCTCTCTCTCTCTCTCTCTCTCTCTCTCTCTCTCTCTCTCTCTCTCTCTCTCTCTCTCTCTAGAAATATGTAACTTCGATGTAAGAGGTGTACACAGATGGTTACTACCAGCGATCCCAAATAAAAAAAGTAAATAAAATTACAGATGCAAATTGCTCAGAAATTTCATGCAGAAAAGACCAAAAAATACCAACATGGTTATTAAATCCCATTGGTGTAATAGACCAAAATCTTACACAAAAATTAACAAGATAGCATGAAAGATATCGAAATTATACTGAAGGTCTTAAATTACAATGAAATTGCAACCAAGGTCTCTTTCAACTTTTCATATTATGTCCACGTTGACAGAAGATACAGGAAAGGAATAGAAAGAATTAAGGCACTCGGTACTCGTTTGTACAGAATCCGATATTACTCCGTTGGGTTAGGTACGAGTGCAGCTATAAGTACCTACACTGTAAAAAAGTAGGAAAATTCTCTAAATTTAAGATACGTTTTTTCCTAAAAATAAATATAATTTTCTCTTATAGAAAGAGAAAGTCAGTTCAATTTTCCCAAAGCAATGGAACATTCAATAAATTAGGTATTATTCTACATTTGGAAGTACCTACATTTTAGGGATAAAATCCTATTCTAATTTTTCCAAGGTGGATCTTTCTCTAATCTTATCAAAAATACCTAAGCTTAGTGGCACAAATTGTTGCCACTCACTTTAGGAAAAAAGGTTTTACTGTGTAGCCTGCTTTAGTTAGACCACCAATGGGGATCCAATGTACCCCCTGCCCTAATGGGATAACCTGTGAAATTGCCCTATATCCATCTTGCAGAATGCATCTAAACTATATAATTTGCAGCTCCTCAAGACTTGAAAGAAGTAACTAGCCAATAAATATTCATCAGAGCAGGGCACTTGCAGAGTACGTGTTGGACGAATTCGATTTTATCCGAGTCCTTAAAGCTCCTGCAGAAATCGTTCGCCACTATCTCCAGTCTTCTAATATCATCTCCTATAGCCCAATCATCCGTAATGACTCCTATTAGATTCCTGGTATATGTTCTGCTGCCATTAAGCAGTTCTCTTGTCCTTTTCCTACCATATGCAGGCCACAATTGCCTTGCGATACGGCAGGTTTCCCTATTGATCCACCGGAGGCTTACCTTTTGATAGGCATCCCTAATGATCTCAACTTTCAAAGCTCCGATCGGGATCCTCACATAAGAGTTATCCATTTCAGAGCCCTTTTTGCCCAATGATTGCGTTTGTTTTCATTACGAGCAGGTATACATATCAAGTCCCATTTCGTTGCATGCCCTCCATACCAAGGGAATAATATTTGAGATGTCAAATGGTTGCTTACGAAATGGCGTAGCTGGCAAGAGTTCATCAGTCTACTGCAACGTGGTCATTGAGTATGTGTGTATTGTCTGTCACTCTTTGTCATGCTAGTCCGTCTTACTCCATATTGAAAAATATTTGTTATATAACTTGCACTGCTGTTCCATTAATGAATGTCGAAACATGTAATCCTGTTTGATAATCGAATTTATCCAATCTACCTGGCCTAAAATATAGCATGGGGTGAACTGCTGACTTCGATTAACAGACAGGACTATCTATCTTCCTTCATCATTAATTCAAAATAAGCGCACAGATAATATCCTACAATGGCTATATCTGTTTAATATTTGGCTTGTGTTTCGATGCATTTGTACGGCTTTGTCTGAAAGGGAAGTAGGAATGAGGGTATGAAAAAGGAGTCATTGAAAACTAAGGAAACTTTTTTTTCGGCACAATGAACAACAATAATTTTATGCCTAATTGCTGATAATCAATGATTTATCTGTACATTTTAAGAGAAAAAATCCGCAGGTTGCCCTGCCAAAAATTTGAATCCAATCTGCAACTATGATATAAATTGGAGCTGCGCCGCTTTACAACTGGACTATGACCCACGAGCGTACACTATCAAGAGATATCTCTTGAATAGCTGTTCAATAGAAAGAGATTACCCATAAAAGTAGGCATCATTTGAAAAAAAAAAATGAATGCAAATTTTGAAAGAAAGCATTGCGTGTAGCATTTAAGGAAATTGAGTTTGTGTGTGACCAAGAGAAATATACTTGTTTTTTTGGGTCACAGTTGTTCTTTCACGCACTGGCGAGCAAAGGTGTATTGAACAGCTGTACGCGAGATTTATCTTATAGTATACGCTCGCCGCTATGCTATGACCGACAGCAACTAGATGAATTAATTGACATACGACTTTGTCTGTTTCACTCCTACCCCTTGTTTTTCTCCATATCTCTCTCTTTCTCTCTCTCTCTCTCTCTCGCTCTCTCTTCCTGTCTACCTCTTCCTCTGTCTCTCTCTCTCTCTTCCAGTCTACCTATTCCTCTCTCTCCCTCTCCCTATCAGCTTTGAAAAATCTTATGTAAAAAGTGTCTCAGAATATTTTTCGGTTTTGTTTTTACCTTTACGCGCCAAACACACATCACGGGAAGGCATGACAGATGTCAAACGCTTGGCTGCAGTGTTGCCAATCCGGCCGAAAATTGGCTAATTTGCCCGATTTTGAACTTAGATAGCCGAAAAAAATTTAATTTAGCCGACAGCCGATTTTTTGTCGAATTGATACTGCTACAGCCGATTTGAATTACGGGTTGTTAACGCAAACTATACTTCCGAGTTCAGACCAGATATTATTTGCAACGCAAATCGAAACAACGAAAAATCGATTCGATTGTAGGGTATGGCTGTTAGTTATGCGCCAATCTAATCGCTATTACCATTCCCATTCATATTAATTATAATGTAGAAGAATTCGCATCATCGCTTTTAGTTTTAGCGTCATATACTGAAATTGAGCAGTGCAACAAATATTCTGGGAGTCCCAGGTGATTGATAACCTTGTTGGGAGTACAAGTATTCTGAAAAATGATTCTGGCAGTCACAGGTGGTTCATTAATTTTGCTGGGAGTACCAGTAGTAAAACAAACAAAAAAATCCTGAGATTCCCAATTGGTTAAATAACTTTTCTGGAAGTTCAAGCTACATTAGAAGGTTGGTGCCGAATTTTAGCCAATTTTTAAAATAAGTTTAGCCGATTTTCAAAATACATTTGGCCGATTTTAGAAGAACTAATTGGCAACACTGCTTGGCTGGTTTGTTTAGTTTAGTAGTGATGGATCATTTTACGGAACCGTAGGGTGTATTTTGTGTGCAAGCGTTTTATAAAAACAACGATTCTTATACTGTTATTCGACCATTGAACCGGACATATTTTAATTTAATGGCCATGAGTACATGAGCCAAGTACGAATTTAATCAAGCATTGGGTGCGCAAGTTTGAATAGACTGGAAACACAATGCCGGATAAATCAACTGGACACAAAAGGACATCAAGAACAAGCACGAATGTTGAAGAACGTACGACAATCTGCTATAGACGATCCAAGACAGTCATTACGATTGTGGGCAACTTTTCTAAATTTAAAAGAATTCACGGTTCATCACATTATTCGAAAATATTTACACTTCCATTCCCACAAAATTTTTGTTGTGCAAGTGATGAAGCCCGATGATTCTTCTAAATGAGTCGAATTCTGTAGAACGATGAAAAATCATTTTAGGAGCTTCAATAACATATGGTTCTGCATGATGAATCAAATTGTCACATCAACAACCACATGAGTAAACAAAATTGTAGATATTGGGCTTCCGGTAATCTACTGGAACTGCATCAGAAAGCACTAGACTCGCCTACGATTATCGTTTGAGCTGCCATATCAAGTCAAGGAATTATCAGCCCATACTTTTTTAAGAATAGCTGCTCAAGGTCGCACTCAAACCGTTAATTCCGATCGATATTCCAATATGATCCGAATTTTTTTAATTCCACAAGCACATATTTCCAGCAAGTTATAGCCACTTCCCACGTCACAAATGACTTGTAAGCTGCTCTTCATGATTTATTCCCTGAAAGAGTAATTAGTCGTCGAGGAGAAATTAACTGGCCGCCGAGGAGTCTAGATTTGACGCCTGCTGATTTTATCCTATGGGGCTATTTAAAAACTAAAGTTTTCAACCCAGTACCACTCAACTTGAAAAATTTAAAGTAAAGAATCAGAGACGAAATCAACGCTGCTATTCCAAGAGCGATGCACTAGCAAATGTTTAAAAATTTCAGATCCTGGCTAAATGAGTATGCGCATTAACAAATGGTTCTCTTTCATATAAAAAAAAATTCAAAAACTACTATTTGATTTTATAATAATTAAAACGAGTTTAAACTAATTCTGGTGTTTTAGTTTCAAAAACGGAAAATCTGAGACACCCTATATGACATTCAAAGAAATGAAGTCGTATAAGCAATTTTAAAAATAATCTCAATACTCGTCATCGTAAGATTTGACTAAATAGTGGTATTAATGAGTCATTGCAACTATATTCAATGGTTATGCGAAAAAATAGTTTTTCAGGAGCAGACTTTTCAGACTTTATCATTTGCAACCAACAAACAGTTCATAAAAACTACCATTTTCCCTTAAAACATCCGATCACTGGATAGTTTTCCTATAGTAACCCTATTAATTAATGCATATAAACTTAAACAATCCACTAAATTGCATATGCATTTTGATTACTATTCTTCAAAATTTATCATCAGTTTTATATTTATATATTTTCTTACTTATAAGCAGGATTCCATCATAATTATCTTTTCCTTTGTCTTACATACTCGTATAAACCTAAATTTCCAAGCTTCAGAAATAACATTGTAATTGTATCATCTTTTTTATCGTTGGCTAAAATCATTTTTTTTTATTCAATAAAAATTAGTTGTCAGTTTTAAGAATGTTATGGATTATGTAAATAAAGAAAAACTTTTACATCATCGTCTTATATGAGCTTTCGTTTTAATAATTATAGAAAAAAATAATCCAAATATTATTAAGAAATGCATGTCACTGTTAATATTTTAATATCAGTTAAATTCTTTACAATGACATAGCTGCCTTTAGGTTAATTATTCTGGTTAAGAAGGTAATTAAATTAATTAGCAACAAAACTCAAAATTAGACTTACCAAAATGAGTCGCACAGAAACACACTAATATTAATGGCAAGATGTTTAAACACAAAAATTTTTATCCAATAAAATCACTATGTAGATGTAAAAAAAAAACCAACTATGTTTTATCCATAAAAGCAGTGACGTAACAAGAGAATCACGATAATGCATCCGTGAATAGAAGAACAAATTCATATAGGCACTTGTACATGCGCATATAGATGCATACCACTTTAGAGCGAAAAGGTGAAGTAACAAAATATTTTGCGCTTTGAAGAAAACTGCAGCAAAACAACAAATTGGCAACAAACAACAAAACAACAATAAAAAATTAAATTTGCAAGCACTTAGCACAGCTTTTATAATTTTTAATCCACACAGGTGATATCGATTAATGCAACAATAGAGTCCGTCAGATCATTAATAGAAGAAGAATTGCGTAATTCTTTCGCGTTTGCATGTTTTTCGAATAGAACCGAAATTAATTCACTCGTTTTTTCTTTTCTCTTTTTTCTTTTTTTAACAAAAAAGCCTAATTGGCATAATCGCAACTATTTAATTTTTCAAACTTTTTTCTATTATTATTTTTTTAGAGTCGTTGGAGGAAAATTCAAATTTTTTACTTAGGTTTTTTCTTCGAATAATTCGATTAGTTTAAATATAAGGCAATCATGGACACCTTACCGCGACCACGTCTATTTGGAGACTGCGCAGCCCACACATTGACTTCATATCTTGGAAATATTCAACTATAAAACACAACTTTGTTTCAGGTAACATTTAAAAGTTTTTACCTGTACGCTGAGCGCGCTGTTCGAGCTTTTTGTGTATACATTTTTCAATACAAGCCAGTTACTTAGTTACGGCATGCATGAAGAAAAACTCTCACGACGACACTGGTCATCTCCTCATCTCATCTGATCTAGTCTGGAGAAAGAAATGATTGTCCAATGCTCCATTCACCTTTTGAAGATTATGAGGAGAAGGGTATCTTGGAAAATCACATAATGTTGAGAGTCTAGTTAATATAAACAATAAACAAGCGACAAAATATTCAAGATGATTGATGGTATGTTCATATACATGGTACGTACAGGTATTATTTTCCTTATTTCACACCTGCTTTTAGTGCCGCAGAGATATTTAATGAAATTAATATCTGACCATTTTTGGTGTTTTTGGTTGAGAGATCTTTAGAAAATAATTTTGTAGAGATATATTGGAAAATTAATATGTTCATGTACTCCTCACATGGATTTTAAATATCCAACTTTACTTCTTTAGGTAGGTACATATCTTTGTTTACACGTGACTGAACGAAATGTTCAAATCCATCTCTAGAGGTGATATTATTTTATAAATTGGGGATAAGAAAATTGAGATCAACCTCAATAATACTGGTTTTGAACACATTATAGGACAGCAAGATATCCGTAATATAGCCGCAGTAAAGGAAATGTGGATATGTGCAACTCCCAACAGCCTGCCAATAATGAGACCTGCTTAGTGCATAAGAGCATATGCAAGAGATCGATCGGGAGTATCAACAGATGGAAGAACTTGAAATCATAATAGACATGCAACAATGGAACCTATATATTATAAGATGTCCCTAATTTCATAAGAGCCTATATAAGAAGTGATCACTAACTATTCATAAGAGATCTACACCTGAGGATCGGTAAGGGGCATACATCAAAACCATATTATACCAAAAAAGAGTTATAACGAAAATGATTTACGAAACAATACTAATACAATTGTTATTTACGAAAAGGATCCGCTACAACAATAACAACCAGCTGATTGTTTCAGAAAACGTAAATATTTAGATTAGATTTGTGAAGGGGTGTATAGGCGTTAGCCTCTCAATCACTGCGACTTAGACTGTTAATAAAGTCTAGAACCATTCTGGGCTTGAGGCTCCATACGTAACTTGGTGGAGGAAAAGCATGTTCAAGGTGGAGTAATCTCCGCCTGGCCAATGCTTCGCAGTTGCAGAGCAAGTGCTCCGATCCAAGGTTTCGTGAGCATCCTGACAGAAGCGCCAGGATGAAGTCTCAGCCAAACTCAGCTTGTTTAGGTGATACCTAAAAGGGCAAAGGCCTGAGAAGAGCTCAGTGATCATTTTGAGCTCTGTTCTTCTAAGGACTAGGTGTTCTTTTGTTTTTCCGCCAGAGGTGTCGATAAACTTATTATTATTATTTAGGGTAGCTCTGAGGTAACACTTTGAAGGGCTCTGGTCCGACAAACTGATCTTCCGCTCCTCTTTTGGCTAGGCCATCCGCAATTTCATTGCCTTTGTGGCCCTCATGTCCAGGTACCCAAATGAGGATAACTTTGTTTCTCCTTGATAGATTTTTGAGGGTTTGTAGATATTCCCAGACTATCCCTGACTTGACAGTGTAGGACAAAAGGCCTTGAAGGCAGCTTGACTGTCCGAGAGGATATTAATGGTTGAGCCATTTGTGGCTCTTTTAATGCAGGTATTGGCACATTCTTCTATGGCCAATACCTCGGCTTGGAATACGGTAGGGGTAGAGCCTAGAGCCTTTGATATATGGTATTTGGGGCCGTATACACTCAATCCGACCCCACTGTTTATTTTTGAGCCGTCTGTATACCACACCATCGATCCTTGTTGGGAGGACGGTTAAGTGGAGCGCCATTGTTGTCGGTTTCCAAGAACCACTTGGAATGGTCTTACAAAATACACTCTGGGTGTGATTATATCAGATATTGTCGTCACTTGCTCGAAGTATATCTGTTTTAAGATACTTCAATGACCAACCAGATCGCCTGGCTTTAACTGTTTCTCCCTTTGTACTCTAATAGCACTGGAGATCGCTTCCTTTTTCACCTGAAAATGCAGGGGTGCAAGGTTTAATAAGGCATCCATGTCTACTGTAGGACAGGTTCTCATGGCACCAGTTATTCCTAGACAGGCAGGCCACTGGGTTTTTTGAAGCAGAGCCTTAGCCATCTTTTGATTAGTTTTTGGCCACCATGTGAGGGCCGCATAGGTTACCATGGGTCTAATAACCGTGGTGTACGTCCAGTACATCATTTTTGGCCTCAGACCCCATGTTCTGCCAATGAAGCGTCGACACGTGTAGAGAGATCGCATCGCTCCATCCGTCACTCTGGACAGATGCGAATTCCAGGTAAGTTTCTTATCTAGGGTTATCCCCAGATATTTGACTTCGTCTGAAAATATCAATTCCGTATTATCAAGAAGAGGAGCCGTTAGTGAAAGCTTCGATCTTCTTGTGAACGGAACGATAACCGTTTTGCGGGGGTTTATGCTAAGGCCTTTGTTTAAACGCCACGTGCGGACTTTGGAAAGGGCTATTTGCATGAGGTCGAATATGACTTGATCATGCTTGCCCCGTATTGTAACTACTACGCCATCCGCGTAGCCTTGAACATTAAAACCTGAACTGGTCAACTTCTTTAGCAGATCATCAATCACGATCGACCATAAGAGTGGAGAGAGAACTCCTCCTTGTGGGCAGCCTTTTGCTGCGGTGATCGTGACTGAGCAGTTCCCTAGAGATGTGGTTATCCTCCTGCTTCTAAGCATGGAGTCTATCCAGTTTACCGTGGGGCGCTCAAGTCCTTTATCCTCGGCAGCTGATTTAATTGCATCGAAGGAGGTATTATCGAAGGCTCCTTCTATGTCCGCAAATGCACATAAAGCCACCTCTTTTGCTTTGAGCGCTTTTTCGAGGTCTTTGACTAATGTGTGAATGGCAGTCTCAGTAGACTTGCCAGCTTGATAAGCGAACTGCTTAGAATGAAGTGGTAATTTAATCAGAATTTCACTTCGAATGTATAGGTCTAGGTTTTTTTCCATGGACTTAAGCAAGAATGAAGACAGGCTATGGGTCGGAACGATTTAGCTAGAGAACTAGCTCTTTTTCCTGCTTTAGGTATAAATACCACCCTGACGTCTCTCCAACATTGGGGAACGTACCCTAGAGCGTAACTGGCTCGAAAAATGTTTTGTAGTGAAAAGAGTATTTCTTCAACACCTTGCTGTAGTAAGGCGGGAAAAATGCCGTCTTTTCCAGCAGATTTAAAGGGCTTAAATGTGCTAATGGCCCATCTAACCTTGTTAGGAGTGAAGATAAACGAGGACTGACGAAAAAAGACCATGATGAGTGAGGGGCAGCACAAAAAAGCGTAGGATATGTTGTACAAACATCAATCACAAATGAAATCACAAAACCCTCAAAACTCCACAAGCGACCTTCACGAATGATATGAAGTGCAAAAAGAACAGACCTGTAAAGTACTTAATTGCTAGTAACAGTACCAGTAACTGGACTTGTACTTGAAATTTATTTAAGTACCAGTACCGGGACTTGTACTTGTACTTAAAATATTTCAAATCCAGGTACTAGTACTGTACTGGTACTTGTACTTCGAGCTTTACAGGTCTGAAAAAGAATACGGCAGATTGTGTACTATTATATCAAGTGTAGTATGGAACTTGCTAGAAAGCATGAGGATGCAACAAAGACTAAAAATAGCACGGCTCTCTAACAAGTAATCAAAAACATCTTAGATAGTGATATGAAAGCCTATCGGTAGATAGCCCTAACTAACCTGTAAGAAATTTTGGAACATATGTACCTTGCTAGGGCTTAAAATATCCGGATTATCCGGAATAATTAGATCCTCGCATCCGGATCCGAACTATCAGGATCCAAACTATCCGGACTTGGATCCGAACTATCCGGATCCAGACTAAGCAAAAACATTCAAAACTTCCTCCGGAGTGCATTTTTTTTTTTTTTTTATGTATTATTAAACCAAGTTCAGGGGATAGCCTATGATGCAAAGCACAGTATGGCAGGAAGGACATAGAGAAAGGATTAAGCACGATATACATTATGATGTCATGCAAAAATTGTGAGGGAGATAGCTTATTGAAATTTAAATGCTGCCGAAGTAATCATTGCAATATCTCACACGTACGCTCCACTCTAGTTTTTATGGTAAAAATCGCAAACTATCAAATTGTAAATTGTCAAGTTTTTAATCGTTTTTTCGTAGATATTGAAAGACGGATCATGGAAACTTTAGAATTGCTAAAATATTGAGTGAAACCACGAAAGTGTTCGAAGCAAAGGATGAGAGTATATCGAGAAAAAAATTCTCGCAAAATATTAGATGGTGCTGTAATTCAGTTCTACAATCAACATTTTGTACGATAACGAAATTTTTATTTATTTCGTAGTAAACAAAAAAATTCAGTAACTAATCTGCTAATATATAAATGTGAGAGCTAGTCTCAAACAATAAGGGAGGGGTGCCGGTTGTTGAAAGGATAACTCAGCGTTTTCAACTTCAAATTTAAAATTTTGTTAACAATTCATTTACTTAACCTAATATCACGAAATTCAAATGAGCTTAAAACTAGAAATTCAATATAAATTAAAAATGGTCCAAATGACCTGGTCCGTCTCTTTATTTCTGAAAAGAAGAAGAAGACCGGAATTAGTTTTCTGTCACCATATAAACTACTATAGTAAAATAGTAATGCTGCTACTGCGTGTGGGCATTAGTGCAGTAAAGTGACGAACAAAAGAACAGCAAGGCTGAATAAGCAAAAGGGGGTGCAGGAGCGTGCTGCAACGTGTGGTGCTGAATAGATGTAGCACAATAAAATTTAGCAGAATTATTCTCCTGCTTAGGTGTGAGAATGTGGATGATAGGAGTTTTCAGATTAGAATCTGAACAGAATTATACTTCTGTATGGAGGATAGGAACACGATTCTTATTTTCAGAATAGACTCTGAATGAGATGAACTCTGAGCAAAGAATAGTGCCATCTATCAAGTCAAGTCAAGTGTTCTTCACACGCGATTAACGAAATAAAACGAATTATGGCGAATTTATTACCGAACCGATATCCCGGGATATTTGAAAATGTTTACGTACAGGCTTTAATTTTGGCCTAGAATTCACTTTTGTCTTTGATTCACTTTGCACTTTAATTGTTCGAATTTATATTAACTTAAGGTTACACGATGTCGAAATTATTACAGCCTGTTGCGCGACGGCAAGCTGTGTTCTTGTCCGTTATTCTAGTGCCATCTATTGCGACTCGTCGGCTTTATATAGCCGTGGTCACCAGTTATGTTCATCTAGCCTCTTGGTGTTGCCCTAGCAACGATATTACAATTGCCTGTATTTTGACTGAGGCGAAGGCGAAGACAGCTGACCGTGTAAATATCATTTTATGACATGAAAAAAAAATTTCAATATACGGAGGTACATATGATTTGGTAAGTTTGCGATTTATTGATTAATTAATAATTGATAATTAGTTATTATTTAGATAATGATGAATGCACCTTCAAAGGTGTGATTAGGATTGATTTGGAACATTTTATGTTTGGGTGGGCCAATTGAGGACATCCAGTAAAAAAAGCTACATACAGGACGCAGCAGATTTCAGATAAGTATTCTGTTGATTATAATTTTTTTTTTAAGCTTGATACTTTGTGGTGCCTTTCTGTTTATTTTAGGAATTGATGAAAATGGTAGAACAAGGCTGGAAACTCTTCGTGACATCTAGGTGGACTAAACAGTAAACGTCAATCCACTTCGATCCACTCAAGTGCTCAGATAAAAATAATTCCAGTCCACAACCGAACTAACGCCGGTGAAGATAATTCCAGTACTGTTCGTGTTCACATGGCGGATTATCTCAAAGACGGAATTTTTCTTACAAATTATAAAGGAAAAGAACGACTGCAGTGAATCTGTTGACGCACTGCTCCCTGCTCGTGGACGGAAAACAACCTAAGAAATATCTTCAATATTTTCTATAACGAAATATTTAAAAACTTTCAATTTCGCAATATTTAATTACAAACTCAGAAAATAATTTGAATTGACAGATATGTATATGCCATAAAATTATATGAACAACATCAATATGGCACCACGAGTAGTTGAAATTAACTAATTAGGGTTGCCAATAACAATGTTTTAGTTTCAGTAACTATAAAAACTTACTATGCTTGAGGTCTTTTTATGGTTCCGGGCACGCACATACTGACAAATCGAGGTCTGGAAAAAATGCAGAACGCATTTGCTTCTCTCTTTAGTCATATATAAATTTCTGTATACGATGTACTATCTCTCTCAAAATTTCTGTAAAACTTGCATGCCATCATAATGTAAATCCTGCTTTAGGAGTCGTGAGGATAGCGCGAAGGTGCCGCTATATGTCACTCT
This sequence comes from Dioctria linearis, assembly GCA_963930735.1. Taxonomy (NCBI): domain Eukaryota; kingdom Metazoa; phylum Arthropoda; class Insecta; order Diptera; family Asilidae; genus Dioctria; species Dioctria linearis. The sequence goes on from OZ005740.1 coordinate 43,588,485, forward strand.
TGATCTTTCGCAGACTGTAAGCCCGAGGAAAAACAGAAGATGGTAGACTGTTCCACATTCGCACAGTTCGGGATAAGAAAGCATCACGGAATTTTACTGTACGGTCGACAGTATTTTGAAGGGTGAGAGGATTTGCGCGGTTTGTAGCGCGAGTATTGCATGCAGGAATTAATCTACAAGGGATCAGACAAGATATTTCATCGGAACGTTGGCCATGCATGTAGCGATAAAGGAGCGAAAGACAACCAACATTGCGGTGGTGATCTAGTGAATCGATGTGACAAGCTATTGCCAAATCGCCAATGAGCTTAAAGGCTCTCTTTTGGACAATATAATGAAGCTAAAGCTGTACGGCCAGCCCCAGCCCAGTTATGATAAGTGTATTCCATTCTAGGTCCTGATATAGGACTTGTAGTGGAGCGCTAGATTTGTTGGGCTGAAATATTTCTTAGACCTTTTCAGAAATCCAACATATTTCGATGCTTCTTTGGCAACAGAGAAGATGTGGATTGTCCAGCTTAATTTACTGGAAATGTTAATGCCAAGTATAGTTAGTGACGGTGAATCTGAAAATAAGGCTCCATCAAATGAAATGGGAGTGGTTAAATGGTGATCTTGTTTTAAAGAAATGTAACAGCTTTGCATCTTAGATGCATTGAATTCGATGCGATTCACTTTACCCCAAGCGGGGATAATATCAAGATCGTTATTTAATGATCTAGTCATGCAATCTCGTTTAACACATTCGGTATTCCCTCTGAGGTCCGCAAGAGTATCAAAGGAGTCAGCGAAATCCAGGGTATTGTTATCGGCAAAGATGTGATTGAAATTAAGGGAAAGCAGATCATTAATGAAAATTAGGAAGAGAGACGGAAAGATAACAGAACCCTGGGGCCAACCGGCATTTATAGGGTGAGGGTCAGATGAAACACCATCTAACACAACACACATTTGGCGACCAGATAGAAAGCTTTCAATCCATTATAGACTACGATTCCAACGTTCCGTAAAAAAGCCAGCAAGTCTCCAGATGAGCGACCAGTCCGGAAGCCGCATTGGCGATCGTTGATTAGTTGGATTCAGATATCATGAAATTTATATTTTCCCGATGAAGCTTGGCAATTTCTGGAATCGGATAGTTTTCAGATCCGGGTATCCGGATATCTGGATATTAGCAAATCCGAATCCAATTTTCAACTCTTTCCCGAAATATTGGACAGAGGGAATTCTAAAAAAGAATGCAACAACTTAAGAGAAAATTTCGCTCCTGCATACAATACATAACATCTTGGGTATAATTCTGGAACAATCAACGGAATATCGGTCCTTACTCTACCTAACTATTAGAAAAAGCTTTCAAGCGCCGTTGATAGCAATTATACATGGAACTAACTGAGAACGACGTGGAATACTAGAAATAGTATATAGAAAATAATAATTGAACTGATCACGCTACCTTTCGCGTATTCAAGATCCAGAGCTCTCAACAATGGATTCAGCGTGAATTCCGGAGCTCGATAAGGATGCCTATTCTCACCACTGCTATTTGTCATAGTTAAAAACAAATTGAGATTGACGGATATTGGCTCTGTAATTTATAAATTATGCCGACTACATCAACCAGCTGGCTCACAAACATCAGGATCTGGACATGATATGCAGTACATATTACTAATTTTAGATTGAACTCCTCAAATAAAATAAATGCGAATTAATGCTAACAGTGCCTCCCAAACTTATGTATGCGTCCAATCAACGAAAGTTGTGACCCACTTCTGCTACCTGGTTAGCATAATTACCGATTCTGGTGGTACGTAAAAAGAATTTACCTATACCTCCCATATAAAGTGTGTTTGTTCAACTGCCTCCAGGATGGAACTCCAATTATATTAAAGCTACCAGATTAATGGAGCTTGAAGAATGACTGAGTGAAACCTACGTTTAATATTTTGCATGAAGTCCGAATTTGAATGGCTCTGGTACAGCAGATACTGCAATTAAAGTTTTCACCACACATCAAAGCAGCGGATTTCTTGCAAGGCAATGTAAGAAATATTGCAATACAGAAGGACGAAAGTTCTTTCCTTTTGACGCAAGACTCCTGAAAAGCAAAACTTCGATGTTCGACGGGCGACTTATCGGTCGAAATTTTTTTTGTGCTAGGAAAATATGCCATTTTATTTTATTTTTACACCAAAGTGCTAATATTACTCTAACGGTTGCGGTTAAAGCACAATGAGAGTCTACATATGTTAGTGTGAGTTACGGGTGGCATTTTAGTTCTTTAAATAACTAAAACAACAAATTTAAAAAGCCAAAATTTTGATTTTGGATCATCATATCTCCGGAGGGTGCTACTGGTATTGAAGTGGTTGAACATTCGTTAAAAAGATTGTCCACACAAATAGGTGTTATGCTTAAATAGAAATTTTGTAAACATACAGCATCTAGAGTCTATTTTCTCAAAATTTCTCGTTGATTTGAATAAAATTCATAAAGCTATGCTCCTTTGAAGCAGATCTGTAAAATTCCAAGTACAAGTACCAGTACAAGGACCTGGACTTAAAATCTTTTAATACAAGTATAAATATCGGTTACTGGTACTTAAAAATTTTCAAGCACAATTCCCGATACTGGTCCTTAACAATTTTCAAGTACAAGTCCCTAATAATTACCTAAATACGCAGATAATACTGCAATATCGCCAACTCCATACTTGAGTTCTTGTTAATTATTTAAGTACACTTTCTAATAATTAGAGACTCAAACGCTTTCGAAAACTCAAATCAGAAATTTTGAAAAATCTATAGCCAGCTAAATGACTGGACGAGATTTCCATTTATAAAATATCATAAAATAAAAAAAGCTTTTGGTGTTTTAATTTCTAATTTGGAAGTTGTTATTTTGCCTTCGTGAAGCATATACAAGACCTGCAAATGAAAATAAATTCCCCACAGGTGGGGAGGACGAGAGGATATCGATTCAGAGTGTCAATATCTCTACTACTGTCCCTCATATATATAAATATATAAAACCGATTAACTAATTCAATTTATTGAAGAGCTTAAAAATGAAAATCATTGCATAACGACTGTAATTTAATTTTTTTGGGAAAAAATCACGACTATTACTTTCCCTTCTACTAAGCCTCCATTCTGAAAAGTACTTCGTACATACTTTGGTACTTATACGGTATTTAAATTTATAGATATACATACTATGGGACTTATGAATACCACTAACTGGATTTGTACTTGCAAATTTTTAAGTACCAGTATCGGGACTTGTACGTTGACATTTTTAAAATCAGGTTTATGAAAGTTTTTAGGCCCAGGTCCTGGTACTGGTTGCTATGTACTAGAACAAAAAATATTTCTCTAAAGTGAGCGGCAATAGCATCAATTTGTGCCACAAAGCTTAGGAAAACCTTGGTAAACGTAGATTAGGTTTTTATCCGTAAAATGCAGGTAAGTTTTTTTCCCCAAAATGTAGGGAAAATTCCTTAAATGGAGGGAGCATTCCATAAAACGTTGGGAGTTTTCAAATGTTTGTTTGTTTTTATTTTCCTAAAATGTAGGGAATATTCCCTAAAATGTAGGGAATGTTCCGAAAAAAAATTGTTTTTTTTTCCTAAAATATAGGGAACATTCGCTAGAATATAGAGCATAAGTGCTACTACGAGTACCACACCTTTAAAAAATATAAGAATGATCTGAATAAGTTACGGTAGTTCTGGTGCGCTAGACACCCTAAAAAAAACAATGTGTGAATTATATTAACGAAAAAATGTTTGTAAGTAGGTACATATTCCAAAAAAATGTAGAGTAAAGGTCGATGCACACTTACCGGCATAGAACGAACCGGCACAGACAGGCATCGAGCGGCACCGGGATTTTTCGTGCACATATAACCACATAAAATGGAAAGGAAACTTTCAATTAAGGCAGATATCGCACGCAAACTATAGAAAAGTGATCCCATGTTAACTTCGCAACTAGACCAGTAATCGACAAATGCCGATCTGGTTTCTAGCCACCGATAGCGACCGACAATGAAGTTTCCGTTACGTGCCGATATCTGCCGGTACCGGTTGATGTGAATTAGCTAATTTGGTTTCATATAAAAATATTTTGCCTGTCTGTGCCGGTTCGTGCTGTGTAGGTAAGTGTGCATCGACCTTAATACCTAATCTATTGAATATGCTAACTTTCTTATATCCGAGAAAGCTTAAGATTTCAGGAATTTTACCTACTATATAGGTTTTCTGGTGCCAAATACCTAAATTCATTGAATGTTCCATTGCTTTGGGGAAATTGAACTGATTTCCCCTTTTTATCAGAGAAAATTAGGTACATTTATTTTTAAAGGAAAACTTGTCTTAAATTTAGTATATAGTAGTAGTAGTAGTTCATTTATTAGCAATCGTATATGCTTTGTAAATCACAAAATTTCTTAAGATTTATCTTATACAATAGGGACGTTATTTCTTATGTATTCTATCATATGCTTTTTAAATTTCCTTATTTCAATTTGCTCTCTTAAATATGGCGGCAGTTCATTAAACATCTGCAATCCTTTATACATCAACATATTTTGAGTATTCACGTATCTATACTTATTTAACCTAAATCTATCACTATTTCTTAATGAATATGGGTGTGACTCATATACGTATTTAACACAGTCAACTAAATATTCCGGCAGTAGATTATTTCTAATTTTAAATACAGCTATAAACAAATTTAAATACACTCTTTGCTTCACACCAATTCAATGACTCCAGCATAATCCTCCTTGGCGTTGTTTTGTTGCATCGTAAGATTATCCTCATTGTTCTATTTTGTTGCATCTGTAGTCTATTCCAATCTTCTCTTGTGCTCATAAATATTATTGGCGCGCATTATTCGAAATGCGCTTTCATTATAGTATTGTACACCTTTATTGCAGTTAAAGTGGATATATTATTGCGAATTCTTCTGAAGAATGAGATCTTTTTTGCCACTTTCTTGGAAATATAGTTGATATGCTTATTAAATCTTAGTTTATCATCAATTAACACTCCTAAATATTTCATTTCACTGACAATTTCGATAATTTCATTATCCATAAATACTCGACAATCCATATCAGAATTAATACGCATGCACTTAGTTTTACTCACATTTAACTTCAACTTATTCATTTTCAACCATTCACAAAGACGTTCTAAATCCTCATTTAATTGTCCAACACAATTCATAAAATTCTCTCCCGATATATATATTAAAGCATCATCCACGAATAGACGTAATTCAGTGTTTTTTAATACTTTGTCCATATCATTTATATACAATAGAAATAATAATGTTGCTAAAACTGTCCCTTGGGGAACCCCCAATGTTGTCTCTTGTCTTTCAGATAATATTCCATTTAGCTTCGTCTTTTGAGTTCTGCCAGACAAAAGTGATGAGAACCACAATAGCTCATTATCTCTCACTCCATATCTAATTAGTTTATTAATTAATATTGCACGATCCACCGTCTCAAATGCTCTTTTTAAATCTAGGAAAACAGCAACAACAACATTACCTTGATCGATTTTTTGCTTCCAATCCGTTATCACCCATGTTAAAGCAGTTTCGCATGAATGCTTCCCCCTAAATCCTGACTGGTACTTGACTAGCAGTTTGTTCGACTCCATATAGTCTGAAAATTGTATCTGTACAGGTTTTTCCAATAATTTTTCACATGTGTGCAACATATTCACAGGTCTTAGGGTGTCACATTTTGTAGATTTTGGAACCTTTTTAACTGGCACAACAACAGATTCCTTCCAGGACATAGGAAATTTTCCACTCTGCATTGATTGGTTGATGATGTCCAACAGAACTGGTCCTAAAACTTCTATTCCGTCTTTAACCATTTTTGAACTTAATTTGTTATGATCTTGTTTGGGATTAACGCAATAGTCTTTAACAGTCCCTCCATATTTACTTGCTTAAATTTGAATTGGGTATTAACCGTATCTATGAAATTCACATAATTAATGTCCTCTATATCGCTATTGATTTTATTAATACTTTCTATAAAATATGAATTTAGTTTATTAGCTAATACTATTGTAACTTTTTCATAATACCCATCCTCAAATTCTATCGCCTTTATTTCATCCCTGGATTCTTTAAGCACCATCGTCTTCAATGTTCTCCACATCATTTTTTGGTCATGTGCGTTATCAATTTTCGTTTTAATAAAATTACATTTTGCTTTCCTTATTTTAATGCCATATATATTACGTGCAGTTTTATAGTTTTCCCAATCGATTTCACTCCCCCGCAATTTCGCCTTCATATAACATTTTAATTTATATTCTTTCATTTTTTTTAACTCTGTTGTAAACCATTCATTGTCCTCACCTATTATTGTCTTTTTCACAGTCATTATATCACCTACTTCCTTTAGTTTGTTTGACAAGTTATTTGCTTTCTCTTCTAAATCACCTAATTCACTTATTGTACTAATATTATTTTCATAAAGTGCTTTTAAGAAACTTTTTTTACTATATTTTAATATGTCTATCTCTTTCCTATTGTTTTTTTTACATTGCTGAAAACAGGCATTATAATTTCTACAGTTTCATGATCATAAATTTTAATACCATTATTAATTCGCGCTGTAATATTCATGTTATTAGTCAGAACATCGTCAATAAGTGTTCGAGAAATATTTGTTATTCTAGTAGGCTCATCAATAATTAATTTAAATGCATTATCCTCCATTACCTGTTTTATTTCATCTCTGTAAACAGTCACATTTTGATCATACCAGTTCACATTTAAATCGCCAACAACTAGTTTATCCTCCGGCATTTCATACAACTCTTCCATCCATAGCTTAAATACTTCACAAAATTCTCTTTTACTAGAAGATGGAGATCTATAAATCACTGACACTACAATTTTTGAATTTTCATATGTTAATTTAACAATTAGACACCAGAAATCCTTATTTCTTGTAATCTTTTTCACTATTTCATACTGCCATAATTTTTTTACAAACACTGCTACTCCTCCTGTGTGTCTGGATGAACTATCACATCTAATGATATCATACTCATCAATCATCACTTCATTATCACCAATATCTTCCACCATATGAGTTTCCGACAGTAGCACAATATCAAACTTTTCTTTTCTTATCAATAATTCTAATTCACTCATATTATTAGTTAAGCCTTGAATATTCAGGTACACCATTTTTATATAATTTAATTTCTAATATTGCACTTTTTGCTTTTCCACATTTAACCTACGTATGTACACCGGACACTGCCTACTTCTGGCATCATGACCCGAATCTATATTCATGTTAAGCTTACTAGCCTTTTCACAATTTCCGCACTTCATCTCCAAACTCTCACAAATGTCCCTCTCATGATCTCCCATACATTTCGGGCATACCATATCTCCTTTACACTCATTAGCTTGATGGTTAAAACCCCAACACTTATAACATTGTTTAACATTTAAGCACTCATAAGCGGAGCATCTATCACAGCCAACACTGACTTTACCTTCCTTTATTATTTTATGGAAATTCTCAGTATCCACTTCCAAAATAACATTATAACGCATCTTACGCTTACGATATTCATAAATTTTTATAAATTTAACTTCTCTATCTATATTGTTCTGCTTCTTTATTGCTTCTACAATTTCTTTTCCTTCTAATTTTTCCCTTAAACCACATAATAAAATTTTAGGATTTCTCAAGTCCATAGTTTTAACTGTATATTTATCACCTAACTTTTCTTTAACTTCTTTTTCCACAATTTCCACCGATGTCTTATTTTCGCAGTTAATTGCTGTCGCACCACCTTGCCTTGGAGTTACACCCCTAATTTTTAAAGACAATTCTTTAGGGTTAATTGCTTCTTTAATAGCCATTTTTGTCGTTTTGGAATCCTGCTGAGATTTTGGTTTAACTAACACCGGTACTGTGCTCCGTTTCTTTAACTGTTCAGCATGGGTTGAAGGTTGCTCTTTGTTTTCACTAACTTTCTCCAACACTGACACAATATTAACCTTATCCTCACTAATCTTTTGTATATGCTTGGATAAGTTCTTAATTTCTTGCTCCTGCTTTTGCATAATTTGTTTATTTTCCATAATTATATTTAATATGCACTCCATTTTGTTTTCCACTGTAGCCATGCAATTGCTGCACTCATCACACAAATATTTTATGTTTTTGTTTCCACTAATCAACTTTACATCATATTCCGTTAATCGAATGCATTTCGAGTTCGCATGAAAGTAATTTCCACAAAATCCATTGCAGGGGAATTTAGCTTCATTTCTGCTAAACCCCTTATCACAAGTTTTACAATTTAAGTCCATTTTAGTTGCTCCCACATTTATGTTAACATAAATGCCTAACGGCTCACAACAGTATTTGGATGGCCACCTGTTCTTAACACCAATAATATCACTTAAATATTTTATGTGACTACTTTTTTGCACAAATTAAATATTCCAATTGTTCAGTTATAAAATCGCAAAGTAATTAATACATAAATGTACTTTAATTCGCAAAATTTAGTGACTAGTCCTACTTTTTTTTACAGTGTACTCAAGTAGCAATGTACTTAAGTACACTGTAAAATATTAGGACTATTCCCTAAATTTAAGACACGTTTTTCCCTCAAAATAAATGTAATTTTCTCTGATAGAAAGGGAAAATCAGTTTAATTTCCCCAAATCAATGGAGCATTCAATGAATTTAGGTATTTGGCACTAGAAAACATATAAAGTACGTCAAATTCCCGAAATGTTAGCTCTTTTGGATATGAGGAAAAGAACATTCAATAAATTAGGTATTATGCTGCATTTTTAATGGAAACATATTTTCGTTTATATAATTCACACATTGTTTTTGAAAACAAGTCATATATTGTTTTTCAATATTTTGTTTGATCGTGCCCAGCGCAGTAGTACGAGTCATAAGAAATGAGCTCATTTTTATGCTTTTTAAAGGGGATGTTGCTCTATCACCTATGGTGGAGTGTGGTGCTATATTACCTTTTCCCGAAATTTGAGGTAATAGTCCCTACATTTTAGGGGCGGAAATAAAAAAAAAATAACATTTTAGGGAATAATCGCTAAATTTTAGGAAAACAAAAATTCCCTACATTTGAGGGACAAAAACCTACCTACATTTTAGGGATAAAAACCTAATCTACATTTTCCAATGTGGAGCTTTCCCTAATCTTATCCTTTGTGGCGCAAATTGTTGCCACTCACTTTAAGGAATTATTTTTTACTGTGTATCGAAGCTTCGTTGAATACAAAGAGTAAATTATGCTACGTGTGCTAGTTACTCCAAAACATTAGGTCAGACCCACATGAATTAAATTTCATTGATTGTTCAAAATTCGACGCGTCAAGTTCATTATAAACTTGAAATAAAACTTTAAACGCATTTTTATCAAAGACACATTCAAATTCGATGATCCGAATGGATCATCTTTTGTAGACTTTTACCATGTACTACAATCTAGTCCTTGATCGTGGAATTTTCTTTCTCATTGCATAGTTTTCGATTTACCAATAAAAAATAGTACATTTACATCTTTTAGCCATACCATGATACCATAACTTTGAACAGTCACCAATTTATTTTAAAAAAACTTCGGGATATCAAACGATAAAGTACTAAGTATAGACAATCTAATATGTTGACTAAATTTCAATTCAATTTTGACTTTCGCCATAGTTGACATAGTTTACCGCAAGATGCATAAAAAAAAGAGGCGACAGATGCTAAGTTGTATTTATAAAAATATTTTATATTTTTATTTAAAATTAAAATTAAAATTAAAATAATAACTTCAAAATATACTCTTTCAAATTTATAAAAAAAAAATTTAAAAGTCTTCACGTTTTTTAAATCTAAATTCATGAAAGTATACTTTTCTTTGCCTTTTCAGGTTGGAATAAACACCTGTACTTAATATATGCAATGTTCCTTCTGAACAAACTAAGAAATTAAAGGTGTAGCTCAGGATATGTTGCGAGTCGATGAAAAAAAAAATTAGAGTGCCACGTGTTTTTTTCCCGTAGGAAGGTATAACCACAAAACCGACCAAAGCAAAAGAATATTTAAATACAACCGGATTAAATCAACGTTATAAATTTTATTCGAGCGTAGTTATTATACTTGATCGACAATTAAGTATGTGATTATATGTGTATATATATTATATAGTATCTGACACATAGCCGAATGTAACCAGTCGTAACAGCCTGAGTCCCAGAATATCCATAAAACCAAAAACCACATGAGGGCAAAAACCAAAAAGACGACTTCCATCTGGGTCTTTTCTCAATTGACTACCGGCGGAGACAAAAATTTTTGTAAAAGCTCATACTAATAAAGTGGAAAGTTTTGTTACTTAGCCAGAGGTATTTTTTATTAAAACAACTCAATTTCCACATATGTATACGATATGCAAGCAAAACACTAAAATTTTAAAATATTGAAAAAAAAATATTTGAAGGAATTAAAATTAAAAAAAAATGTAGGTACTTATTTTTTCTTTTAATCCTCGGAAACGAAAACAAAAGCTCCAAACTTATTAACCGTCGTCCTTTTCCTCTTTTTTTACCTTTTTCTTTTTTTTCTCCTGTTTATTTAATTTAATTTTTCTTTCTCAATTAACACTGGGATGGGGTTGCCAGACTATATTTCTCAACTTGGCTCGTAAGGAAAAGTGAAACCAAAAAAAAAGGACCGATGGCTGACTTCATGACCTACTGCATGTATCCACAGTTTTTACTCTTGATCATGATAAAAAACAAGTGAAAAAGCTAGAATTGGTCTAAGACCAATTCTTGTGATACCCTAAATGAATGCACGTATGAAATTTCGTATGGTCACCCATTTGAGCAATTTTGATTTTTTGCATTGGTTTCTCGCATATATTTCTAGAACGGCTCGTCGGACAGAAAAAATGATAATAACCAATTTTATAGGATTTCTTATTCTGAAGAAGATTTTAGTACAAGAAAAATGTCTAGAACTGATCGTTTTCAAAGTATATGTAAAAAACAGAAATTTGTATATGGCAACACCAAGAAGGGGTTGCTCGATTTAGTCCATTTTTGAGATTTTTTTTGCTATTACTATGAAAACACAATATTTCAAATTTCAGTTTTCTATGCCCACGTGTTCTGAGGTAGTGTCCAACGTGGAAAACGAAATTTTTGTATGGCAGCCCCACGAAGGAGTTGCCCGATTTGTCTCATTTTCGAACTTAATTTTACTTTTTTTTTATTGTCCGTGTACAAAATTTCAGATTTTTAAGTGAACGCGTTTTCGAGTTATCGTGCGCACGGACGGACGGACGGACAGACGGACATGCAAAAATCAAAATAACTTTTAATTTTATGCGGGGGTGTCTAATCCATTTTGCTCTACCATCATTATTTCTATGCGTTACAAATGGAATGACAAACTTAGTATACCCTATAATATTTCATCTAGGGTGTAATAACAAGGTATGGCCGATTCGAGAGGAATTTTTTGTGTTGGTACGTCATGAGGTGACAATGTCATTTCCAGCGAATTTGTTTTGAGTTTTTCATATTTTATTGACTGAAATATGTTTTAAATATATTAAAATATTTAACAAAACATTAGTTTCTTCGTTTAAATCACTTCGGGAAAAGTAATTATTTGCTATATAGTGGGAAAGAAAAGAAGTTTCCAAATAGACATTTTTTTCACTTTGTTTGATAAGAACGATTGAAATTGAACCGAACAAATTTGTGACAATTGTCGTCAAATGATGCAAGTAACCCATTGACAGATAATTCGGCCATACCTTGTTAATCTTTGTATCATGACTCCTGATATAAAATTTCGACAGCATCAACAGCTTTAAAGCCTAGTATGGAGGTCGGATATTGGTAAAATTTAACGCAGTCTCCAAAAAATAGCAATTTAACGCTGCTAAAAATTTGACGTAAGTTTTATGTGGAGAAAACGAAGTGACAGCTGTTAAAATCACAAATAATCGAAAATATTTTTAAAAACGTTAAGTGATTATTATTTGTAAAGGATATAATCATCATATCGACGACGAAATTGTTGCTGCGGCAAGGAAATCCACGGGAAAGACTAAATAAACTCGGTATGTGAACAATCGAAGAAATGTCAAAGTTTTACCAGCATTTTAATGCTACGCACATTAAAATGGTCAGTAAAATGAGCGGAAACCAACAAAACGCCAGCTATCTTGTAAAAGAAAAGTGGCACTTTTTACCAGTGAACTCCGTACTGGACTAGTAAAGAACTCAGTAAATTTTTTGCTTTGGATTTTACCAGCGGTAAAATTTGTATGGAAACGTACTGTTTTACTCGAACTCCGTACTAAGCTTAAGCGAATGATTTTTGACTTTTTTTTTTACAAATATTCTTTTTAGAATATTACATATACAGGGTGTTTCATAATTCGTCCGCATAACTCAAGGACTTGATAGCTGAGGTGGATACAAGCAAAAAATTATATAGTGAAGTGATGGGTAAAACACGTCGTTTCGGCGGTGGGGGGTTTTGAGAGTTTTAATACTCTTTCCACTTTACACCCTGTAACTTTCTTGCTATACCCCCTATCTAGGTGAAATTTATCTCAGATGATAGCAAACCGTCTAGGTTTTCTAATGAATGCCCTGCCCAATCAGTCTTGCTGTCACTTTCCGTCGGAATTTTTAGGACGTGAAAGTAAAACAACTGGAAAAAAGCTTTTCAAATTTTAACGATTTTCCGCCAAAATGAATGATAACTATACAGGCTTTTTATAAGATTTAGAAACCCTGGAATGTGACCTTCAATTTGACTATGAATATGTATATATCTACATAAATGAAAACATTGTTGAGATATTCCCGTTTCTATGATTCATAATTTCTTTAATTTTGCTACTCACGATAGAAATCGCGCCCAATTTTATGTAATTCTACGCAAAATTAGCAAATTGAATGAAATTCTGAATTATAGAAACGGGAATATCTCAAAACCGATTGCATGTAGGTAGATAATTATTTTTTCTTTGATGTCATACAACTTCCGGAAGGTAACACGAAGGTTGATTGGGCATTCATTGGAAAGACTGAACGGTTTGCAATCTTCTGACATGAATGTTACCTTGATAGGGTGTATATCAAGAAAGCTACAGGGTATAAAGCGGAAAAAGTAGTAAAAATCTTAAACCCAGCCGAAAAGATGTTAGCCCCCCCCTCTCCGCTTCCGCATATAATATTTTGCTTGTCTCCACCTCAACTATCAAAACCTTGAGTTATGCGGACAGATAGTGAAACACCCTGTATGGGGTATATCCGAAAAAAAGAGAATAATTCATTAATCATCTTATAACTTTGAAACGTTTGTGAATTCCCATAGAGCATTGCAATAACGGATAACCCATAAGTAAGAATATTCCCGACAGGAGTAGGTACCTATGTCGGAGTGTGAAGCTGAATATATAATAGAGTTAATATTTTTTACGGACGAGTAAGCGCTATCTTATCCCTGTTTTTAAGGAAAAAGTCTAAATCTGACAAGCATGCAAATATTTTACCGCTGGATTATTTCTCGTCTACAGCAGGCTGAATATCACTGAAAATAGTTTCAATGAATTTCTACAATGCACCGGTCGAAAAGCTCGATTTTTCTGAAATATTATTACCCACAAAAAAGAGGACGTCATTTGAAAAAATAAAATAAAAAAAACTGCAAATTTTGAAAGAAAGAACTGCATGTAGGATTTAAACAAATGGAGCATGTGTGTGACAGAGCGAAATATACTTGGTTTTTTCTGAAGGAGAAAAATGTTTACATTTTTCAGTAACATAGCTTTATATTTTATATCAAAAAGGATAGGGTATGCTGTGTAAAATTCGTGTACGTCTGATAAGCATCTATTTTTGTTGGCGCGGGGGAAATAACAAGAGGGCAGTGGCGTAGATAGCATTTTACCTAAAATAATATAACATAAAGACCATGACCATGTTTAGGTTGTACCAGAAAATTGCTTCCTGGGATTTGGTTAGTAGAACCCATATGACCCCTTCTCAGGCCTTAACAACGCCACTGCACACATCTGTTTACAATTTCTCTGAGCATTTTATTTTCTTTTCTTTAAAATATCCTGAAATACATATAAAAAAAATTAGCTTGCATTGTTTACGTTGGATGGTTTTCGTGGGTGATATAATATGTATATAGTCTATGTGAATGAAGTAGGTTTAGTATATAGATGCATGCATAGTAGATATATACATGAATGTATGCTCCAATTCCAATATAAAATTAACGATGCCCCGACCTAATGTAGAGAAGCCCCAAATACTTTCTTAGAAATTTACTCTTTAGGATCTTTATGCATACTATTGGAGACCGACACAGAATCTGAAAATAACTCCTCCAACCAAGAGTGAATCAAAATTATGCCAAAACATTTTCTGTAAATTTCTAAGAAGGATGAATGCTTATTTCCTAAGGGGGTACACCCCCTTGAGATATTAGATACGAGTAAATTGATCATACTTTTAGGAATATGTTGAGCATTTAACGGTTACAAGTTTCAAATTATATTCGAAGTTATAGCAATTAAAAGTGAGTGCGGCAGAGAGCAGTTGTTTTTTGTTTTGACTTTTTTCAAGAAATTACTTTTTTCAAACTGGTGTACAAGATATCTCAAGATCTGTTTAACCAATTTTGATAAAATTCAAACCACATATTCTTTATAATATTATCTATCAGATATAATAAAAATTTGTAATAATATTTTTGGATATTATTATAATAAATACAAAATTTTACAATTTTATGTGGTTTTTTCTATTAACGCGTTATCTGCCAAATTTACGATTTTAAACTAAATATACCATTCGACATAAAATTTTATATTTTATAATCCTGTGTACTCTGTTATAGCAATTATACTATTATTAACAAAACAATAACCACTGAAGTACCCAAAAATCTCAAATTATTTTTTCAAGAAACAGAACAAGTAGATATGCCACCGAGAAGTTAAAAAAATTGGTCAAACAGCAATGCAAGTGCAGATAAGTTGTTATTTTAAAATGAAATTCCGACTTTTTTTAATTTTCATAGTTTTGTTAGATTTTTCTTCAATTTTTATATGTGTATGTATTAACAACTATAATAAAGGATGCCGTTTATCAATACCAGTATTAACAACATTCATTTTCATTTCCAGTCATTTTCCCTGTTAAAATTTGATGGCTTTCGCAATTTTTCTTATTTTTCAATTAACTGCATAAGTGAACTTATCGGGTAAACCGTAAATCGATGTGCGATTACTGTTTTCAAATAACTATTCATCTTCAATTGAGTCATTAGTTCGCACACAGTATATGGAAAAAAGTATTATAATTGAGAACGAAAAACATTGTGTGTGCAATTTCTTCGCTATATTTAACATTTTTTGAAAAATAGTATCAGTACTGTTAATAAAATTTATTTCAAAATGTTCAGTGAGAAACAAAAAAAAAATTCACAACTGATGATTTCCCATACTTTTTCGCACTTTTGCCACTTTCCCTTGTTTTCTCAAAACTGGCTTTTTGCAGATAACGAGTTATTTGAAAAAGATCTAAAAAGGGTCCTTAAAAAATGTGCAGGTAGGACCCTGAATTCTTATCTACGTCGCTGCAAGAAAGCCCTTACTTATTATATGCCAGTTCGACATAGGTATATGAACATTTCAGATTCTACGTAAATAAGTCTAGTTTTCTTTTTGTGATTTTTTGTGCAAAATAGTAATTAAAAGTGATTTATATTTAGTAATAGTGAAAAACTTTATATAATCGTGACTCTGGAGACTTGATTTTAGTTATGATGAAATGCGCTGTGCTGTGTTATTGAAACAGCATGGGTTGCACTCGTTGCAAATCATTTTTCAGGCAAGTTTAATTGTTCCAATAATAAATTAGTTTTAAATAAAATAAGAGTGAAAGAGTTATAAAAATAAACAGTCGTAGCAAAAAAATTTTACATTTTCCAATGTCGATTTGTTTGTTCACAATTGAATTGTCATCGGGCGTTTATATGATGTCAAGAAATATTATGAGAAAATAAATAGGGCACTATGAAAATTCTTTAAAATGTAAGAAGTTGTAAAAAAATTATAAACTCAAAAATTAATATAAAAATGTTGCGTTATAATTGGATCTCTTCTATTAAATTTCTTCAATACAAGTTTCAAACCACTAAATTATATGCCCACTCTGAAAATATCGTAATTTACTACTTCCATGACTAAAACGAACAGATCGATGCGGTTCTAATACATGAAGAAAAATGCTTAAAGACTGAACCACAATAGCCGTAAAGGTACTTAAGTTTGTCGAACGCCCCCTTTAAATTAAACAAACGTGCCCAAATTAACTTTAACTTGTCGAAGTTTAAATGTCAAATTTTCCGTAAGTATAATATGCTAACGGCTCAACTACGATTGAAGTAAAGAACTTACGATTTTGAACTAGGCTGAAGTTTACGTATGAAAAATTGATATTTTTAGCCTAATTTGATATCACATTCCGTAAAGGTTATTATTTTGATATTTAATGTTTTCAATTTTAAAAAGTGGTAAAAAACAAAATAACAAATAGAAGTTGATTAAATTGAAAATTTGTCCTTTCTATTAATTCGCAGTACCATTTTTATTCCATTTTAATTTTTACATTGACCTTTTAATCATTTAGCATTACTTTAATTGTTTGGCACATCGCTTTCTTAAGAGCGATTCTTACCGCACCTTTACTGTCTGCAATTTGCATTTAAACTTAACGAAAGTTCCCCTCTGACGAGTTACAGTTAATTTGTTAACGTTTGTTAAATTTTAAGACCTAATCACAATGTGCATAAGCTTGCATAAGCAAGCCTTGAAAATATCATGAGCGTACAGACAGAAGTTGACGAAAGGAATTAAAACTTAACGGACGGCTTCTTATTCCTATTGTGGGTTGTTATTGTGAAAAGCAATTGCTCGTATCTTTGCATATGCTAGCATATGCGCATTGTGGTTAGGCCTTAAAGTGCGCGTTCACTTTACATAAATAACATTACTTACGTATACATAAATTGTAGTTGAGCCTCATTACTTACAGATGCGATGTGTCATACAATTAAATTATTATTAAATCAATTAAAAGTGCAATATAAAAACTCAAATGGAACAAGAATGGTATGGAATTAATGGAAGGCACAAATCTTCAATTAAATCAACTTCCATTTGTTAAATTTTTTGCTGTTTACCACTTTTTAAAATTGAAAATTTTAAATATCAAAATAATAGAGTTAACGGAATATGATATCAATTTAGGGCAAAAATGACAAAAATTCGTAAGTAAACCTCAGCCTCGTTCAAATTCGTAAAGTCCTTTACGGCTATTATGGTTCAGCCTAAAGTTTTTCTTTCTCATAGCCTATCATTTTTGCTATACATATAATCTAAGATCCAAGCACTGTGGTCTTTACATGCATTTATGGCAAGAGCATAATTTTGTTTTGAATAAAATAAACATAAATTTCAGAAAACAATTTTCCATATCTAGTCCACGGCGGCAAAATACTATAAAATAAGTACTTCAATAGTGAAATGACAACTGTCAAATTCATTTCCCCTTATTTGAAAAAATTAGGAATAACTACATATAATTCATTTTTCTTTGTCATTGTTTTAATCTTGCTATATTTGCGTCGTAAATTTATTCAGAAAGCGGTAACACTTTGTGTCAAAATTCTACAGAGTGGACCAAAAAAAAATTAAATTGAAATAAAATTTCTTTAATTAGCTATTTTTAGGTTTCAATTTGTTTTTAATAATATATAGACACGGAGAACTTCACTTATGTAACAGTACAAAAATCCCACTATATATACATACACTCTTTATTACAAAAATTAATGTAAAGAAGAATTGAATTTTAATGTAGATACATTATTTGTGATCCACCCTGTATTTGAAAAGTTTTCATAATTTTAATCTATCTCTTTTTTTACGCACTAATGGCAAATCAAATAATATTACTTTCATTTTGTTAGACAAAATTGGTTTTTAAGTTTTCTGGTTTTGTCATTCTTATTAAAAGTAATGATACCCATTTCAAGGTCAAGATCAGTTTTTAATTGCCTAGTAGGAAGAGTTTTCTCTTGGTAGTATACGCTCGCTGGACAAAATTTACTGTAATCTAAATGTGAAGAGATAATTTTTTGTTATCGAAGCATACTGAGCAACCTTTGTATTGCGACGCGTCTTACTTAAACGTCAAAATCATTTTATCGAAAAAACAAAAAGTCCGGTGAGATAACTGACCTGCTCCAGAATCACAGAACACAAGACGCAGCAATTTTAGACATTTTTCTGAGTTGCGTCTCTACAAAACTTTAAGGATAGAAAAGGTTAATATCCTGTAGATTGCTCTAAGCTTATCCAAAATATGTTAGCGTGTTTATGCTGACGATAGTTTTTACTTTCCAACGATTGATTGTGGCTAGTTACCTTTTTAGTTAATAATAATCTCTATTTTTAGAAATATAAAATAAATATCGTATGTCTAAAACGGGATGGTAGTGTTATTTAATGATTGTTATGCTCCTCCTTCTAAGAGCACATCTACTGTAGTATCATACTTTTTAGCGATTTCTAGAATGCTTAATGGAAATAGTCGCCTTAAATCTGCCTAATTATGGTAGGGGAAACTTGAAACAGTGCGATTTTAGCTCGACCGAAACAATTTCAACCTAAACTCGTACGCCCATGTCAAACATCTCTCTTAGATGTTTCATTCAATGTTCTATTCAGTCTCTCACAGACCGTGACAATGAGTAGTACAGTAAAACTTGTTTTTAAAATAATTTCGTAAAAATTGTCTAAAGTTGAGGTTACCTTTGTAAGTAAATTAAGTATATACCTGGGATGGGCAAACTTAATACTGGTATGATCGACATTAATTTTTCTTATTTAAGCGCGATCGGCTTGGAAAAATGGGTTAAATTAAAAACAAATAAAAGTTTAATTAAGGTCTTTATTAATAGTAATATATTAAATACATTGTATTTACTATTTTGTGCAATGTAATTTATTCAGAAATATTTTGGATTAATTTTTTGATGTTGATGCGTGACATTCCATTTCATCAACAAGTCTTGTAAAGTCAGGTTTGTAATCACTGATGCACAATCGAATAGATTCCATTATGTGGTCATTAGACATCGATTTGATGTTTTTTATTTGAGAAAACTCTGCTTCACACAGATAAGTGAAACCAAAAAATGCAAATTTCCTCATTGCCACCGATCTTAATAATGGATATTTTTTTTCTGGTAATAAATTCCAAAAATAGTTTTCATTTGCACTTGCTTTCAGAATTATATCTGATTGTATTGTTAAAATTTCTAACTCTAGATCCGATGAATTCAATTGAAAAGTATGAGCTATATTTGATGAAATAACCTTGTTATCAAATTCTCCAAAAGCAAATGAAATAAATTCAAAAATCGGTTGTTGATCAAAATTACATTCACCAGTAAGTTTAATATGTTTTTCTAAATATGGAAAATATATAAAAAAATTCTTTTTTAATTGTGAAGCAAAATTTTTAATGTGTCGAAAGTGCAATGATTTCTGGCAAAATGTTTAGAAATCTTTACAAAAAGCTTCCTCGGGTAAGCCACCTAACATGACAAAAAAGAAGTAAATCTTCGTATTCCGAGTCATTGCCTTCAAGTTTACTACGAAATAGACGCCTCCTTAAACTTCGCGCTCTTATCGAATTAGCAATTTTCACTACCACATCCATAATATCATTAACATCCAATATTTTTGCACATAAGGCATTATTATAAATTATGCAATGAAATGATATGAAATTAGGAAACTGTTCATTTTTTTTTTTTTTTTTTGTAAAGAGTTAAATATCCATTATTTCTACCAATCATTGAAGTTGATCAATTAGTGTACATAGCAACCAATTTATGCAAAGGCAAATCTGCAAAATTGAGATAGGGTTACCCAATGAACATTATTATGAATAGTTTGAATGGATTTTGAAGGTATTCAAGAAGGTTTTGTCGTTCGGGTAATCCTACATTCTCTCAATTTTTGTTTTTAACTCATAATCTCAGTCGCACTACAGTAATGCATAGCCAATGTTCTTTTCCCCCATTCATGCAAAAGACATAATAATACGACATTACTTATTTCTTTCTAGAAAAAAAAGCGAAAAATTTCCAATTTTGTTCGGCCCCCTTCCCGTCTTCTTATTAAGTCATCTTTGGCACTGGCTTGGGAATTAGTCATGTCAGTTGTAGAATAGATACGTGTTTAATTGTAAATTCATGTTTGAACGTCTGCTAAGTTTTAGTACACATTTTAAATTAAACGATTTGAAAACAACCTAGTAAATTATTTAAAATATCTGCGATCGACTGTCAACTGATCGATGGTTGCCCACCCCTGGTATAGACTATTTCTTGGCAAGTATTTGCTAGTATTTTATAGATTAGTGTTGCGCAAGAGTGTACGGATGCAGTGATTCATTGTTTTACAGTGTATTTTGTTTTTTTTTTTTTTGGAGTATGATGTGAAGCAACAGACAGCTAAAAACGCTAAAGTATGATTTAGTTTTTTTTTTTCTATTTTTTCGTTGAATTATTATTAATTTTTGTTTATTTTTATTTTCTGTAATATATGGATGTTTATATTAAAAATCCAAGGTTAAGTTTTGTTATATTATTAACCTTCAAGGTAATACAATGTAAGTCAAAACAACATATAGAACTGTTTACATAACTTTCAGTTATAAAATCCACTTTTAGTTAAGTTGATTCGATTTATATAACGTACATCAAGTAGTTGCAATATACCCCATCTAATGTTGCAAATGACCCCTAACATAGGGTACTTTTCAACATAGGAAGTTCTTTAGTAAAATGTCCTATTTTGGAAATAATAAACATACGATTTAAGTTTCTTAAATTTTATTACTTTTTCGAAAATCAAATATTTTTTTTCATATAGGCTAAATTTCAGAGTTATTAATAGAAATAGTAAATTTGTTGCAACTATCCCCGATCTCCCCAACCAAACCAAACCAAACCAAAACCAAATTTTATATTCCTCGATTTATTTAATGTATCTCGTCGGTCTTTTATATATATAAATAACGTTCCAGCAACTTTCTTTAACCCATATTTAGTATATATTATATATATGGCAGGACTGATCTAAATTTAATTTTTCCACTTGCCCATTCAAGAGATATTAATCTGCACGAAGATAAATACTCAGCTATTCAGCTAGCTCACAATCTAGTTATGTCAAAATCATTTTACTTTCAACTTAATTGCCTTCTAAAAAAAAAACACAAAAAAAAACATAAAATCCAGCACTCTACGTCCGAGGCAATTCCCTAAATCAAAGGTTTTAAAGCCTTGAAATGTAAAATTATCGTGCAGGTATTCGCATTATAAATAAAATTAAGAAAACTAACGTTTATCGCGGTGAAAACAGGTTGTCTAGATAATTTCGTAAAAATTAATGCATTGCAATTCTTCTAGGTGAACGGAGTCGTAAGAACGCCTTGCAGATCTAAGAAGCCGCCACCTTGTACGATTGTGCAAAGTGGCAGGGAACATGTGCAACAAATAAGTGATCTCTGCCAGAAGGGGGTAAACTAGACCTCTCGACGGCCATTCGGATAGCGACCAAACACGATTATTAATCCTTAGAATAGGAAAACTTAACAACATTTGTCGGATGATGGTGTATAGACCATGGGTATAGAAGAACTGGATTCCTCCTGACGACGATCTCCACAGTAACTAAGATCGCTACATTGTATATTGTCGGGCGCACATATGTCTACCGCTGTACGCGGTATATAATGATCATAGTTTTAACTCAGACATAATTAATGACGTCCTCGTGCAAGGTCCTTTGGAGAAAAGTCAATTGCAAGCAGCGCTATTTCAAGATCGCGCGAACATTTTTCATTTTATGCACTTACATCTCCATCTGCACGTGTTCATCGATTGAGGAGCCCTGGTGATGCATTCCGAATACAAGACCTGCTGTTGTCGCACGCTTGGCTACTGCTCGTAGGCGTTTGACTTATTCAAACTCCTGATGTTGTAATTTATTACTCGATTTTGATAGATTTCCCTATAGCGTGCGTTGTAGATCAGGTTAATGCTTCGATTTTGTTTTACAACCACACCACAAACGCCATTATCGAGGGCACGTGTGAATCACAGCAATTAAAAGGAAAACTCTGGAAAGAACTTGTCTGTTTGATATCTGTCTTGAAATTATGCTAATTGAAACTTTTTATGCCAGGTGTAAGATTACATTTTGTAATTAGGAAAAAATTTTGTAACAAAATAGTATCGCTAGAAGTTATCTATCAAATGAAATTGAAGTATATGCAGTTCAAGATTATATTGATAAATTAATTGAATAAAATGGAAGGTAGGGGAACCCGGGGCATAACGGGCACCTTAAGGATTATCATTATTTAAATTAAAAGGATTTTCGTAAGAAAATAAAAAAAATCGAAATATTTATATTCAGAAGTCAATTAATTAATTAAAAACAATAAAAAAAGCTACAAAAACAAAGCAAACAATAATTATTAATGTATGAAAAAAAGTTTCTATGTGTTTATTTTGCCCCGTTGCTGCGGTACAATGAACATAGAAGAGTTTTAATGAGCATGCAACTTAAATCTGGCACAGAATGATTACACGTGAGTGTATTCCTCATCGTTTGCTTCTTCTCCAGCACAAGAAAGTTGTGTCCACTGGTCACATTCTCTATATGATACCCATCTTTTTATGGATTGGGAATAGAAGTCTCCACATTACAGGCAATCTTCGTCATCTTCGCTTTCGGTGGACTCAGTTTTTTTCTTTCTTGGATGTCTTTATTTTTTTAGCTTTCTTAGCCTAATTAAAGGTCTTTCGCTTGTTTAGCTTTCGGTGTGAGGTGATTGGCGTTTTAGCCCACTTTGTACAGAGAACTCGTTCCAGTTGCAGTCTTTTCTCAGCGCTTAGAAACTCTTCTTTATCAGATCCGTAGAGATAGGATTGTGTAAAATTTTGGAAAGATGTCGACGGTGCACACGGAATTCTAATTGGCTTGGATGGACCTGGAATTAGTATGGATCTGGATAGTATGGATCTATAATCGAAATAGAAGTGGTGATTTGTACTGCACTTCTTCTACAGGTATATTTGTAGTTTGGAAAGGCAAGAAGTCGTACTCTTGGAATACATTTGGATCTACCGGCCATGTTCCAGTTTTTGGAAATCCGTTTATTGCAACCGACATTGTAGTAGCCGCTCACAAATTGGCGTGGCCAAACAGCTCCTATACTTGGTGATGCGTTACCGTTCTTCTGAGACGATATCTGAGCCATTTCTTAACTTCATATATTTGCAAAATTATATGGGGAATAATGTACTCCTGGACCCATTATTCCACACCAATTCTGCTCCACACACTACTTATGAACTGAATATTGAACTATTGAATAACATCGGAATTGAGAAATTACATCATTACCGCAATTCAACATTTACTTACTTCGACTATAAATCAATTTATGGGGTACAATAACATTAAAATAGAAAAGAATGTAGGACTGCTAACCCTTTTCTCGGGGTAGATTTTTCCTCTTTCTCGCTGAAGACTTTTTAACACCACCGGTAAACGGCGTCTTAGTTCGACCAGTTCCTCGATATTTGGATTAGTCTGAAGTGATTCCTGTTTTTGGTTATGATTTTGAAAAAAAAAAACCACTCATGATAGCGGGGGTTGAACCAATGCTCATTCAATTGCAGGGATTACGGGTATTTATACTATTTGAGATGTCGAACTGCTTCATGACCATAAGAATTGATAGAAAATGAAAAAACGAAATCAAAAAAATAAAACAATAAAAGCGCTACAATAAATTTAAAAATGGATGTTATTTAGCACAGTTGTTACAGTGTATTATATAGTTTTGTTGATAGTCTTGGTAAAAAAGGATCTTAGTAATTCTATGCGATGTTAGAAATCCACCTTAAACTGCGCTTAGATAGAGCTGTGTCGTTCCGAGGAATTTTCGAAACTGAACCCCGATCCAGAACATTTAATTTGGACCCGATTCATCGGACCCGTTCCTTTCGTAATTCAATTAAAAGAAATATGTTGATTTTTTATTATGGAAATTTTTATTATTATTATATATATATTATTTATTATTTATTATTGAATTTCCTCGAAGCCGCCAGCAATTTAGGAATCTTACAGCTTTGATGACATTTTCAATTTTTAAGTAAACCTCGGTTTATTTTATTAGATTTTAAATACAGGCGTTCATATTTATGCGCGGAAAGGTTGGATGGATTCCTCCACATCCTTTTTCTTAAAATTCTTCTTCTTCTCCTTCTTCTCGACCATCAGTGAATTACTACAGGGTTTATGTTTGTTATTGCAATTTTTTAATCGGTCACAACAATGTAAAATTTTAACGAAAATCGAAACACCACTCAACCTCATCGTCTTTGACTGGATAACTAAGCTGACAGAACAAAATACAATATGCGCATATGCCTCGGTAGTCAACCATCAACGATTAAGAGTCAATCAGTCGGTGACAAGTCAACAGACCAGTCACTGACTGGACAATCAATTGACTCGGCAGTGTGCGGTCTGCCTTAAAAAGTTGGAAAAAGAATAATTAGCCCAGCAAAAAAAATTTTCTACCTCACGAGAAAAAGCAGAAAACTTCCTCATTTCTAGAAAATCGAAGATAAAAATAATCGCAAAACTCTTTAGGGACATTATCTCTTGATTGGTAACGTTAGTTAAGGAGGGACATTTAAAGTAATTGTCTAGCTATCGCTAAGAATTCGCGCAAAACTTGTAAAATAATCTCAACATCCTCCCGATATCACCCATTTACGGTACATAGAGGCCCACTTATTGGCTCTAAGCCAACTAGAGGAATAACTAAAGTATACTCGAGTTTAGCTAGATAATCAGTTTGATTCCCCCTGTACTCAGTTTACGCTTATCCGATTGGATCTAACCAGTTCATTAAGAGCACGTTGCCATTCCAGCACAGCTGCTTTAATTTTGCCACATTATTGTATCTCCAATAACTTTAATTACTGCTTGACTATGAAAGAGGATATAGTAGATAATTTCGCTTGTAAAAGCTCTCTTTTATTTCTTATAGGTACGGGTCAGTATGGCATTAACTTCGACCTGGGGCTTATTTAAAGAAAATATTAGTCTAATAATTATTAGCAAATTTACCAATATCTTTTAAATTATTAGTTCAATTGTGTTTCATAAACAGTAATAAGTTATTGCTCCACCGCAAATAAGTATTAGTGGGAAATTAATATTGCACGAAGATTCTGTTTCATCGAAGCTCTTGCACTAATAATTATAAGTAGGTACTACACTAATAACTAATTTTTGTTAATCCAATTACGTGAGTAAAAGTAAGCTAATTAGAAAACTGTGTTTAATTACATTAGGTCGCTCATTCGTGAAGGATTAAAAATTCTATTTTCAGCCGTAACTATGACATTTTTACCATAATTTTTGCTGATTTGCAAAGGTTTTAAAACGTTTTCGGGTAGTGATGTTAAGTTTGACGCTTATGAACTTGAAAGGATCATTAAATAAGTAACTAATAAGGAAACGGCATATCGGGTGAAACCCTGAGCCACTCGACGAAATGTATTAGTGCGCTTTGTTTGTATTCGTTTCGTCATGACAGTAATGAAATCCTGACATTTTTAAGGGGGACATTTTTAATAACCCACATTGCTATGTAAGGCAAGTGCCACAACAGATGTGCTGAGGTGGTGATGGTGAAGTTTTAAAACAAGCAGCAGCTTATATATTGTGAGGACATCACATCAATAGGTAATGTTACATCCACTTAAAGTGATCTGATTTTATGTCAAAATCGCAAGCACTTAAAATGGAATTCAGCGAGGAGGACCAGCTTTTCCTGCTTTTATCATTAAAAAAAAGGAAGAAAAAAGGTAAATAAACGCAAATATTGGGTATTTATAATATATATATCGATTTAGTTAGGACAAACATTTCTCATTCCAAAGTTAGTATTACTTCATCCTTATGTCCACTATCTAAGATAGACTTCCATCATCCTCCGCTCGATATTATATTAGATTTGGCACATTCAAGAAATGCCCGTAATGAGTTACTAAAAAAAGAAATTTTGAAGGAGGCAATTACACTAGCCTCTGAATTTTTAGAAAATTTTGATTTCTCTCCCATATTTTTACTTGATGTTGACCAATCATTTAATAAATTCTATGAAGCACTTAATAGTGGAATATGCCTCTTTATCCCTGAAATAAATAAACGCAATCAGAATCATTTTCCGAAATGGTATAGCTCCTAACTGATTAAAGTCCTGAAGGCAAAAGATAAATATAGGTGTCTGTACAAAAAAAGTCCCCACTCTGAGATTTATAAAACTTTTTCTTATTTGAGGAATGTTATCAAAAGTACGTCGAAAGCAGTGAACACTCGCTAAAACGCAACCCCAAGGCATTTTGGGCTTTCAGTAAAAACCTAAATAGATCGAGCACGTATCCTAAAGAACTAACATTTAATGATGATACATCGTCATCACCTCCTCTTATATGTGAGATGTTTTCCACGTACTTTACATCCGTATACTCTGAAAAAGACCCCGGCATTATCCTTTCCCCCTCTGTGGACAGTTGTTGAGCTTTATTTCTTCAGAATCTGTTCTTAACGTATTGAGTAATTTTGATTGTGACAAAAACCCGGGACCTGACGGGATTCCAAATATTCTTTTTAAGAGATGCGCACAAAGTATAGCGGAACCGTTTAGTAATCTATTCAATCTTTCAATCATTAATAAAATTTACCCAGTAGCTCTTAAAAATTGCTTCGTTATGTCTATTTATGAATCTGGTGGCTCTAAACTCGTCATTAACTATAGACCCATTTCCATTTCTAACGCTCTTGCACATATCTTTGAGAAAGTCGTTTATTATCAGCTCCTATTCCAAATAAAACCATTTATCTCTGAAAAACAGCACGGTTTTTTACCGGGGCGGTCTACGATCACCAACTTATCTTTATTCACAGAAAAAATCGCGTGTGCTCTCGATGAAAATACATAAATAGATTCTATCCACACTGACTTTGCTAGAGCTTTTGACAAAATTAATCACAAGCACTGCTTATCGAAAATGGCACTAATGGGATTTCAAACAGATACTATATCTTGGTTCCACTCCTATCTAACTAGCAGGGATATTAGCGTTGTATTTAATGGGCTACAATCCCCGTCATTTAAGCAAATCTCCGGAGTGCCCCAAGGTACAATACTTGGACCATTGTTCTTTCTCATATACATCAATGACATGCCTTCTTGTTTCATGTCTGATTGTTTATTATACGCTAATGATGCCAAGATTTTTAGAAAAATTAATAACGTGACGGATTGTGTACATCTTCAAAAGGATATACTACGACTAGAAAAATGGTGCCACCAGAACTGTATTGAAATCAACGTAAGCAAATGTAAATGCATTTCATTTCACCGTAAAAAAGACCCCATACTCTTTGACTATATCATTCACTACACTGCTGTATCACGTGTTGATGAGATAAAAGATTTGGGCATGATTTTCGACCGTAACTTCTCTTCATTACTCACATCAATTTTATTACTTCCAGATCATTTCGTTTATTAGGCTTTATCTTTCGCACCTGTATATCGTTTAGGTCGGCATCCTCTCATATCAGTCTCTATTATTCTTTAGTAAAGAGTACTCTCGAGTATGCCAGTCAGGTTTGGAGTCCATTTTACTCTTCTTTTAGTGCTCAAATTGAGGCTGTCCAGCGTAAATTCACCAGAGTTTTATTATATAAACTAAAGAATAGCAAAATACAACTTAATCACCCTAGAAAGTCGCAGAATCTACTTGGATAGTATATTTCTATATAATATTTTAAATGGTCGAGTATATTGTCACGCACTAGTCTCTAGTATTGATTTGAACGTCCACCCGCGCAACTCAAGATCCCAGACCCTCTTCAGATTACCCACTTGCAGAGCAAACATTAAAGAAAAGTCACCTATCTACAGAATTACAAAATCATACAATACAAGTTTTAACAATATAGATATATTTAACACTAGTCCGCTGACATTTAAAAAATTTATTTTCCGCGAGATCGGTTATTAACATCTTTTCTGTTTTGCATTACTCTCTTTTTACTGCTTCGCTTTACTAATTTCCTAACTCCTTAGCATTTGTTGGCTTCCGCTTTCCAACTGTATTTTAGTTTTACTTTCTCTATTTGCTTTTTCTTATTTTCTAGTTTTTTTCATTCACGCTCTTTAGATTTTAGATTTAACTTAATTATTTTATGTATTTTTTCTTTTTTATTTTTCCTCCTCTATCTTTTTTCATATTATGTTTTTAGTTTTATTTCTTTAGTTATAAGTCTATTTTATTATTATTTTTTTTTTTTTCATTTACTGCTAAACATTATTATTACTTTATCTTCTTCTTAAAATTTATTAAAATTCGTTACCCTTCTAATTGTAAGGTAGTATATTATTGGAAATTTCTGTTTACTATCTTTTTAACTTACAAAATAAATAAATAAATTAATTAATTAATAAATATTATATTATATATATATTATATTATTATAAAATTTATAATATTGGTTATTTATATAGTTGTAATTTCTTGATGGCATTTACATCTGAAGGAAAACTAACTACCAAATGATAAAAGACAATAACTATCAATCATGGTCAAACTATTAAGTCTAACTGTCATTCTTGATAAATAATAAAATCCAAGAAGTCCAAAGCCTCTTGGAAGATGGGTTATATTCCGTGTATGGAGGAAAGAAACCATGCTAACGAAGATTGTCAATTGCAAATTTGACCTTCAAAAATTGATTGGAAGAGCGGAATATAATAATAAAAAATCCACAAGAAAGCTTACCATCTTTTTCAATTTACCACGAAGTTTCTCTCCAAGCTTTTTTAATTTATCTCCTTTGCAGTAGTCTGCACACGTTTTTCAACACTTTGCACTAATTTTGAACCAACATTTCTTTCACTCATTTTTAATATTATATACTAGCTTGACTTAATTAGTTTGAAAATAAAATATCGACTGATGTCAGTCAAAATCACCAACATATGCAAATCACTTGGTGATTATCAGCAGATCAGTACATATCAGTACATCACTACCTCTTACAATGTATAGAGTGTCTCATTAAGATATTAGTGCTTCAGATAATCAGCACATCAACATATCAGTGGCCTGGCGTGCCACTTGCCTAAAATAAAAAACAAATTTTGCCCCTTATTTTCAGATAATATTTCTTTGCGTTGCCTTTGTATGACTGACACAATTTAGGCAGCAATTACAATTCAATTGTAAACAAATAAACCGGCATTGGAAAATGTTACATTTTTTACCACAGCTGTTTATTTTTATAACTATTCCGCTTATATTTTATTGAAAAAATTATAATTTATTATTGATACTATTAAACTCGCCTAACGACTTTCTACGGCAATAACTCTGGTTGTTCCAGCAGCACAGCACTTCATTACGATAATTTAAGACTCCGGAGTCGATTATATAAAATATCGTTCACAAAAGAGTATTTCACAATTATGTCACACTACTATTAAGTAAAAATCACGTTTAATTATTTATTTATCACAATATCGTTAATTCAAATCCGAACTTCTTTTCATAAAATATAAAATGTCAGAAATGTTGAACTGATGCACAATAGGCAGTAGGCCCTCTTGCAAAACCCTCGAGAATATTTCACAAGCCATTAAACAGACTCTCTCACTACCACAAGAGCGCCCCAATGGAGTCCTTAAATTCTAAAACATTTGCAGTATTCTTATGTAAATCTGACGAAAGTTTGATTTGAATAGCTCCTGCGCCCTAAACTACTATTCATACAGAAAAATGGTGTTCTGATAATCTTAGGCTTGCTATCTTATCTTCCGAACCGAAATAAAATGTTATACCTTTCCTAGCAAAATTACTTAAATAATTTATCTGAACCCAATGGCTACAATTCCCCAAAAACTATCAGCTGAGTAGTCATTGTATATGTCGCTGTGTCGTCATGGCATGCCGTGGGCTGAAGATGATATCGTATGTAGCTCCCTACAGACTCGGACTCCGGCTGCACATACACCTATGCAATTATTACTCAGCTAAGAGTTAGCGAGCGTAAAATGGAAAGGTTACTGTGTAATCAAAACTATTTTATTATTTTGTTAAGTAAGGTATATAGAAAGTGTAGCCTTTGGGAAGGTAAGGAACCAAGCTGTAAGTTACTAGAAGACTATTTTCCTTTATGCGTTGTAGTTTAGACTTTATAGCATATATAAAGTCAATGTTTGGCACTTTTCCATAAGTATCAATATAGAACATTTTGGAGAACGGTCTCCCAACGCACACAAATAGATTTCTGTTTCATAGCTTGGGAAGTACCGTAACCCTCGGAATATACAAGCCATGAACAAAGTCGAAAAAGAGAGCAGCGGGCCGGTCAGCATTCACGCGCCATTCACAGTTTTCTTGCATTGTCTTACTGCAGGAGTTTTTCATATAAAAGTTGCTTGTATTTTGTTCAAACGCTATAATTTCCATATGATGATATTTTTTTTTTTAAACTATTAGAAAGAATACATATTTGGCTGCAATTTGTTTTAACTTCATTTAGCTGTGGTAGCGACAGTTTTGAGCTTTAGGACCTAATGATGAAATTTTAGTTTTTCCTCCATGACGAGTATAGAAAAAGCAGTGAGAGTGAGCTCGTACTCCATGCTGTACCCGGCACGTTAAGGCCTTTTAATGTGTCGGTGCCTTCGGCGACTTCATGACTTGTATTATATTCCGGGGGTTACGGAAGAAAAGTTTACCTAATGACAAATTAAGAAGCTGTAGAGCGAAATTGGAGAATTTCTGGTGTTTTTTAGAATGAAACAAGTAATTTCATATACTTTCGTCTTTTGCATTAATGGGGAAAAGATCTTGGTTAAGCACGATTGTAGTGCAACTGAGACAACGAGTTAAAAACAAAAATCGAGAGAACGTAGGATTACCCGAACGACAAAATCTTATTAAATCCCTCAAAATCCTTTCAACCTATTCATAATAATATACATCAGGTCACACTACCTCCCATTTTTAAGAAAAAGATTCATTTCACTTTGACCCAGATGCTGAAAGGAGATGTAAAATTCCTCTCAAATTAAATTCTCATTTTTCCCGAAAATATCAGAGAATCCAGCATGAGTTCTCCCACTTAATCTCTTAACAGCAAAACGAACGTAAACAGAAACACGTGCTGTTCAAATATCATAGGATTACAGCAACAAAATGTGTCCTTTTAGACCTTTTACAACAACAACATGTGTCCTAACATTATCAATATTTCATGAAAACCGATTTTTACAAAAGCGCGGGAGCATTTTATGAGAGTAAAACGTGAAAACTCCGCCCCTTCTCATTTATTTACGAAAATGAAACATTTGCCATTCTGTTTCGGTGCATGCAACTTGCGCTTTCACATTTTTTATCTTTATTCATAAAAGTCTTAAAGAGAGTTTGATTTTTTCGATTTTTTTTCTTTCTTTCTTCCTTTTTTTTGCCGAGTGCATTTTAAATGTAAAACTCTCGACAGCTTCCTAACTTGTCATTAGGTTAACTTTGACGGAAATACTCTCGAGGGTTTTGACCTTAGAACATATATCACAACAGGAATGCTGATAAGTTTGGTCTAGTGAACCCGAGCCCATAAGTGTTGGAGTATGTCTCCTTTGTAGTTGTACCGCAGTTCGGACGGTAAATATCATTCTCATAACTGGGGACACATTGAATCCTCGTGGCGGGAAAATTTGAAAATGTTGTTTTAATCTTTGCATTTCAAATTAGTATTCACGATCTATTGTGTATTAAAAAGCAATTGAATATTGATTGTTATAGATGGGCTGCGCTCTGGGAGTACTTCTTACGGCACGTGTAAGAAGTATACTCTACTGAACCTCAAGACTACTATTGGCGACGACACAATTTAAGGATGATAGTAAGATAATTGTTTTTTCTAAACAATGGGAAACTTTCATGCAAAGCAACAATAACTATAATGCTAAGATCACGTTTATTGGAAAAATATATACATATTGTACCTGAAAAGTGGTCCTCAAAAAGAAAGTGCCTTTGAGCCATTTCTTTTTTTAAATTTCCTCCTTAGGAGACCTAAAAGCAAAAAATAAGTACATTTATTGGAAACGTCTTAACCAAATTAATAAAACGATATGTTAAAAAGTTTTAATTAAAAAATAGTTAAATTATATCAAAATTTTATAGCAGTTTCCCGCAGTTTGTCTTACAAAAGCAACAAATTTCACCATCCAAATCAAAATACAAATTTGTCACAGAAAAGAAATTTTAATGAATTACTTTTAAATAGGTTATTTCACATTTTCCTTTTAATCGATTTATCAACTCAAATCCAAATATTCAGATAATTTTCAAAATGTGCCCTGAAAATATGTTTAACCCACCGCCATTGACTTACTGCCGTTCGACTTTGACAGTTGTCTTTTCACGTAAACAAAAATTTTTCTTACAAGTAAGTGCACAACAAAAATCAAGTTTTTATATTTGCTTGAATATGATTCAGCAATATTTGGTATT
The DNA here is from genome assembly GCA_963930735.1 of Dioctria linearis. NCBI lineage: Eukaryota > Metazoa > Arthropoda > Insecta > Diptera > Asilidae > Dioctria > Dioctria linearis. The sequence goes on from OZ005740.1 coordinate 43,621,332, forward strand.
ATTAGTTAAAAGTGAATTTGTGAATACACTTGCTTAAGAAAAGCTTTCCATAGTCCACATTTTCCTCTATAACTCCGGCAACCTTTTCCTGAGCATTTCATTGTTCAAATTGTATTTATTTACAAGTTTGTTAGCACTAAATATTGTTTCAAATTGTTTATATTAAATCACTAAAGCACTTGATTAGTTTTGAAAAAAACTGTTATTTATTTTCACTACGAAATCATAATTAATTAACAGAAATAATTTACTAGTTACCACGAAAAAACAAAACTCACTTGACAGGTAAGAATTATATTTCTCTTTCTCCAATGTATTCCGTCCTTTGTTATTGCCTTCCCCTTCGAGATAATTACGAGGAGAAGAAAGCTTCATTCATGTACACGAATTTTATACGATACCCGCATTCCTCTTTGATCTTTGCTCTAAGGTTTTGACTCTTGTCATTTCCCCCCCCCCCCCCATTCATAGGTCATATTGTTATTGAATTGCTTACACACGTACACTGTATTCGCACGGTACCCCCGCTTCCTTATTAGTTGTTTATTCAATGGTAAGGATACGTCGACGTTGTATATTCAAGCAGAGAATAAATTATGTGAACTAACTAGGTATTCAATGAAAAAGTTCGTATTGATAGTAAAACAGTTGAATATTTGTTGCAACAAATTGGACCCTATAATATATTGAAACTCTAACAATCGAAACTGTGCTTTATTATCAAAGGAGGCACTATACACAGTGGTTAGGGAAAGAAGGCCAGTACCATGGAATAGAATATTTATTGTGATTTGAAAAAGAGGCAAATAAAACCTTTTTTACTTTTTAAAATCAAATTAAATAAATGCAAATCCACATCTTTTGAGCACATCTTCAATCATTTTTCGAATTAGACAAGAGTAATTTTTTATGAAAAGGTCTTCAGAACACTTTCTTGTCACGTAACTTATGATGTAATTTTTTTAGAATGGAATTCAAACCCGGTAAAAATTTAATGACAATGTTCAATTACCTACATAAATGTCTGTTTACAGTTTTGCTGTGCTTGAAAACAAATAATTGCTAGTGAGAGAGTGACTAATAATTAAATTATCCATAGACTGATAATTATTAGAATACACTAATAATTTCAAACTGCACCAGAAGTAAGAAAAAAATTAGTATTCGAAAACATTTTTATGAAATATATTAGTCCATAATTTAAAAATTATTAATATTAGACTAATAGTTTTATGAAATAGGCCAGTGGAATACTGTATCATGCCTCCTCATGTTAAGTGATGTTACGAAGCTGTCGTTCCACACTATCAAACTAATTTATCGGTGCGAATAGTCGAAAAATGTCAGTCACTCTTTTTTGGTATTTGGAACGATGAAAGCCTCGCCTCGCGGTGTGAAAGCATTACAAGTTGAAGAAATTCAATTGTATAACGTGATCATTTTTTTTTTATTTTTTTTTTGCAAAAGCAGGCGTACGATAGATTTGAAGCACAGAGACGAAGGCGGCTCATTGTGCCAACCTGCTAGAAACTCCAACACTGAAATATTCTTGTCCTCTTAATAGAGTGCATCAGGTTTGGGTGAGGTAAATTTTTCATATGATCCACATCATCCACAGGTAGGAGGGCAGATCCAAACGTATGCAACCTGCCCCGTGCAAAGGACAGACAAGCATACAGAAAGTGTTCGTTTGTCTCCAGCTCTTCTTCCAGGTAGGACATACACTAAAGGCCGTGACACATTAAAAGCAGAAAGCAGCGACAAAAGCAGAGGCAGAAGCAGAAATTTTACATTTCTGCTTTGCCAACCACATTGAAAGCAGAAGCTGAAAACAGATACTTGTCAACTACAAATGTCAGGTATTATAATTTTCAAGAATTTAATGTTAATTTGTTATATCTAACAAAATTAATTATTTTGTCCTCCATAGAAATTTTGTTTTTCTCGCATCAATCTCTTTGACAATTTTAAAAGAAAGGACGCCAACAATGAAATACAAATTTTAGCTCTCTTTATATTGGCAGTACTGAGCAGAAGCAGAATTTTTTAGATTTGATCAACTTTCAAGTTCTGCTTCTGCTGCTGCCGCTGCCTCTGCTTGCAATTTGTTAGTGCTCGATCAGTTGCATGGTTTCAGAAAAAAATTCTGCTTCTGTCGCTGCTTTCTGCTTTTAATGTGTCACGGCCTTAAGGGCTGTCAACAAATCGCATCCTTTTTATATGAGCGTTAAGTAAGCAGTTGCCGGTGATGATGCCAACCACAATTCTACAATGCTTCCTTCCGAGCCCCAAGAGAAAGTCAAAGAAATTCCTATTGGGCGCATCAAGAAAAGTTTTTGTGCACCTGCAAGTGCTCAGATTCGCCCATCTATACTGGTGCTTCATACGAACATCCTCCCAACATCCCCATGAGCCCAATCTTCACACAGACCTTTTAGCATCTGCCTGAATGACAATATCCAGGAATGGCAGATTAAGTTGAATTAAGTATGACCTCAAGAGCAGCAGTTGCCGTAGATCGCATAGAGCCTGCATTTCCCAGTCAAGCAAGCTTTTGAAGCCCCCCTTAGTTTCCGGACCACAATCACAAGCCCTGGGCACTGTTAATAAAAGAATTAACTTCGTTAATCGTTAATCCGTTATTAAAAAAGTTAACTTCGTTAAACGTTAAATCGTTACTTTGCGAAATATTTAACGGAAGTTAACTTTAATCGTTAGCTCCTAATAAAAATTGTAATCTTTATGTTATTGGAATAGTGAAATGAGCAAGTGTATCAAACGTGTCACGCCACAGACACATGAAACATATCAATGATCATTGACGAAGTAATGATAATTGCATAGCTCGTGTGTTATTGCGTCATTGGCGCAATGATCATTCGTTTCGTCATTGCACCAATTAAGCCTCCACAAGCTCATTGGTTTGCAATTATGCATTACTTGTCATTCCTTTTGTCAATATGTGCACTTTCAGTGGTGAAGAACTGCAAGTTATTGAAAAAATCATCTGATTTGAAAACCATCACTGTCAGATGTTATTTGTCAAAATTGTTGATACATTTTTCAAGGTAAACTTTGAATATTTTCCAAAGTGAATTATTGAAAAACATTTCTCACATTATATATCTAATATGTAGAAGCCTCGATTCAATTTTTCACAAATTACTTCACAATTTGCAGTTTTTAATTTACAAAATTGAGAACTGCCAGCTGTCAAATCGAATTTCCGTCAAACGAGCTTTCGAGACGTTGGACAGAACAGTACCGAAGAAAAAAATTATGGTTATTTGGAATTCAGGGAATCGAATATACGTGGTTCGAATCATATCTCGATGGTAGACAACAGAGAACCAAAGTAGGCAATTTCCTATCAAGAGCTGTGGATGTTGAGTTTGGAGTACCTCAGGGATCCGTTTAGAGTGTTATTGTTTTTCTGATATATATTAACGACATAATATCGATCTTGAAGTTTTGCAGAATATCCCTATTTGCTGATGGTACTTCGATATATTGGTTTGGATGTTAAATGAGTATTTATTAAATTTGAGTGAGTGGTTGATAATGAACAAGCTAAAATTGAATTTTTCTAAATCTAAGTTTATGAAGCTTAATATACATAAGTGATGATATAGACTTGATGGTTGATGGATCAGAACTGGAATGTGTTAAAAATTTTAAATATCTTGGAGTGTTGTTAGACAATAAGCTAAAATTTAAGGACCACGCAAATAACATATGTAAAAAACTGTCTAAAAAGATACGCTTTTTGAAAAGGATAAGACAGTGCTTATCTCTAAATACTGCAATATTGCTATACAATGCATTGATTTGACAACATTAATCATATTATTCAACACTGCTGTATGCGTTCTCAAGTGAAATTAAGGTAAGGCTCCAAATATGCGGGTAATTTTGAGGTGCAGTGTGGGTGAATGTTCAACAAAGACTTAACTTACGTACGACGCGATGATTTTCATATATAAAATGTATCACGGTATATCACCTGTATACTTACGGAAAAATTTACGTTATGTTGCTGAGTCACAGCCTTATAACCTTCGTCATGGCAGCAACTTTATGCTGGAGAGGCGGAATCGAACGAGCACGCAAAATTCGATAAGGGGTTGCAATTTTTTAATGGTTTACCCAGCGAATTAAAAAATGAAAGACTAATTGACATATTTAAGAGAAAATTATGTGATTATGTAAAAAGTGAAGTTTAATGAATTGTATGAATTGAAAATGGCCAAACTTTTATTATGTAATATTTATTATATATCAAGAATTTATTTTGAGCTGTTATTGTAAGAGTCTTATATTTGACTAATAAAGAAGTAGTAATATCGTGTGCTTGCCTTACCCAGCAATGGGCATTCCATCAATTACGTAATTGGATCAATGATCATTCGAGAGCTTCATGTGCCCAGGGTACCCCTGGATATAAAAAAAAAAATTTTGGTTGGGGAAGTTTAGAGAAATAAATAAAAAAAAAACAGTATATAAATCTTAGGTTGTTATAATAAATAATTCGGAATCAAATTAAAATTACGGGAGACTCAAAATACTGGAGATCACTGGTGAAAAGCGTCAGCAAGTTGGCATTGTTCAATGTCCAGAAGATGACCTTTTATATATGCCCTTTAATAAGGCATTGGCTAAAGCTGTGCAATTCACAAGACTCCTAGCCTTAATATTCTTTAATTTAAATACAGTTGCTGCAATTGTCGGTAGGAGTGATCCGAAATATGTTTGAGATTCACCTTGAAGCGTGATGTCTTCTATGTGTGATGGCTTCTACGCACAGAACCTACGCGTAGCCACATACATTTACGATTCAAACTAGTCAGAGCATGATTTCCGCGAAGTAACATCATTTCCGTTATAAATAGTAGGTACCTAATAGATGGTTAACGGACTTATTGAAAGTTAAAGAGTCCGTTAAAGTTTAATACGTTACTCGTTACTTCGTTAATTAACGACTAACGAATTAACGGTCTTGTGCCTACCTCTGATCACCACTTGCATCTTCGGCCACCATACATAAGAGGCATACGTGAGTATGGGTATTACGATCGAGGCTCTCTTGCATTGAGCAAATACCGTCATAGCCGCAATAACCTTTTCCTCTACATTCTACATTTGCTCAAGAAGATCACCAACAGTCCTCAAAAGTATTGAGTCTTCGTTGCATGAAGGCACAGCCAGTAGCCATACTGTGCCTGGAGATGAGCAAAGGGATGTCATCCGCATACGATTCATATGAGAATACCACATTTTTCAGCACCGTCAACCAACATACACCAGAGTACCGGAGAGACCACGCCACCCTTTGCGCAGCGTCTCTCCACCAGCACACTGAGAGGGGTTCGGCCACCCACCTCCACGGTTAAGTATCGATATCTTAGCAACAGTTCAAGATCCAGTCAGAATATCTGCTTAAAATTAAAAAAGCTACTGAGACTTTATAGAATTGACTCGGTCACTGTGTGACACCTGCGAGATGCAGACTACTTCAACTAAAGCTACCTTTCTGGCCTATGCCTAACCAGGTTGGGAATACTAATCCAGCAAAATTTTGAACTATTCAGGAGCTTAAATCTGGATGGAATTAAAATAAACTGAAATTCACCATGGTAGATTTATTTGGCTACGAAGATTGCAATAATATACACCCTATAAGCACTTATCCTTAACTAATTACCGGCTCTTAAGAGCATTGTTATTTTTTTTTAGACTTATTTAGGGCAAATTATGAATTAATCAAAAGTACGCTATTATTAGTATATGCATTGAGATTAAGATAGTCCTCTTACTCCGATGCATATGTTGCAAAACTCTGTCTTTCTTTCTTTTTCAGAAAATGGCTCTTCATCTTGTTACCATTTTATAACAGTTATCTCGCAATTCTTATTGTACTGTCATTAATACAGCAATCCTGGTTTAGCGGCCAGGCCTAACCATCAGAAGCGTATCTATGGGGAGGGGGGGGGGGGGGTGGCAGGGAAGCGATCGCCCCAGAGTCAAATCATCAAAATGTGGCACCTTCATACCAACGAAATTCAGATTGTCCAAAATTAAATACAAAAATCTGCAACAATAGAAGACCTAAAATAGATCCATAATGAGACTTAAATAAGTAAAAATCTTCTATAACTATTATAACTGACTTTAAAATATAATAGTCTTAATTAAACTGTTATGGAAAAATTGAATAGATATAAGACTTTTATTATAGGACTTAAATGAATAAAAGTCTCTGGTAACAGAAATTTATAAGTCTTCTAAGCCAGTTACCTTGAGACTAGAAAATTAAAAGTCTTATGGGAGTTTTATAAAAAGTCTTATTAATGAAAGTCTGGGGTATAAAAATCTTCTAAGATTATTATTATAAGACTTAAAAGTTTTTTTAGCAATTATTGACTGTTTGCTATTATGTCTCAATTCAGTATTGTTGGGACTTTTTTTTAGGTGATTCCAAAAATAACAGTTATTTACAATCCTTGATTTTTTTCCTCCGAATTTTCTTGAAAATTTTTCTTCAGAAATTTTTGCCAACAGCATCCCAAAAAGAGTTGAATTATTTCGGTTCTCTGGGCCACGACACATTTTTATAAGCATAGATCATTTTTCTTAGGAACTTTTTGAAAATATATTTCCTCTTAATTTGTATGTGCTAGTTATGGCATGATCGACATATCCAAAAATAAAATTTAGGCAGAATTGATTTTGCTATACCGTATTTTCGCTTTTGTGCATTTCGTTCCAAAAATTTTATATTCAACAGATGGACAAAATTTCTGTTGATAATTGAGGAGCGTTTTTTCAAAAGTTGAAAGGGGCAATTAACAACTTTTTCAGGAGAAGCTCTAAAGTACTTTACTAAACGATATAATGGAAAATATTATAATTTTTGATTATTCCTTAAACAATATTCAGCATGTGTTCGTATTTATAATTTAAATTGCTGGAACTCGCTTGTGATATTGATGCAGTCACTTAGATGTGATTTTAGCATATTTTTCTAAGTACGAACGAACGCGTATAGCCTTTGTGTATAGAAGTATTTATATAGAATTCATGTGTAAAATTTTACAATATTTCTCATTTTCCTTAAAGGTTCACATTTAAAAACTAATTACGTAGGGGTACCTACTTAAACTAAAGTAACAAGGTTATTAAATTTAAAACTATCTTAGGTGAAGTTGAACACATCAGCATTTAAAAAAATTTAGAAAACTATAAAATTTTAACAATTGCTGAAGCTACTATAAAAGAAGGCAACACCCTCAAACACCCTTTTCTACCACTATATACTTTTATATATCAAGATTATAGCAACCATAAAGAAATTGCTCCTTGCATAACATTTCGTACGCGAGAACTTTTAGACTTGCAAAGTGGAATATAATATGGTTGTAGGCAATTTCTAAAGAATGAAACCTAGACGAATGAGGCTGATGTAGTTGCCTTATTTATTTATAATTCATATGTATGTAGGTACACATATGGTACATACCTTTATTACCTTTATTTTGAAATAATAGATTATTGTTATGTTTTCCTTTAATATAAAATGTGAATGTTATGTATACAATTTAAAACTGGGGTTCCAATATTATTTTTTTTTTTAAATGTGACATAAAATTTATGATTATGTAGTGGCGCCTTTTTTTAATATGCTCGCTTCCCCAAATGTTCAAACCTAGATACGCCTCTGCTCGCCATATTCCAAAACTCTAAACACACAAGCAAAAGGAATTTGAAATAAGCTGGGCGTGTAACCACAACAACATAAAAAGAATCATTAAATAATTTTGATAGCAATAACTGGAAAAGAAGGATTTTAATTCATGCATGTTTTTTCTTAGCAAAAATATGAAGAAAAAATAAGTAAAAATCTAGAGTTGGTCTAAGACCAATTCCTATGATACCCTTAGATGAATGCCTGTATGTAATTTCGTATGGTCACCAATCAGTATGCAAGTTTGATTGCTCAAGTAGTTTTTCGCATATATGTATTTCTAGAACGGTGCGTTGGACTGTAAAAATTATTATAACCAGTTTCAAAGGATTTCATATGATTTCACATTCTGAAGAGCTTTTCAGTGCAATAAAAACGTCTAGAACTGATCGTTTTCACAATACACGTAAAAATTCTTTTTTTTTTTATATGGCAACAACAAGAAGAGATTGCCCGATTAGCCCGTTTTTGAAATTATATTTAGAATTTTTATAAAAATATTGTGTACAAATTTCAACTCTCTACGTTGATGCGTTCGCAGGCAGTGTCCAAATATATAGTGAAAAACGAATTTTGTGTATGGCAACCATACGAAGGAGTTACCCGGTTTGTCCAATTTTCGAATTTAATTCTACTTTTTTTTTTTGAAGGCCATCTGCCAAAATTTCAGCTCTCTAAGTACACGCATTCTTGAGTTATTGCGAGGACGGACAGACGGCCGGACGGACAGACTAACGGACGGACGGAAAGATGGACAGACGGACGGATGGACATGCAAAAATCAAAATAACTTTTAAATTTTGCTTGGGTGTCCAATCTAATTTGCTCTACCATAATTATTTCTACGTGTTATAAACGGAATGGCATACTTAGTAAATTAGAAGTATTCATCTAGGGTATAAAAATAACACAAAATTGGAGTGATACCAACCGCTAAAAGGGGTTTTCTTAAGCTGTCTCTTCGTATCCTATCGTTAACCAGTTAAGCTGATTGGATCCCTTCTTGGGGCGCTTCCTTAATCTTCGACGAATACCTTATTACTTATTTCACGTATGCCGATAAACTTATTTTATATTAAATAATTACAAATGTTTATGCATAAAGTGCTCGTGTGGGTGCACCTCATTTCACTGACTTTGAAGATAGGTAAAAATTCGCTTATCTTCCTGCTTGTTGTTCGTTGATCCCATTTACCAGGTCTGGAATATTCATCTCATTTGATATTATTTTCTTTTCTCTTTCCTTTTTCTTTTCATTACTTTTTCTTTTTGAATTTTTTTACTGTCACTGTCCTGTCACTTAATCGTACTTCAATTAGTAACTGATATGAAATTGCAAATATTTCAATTTTCTTCTGGTTGTTTTAGTTTAATTAGGAACAAGTTTATTGAATCATCTTTCACCTATAAAAATTAGCGTTAAGTGAATCGTATTTTATGAAGGATCGATAAATTAAATCACGGCTATATTAAAATCTCCTTAATACTAAAATCAACAGTACAACCACCACCACCACTACTTACGAACTGAGAAATAGCACCTACTCACTAGCAACTAATTTACAGCAAATTTATGCTCATGTTTACGGTAAACAAGGTATCTATCTACTTTACAACTTTGCTGATGATATTAACTCCTTGGCGAGAACGAGTTAAAAATGGCAAGCGTTTGGTGTACTTGCAATGCCATTAAAATATCTCATACGCATCTAAATTGCCTCATTAATCGGAACGAATTATTAATCTGATTGGAAGTTAACATTAGTACGTGTTACACATTAGCCCACAGCCCAGTGTAAAATGTATTAGAACAACACTATCGACCCTAGATAGACTCCTATATAATAGCAGCAATATAATGATTTTATGTAATGACGTCATTAGTCATACGTATCAATACGGAGGAATTTCTCATTCATCTTTAGTGACCTGCACCAGCTTAAAAGGCTAGAACTGGTCACGTTGGTGGTTTTACGTGTAGGCGCAAACTAGTTTTTCGCATCTGCCGATATAGGTACCTACTTATATTAGAGCTAGATGAATTCACATCATATGGAAATGGAGATCTCATTTCCACTATTATTATTAGAATTGCTGTAATTGAGTGCAGCCGCAGTTTTGTTCATGGTACAACAATTACTGATACACAGCAACAGGTAATATATGTATGTAGGAGTCTTGATCTTTTCGTCGTTGTCGTCACTCAATCTATGAAGGTATATATCGTTCTGATAGAAAGAAATCTATGACAGAAAAGGTGCTGATACCATTTATGGTCGCAACAACTTAATTCGTGAAAGAAATCTTCCATCTATCGAACTCGATATAGGCGAAATGGATGTGTTACTCGAAAAGATCAGCTTTTTATCTACAAATTTAATTCTGGAAATCACTCACTGAGAAACGATTGTGTTCATTTACCGATGGCTGCACTTTAATCATAATTATCTGCTGGTACGCATCTACGAATACGTCGTACATATGTACATGCAGCGCAACACGAAAATTATTTTTTATTGAATTACTCTGAATTGTATGTAAAAATTAGAAAACTTACCTACTTAATTGCTTGCCAACAATATAAACAACTAAGCAAAACTTTTCTTTTCACGAACGGTTGAGGTCGATTTAGAGGAATTACGTGACTTTGAATTAGCAATTAAAGCCAGAATCGAAACATAAATTAATCCCAGACATGCAACCTGATTCGCTTGGTCTGTGGTGACAAAAGCCACTATATACCTATATGTGATTGAACGTCATCACCCAATCTATAGTTAATAACCTTCGACCATAACAGTAAATTGTCGTATAACTATACATACATATATATGTTTGCACTAGTATTTATGCTCAAGTTGGATATGTGATTTTACCCATAAAACTCAGATCTAGAACTAAAATTTTTGCTGATATGATAATATGGGAACAGTTCCAAATTAATATGGTGGGAAACCTGTAGGCGGTGACACTCTGCTATGCGGGTGTCATTGAAAAATCTCATAAATCGTTCTTTATTAAAAGTGTTAGCACATTTCTTGCCGATTAGAGAAAATATGTAGGCTGCTTGGCGGTTCTTGTAAAAAATAAAAAATACTTCCAAATAAAATTAGCAAGGAAGTTGGTGTCTGCTTTATTAATAGCGACAGAAGGCCAAAAGGTTGTAATAAAACTAATTACAACTAATTTTGACATCATTTTCAATTGTATGATAGCATACCTGCGCTAGTTTAGGGACAGCTCCAGTATTCGGACTCTTTATATTTTATTTAATAAAAATAAGAAAAATATATGTATAAACAGTAGCATTGGTGTAACTAGGTAAAGGCCAGGGTAGACCTGCGCCCACCCCACCAGAATACGGACTGTCCCCCCAGGAAATTATAAAAACTCCTAAAAACCATTCATTCGTCAATTCGTACAATCATAGGCCTAATTAAAATGAGTCCGTTCGGATCGGAATCGAAAAGGCTTTTCTTTTAGAAAATTCAAATTCAAAAAAATTCAAATTTATTATTAACATAACTATTGTACAATTAAGACCTTTTTTATTTGTACAAGAAAATCAAAATAAAAACAATATGACTAAGTAGTATGTACTAATGGAAGAGAGACGCAAAGCTCAAACAATTAGAGCATAATTAACTAAAAATATAAAACAAAAAATAACAATATAAAGTAAAAGAAAAAAATGCTAACTACTAGGATTAAGAAAAATAAAAACACTACTTCTAATTGTAGTTAAAGTGTTGGACTGGATCATGTCTTTTATCGATTGTGGTAAGTCATTCCATATTCTAATAGCATGGCAAAACAACAGGCGTTGGGTGATAAGGAAATTATTCCGCGGTAGTAACAAATGATGTGTTCTGTTGAACCTAGAGAATACCAAGAGTTCGTAAAGATACCGAGGACATTTAAACTTAATAATTTTTATTAAATAAATTACTGAGCAGTAATCAAGATAAACAGAAATATAACACCCCAAAATTGAATTCTGAAATTGAGAATAATTATCAAATCTCCTGAGACTATGCACATATCGGATGATAGAATTAAAGGCAATCTCATCTTTTCATAAGACATAATAGGTATTAACAATGTACGCACTAAAAATAGTCGCGTAGGCATAGATGTGAAATGGCTAGACACTCATAAACTCTACTCACAACAAAATTGATATGCAGATCCTATGTAAGTGTTTTATTGAAAATCACCCCAAGAATTTTAGCTGAATCTACAATGGGAATAGCAGTCAGTGTTGTTAACGGAAACTGACGGAAAGCCATCCATATTTACTACACGACTATGTATCAGCAAACACTTAGATTTTGACGGATTAAGACTTAGTTTATTATTACAGGACCACAAGTAAATAGCCTCCAAATCCTCATTTACCCTAGAGATACAATCCTCAATCAGGCCAAGTACACTAGATCTATACAATTGAACATCATCAGCATATAAGTGCAGATTAGAATACTTGACGTGAGCAAATATATCTCTTATAAACGTGGAAAATAACAGGGGCCGAAGAATGGATCCCTGAGGTACACCAGATACCACTGGTAAAGAAGATGATTGAGTACCATTTGAAAAACAGCTTGTGACCTGTTGCTCAAGTAGTCATAAATTAACTTTGCAGAATGAGAAGAAAAGTTAAAAATCCATTGAAGTTAAAAATCCATTGAAATATTTTCAAAATTTTTAAAAACTGTTCAGATATTGCTTTGATTCCACTGAATTTTGATTTGAATTTTTGAAAATGACCTTCTTTTGGTATATTCCACTAAATTCCATGATCATAATTTATCCCAGCTTTTTTTGTTTATAATTTTCAAAATACCATTTATTTTTGGTCCCTGTAGAAGGTGTATTCGGTAGGAGAAATCATGTGGATCTATTCTGATAGTTTATGAGGAAATTTTAATTGATAACCTTTGATATCAATGAAATTTTGAAAATTTCATAAAACTTTAATAAATTTTCCGGAAAAAAGGCTGTTTAAAACTTTTTCGCTTCCGATCCCAACGGGTTCAATACTAAAACTGATTATATTTTTACGGGAGAAATATTTAGTATGCAATAAAAAAAATGTCATTCAATAATATTCTTATTACGTTATATTATATAAAAATGTATTAGTAACTTTAGAAAGTTGATACTTCCCGAAATCTAGAAATTCGCATGAAAATATGAAATTTGTATGGAACCTACTCAGTCTCAAATAGGAAAAGGCAACCATAGAGAGCAAAAAACTTCATTATAGAGTCCAATGTAGGTAAAAGTAAGTTGGCTTGCCATCAGACACAAGACCTTGCGAATATTGGTTCCGCGCCACAAAGTGACACAAACGACATCTGTTGGAAATGGAAACAACTTTAGCTTAGTGATATCCTAGTAAATTTTGGATTCGACGAACGGAATATTCAGAATATTCAAGAAGGTTCTAGATAATTTGTAGAGTATAAGTATGGTGCTACACATCCAGGAGGCGAGTCTTATTTCAGACAGTGAAGTGAACGAAGTAAACAATTTGGATTATGATAATTAGAAGTACAGTACTAGCGATAACTAGTTATAAAGAGTTGATTTGATAATTGTTTGTAACTGTTATAAAAGTAAGCAGTGAAGTTATACAAAAGAAGAACTTGTTAATGATATCTGAAATGTTGTGTTTTAAATAACAAACTAAGGCCACGCTCGTAACAATATTTACAACCTAATGATAGCCAAAATTATCACTAACTTTAAAAATTGGTTTGAAAATTTACCTTTGGCACAGTCAGTTAACTCATTTATATAGTTAAGTAAGTTACTCGTTTCGTAGAAAATTATAATGTTTTCAATATAGACATTTCAACCTTACAGGCTGTAACAAAAATTATAAAGAACATGTTCCAAAACAAAAACATTGTAAAAATTTGAAAAATTGAAAACAAAAATTAATAAAGACTTCTGCCCAAATTTGTACAATATGCTGCAAGCAGCCCTTAGTCTTCTCGGCTGGCTGTGAACGGAGCTTTTTCTTATGTGTCGAGTTAAGAGCTTCAGGAGAGGTTTTCGAATATGGCACTTCTAAACAGTGAAAACGGAATAGTAGTTAAAAACTAAGTAACTGATAAATAAATTTCCATAAAAAAAACAGTAGACTAAAGCTTATATAGAGTTTACCTATAGGTATCTCTTTATTAGTGCTTAATAAAAACGTAAATAATTGTTCTAACATGTGTATCTAATTGTTCAGTCCACAGACGTATTTCAAATCCCTCGATGAACTATTAATTCCTAGAAAAGAAAGAAAAGGAGTCCACAAAGTATTTAAATCTTAAAAAGTTATAAACCAGAATACTTATCTAAATCCTAATTATCTATGGCAGTTCCACAACCTCAAAAAAATTGCTGCCAACAGCAGCAGAAAATCATTCTTGGTTCAGAGCTCATCTGATTCGGAGACTAATCCGAGTGACAAGAATATTATTCCCAACCTCATTATAGAAGATTAATTCTATATTTCAGAGATTAATCTGAAAAATCCTATCATTTCCAATATTCCTGCCCACTCCTAAGCAGAAGTTTAATTCTGCACAGAGATTAACCTGCAATATTCCTGCCCACACCTAAGCAGAAGTTTAATTCTGAGCAGAGACTAATCTGCGCTTCTTCTTTATAGTAGCATATTGCTACACTTCTGCGCACGCACAGAATATTGTCAGACTAATCTGACTCGTTTTACCAATTATAGCACTTTGCTACCCTGGTGCCCTCACGTACGAGCAGAGGTATTTAGCTGCCTTTGTGCCCTCACGCTCCATAAAAGGTTGCTACTTCTTGTAAACATATTTATACTAGCTTGGGTATACAAAATCTATATTCAGAAACTAATCTGAATTAGTTTCTATAGAAGCATTTTGCTGCCCTTGTGCCCTCACGCACTAGCAGCATCAACATTTCTTTTTTTCTTTCGTTTTGATGACAGATAATAATTCTATTCTTCTCTCTTTATTTCAGAACGAATAAATTAATCAGAATTTGGAGCCGAATTCACCTGGATTTTTAATTTGAATTTTAATTTGTTTGAAGTTTATTTTTATTGAATTTTTATCGTGAATTTTTATAGTCGTAGTTTTAAGTTTCAATGAATTATTGTGATATTAATTTATGTAAGTAAATGAATTATTAAATAAAATTTTATATTTGAAAACTGAGTTGTCCAATATAAACCGGCACTCCCTCCCACGTCCGAGACTAGCTCTCACACGAAGTTTTTTTTTTTAACTCATGCAGATGGTATAAATTAGACTTGTAAAATACTTAAGTAAATTTGTACTGAAGTACTACCACCAGTACCAGGATCTGTACTTAAAAATTTTTAAGTGCAAGTACAAGCCCTGGTACTCAAAAAATTTTCAAGTACAAGTCGATACGATACAGGTACTCATAAGTCTCATATATGTATAAGTTTAAGTACCATATAAGTACCAAAGTACGCACTTACTACAAATACCAGCTTAACGTGAAGTACTTCAGCTCTTTCAAATTATTTATATACGCCATCTAGAAATTCTTAAAGAAATCTTACCGCCTTAAGTAAAATAGAAAGAAACTTCGTGCAATATATGAGTGACAGTATTAGAGAAATTGACAGGCTGAATCGATATCCTTTGTTGAGAAGGTAGGCAATCAAGTGCAACACCCCGCTCTCTTTCTCCGCACCTGTGGAGCATTTATTTTTATTTTCAGGTCTTGTAAATGCTCCAGGAAGGCAATCAATATCTGCTGCGATATTTTAAAAACTTGTTTTACTAAGGGCAAACTCAAATACGTACTAGATAAACAGCTTCCAAATTAGAAATGTAAACACCAAAAGCTTTTTTTATTTTATGATATTTTATAAATGTAAACTTCATCCACCCATTTAATGGGTAAAAGATTTTTCAAAATTTCTGATTTGAGTTTTCGAAAGCTTAAGTATGTACTTGGCGGTATGGTGGTATTACTTGCATACTTAGGTACTTATAAGGTACTTAAAAACTGAACTGTCGGGCTTATAAGTACCAGTGCCAGTAGCTGGACTTGTACTTGAAAATTTTTAAGAACCAGTTCCGGGACTTGTACTTGAAAATTTGTAAGTACCAGGAGTCCAGGACTTGTATATAATAGATTTTAAGCCCAGGTACTAATACTTGTACTTGGAATAAATACTGTGCGTTAGGCATGGGCTAGTGATTGCAAAATCGGTTACTCGATTACCCGATTAATCGATTAATCGACCCTTAAGCGCCCGATTTCAGGAACCCAATTAATCGGTTTTAGCGTCCTAAAAACCGATTTTTTATTAATGAAAATTTTTTTGTTTCTTTAAAAATTCTTTTTAAAAAAAAAAGATGAAAAATTGCACAAATTGCGGGATGCTGAGATCACAGAACAGAGCGGAAAGAATCGGATCAGAACTGAACTGATACGCTGGCAGTATCACTGCACTGGTGCTCACTCAATGCTGTGTGTGAATACCCAGTGAACACAACTTGCCGAAATTGAGAGTTTAGTTAGTTAGTTATCAATTTTTCGTACGTAAACCTCAGTCTCGCTCAATGTTGTAAAGGTATTTACATCTATTGTAGTTCAGCCTTTTCACTTAAAAAATTCGTTAATCTTCTCAAAACGAGTTAACTTTTTTTGCCGCAAACGATATATCGGTGGTTCACAATGGTTGTCAAAATTCGAGTAGTTTCCCCTCTTTTGTAATTCTCTACCGAATGTAACCTTTTCTTAATATTTTCTTATCGACATGAGTTAACAATTTCTTATGGGTTTTCTTAAACTTATTCTTAACGCATTCCTTACCTTTTCTTAGACCTCCAAGCAACTTCTTTTTAATATTTTCTTATCGAGATTCTTAATGTATTCCCTCTCATTCCTTGACGTCGTCATTTATCGTTTCCTTAACAAATAGTTTCATAAACATTGAGATAATAGACAAGATACAACCAACTTGTTGTTTCATAATATAAACTTTCATTATAATTAATGAACGGATTTTCAGTAGCTAAGGTACCATAATCAGTGGAATATCTTCCAAACTCAGTTTTATGATATTTCTCTAATGATCAGGCGCGTTCATTAATTATAATAAAAAAATTTGTATTATGAAATAATAAGTTGGTTGTGTATAAGGCGTTTCGTATCAGCAGGAACCAATACTCTTCAGTACGGCCAGTTCCTGCCTGCCGCAGATGCCAGAAGAAAATGCTAAGCAGATCTAATATATAGTCTCTTTCAATAAGTTGGTTGTATCTTGCCTATTATCTCAATGTGGTTATAATACTTTGAAATCAATTCCTCCTACAAGTGTGGAACCAGCGGGGGTGTTTTCAGTATCTGCAGATTTGTTTCAAACTGAGATCACGATTAAGTGATAAACCCATTGATAACTTATGCTTTATTTCAATTATATTTAAAAAAGATGTTGCCAGGATTTTTATAAATAACTCTTTATTTTTGTGTTGTTAATGAATTATATAAATTTTTTTTTTTAAATAAATATTATATTTTCTATAATTATAAACATGAAAAAAATTGAACTATTTTGACAAAGAATAAACAAGTTCTTTTTAAAACCGATTAAAAATCGATTAATCGGTTTTTACTTTTACAATAATTTTTGCAATCACTAGGCATGGCGTCACTATCATATCAGTTTCGTATATGGAGCATGCGGACTTTGATTTGCCAATTCGCCAATTACATTATGTACTAATTTATTTTAACAATAATTTAAATGTCCGACTAAACTAAAATTAAGAAATAGAAAAGGAATCAAGTGTCCGTTTTGATAAAATACATATCAATCGGTTTATATACTTTGCGTCAATAAGCATAACACGTATTTTATGCACAAACCAAATATAACTGTTATATTTGGAAATTTGAGAAGTAATGACGAATAGTTAATAATTATTAAAAAGCTTTTACTTAATAGTCTCATGATAATAGTCTTAGTAGAGTTTTATACTTTTAGTTCAGTGCTAAGAGTTATCAGAGACTCTTATTAATTAAAGTCTCTTCATAAAACTCCCATATTATTTTTAATTTCTTAGTCTCTAGATAAATGTCTTCGAAGACTCTTAGACTTAGAATTTAATTATTTTATAAAAAAATTGAAAATTTATTTAGATGTGGTGCCACTAATAGAGCTGAAAGTATCCGAATAAATAGTTTGCTGTCCGGATCATCCGGAATAATTAGGATCTGAATCCTGAAGTCCGAATCTGGATACAAATTATACCTAAGTACTGCATACTTGCAAGTAGAACCTGCGGATAGGGAGATGCTCACCCTGAATACACATTTAGATGTATTTATGCCAACTCGTCTAATGTATGATATTTCTTCAACGTCTGCCATTTTCCAGGGGTTAATGAACCAAGCACTCCCAGGAATTCCAGGTGTTGCGTGTTTTCTTCATAATAATTGGGTAAATGGATCGGATGGCAGTGCTCATTTTATTAGATTATCATTAAATCAGTTGAACATTAAGTGCAACCTCTAAAATATGAATTTTTTTGTTGACAAAATTGAATATTGCGGGTATGAAGTGGATAAGTGGGGTATTCCCAAGGAACAAAAGAAAGTACATGCTATTCCTTAGTACCGTCTTATATCCCAAATATTTTCTCCTAACAAGGGACTTCCGAAACTGACCGCAATACGTATGCAGCATTATGCAGTGTTCTTAGAAGCGTACAATTTTTAAAATATCGAAGTAAAAGGAAGCATGAGAACGGTGATACATTGTTAAGACTCCCAATTGAGGAAACAAATCCGGCCCTGTTGGATGAGCCTAATGCGGTGAAAATACATCTTATTAAAATACTACCGGGCACCGCAAAACAGCTGGATGAGGCAACATAAAAAGCTAAATCGGTAGAAATGTTGCTCCAAGGATAAAAAGTCGAAGAAATTTTGCACCCAAATTCAGACTTGGGGTAGACCAATCTTTATCAATATGTCGGGAAATTTTTAGCACTTTTGGTATCCCTTCGATACTGGTAAGTAATCATGGAGCTCAATTCGTGTCTGAAGAGTTACATAAATTTCCAAACTTAAACGGAGTTATACATAAGAAAGAAGCACCATATCATCCGGCAACAAATGGACAGGCGGAGAGATATGTCCAAACACCAAAGCAAAAGCTAAAATGTTTATCTACAGCAAATAGCAATATGCACGCCGAGTTGTAAATCTCCCTCATTCCTCATCTTCAACCGTCAGATTAGGTCCAGATTAGATTTACTAATTCCTAAAGAAACTGACAAAAAATAATAAAAATACGAAACTGATAGTTATAGATCTTTTTAAATGTTGGAAAAAGTGGCCGCTCATAACTATTCGGACATAAATTTAAAATTGAAATTTGGGAAAATTGCGAGCAGGCAGGGGAAGCTTCATTATCTCATTCAGCTAGATGATGGCTAAATTTGGAAAAAACACATAGATCAAATACGCAGTATTCACGAAACTGACTCTCCCGTAGAAATCGCGAGGCCAACACAATTAATTATTGAGACTAAATGATCAAACCATAACTGTTGAGCGATCCAGGTTGATCGCGAAAACGAATATACGATCCCGCAGGCTCCATATACTCCGAATCAAAACAGCGAGTCAAAATCCACAAACATCCCAATAGAACCTGAACCAGAACGATCACCTAAGAAGCGTTTTTCACTCACGGGAACATCCGAAATGTCTCGTACAACCACGGTAACTGTACCGACCCTCGCAGAAGATGAACTTGCACCATTAATGCCTTCTGTAAAACGTGATTGAAGATTAAGACCTTTTCCTGTAACCTTTGCGGGTCACTCCGAATACCCCTATTCTGCAGCTGTTCATCCTAGGAACATTCTAAAGAAATTAAAATTTGCATATAATCATAGATGACACAATAACTAGATATCCCATGGTATACCAGAGCAGAGTATACAGATTGTGAAATGGATAGCGCATTTCGGAATGGACCGCAACATGTTTTAGAAAGTGCTGAATGTTTCTTTAACAGCAGTTTTTTATTCATTTGATCGACCTCCTCAATACGGCAGATGCAAAAAAATATGAATCACTCGTCGTATCCATCATTTCCAATATTGTGGTCTTATTCTGGAATGGACCACCCAGCCATATAAAATTTGATCTGGTATTACAGGCAACATCTACAGTTCTTGTGCCATCTCTGTCATAATGCTATAATTCAACAATCACTTAAATTCTAAAATCCTTTTGACCCGATTAAATCCTGTGAATGTAAGATAACCACTCGTCTGTGGACATACCATCTTTTTTTTCTTCCAGTTTCAAAGCTAAAAAAGTCATTGACCAAGACAAACATTTTTACCTCCACGTTCGTGACATTTTTAAATTAAGCAATTAAAGGTTAAAGACGCTATTAATATAATCATTTCACATAAATTGCTGAGATAGCATTATATCTCCATCAGTTCTTCCAACAGAAATACAGAGCTATATACATACATACATATTATATAAGAAACCCCAAGGGGCCAAGGGCACTTTATATCATATTCACGCTATGCTCCAACTTTTCAGGATGATTTACCCTCTAGTTATGTACATGTATTTATAGGGTTCTATAGACATCACACTGTCTATAAGAGACTTTTACAATTTAAGCATCCTCTAAATTTCTCGAAACCATGGCAACAGGATCTGTACAATATAGCGTTGATATATAACGTTGATGCCAACATACCAACCAGATGACGGGCAGCTCAGAACTTTTGCTTTTCCTATTTATGTTCCATTGACCTAGTGAAATAGAATTATTCAGTCGTTTAAATCGCATAGAATTCCAATATTAAATACAGGCGCATGTGCGACAATATTTTTCATGAAAACGAAAGAAACCCTTCGTCAGTCTTTGTTGGCATTTCTTTCCACAACAAGCTAAGCCTCGTGTACTCCTTCGTGTTTTTGTTTTTTTTTTGTAGTAAGTTTAAGTACTTCATTTTTAAGTAGGTACACGTGTATCTAATATATAATTACGATAAATATCCGCTTAAAGCGAACTTTTACAAAAGTCTTGATTAAGTTGTGTTCAAAAAAAAAATAAAAATAAATAAAAAATTCTCGATCACCTCAGAATTTTTTGCTCAAGCATTGTGGGACGGATATTAATTACTTTTGCCAAAGAATTTCCAAAACTATAATAATAAAAAAAATTAAAACCATTCATATAAATTGTATAAAAGTTCATAAATCATCGTTACATAAATCTAATAATCACCCATAAATTATATATACCTACCTACATTTACGTAGCCTTGAAAGGTTTCAATTTGGTTATGTATGTATGTATGTAGTGTAGGTGGATTCGCAATTTTATAGAGCTGTGTAGAGAGGTAGAACGTCTCTGCTCGAATATTTTCTATGGCATCAGATATACAGTGAACGTCAACTGCATGCAAATAGCAAAAGTGATGTCCATAATAAAGTGTTGCTTCGAACCTGTAGAGCTCCCAGAATTTGTCGACACAGCTGTGCAGAAATGTACAGATCCGGGATGTAAGTGCATTTTACAGTTGAATTTTATATATATGTAAATATATCTTCTAAAAAATACCGCTGGAATAATTTTAAAGTTGTATAAATATAACTGGAATATGTACATAGGGCCAGTTGTTTATTAATTATTATTTTAAAATATTTTTTTATACCAGAAAATAAGAAAATTAGGAAAAGTTATAAATAGTCCTAAGACCAAGTTTACCGATACCGTATTAGTTTTATTTCTGCAACTGAAATTGTGACCTTTTTTTTTATATTATTAAGCCAGGCTCAGGCATACCTATCCCATGATACAAAGCACAGCATGGCAAGATAAAGATAGGGAGAAAGGATTAAGGGACCAGGCCTTCAGCCTGGGGCAAGGGCGGATCCACTGAAGAAATTGTAGTAGATCTTCTGAATTTTTTTCTAACAAAATGATTCACATCTATTCCACTGCACCTTTTGTAAAAAACGAAACAATTTCTGGAAGCGTTCAATATGATACATTTAGGATCGCAGGCCCTAGCTAGCACCTTGGCCTTCGGTCATGGTTGTTGAAGCCTATAGAGAAAACAGGAAGCGCGGATACCTGTACATGAGCGTCGCTTTGCTCGGGGTGTTTGAAGCAAGACAGCCTATTCATGTTAACGCGATGGAAGGTTTGTTTTAATTGAAAGCAGCTGTCAAAGGGTCTATGATAATCCTTCCATGTAAAGACGGCTTCTTAGAACATTATCAGCGCAACGTGGCAAAACAAACATTTAAAGAAACAATTATAACTCGTAATTGAAGAAATTCAGCGAAACTACACAACGGCGAAGAAGTCATTGTGCATTGTTGTAGTGTTGTAGTTTAAAGCAAGAGATTAATTTTTAAATAATTTTTTTTTATTATTTCGTAAAATGTAATAGTTTTTATAGAATACTTATCCCAAACGTTAAATAAAAACAAAATAAATCTGCAGATTGGGAAAGTTTCAATCAGTGTCCTAAAGAATTTGCTTCAAGGGATGTTGATAAATGCACATTTGAATTTAGTACAATTCTAAGTCTTGGGCATGCGTGAATAAATTGGGTATTTACACACCACATCTTAACAACAGCAAAATCGTTTTTGGTTTAACGATAAGTGCAGCCAAGCAATGAAAGCGAAATAGTCTGCTTTTCGTACCTATCAATTGCATCCATGTCCAAAACTGAAACACTATCCAAAGAGAAAAATTTCTTTTTGACCAGAATGTTAGAATATTGTTAAGACGCAAAGGCAGCAAAGGTTTCTGGTCCCAGGTCAAAACTATCAGGAGCACTTCAGTAGTTCCTCTATTCCTTCACTACTTTACTATGAAGTGATTGATGACTCCCTGAATATAAATAATATTTTGACTGTTAGATCCACTTCAAATTCTCCTTTTCCACCCACTTCACATCTCCCTTGTGGATGTGTACAAGAGCCAATAACTGATGTGTATTGGTCAAGGTCCTTAAGGAGATCAACGTCTCCATAGCTGCAGGTCCTGATAGTTTCAAGTCCAGGTTAAATAAGAGCTGTGCCTCATTCTTGGCTAAAGCTATGCGAAAACTGTTCTACATGTCTTATTCGATAGGAAAATTTCCAATTGCTTGGAAACTACCTTACGTTCAGCCTATTCCCAAGAAAGGAAAGGGTAGTGATCCCTCAAATTATCGACCAATTACAATCACTTCGATTCTTTAAAAGATTTTTGAATCTATCATTAACTCCAAATTAATGAAATATCTAGAAACTAATCGAACCCACAACGATGGCCAATATGGCTTATCTTTTTCTGACTTTTCTTATAGAACGTTGAATCCTTAGTCTTCTCATTTTTTTGGTGAGTCCAACATCGTTGCCCTAGATATTTCAAATGCCTATCATAGTGTCTTGAGTTCAGCCCTTTTACCCAAACTTAAAGCACTTGGCCTCTCTCGTCCTCTTCTATTATGAATGTAAAGTGTTTTATCTCGTCACTTAATACGAATTATATTAGATGGCGTTACATCTCAATCTCAGCCAATAAATTCCCGGGTGCCCCAGGGCTCTGCTTTCTCTCCATCTCACTTCTCAATTTTCATTAATGATCTGCTTTCCCTTACTTCAATCCCATCCATTGTTTTGCCGATGACAGTACCCATGGTTTCGCTTACTCCCTTGACACCCTTGGGGACTACAGAGGAAATGTCACGTCTGTCAAACTAGATTGCATGATTCGATCCTTGAACCACATTGATAATATCCTCGCTTGGAGCAAGCCGAATCGCATAGAATTCAATACATCTAAGTTCCAAAGCTGTCCCATCTCTTCAAAACAAGATCATAATTTTTCCGCTCCCGTTTCTTTTGATGTAGCACTTCTTGACGATACACTGTCTTTATGCTTTCTTGACATTAATATTTGCTGTATGTTAAGCTGAACAGATCACAACTTCTCTGTTGCCAAATAAGCAACGAAATATCTTGGATTTCTGAAAAGGTGTAAGAAATATTTCAGCCCATCGATTCTAGCGCTCATCTACAAGCCCTACATCAGAGCTGGTCGCAGAGGCTTGGCTTAATTGGATATTATCCAAAAGAATACATTCAGTTCATTGGCGACGTGAAAAAAATTTGTCATATGGACTTACCCGAGCACCGCCGCAATGTTGGTTTCCTTTCACTCCTATATTGCTACATACATGGTCAATGTTCTGATGAAATGTCTAGTTTGATCTTGGATTCCTCCATGTAATACTCGCACTGTAAGCCGCGCACCTTCTTTTACCCTTAAAAATACTTTCGGTCGGTGGAACAGTCTCCAATCTTCTGTCTTTTCTCCGGCATGCAATCTGCGAAAGTTTAAGGGTGACATACATCAGCACCTTCGCTACCCTCCTCACGTACCCTAATTACATTCTTTATCACCTTTTTGCCATGCTGTGGTTTGCATCATTGTTCATAAGATATCTCCTGAGCTTTGCTTAATAATATAAAAAACAAAAGAAGTCACACTTTCATAACTTGCCGACGAAGTTATATACGTACAAGGTATGTAGTGCATCTATTCTGTGACTGCTATTTTAAATAAATGTAAATTTTTAATTGCTGGATTTTACAAAGAAAAAATTTATGATGATTTGTTAATTTGAATAAAATACATTTTCTTAGTTTTACTAAATGAAATTGACGATTGGGAAGTTTTACACTTCCATCATTTACAAACCAAAACCAAATGAAAGTCTCCTTTGACTTTCGAGAGTGGCAAAGAACGTTGAGCAACTTTCTTAATTGTGAGTGGTAGCCACTTGCTAATCTGTTCGACTCGTATCTTTTAAATGATAAATTTTGTGCATTTGACATTTGCGAGTGGTGGCGAGTGTCTTCAAACTTTTTTTTACTTTTCAGTACATACCATTTTTAAACCATAGTTGCGCCCCCACCCTCTCACCAGAATACTTGATCCGCCACTGGACTGGGTGGGTCACAACTATGTAAAATGTTCGAGGGGAGAAAAAAGTCGGAAGTAGTCGCTTTTAATTATTTTTTTTATCATATTTAAGTTAGATATCACAAAACCCAATTTCGGTTTGATTTGGAAAGCCTGTCAATAATATTATCCACATCAATGTCGATCTCAGATTGGACAGACATTAAGGACTTATATCCAGAGATTCCTTCTCGTGCAAAGATTGTAGAACTAGATGTGATGCAACCGATTCTGTCACGGGTGAAGTAAATGACTGAGAGTAAGAGCTTGCACCTTAAATCACATTCAAAGGAATAGGAGTAGAAGTGCATGATATGTCACTGACTATATTTTTTGATGGGAACTTAACTTTTTCTTCTTTCTTCTGAAAAAAGCTATCAATGGTCTTATCAGTCTTTTGCTTTCCACTTTCGCTACTATTTCTACCTCCATCGCTAACTCGTGTAGCAAGTTTATTCTTCTCCTATAAATTAAAAGTAAACGTGAAGGTTAAATTAAACACCACTACTTGTATTAAATACGAAAGTACAAGCAAAGCAACGGCAACTACCGCAGAGGAACGCGAATGGTTTTTATTTTTATAGTCTTGCCGTAAAAATTGTAGAATCAATTTTAGTGGCATAAATCCAACTGATCGTTTTCAACAACCAATAGTGTATAAAAATTCGAAAGAAAAATGTTTGTTTAAGTAAATTTCTAAGAACAAAATGTATGCTTGCCAACGCTCATAAATATCTTTAGAGACCCAGACCAGCCAAGGCACCTGAATCAACATAACTCTTTGGAATCATTGTCCGCCACCAATAGTCCATGAAAAATCTAAAGAAAAATGGTCAGATCTTTCTAAGAAAACTGAATGCTTGTGCCCCTGTCCGAAAGAGCGAGCCACCAGAATCAATGCATCAATTCGTTTAGAGTTAGACCGTTGTCGGTGGATAATTATTCATTCAAATTCTTAAGAACAATTTGCAAGTGTATTTCTAAGAAAAATTTAATGCTACGAACGTAAAAATTTTGAACAACTCTTGAATGTCGCTATGAAAAATCAACGGGTGGCTAGAGGTTGATTGCATGGAACTAGGGTGTTCCCAGATCTGAGGAATTAAATCCTTTTTTAAGGGATTTTTCCGTGAAAGTTCGGTTGAGGGACAAAACTTTCAAATTTGTTGAAATTAAGGGATTTTTGACTGAGGAAGCAAATTTAGAGTATTTTCTTTATTAATATCACATGTACAAAATATTTTCTGAGCCGAGTGACTGTTTCTATTTGATTGTGAGGGACTTGTGTACTGCCACTATGCTATACTATGTTATATTTGATACGTAATAATAAGCCTACCCAAAACCCTCGAGAATACTTCCCAAGCCATGAAACAGAAACCTATATGTGTGCGTTCGGAGTCCGTTCTCTAAAATCTTCTATATTGATTCTTATGGAAAAATGTCTAACATTGACTTTATATATGCTATAGAGCCTAAACTACTATCCATACAAGAAAATAGTCTTCTTGTAACTTACAGCTTGGATCCTTACCTTCCCAAAGGCTACACTTCCTATATACCTTACTTAACAAAATAATAAAATAGTTTTGATTACAAAGTAAACTCGCCATTTTATGTCTGTATGTGCAGCAGGAGTCCGAATCCGAATCTAGGCTGCTGCATTCGATATCATCAGCCCACGGCATGCAATGACGACACAGCGACATTACAATGATTACTCAGCTGATAGTTTTTGTTTGAGGAATTGTAGTCATTGGGTTCAGATAAATTATTTAAAGTAATTTTGATAGGAAAGGTATAACATTTTATTTCGGTTCGGAAGATAAGAAATTAAGCTTAAGATTATCAGAACACCATTTTTCTCTATGAATAGTAGTTTAGAGCAGATGAGCTATTCAAATCAAACTTTCGCCAGTTTTACATAAGAACACTGCAAATGTTTTAGAATGTAAGGACTACGTTGGGCATCGAATGTGGTAGGGAGGTGGTCTGTTTCATGGCTTGTGAAGTATTCTCGAGGGTTTTGGCCTACCCCAATGCGCTGCGGTGTACGTGTGCTTAGTTTCCCGTTGGTCTATTTTCCGGAATATCTTGTATTGGAAATAAATTAGTAAAGTAGAAAGATAGTAAATAGTGGAAGAAACATTAGATATTAATATGACACATTTCTTCATTAAAGGAAATGGCGAATTCTTAATTTCAACACCTCAAAAAAATAATAAATTTTTAAATAAGACAGTTTAAAAAAGTTGAAAACAAAAAATATGTCAAGAAATTTTCCGATTGCTGGTTCCAAAACGAAAGTAAATATAAAGCCTGGATTCAAAAGCTCAATGACCGAAAAAAAGCTAAATACAAGGTTTGCGGGTTTGAAATTTGTTTATCATTGAAATCTTCAAATAATTTATAGGCTTGCAATAAAATTCTTATTTGTGGAACATCTGAACTAGAAAGAAAATTTTAAAATTATGAGTGTCCCAAAAAGTGAAGGCTTTTACTCAAATGCAAGAAATATTTATTTACTTATTCTTATTACGTTTTTATTTACCATCGATTTATTCAATGTGATAATTTCGTTCTGAAATAAATGATTTTGTTCGAAATTGATTATGTCACTTTACAAACCCATTCTTAAGGTATTCTAAAAACTTTCTTTGAAATATGGGATTAAGGGATTTTAAGGGATTTTTATGTCCAAAATGAGGGATTTTCGTTGGCAAGAATCTGGGAACACTCTACTGGAAGATGGAAGAACCGTAAAATAAAATTTGTTAAGTCAAGGCTTAAATACAATTGCGACGGACAATGGCAAACGACAGAAAAATGCCGCTGTCAAACTTCTAAAAGCACAGCGTCTTATGCGAATGCCGAAATTTGGACAGGTGACGGTCAAGGTTGTAGTAAGACGCGCGTCAATTTCAAAACAATGAATTTTGATGAAAAATTGATGAAGTGCCAAATCATAAAATGATTTATGATATACAAGACACCAAGTATAGACAAGTTGACACAAAATACATGGTTTGGGTGAATATTTCGAAGCGCTTAACTACAAATGGTAAAATTGTGATATTTTTGGAATTTAGTTTGATTTTAATTTAGTTAATTTCTGTATTTTAAATTTTTCTTTCCACACTTTGCTCCTTTGCAATTCTTTCAAAATAATATAAAATATTCTCGATAAAAATCTGTTTCAAAACGCTCAAAACTAATAAAAAATTAAATTTCAGTATCTTCTTCTTTCACAATCGCCGCTTTTCGACTACCTGTTTTGACAGTGAATTTCCCGCTGCCATCCACCGTCGGAAAATCAGATAGGTAAAAAAAATTTATGATCGCTTACCAATTTCTTAGAAACAATAACACTTTTTAAACTCGAAATTGTGTTCTTTTTCATATATATATGAGTAATGGGCGCAACAGAAATATATAAGCATCTTCATAACTGCGCTGGGAAGTATTACGTGCCATTTTCTAAACAATCAAATACTAAAATAAATATTCATTCCAAAATTACTTATTATCCTGTGATAGGTACCTATGATAGATGACTTTTCGACACTATATAAAAACGAAAGAAAATTCTAAAAAATGTGTACACGTTTAAAAGAAAAGAGCTACGAGCGAATGACTATTATACCCAATCCACTATTACTACTCACATCACCGCGAAGGTTAGGTGGCGCGCTTAGCTTTGGGTGAGTCATAACCCCTACCCTGTGACGCCCCCCCCTGTTAACGCGCCTGTAGGCGACATGAGGAAAGTGGCGGAGGTAGCGATGTATGTCACTGTTAAACCTTGGCAGATCTTAAGCCTGAGGAAAAACAGAAGATGGTAGACTGTTCCACATTCGCACAGTTCGGGATAAGAAAGCATCTCGTAATTTTACTGTATTGCCGAAAGTATTTTGAAGGGTGAAAGAATGTGCGTGGCTTGCAGCGCGAGTATTGCGTGCAGGAATTAATCTACAAAAGATCAGACTAGATATTTCATCGGATCATTGCCCATGCGTGTAGCGATAAAGGAGCGAAAGACATCCAATCTCAATCTGATAATTTATGTGTGGACGTTCTCAATCATCATCTAATCAATATACATACATACGTGTGAAATCAGATTTTTCATATGGTAAGTCCATGAAGTCGATTTTTCCCATTTTTGAAGTTACATCTACAATTTTTACTATGTGAAACCGTGTATAAGATTTCAGCTTTGTACACCAATGCGTTCAATGATATTATCTAGCCAAACAATATATTTTTGTATGGCAACACTATGAGAGAGTTTTCCGATGTTGTCCCCTTTTGAAGTTATATCCACACAACCTCATGTAAAAATGTCATTGACTACGTCCACGTAGTCTCAAGCAATGTCCTCACATATTTAATTGAAAAGTAAAGGTTTTTTATGGAAACCTTTCGAAGAACATACATAGTTGCCAATTTCAGCTTTCTTAAGTGAACCGCTCACGAGTTGTCGAATAGTTTTTAATATTCCGCATAGCTCTATCATATATTTTTTCATTTATTACAAACGGAAGGTAAAACTTAGTACAGGCAATGATTTGCTTTGGAATAGAAAAACAAACATTTAGAGCTAAAGAAACTAAATTTCAAAATTTTTATAGAAAGACATTTTCTTCGTATTTTTATACACATATGTAGGTATGCATGTCTTTACCTATAAACATATATTGAATCGGTGGACAATTTCTTGTCTCAAAACTGAAATTCATTGAAAATAGTAATTTCAATAAATTTGCAAATTACAGAAAAAATTAACTTTTCGACCTGGCGATCAGAGAGGTCTCATCAGTATTGTTCGCCTCTGATCGCCTACCATAGAAGCTCAATTAGTAAATCATTGAAAAGACGAAAAGTTCAGATTTTCTGCATATATTGAATCTTAATGATCAACCTCACAATTTTAAACTGTGAACAATATATGTATCTATTATGAGTCATAATAAAACATTGATTTTAAGCCAGTATCCCGCATTTCAAAATGGGGCCTGAACCCATCACCGATGAAATCAAGACCCAAATCATTGTATTTCTACAAACTTGCAGACGTCAATGGGATATATATTGAACCCCCCTTGTAAAAAATTCATTTCTTAAAAATCCCAGTATTTTTTTAGGATTCCGTACAACAAAAGAAAAAAACGAAACCCTTATAAGATCGCTAGTGTGCCCGTCCGTCTGTCTACCTGTTACAAATGTTTTTCTCGAAAGCTACGTAGAAAATTGAAATTTTTCTTGTATCTTGTGGGGTATCGTTTAAAAGGGCTACTTCCAAGGGTTAAAAAAAATTTTTTGTTGTGAATTAATTAGATATAAAGATATAGTCCAAAATGTGCGAAAAAAAATTCCAAAATACCGCCCATGGACCCTCTAGGTTTCTAAAGCTAAGATTTTTCATATTATCAGGGTTAGGAGGCAATAAGTCACACATAATAGGAAAATTTCCGCTTTTTTCGTCAGTGTCTAGTTGCTGTTGCTGAATTAAAATTGTTTTTTTCTAATAACTTATAAAACAACTCTTTCTAATAATATCAACTCTTATAAAATTACTCTTGCGTCCATCTATTTGAATATTATTCAGTTATCATAAGCAAATTTTGATTATATTTAAATCTGTACTTAAATTCCGTCGATCAACTGTTTGTTGATAAAGTTCTGGTACAAAACCCTAATACGCGAGCCCGTCTCGCTGTTATTATTATTTATATCTCCCTTTTAATATCCTAGATGAACTCATAGGTATTTTTTCGTCCATTTATAATGTATATTTCGTCCATTTATAACGTATAGAAAAAATTATCGCACGACAAAATGAATAAGATATTCATGACAAATATAAAAGCATTTTGACTTAAAATTTTATTTATATAACAAGTGAAAAAACTAGAATTGGTCTAGACCACTCCTTAGGATATTGTGCGAGCGTGTCTTTTTAATATACAAGTTCTTTATTTCACTCTAATCTTATAAAATTGACAAACCTTCAATTAATCAACTCAACTTTAATTATCGCTAATACTGTACTTTCAATTATCTTAATCCAATTAGAACACTTTCGCCTCTTTATTACTTTCATTTCTTAGCACTGCAATGTCTAAGACAAGACACTTTTTCTAGCGGTGACAACTGTTATATTTATACCCTAGAAACTCTCCAGATTCTTGTAGAGTGCTCTATTCCAGAATCTTCTTGACTATTCTATTCCTGAACCTTCCCGAAGTTGTTTACTCTCCGTTTCCAGTAGATGTCATCACATGTCTCTTTTTGGTGCACGTAACAATATCCTAGATAAATGCCCGTATATAATTTCGTATGGTCACCAATCTGTGTAAGTTTAATTTTTGAAGTGGTTTTTCGCATATATTTTGAGAACGGTTCAGCGGACAGTAAAAATGAATATAACCAATTTCTGAGGAACTTTTTAATCCGATTAAAACGTCTAGGACTGATCGTTTTCACAGTATGTATAGGTACGTGGAAATCCATAATTGATATATAGGAACAGCAAGAATGGGTTGCCCCATTTAGTCTATTTTTGAAAGGATATTTATTATTTCAATGAAGACGCCGTGTAAAAAATGTCAGTGGTCTAGGTTGACGCGTTCTCAGACAGTGCCCAAATATATTGTTATGCGCAACAATGTGACACAAGCGACATCTGTTGGAAATGGAAATAACTTTAGGCTAGTGACATCTTAGTAAACTTTGGGTTCGGATAATAGAACTTACGGGAAGGTTCTAGGATAGTTTGTAGAGCATAAATACGCCGCTTCTCACATCCAGGAGGAGTCTTATTTCAGACAGTGAATTGAACCAAGTAAACTATTTGGATTATGATAATTAGTGATAACTAAAGAGTTGATTTGATAATTGTTTGTGAATTATGAGAGTAAACAGTAAAGATAAATAAAGAAAGAACTTTTGAATGATTGTTGAAATATTGTGTTTTAAATAACCAACTAAGGCCACGCTCGTAACAATATAATAATGAAAAACGAAGGATTTATCCAATTTGTCCCATTTTCGAATTTAAATTTACTTTTTTTCCGTGTGAAAGTTGCAGCTCTCTAAGTGAACACGCTCTCGAGTTATCGTGAGGACAGACGGACATACGAAAATCAAAATAACTTTTAATCCTTTGCACTCCAACGGTGAGTCTCACTCACCATCTTAATTTACATGATCAATTTACAATATCCAACCTTGATTCTTACTTACTATGTATTTACATTCAATTCAATTTTTCCAATAAAACGAAAGCATTTTAGTTTAGACACAAGCCATTTAGGATTTTTGACCTGTCATTTATTAGAAATTTTATTAGATTTTATTAGGGCCGGCGTACACGCTGTTGGGATGCATCACTTTGCATCACTTTTCATTGATGATAGAGTCTCGGCGGGAGGAGGAAAATTTCCTCCTCCACGAACAGTAATGAATGCATGCTAACAGCGTGCATGCCTAGGTTTTGCGACACAAGCCAAAAACCATTTAGAAATTCTTTATGTTGCCGCATCAAAACAATTTATATTCGGTCTGGTTATAAATTAGAATTACAAATTTTACTTTTAGAAGTTCCGCGACTATATTTATTTATAGTACTTAAATAATTTTTGTGTAAGAATGAAACAAAAGAAAATATAATGAAGTCATAAATATTTATTTAAACACTCAAATAATAAAGTTATTTTTAATTTGACTATACATGGTGTTTCCTCCATGGTGGTCCATAGAGCAGGAGGTGATCGTACTCACCTAAGCAAACAAAAAATCGTATGGCAGGGGGGGGGGGCATACCAACCGTTTCGGAGTTACAGGGTGATTAAGAAAAAAAGCTAGTTTTTCACAAATCACCCTGTATCTTAAAAAGTACAGGGCGTATGGTCACAGTTAAGAGCTCACTGTATGCAGAACTTCATGGTCTTTTCAAAGACTGCTCAACCAGCACCGTACCCCTCGCCCCTCAAGAATTATGGTTGTCTAAACTCAAAATTTCGAATTTTTTTACCTTTTTTTTAATTTGACCTCTATTATTTTTGCAAAAAGGTCCTTAACATAACTTTTTTTTATAAAAACTGTAAACTGTAGACTCTCCTCTTTAATTTGACCCATTACACCCCGTGTGTTAACTGTAGTCGTTAAACAGTTATTAACGCATCACCTATTCCGGTCACACCGAAACTAGACGATATTTTTTAAAATGACGTGCTAAGGGAACAAATTATTGTTGAGAATAGGTTTGAAAATAGGTTTGAGAATAAGTTTAGAGCTAATAACTCTTAAAGGGCTTCAGATAGCACATTGGGTGTAATAGATCAACTTAAAGAGGAGAGTCTACAGTTTACAGTTTTTATAAAAAAAAGTTATGTTAATGACCTTTTTTCAAAAATAATAGAGTTTATATTAAAAAAAAAAGGTAAAAAAATTCGAAATTTTGAGTTTAGACAATTATAATTCTTGAGGGGAGTGGGGTACGGGGCTGGTTGGCAGTCCTTGGAAAGGCCATGAAGCTCTACATACAATGAGCTCTTAACTGTGACCGTGCGCCCTGTACTTTTTAAGATACAGGGTGATTTGTGAAAAACTAGCTTTTTTTTCTTAATCACCCTGTAACTCCGAAACGGTTGATATGCCCCCCCCCCCCTGCCATACGATTTTTTGTTTGTTTAGGTGAGTACTATCACCTCCTGCTCTATGGACCACCATGCTCTGCGTAAAATCAGCTTTAGACGGTGACCGTGCATCCTGTAAATTTCATCCTGTAAATTTTAAGATACAGGGTGTTCTGTGTAAAACTGCATTTTTTTCTTAATCACCCCAGAACTTGATATGTACCCCCCCCCCCGCTGCCATACAAATTTTGGTTGTCTAGCGGAGTAACAAACACCCTGTATAGTGTTGGTTTTGGTTGTGGTTGTATAATTGGAAATTCAGAGCACTACTAGTGTTAGTATTACACCTTTGATATTCTAGAAAAGTACAACATATAAGTTTTCCACTAAGGTCACATCGAAATTGTTCCCCAGTTAGATAGATTGGATACGAATTTAAAACTACCTACATATTAAATTTAAGGGAGAGGGTTCTGGTAAAATTTTAGGATTTTGGAAACGAGGAATTATGATATGAAGGAAATTTTTTAATTGAATTTCTCGAATTTCTTTATACATATTAAATTTAGTGTACTACCGAAAAATGTCTTTTCCAAAAAAACAAAATAAAACCGGTATTTCAACACAAATAATAGAAGATTGTTCGAAAAGAATGATTTTAAATAAAGAGTAGTAATAAATTCCAAGTAAAAATTAGGCAATCGACAATTCTCATAGTTAGAGAGGTGACTCCAATAATGAGTCTGGTGTTGTCCATTTGTGAATTAAGATTTTTTGGTAGATTCTACTAAGCTTTAAAAATTATTCTTGTAAATAACGGTCAATCGTGGAGGTGGGTGGAGGGCGTCAGATTTGATGATTATAAATTTATAAAAATGCTATATGCAAAGCAGAAAACGTTACACTACATTTGGATGACTGAAAAGTAATTGAAAACTAATAATTTCCTGCCAAATCGGTTAATCGTGGCAGTTTTGAAGGTATTTCAAAAAACAAAACAAAAACGTAAAAATTAATGTCCACGGATGATATTAGAACTAAATCATTCCTTTCAATATGGAGAATGCGAAAATATAATTTTCTACCAATATCAAATAACATGGGTATAAAGACAAACTTTAAAAATTACGTTGTTATTAAGATAAAGTAGTAATTAAATATACAAGCTAACTCCAAATTTTGTATGGATAAAACATGTACATAAGTAAGTCCATGGTTAGCAAAAATTTCACAAAATGAAAGTGATTCTACAAAAATGGTAAAAAAAATGCTTGTTCTAAAATTATTTGTTTCCTCCTTTTTATTAAGGCCTATTTGATATACCTATACTGTCCCAAGCTACTAAAACATTTTTTTAGTAGTACGGGTTTGAAACAGGAATGACTGTATTAGAAAAAATAGAAGAAATGGCGATCATTTTATAACTGAGAGCAGCTTTTTGTTATCTCTATACATATTCTATGCAAAGTTAACCTTATAAGGAAGTTAGGAAACTAGCGAACAAAACTGGAAAGATCTTTCGTTTTGAACAAAGAAAGAAATATGTGTCTTATGTCCTTGTTTCTCTTGCATTAATGGGTGAGAAGAACTCAACTATGCTTTGCCCTAGTACGACTGCGGCAACGAGTTAATGGAAAAATTTAGAGAAAATAGTACTTACTACAAGAATACTATTATCTTCTTGAAAATCTTCAAAATCCTTTTAAACTATTCGTAATAATGAATTTTGTCTACATGGGATCACACTACCAAAATTTTGAGGCTAACCGGCCTTTTTAGTCCGTAATCTATGTAAAATAAAATTCCAATTAGTCCCAAAACCATCAGAGAATTCAGCATGAGTAACGCCCATTTAATTTCTGTAATATAAATTGTCAGTAGTACACCGTCAAATTTTTACAAGGGACACATGCTAATATCTTCAGCAAAATACAATTTGCAGACTTTAAGAAATACTGTGGAGGTATGGCATTGATTTTTTTCAAACGATGACCTCACCTGAAAATATTCGGAATAATGAATAAAAACGTCTAATTGAACTATTGAATAATCGCCTGGAAAGTACTTACTTAAGTTTAAACTGTTTTACACATTATGATTATAGGGCTTGAGCTTCTTTTCTTCTGTTTTTGAACATATACATTTAATTTTCTTGATATGAAATGTACCTACATTTGTTGAAATACTTAAAATCTTATTTATTTTGAACACACTCTTTTGTTATTTTATTAAAGATATTTGTTTATATTTTTCTTCTCTTCCAAAAACTTTTAAAGATTTACACTTAAATTGTCTTTTACATCTGAATAATACGTCTTGAAACTTTAAACATTAAATACCTCGTTTTCAAGTAAATGTGTCTTACATTGTTCTTTCTCTGTACCCTTCATATATATATGTACATATATGTAAATAAATATAAGTAGTACAGAAGTCTTTTCCCACATGAAAAAGAATTTAAATGCTATCTTCTGTAATTTATACTCGGTATTTGGCAGATCTTGCGCCAAGATTCGAAAAATTGCTTTTCTATGAGTTGTGGGACTTCCCAAAAGGAAATTGGGCTTAACGTCCCCTTCTTAAGTCGTCAAAGTGGAATGTGTAAAATTTAGTAATTTAGTAAATTACACTTTAATTTATTTAAGCGATAAAGATACAAAGATAGCTCTACATTGTTTCCGCCCGCCATAATCACAATCTTGGATTGCTGATGACTGCAGGACTGACCGTGAATCAAACTAATTTGCTCTAGGTTTTACTAGAATACAAAATTGCTTAGAAACTAACAAAGGAGCAATAAACAGACTCAGTGCGGTAGAAAGTAATATTAGATGTATAGATTACGATAAGGAAGTCAAACAATAGAGAGCTTAAAGAGCTTAACAATAGACAACATAAGATGGAAAAAGTAAAGAAAAGTACAATATGTACAATCAGACAGATACAATAAATTCATTGAGAAACGACATAAAGTATTACGAGCCTTACACTACTAATATAAAGATACTTAGATACTAATATGTAAAATTAGAAAACAACAAGTGAGCAAACCGAAGGAATAAAGTAGATATCAAAGTAGAGCTATGAAAATAAGACTTAGTTGTAACAAAAATATCAACCGCTAAATGTTTTAAATTCCTATGGACTAAAAATAGAGCATAGTACCCAGGATAGTGACAGAGAAGCACAAATGACTGATATGAGCTTGAACCAAAGCGGAAGCTGCTAGAATGAGTAGGAGGGGAACGTTCTAGTATAGGAATAAGATCTTAAACCGAATGGAAGAGGGTAGCGTTCGACGTAAATAAGAGCGTAAGCCGAAATGGTGACTACCAGATGAATCAAGCTTGAGAGTTGTGAGACAATTAGAAGAATACCGGAGCTAAGAAGAAGCTTAGACAAGATATGGTCGCAATAAAAGACCATAAGACAGAAATGGGGCAGCATTTAAGCATCTGGCTATGAAGAATAGTAGTATAAAAAGTACAAAGACTGAACCATAAGACTAACAATAAAGACTACATAAGTACTAGATTACGGGGCGCAGTTGGGTTAGACCTAATACTAAACGATAAAATTAAGGGCTAAAATGTGTAGAGTGAGTATGAACTAGAGTGAGATAAAAGTAGGACTACAATAAAAGAGAGCCTTAAGGGTCAATGAGCCGAATATCCCCTTGGACCCAAATCGCCTGCGATTTCGTTGAAGGACTAGTCTGGACTGAATATATTAAAGCTGCTCCAAGAGAGCGTTTAACTTATATATACTGGTAGAGATCACCATCTGGCTTTATAGATGAACCATAAGGACGCCCACAGAGTGGCGAGCGGTGAGCGATGAGCGTTGAGCGGTGCGCGATACGCGGCAAAGCTTTCACAATGCGAAATGTAGATTTTAGTTGCATCGTAACTTTTAGTGCATAATGTGGTTTATAAGAAAGATGTTATTACTCGTTAATTTACGGTTAAAGAGATTGATTTTAACAAGAAAACGGAGAAGACTAGCAATTTTTAAAATAATTAAAACCCGGTTGGAGTCGTGAATTTAACATATTGTTGCGAGCGTGGCCTTTGGTTCGTTATTTAAAATACAATATTAAATAATTAATATATAAGTTCTTTATTACACTTAAATCATATAAAGTTCACAAACATTTATTTAATCAACTCAACTCTAATTATCGCTAACACTGTACTTTCAATTATCGCAATCTAATTACATACACTTCCAACACTATCGCTTCTTTATTACTTTCGCTTCTTAACACTGCAACGTCTAAAACAAGACTCTTTTTCTGGCGATGACAACTGTTATATTTATACCCTAGAAACACTCCGGATAAATCTGGAGTGTTCTATTCCAAAAGCTTCTAGACTATTCTATTTGTTCTATTCCTGAACTTTCATAATCGATTCTCCGAACCTGAAGTCATTTACTCTCCGAACCTGAAGTTGTTTATTGCCAGTAGATGTCACCAGTTGTCTCTTTCTATTGCACGTAACACTGCCCCCTTCTTAAACTTGTTCGTCCCGAACAACAGGTGGTCCACGGTCTTGAT
The DNA here is from genome assembly GCA_963930735.1 of Dioctria linearis. Taxonomy (NCBI): domain Eukaryota; kingdom Metazoa; phylum Arthropoda; class Insecta; order Diptera; family Asilidae; genus Dioctria; species Dioctria linearis. The sequence continues at coordinate 43,659,320 of OZ005740.1, forward strand.
GCTCGTAGTATTGACACAAGCGGTCCAAATGAACAATTTTGTGCTTGCCTCTTGTGCCACGCTGAATCCTGTATACTACGTCATTAATTCTAGTTACTACTGAATATGGTCCTTCCCAGTGTTGTTGCAATTTTGGAGAACGTCCCTTACGTCGTTTCGGGTTGTACAGCCAAACTAGATCACCTTCGTTAAATCCTGCGGAATTAGCGCGTAAGTCATAGCGGGTCTTCATCCGATCAGTACTTACTGCTAATTTCGCCCCCGTGGCCCTTTGTACATCAGCTCTCAGTTTCAATGGGGCTCTGACATTACACTTGTACATTTCCTTTCTGCTGCTACGTGGCGGCCCTTTGTAAGAAGCACACACAGTGCATCTGCGACACCACTTCTCTACATCCTCCCGCATATGTAGCCAATAAAACTTTTCTCGTATTATAGAAATTGTTTTATTCACTCCCAAATGTTCTCCAGATGCTCCACGATGCACTTTACCTAGAACCTCGTTGACCTTTGATGCCGGCACGACTATTTGCATTCGGAACGATTTACCGTTAGGTGCTTCCCACTTGCGTTTTAATATGCCGCATTCAACATGAAGAGAATTCCATTGAGCCCAGTAGCTTTTCAGCTCTTCACTCATCCTCGAAATATCCTTCCATTCTGGTTTTTCTATGTCTACTTTCCAAGCAAGAATAGGTGAAATGTCCGGATCTTCTCGTTGTGCTGTTCGCAGGTCCTCGTTGTCCCAACCTGTAGATGGTTCCACGGATACCAACTGTATAGTAGCTGTTTTCTCATTTCCTTTCTCCCAGCCATAATGCTTACATTCAGGTTTCCATTGACGTTGTACCAAGGCCTCTGCATTTCCATAGATACGTCCTTCCCTGTGTTGGCTCTCAAAGCCATAAGGTTGGATTCTAGTCTCCCTAAGAATAGTTTGCTCTCTAGCTCGCCAATTTGGACATTCTTCTCTCCCTTTCTTTTCTGTTGATTCCTTTTGACGGCGTTTCCTGCAGTCGCTTTGAAGGTGTCCTAATTTATTACAATCCCAACATCGAAGAACACTACGTGAAGGGGTGCTCAGTGATAACTGCAATCTATTGCAAGTCTGCTGCTCAGCTCGATATCTTTGCAATTCCACTTTCCTCTCTTCATCTAGAGATTGCACTCGTCGGCGTTTTCTGCAGTCTCTTTGTAGGTGTCCTGTTCTATTACAATTCCAGCATCGAAGGATACCACGCAAAGGTGAGCTCTGGGATGACTGCATTCTATTACAAGTACATTCGTCTACCGAAATGTCTCTCATTCGTACTGCACCCCGTGAAGCTTGTCTGGCGGATTCATACACAAAGGCATAGGCTAGTGCTTCTGCTGTTGATTTCTTTCCTGCTAGCCTCAATGATTGTTGTAAATTTTGATCTGTAATAGCGTTCACAAATGCCTCCGTCGCCACTTCATTGAGAAAATCCGCATTCACGCTGGAGTATGACAGATGCGCTAATCTTTCTACATCTGCCTGCAGTTGTTGTAGTGATTCGCCATGTTTTTGAATCCTGTTGCGCAACTGTAGGCGATATACTTGCTGCATGTGCTCATCTCCGTAACGTAATTCTATCGCCTGTACTAATGAAGAGTAATTACGTTGATTTTCAATCGGTACAGTTTGTAAGAGTTCTGACGCAGGACCTCGAAGTGCTAACACCAGAGCTATAGCTTTGTCTTCATCATTCCATCCATTTACCTCTGAAGCTGCCTCGAATTGTCTCTTGAAGATATGCCACGAATTTTGTCCATCAAATATGGGAGGTTTCATTCTACCTGCACCGGATATTTCAGTTGCTCCGCTTAGAGGCTGACGATGCTTTATTCTTTCCAGATCTGATTTAAAACTGTCAAGCTGCTCGGTGACTTTTTGTTGAGCTTCCGCCACTTCCTGCTCGATTCCTTCAATTTTCAAATTTTGTTCGTCTAATGAGTTTTTCAGGAAAGTCTTCTGTTCCTTCAAACGAGTTTCTAGACAATTCTCCAAAGAGATCTTTTGTTCGTCCAAACGGGTTTCCAGAGATTTCTTTTGTTCCTCAAAATCAATCTTTTGTTCATCAAAACGGGCTTCCATAGATTTCTTCTGTTCATCTAAACGTGATTCCAGAGAATTCTTTTGTTCGTCGAGAGAATTCTTTTGTTCGTCCATAGATTTCTTCTGTTCATCTAAACGTGATTCCAGAGAATTCTTTTGTTCCTCGAGAGAATTCTTTTGTTCGTCCATAGATTTCTTCTGTTCATCTAAACGTGATTCCAGAGAATTCTTTTGTTCCTCGAGAGAATTCTTTTGTTCATCAAAACGGGCTTCCATTTTGCTCATTAAAATACTCAAAAGCTGTTCCATTTTCATCTCAGGCTCTTCTTCAAATTCGGTTCCTTCCAAGTTCTCTTCGAAAACAAATGTCTCAGGATTCTTTCCTTCCGCTATCAAAGCTTGTCTAAGTCGCTCGACTAGAACTTTCTTTGCACCTGTCGTTTGTAATGAGCGGTTCCCTAGCTCCACTTTCAAATCCTGTATTCGAAGCTCCTCCACTTTGCGCCCCATTACTGTAGTAATTCACTCACAGTTGAATATAAATTATTTTCCAGAACTTTTAAAATTTAACACAATTCCACAAAATTAATCACACTTTTAATTTTTCAGTCAATTGCAACCACTTTATTTCTCAAATATATTTCACTTCTGACACCAGTTGTTGCGAGCGTGGCCTTTGGTTCGTTATTTAAAACACAATATTAAATAATTAATATATAAGTTCTTTATTACACTTAAATCATATAAAGTTCACAAACATTTATTTAATCAACTCAACTCTAATTATCGCTAACACTGTACTTTCAATTATCGCAATCTAATTACATACACTTCCAACACTATCGCTTCTTTATTACTTTCGCTTCTTAACACTGCAACGTCTAAAACAAGACTCTTTTTCTGGCGATGACAACTGTTATATTTATACCCTAGAAACACTCCGGATAAATCTGGAGTGTTCTATTCCAAAAGCTTCTAGACTATTCTATTTGTTCTATTCCTGAACTTTCATAATCGATTCTCCGAACCTGAAGTCATTTACTCTCCGAACCTGAAGTTGTTTATTGCCAGTAGATGTCACCAGTTGTCTCTTTCTATTGCACGTAACACTGCCCCCTTCTTAAACTTGTTCGTCCCGAACAACAGGTGGTCCACGGTCTTGATGCTCGTAGTATTGACACAAGCGGTCCAAATGAACAATTTTGTGCTTGCCTCTTGTGCCACGCTGAATCCTGTATACTACGTCATTAATTCTAGTTACTACTGAATATGGTCCTTCCCAGTGTTGTTGCAATTTTGGAGAACGTCCCTTACGTCGTTTCGGGTTGTACAGCCAAACAAGATCACCTTCGTTAAATCCTGCGGAATTAGCGCGTAAGTCATAGCGGGTCTTCATCCGATCAGTACTTACTGCTAATTTCGCCCCCGTGGCCCTTTGTACATCAGCTCTCAGTTTCAATGGGGCTCTGACATTACACTTGTACATTTCCTTTCTGCTGCTACGTGGCGGCCCTTTGTAAGAAGCACACACAGTGCATCTGCGACACCACTTCTCTACATCCTCCCGCATATGTAGCCAATAAAACTTTTCTCGTATTATAGAAATTGTTTTATTCACTCCCAAATGTTCTCCAGATGCTCCACGATGCACTTTACCTAGAACCTCGTTGACCTTTGATGCCGGCACGACTATTTGCATTCGGAACGATTTACCGTTAGGTGCTTCCCACTTGCGTTTTAATATGCCGCATTCAACATGAAGAGAATTCCATTGAGCCCAGTAGCTTTTCAGCTCTTCACTCATCCTCGAAATATCCTTCCATTCTGGTTTTTCTATGTCTACTTTCCAAGCAAGAATAGGTGAAATGTCCGGATCTTCTCGTTGTGCTGTTCGCAGGTCCTCGTTGTCCCAACCTGTAGATGGTTCCACGGATACCAACTGTATAGTAGCTGTTTTCTCATTTCCTTTCTCCCAGCCATAATGCTTACATTCAGGTTTCCATTGACGTTGTACCAAGGCTTCTGCATTTCCATAGATACGTCCTTCCCTGTGTTGGCTCTCAAAGCCATAAGGTTGGATTCTAGTCTCCCTAAGAATAGTTTGCTCTCTAGCTCGCCAATTTGGACATTCTTCTCTCCCTTTCTTTTCTGTTGATTCCTTTTGACGGCGTTTCCTGCAGTCGCTTTGAAGGTGTCCTAATTTATTACAATCCCAACATCGAAGAACACTACGTGAAGGGGTGCTCAGTGATAACTGCAATCTATTGCAAGTCTGCTGCTCAGCTCGATATCTTTGCAATTCCACTTTCCTCTCTTCATCTAGAGATTGCACTCGTCGGCGTTTTCTGCAGTCTCTTTGTAGGTGTCCTGTTCTATTACAATTCCAGCATCGAAGGATACCACGCAAAGGTGAGCTCTGGGATGACTGCATTCTATTACAAGTACATTCGTCTACCGAAATGTCTCTCATTCGTACTGCACCCCGTGAAGCTTGTCTGGCGGATTCATACACAAAGGCATAGGCTAGTGCTTCTGCTGTTGATTTCTTTCCTGCTAGCCTCAATGATTGTTGTAAATTTTGATCTGTAATAGCGTTCACAAATGCCTCCGTCGCCACTTCATTGAGAAAATCCGCATTCACGCTGGAGTATGACAGATGCGCTAATCTTTCTACATCTGCCTGCAGTTGTTGTAGTGATTCGCCATGTTTTTGAATCCTGTTGCGCAACTGTAGGCGATATACTTGCTGCATGTGCTCATCTCCGTAACGTAATTCTATCGCCTGTACTAATGAAGAGTAATTACGTTGATTTTCAATCGGTACAGTTTGTAAGAGTTCTGACGCAGGACCTCGAAGTGCTAACACCAGAGCTATAGCTTTGTCTTCATCATTCCATCCATTTACCTCTGAAGCTGCCTCGAATTGTCTCTTGAAGATATGCCACGAATTTTGTCCATCAAATATGGGAGGTTTCATTCTACCTGCACCGGATATTTCAGTTGCTCCGCTTAGAGGCTGACGATGCTTTATTCTTTCCAGATCTGATTTAAAACTGTCAAGCTGCTCGGTGACTTTTTGTTGAGCTTCCGCCACTTCCTGCTCGATTCCTTCAATTTTCAAATTTTGTTCGTCTAATGAGTTTTTCAGGAAAGTCTTCTGTTCCTTCAAACGAGTTTCTAGACAATTCTCCAAAGAGATCTTTTGTTCGTCCAAACGGGTTTCCAGAGATTTCTTTTGTTCCTCAAAATCAATCTTTTGTTCATCAAAACGGGCTTCCATAGATTTCTTCTGTTCATCTAAACGTGATTCCAGAGAATTCTTTTGTTCGTCGAGAGAATTCTTTTGTTCGTCCATAGATTTCTTCTGTTCATCTAAACGTGATTCCAGAGAATTCTTTTGTTCCTCGAGAGAATTCTTTTGTTCGTCCATAGATTTCTTCTGTTCATCTAAACGTGATTCCAGAGAATTCTTTTGTTCCTCGAGAGAATTCTTTTGTTCATCAAAACGGGCTTCCATTTTGCTCATTAAAATACTCAAAAGCTGTTCCATTTTCATCTCAGGCTCTTCTTCAAATTCGGTTCCTTCCAAGTTCTCTTCGAAAACAAATGTCTCAGGATTCTTTCCTTCCGCTATCAAAGCTTGTCTAAGTCGCTCGACTAGAACTTTCTTTGCACCTGTCGTTTGTAATGAGCGGTTCCCTAGCTCCACTTTCAAATCCTGTATTCGAAGCTCCTCCACTTTGCGCCCCATTACTGTAGTAATTCACTCACAGTTGAATATAAATTATTTTCCAGAACTTTTAAAATTTAACACAATTCCACAAAATTAATCACACTTTTAATTTTTCAGTCAATTGCAACCACTTTATTTCTCAAATATATTTCACTTCTGACACCAGTTGTTGCGAGCGTGGCCTTTGGTTCGTTATTTAAAACACAATATTAAATAATTAATATATAAGTTCTTTATTACACTTAAATCATATAAAGTTCACAAACATTTATTTAATCAACTCAACTCTAATTATCGCTAACACTGTACTTTCAATTATCGCAATCTAATTACATACACTTCCAACACTATCGCTTCTTTATTACTTTCGCTTCTTAACACTGCAACGTCTAAAACAAGACTCTTTTTCTGGCGATGACAACTGTTATATTTATACCCTAGAAACACTCCGGATAAATCTGGAGTGTTCTATTCCAAAAGCTTCTAGACTATTCTATTTGTTCTATTCCTGAACTTTCATAATCGATTCTCCGAACCTGAAGTCATTGTTGTCTCTTTCTATTGCACGTAACAATATTGTTACGTAACAATATTGTTACGTAACAATATTGTTACGTGCAATAGAAAGAGACAACTGGTGACATCTACTGGCAATAAACAACTTCAGGTTCGGAGAGTAAATGACTTCACGTTCGGAGAATCGATTATGAAATCTACAGGAAAGTTCAGGAATAGAACAAATAAAATAGTCAAGAAGCTTTTGGAATAGAACACTCCAGAATAATCCGGAGAGTTTCTAGGGTATAAATATAACAGTTGTCATCGCCAGAAGAAGAGTCTTGTTTTAGACGTTGCAGTGTTAAGAAGCGAAAGTAATAAAGAAGCGATAGTGTGTAATTAGATTGCAATAATTGAAAGTACAGTGTTAGCGATAATTAGAGTTGAGTTGATTAGATGAATGTTTGTGAATTTTATATGATTTAAGTGTAATAAAGAACCTATATATTAATTATTTAATATTGTGTTTTAAATAATGAACCAAAGGCCACGCTCGCAACAATATTATATGAAGATCTTCCTAGAAATTCTGAGCAATTTTTTGAATTTCTACGAATGTCAATTAAAAATTTCGAGTTTTTAATAAAACTTAGAAATCGCCTGCAGAAAAATGATACTTCTAAAGGCCAATAAGTCCAAAGGAAAAACTATGCTAAGTGCTATATAAATTAAACCGCAACTAATGGGCAACGCGCACAGGTACCGTTCACCGCTCAGTTCACATGGGTGTGAAAACACCGCTCCGCGACACAGCCCAACACTCACCGCTCTTCAATGTGAAAACTTTCGTAGCGACAGCCTGGCTAAGCGGTATTTTACCTCTCACAGCTCATCGCTCGCCAATATGAAAGCGACCTAAGACTCTAAGTTCAAGCAGATTATTGAGGGGCTCAGGCATGAACATGTGCTCCGTCGATGAAATATGAGAGTGCCGCCTTAGTCAAAAAATGTATCGCACACAGACTTTGAGCTCTCTATTAAGCTTGGCGCTTTCAGAAGGCTGCAGAGGATACATTGCAGCATCAGCATAGAAGAAGTGCACCATGATGATGGAAGATAACAAGGATTGGTTGATTGGTTGATTGGTCCAGATGATGTGAGACTGTGTATAGGAAGCGAAGGCCATGGTAGATTCTGGAGCATACTATCCAATCTGAAGTGGCCAGGTGAGTGGGGGGTCCATGATTAGGTCGAGACTCTTTACGTGACTGGTTGAGAGAGGAATGATCTTGTCGTGCAGAAGCAGGTTAGGGAGCAAGTCTTTAGAGATAGGAGCATTAGCGCAAATGAAATATCTTATAGCTTGGGTTTTAATGGGGTTAAGGGCCAGTACAATAGTTCGGCACCAGCCAGATATGTCACCGAGAATCACATTGGGCGACTCAATCAGGTGTTGGAGATCACTAGCACTAGCGACTAAGGGCTGTATTCACCAAGCCATTTAATTGAAATTTAATTTAATTTCTGTTTTAGTACTCCCGTTAGAGAGAGTTAGGGCTCACTTAAATTAAAATTAAAGTTATATATGCGTTATTATAACATAAAATAACCCAAATTAAATTTTAATTTAATTTTAAGTGTGCCCTAACCCTCTCTTACAGGAGTACTAAAACAGAAATTAAATTAAATTTCAATTAAATGGCTTGGTGAATACGGCCCTAAATATATCATTCATTGAGAACAGGTATGGAGAAAGAACTACCCCCTGCGGGACAACTGAAGAGATAGCTATCTCCTGGAGAATGAGCTGCGGTCATCACTGATGACGATTAGGGTCCTATCAGCAAGATAATTATAGATGAGTAGACTTGCTGTTCTGCCAAAACAAAATGATGTGCAGAGCCTGACAACAAGTAGATCAATGCCGGACGTGACTTTCACAAGGGAGAGGTCGTGGAGTGCTTATGCTCAAAGCCGGATTGAAACCTAAACATTGTCATTGTCCTCAACGTATTCACAAATCTAGTCTGCAATGGAGATGGAACGCCGGTCGTTGGGGCATGTTGGTAATATGATTTTTGGAATGAGGGTGACAATTCCAGTTCTTCAGAAATTGAAGAAGAGAGCAAGTGATAATCCTCTTGAAAAGATGCAGTACGTAATTTGAATTTAGTCTAAGAACAGGTTAATGAGGCCAAGGCAATTAGTTTCATTTGTAGAGCTTGGCATAGAATGATGCCAAAATAGATTGATGCTAAATTCACTTGGAGCAGAAATAATGGGGTCATAATAACGCTCCCTAGATCGCTGTACCTAACGTTCGGTTTATGTGACGCTTATGCCGGGGTCTGTAATAAATAAGCTTTGAATTTGATTGCGGACTAAGTTTGTACTTACTATTCTGGACTGACTGAATTGGCAGTTGATCATGGGTGATTCTTATTATGTACTTGACTTTCCACAATTCACAATTTTTCAAAAATCTTAAATTAATCAATTACTTTTTATGTTAACTTCCAGCAAAATTCAATCTTTCTTTGTTTACACTTTATTTCAAAACTAATGTAATTTATCGAAATGTTTGTCAATTTTACGTTAATAAATTTTATTTCTATCCCACATACCTTGCATTTGAATCTGTCACAGCCCATTGTCTCGAATAGTTTTAAAACAGCCCGTTGACATAAATGCTAAATAATTTTGATTCACAAGTTTTGTTTCTGCAGAAATTTTAAAGAAATTGCAAAACATTTTTTCTTGAACAGCAAAAAAGCAAAAAAAATCCCGTAAAGGGTCCGTTTTAATATGGCATCGTTTAAATCTTGCTTTTCCGTACAATAAAAAAGCACGCCAAAAGCTTAGGCAATTATCTCAAAAATTGAATTTTATTACAAACTGGTGGTTCACTCATTGTTCTCACATCTCTATACAAAGCTTAATGAAGCTTTTCTAATAGAAACGGTGGAGCCAAAATGAAATTCTAAAGATAAGATGATGTTTGTATTAACAGTGTAGACAAATCGGGCCGTGACTTTGAGACTTTTTAATTTGTTAGACCTGGCAAGTGACAAGAAAGATAAATGTCAATTTCTTTATTTTTAATTTGACAGCCGCTAATTGATTTATTTTCAATAGCCGTCAAAATGTCTGGTGAGGCACAAATTATTAATTTTTTATACCAAAATTATGGCTGAAAAACTAACAAAATGTTCTCATATGACTGTGTAAAATTATTGAAAACTCCTGTGATAATTTTAGGCTGTTGCGGATGTTGCTCTGCTCTTCGACCCCGTTACAAAAGGCTTGTGGATAATATATTTCCGGAAAATCCTGAAGATGGGTTGGTCAAGTCAAATATGGAAAAATTAACATTTTACTCGTTGAGTTCTCCTGATAAATTGGACAGAATCGGGGAGTACTTATATCAGAAAGCCACAAAAGATATTAATCGAAAGCGATACAAGTAAGTTTAATTTATAACAAAAATTGGGAGCTTAACATTTATCGATTTATTTTCTTCCTTTAACAGATTTGTGGAGATAGCTATGGAGGCAATGGATTTATTGCTAATGGCTTGTCATGCTCAAACTCTTAATCTGTTTGTAGAATCCTTCCTAAGGATGGTCCAAAAGCTATTAGAAGACATAAATCCTAATCTTCAGATCATGGCCACAAACTCTGTAATTATTTTAATTTAGAACTGAATTTAAGTATTATAAATATTTCTTGTTAGTTTGTTAAGTTTGCAAACATAGAAGAAGACACGCCATCCTATCACCGTCGTTATGACTTTTTCATATCCAAATTCTCTTCAATGTGTCATGGAAATCATGATAATATCGAGCTGAGGGATAGCATTCGTTTAGCTGGTATCAAAGGTCTTCAGGGTGTCATAAGGAAAACAGTATCTGACGACCTTGTGGAAAACATTTGGGATAAACATCACATGGAGAAAATAGTTCCATCGTTGCTATTTAATATGCAGGTAATTATGAAATTCTGTTTTTCGTGCACAAATTATTGCTGAAAAAAAAATTCATTCTTTAGACTGGACCCTTGAAATCTACAGAAGAAGCGACACCAACATCACCGCCAGTATTGGCAGAATCTGTATTAAGAGAACTTGTTAGTCGCGCTTCATTTGGTCATATCAGATCAGTTTTGAAGCCCTTGCTAACGTAAGTTTTGTTCCTAATATTTTTATCTTCTCCCTGATCAATAGATTTCTACAAATCTCTTGTAATATATTTTTAGACACTTAGATCGGCATGAATTATGGGTTCCAAATGATTTTGCCATCCACACCTTCCGTGTTGTAATGATTTCAATCCAGCCACAATACTCTTACACGGTTGTAGAGACGCTAATGCAACATCTTGACCACAATTTAAAATCTTCGCCGAAAACACGAACTTCTCTTGCGGTTGTGCTATCTAAAATCATCGCTATAGCAGCAGGTGAAAGTGTAGGACCCTCAGCATTGGACATCATCAACAATCTTTTGACTCATTTAAGAACAAGTGTTAGCACAACAAATGAAATTACTGCAGAAGAAAGCCAATATCAGGAGGCACTCATAAATGCTCTCGGTGAATTTGCCAATCATCATCCTGATTATCAGAAAATCGAAATTATGCTGTTTATCATGAATACTGTGCCCGATTTATCTAAGAAAAGCAAAGGAGATCAAATGTTGCAGAATATCTTATTGAAGAGTTTACTAAAAGTTGGTACCCAGTATAGGACGCAATCATTTGAGAAAGCTTTCCCAGCATCATTTTTGCAACCACTTTTGAAAATGGCAAGGGCACCTCATGATCCAACTAGAATTATTGTAATGCAAATCTTCCAAGTGCTTTTAGACCGCCATCAAAATCAGACCATATTGAATAATGTTAGTGTAAAAGGTTATAGCACACTTTCGCTAGAACCGCCGTCAAGATCTGATATTATATTCACGCATAAGTACGGGGCAAACATCATGCAGGCTCTCATTGATGGAATGGCATTTTCAGATAGTACCGACGCACTTAATTCCAGCTACAACACCGCAGCATTAATGATCTCTGAAATGTCATGTAATGATACTGTACAAGAATTCATACTTTTCATTTTAGGGTAAGATTCTAATTTTATCTTCATAGATTGAGTTTTTATCGTTAAGAATTTACAATTTATTACAGCATACAGCAGGTAGCTACAACATCTACAGATATTGGAGCAATTCATAAATGCGACTTGCTTTCCATTTCTGTCGCCTTGCTATGCTTATTAGCACGAGTTACTGGTATAAATAATATTTTGGATTATGCTCAGAAAATTGTTGATGCACGCAAGGAAGAGGCCGTTTATCTGCTTCCACCGCTTTTGGATCCTAAAAAGAATAATAAAAACTATAATGCTAATCTTCCGCATCTTTTGCTGGATAAAATGGCTCTTGCAGAATGTCTTCAAAATGCAGGAATGGATTTCAATAGAGTCCAGACTGGTATTCCATACTCTTTGAATCAAGTGGATAATCCTGGACATAGGCATTCATGGGTTGAAGCTGGTAAGTACGTACATACATTGCAGCGGCTAGAGGTTTACTATCTATAGGTGCTTTGATATTGGCGGCAAAGTAATTTACATTATCCGGGAACATTTGCATTTTCTTCTTACCTTTATCTTGACAATAAACAAAACTTCTGGTCACATGTACATGGTCTGTCTATACACTTTGCAACGATTCCTTTAATTGTTTATTGTCAGAAATTTTAATGTACATGTGTTCATTGTTTCCTTCATCCAAGAATAAGTTTAAATAATGATAGGATATCAGAATTCCGTTAACATCTTTTCAAGTCAGTTTATATATTATAAAAAATTGTTTCAGCAGCTCAGAGCACTCATCTTCAACTCCCTTAAAATTCACATGGGGCCGATGGAGTTGGTAATTTGTAGTCGATTTGGCAAATTGATTTAATTGAAAACGCACAGATGAGAAGCAAATTAGGTACAGCACTATTTTTGTTGATCAGTGTCGTTGCGCTGTAAAAGTAAGTGTTTCGCTAGCTTTGAATGGTTTTTTCCTAATTCGCTCACCCTGTTTTTCTTCCTGCCAAAGCCGTGCAATACATCAGAGTGCTTTAACTCGTAAAATATATAACTTTTGCTTGATGGAAATAGGAATTTTTCTGATTTTCTCTTGGGACTCGGAAGGAAACAATGTAAAATTGTGGTTGGCATCATCACCAGCCACTGCTCGCGTTACGCTTATGTAACAAATATGAGCGTTATTGACATCCCTGAGTGTCTGTCCTGACTGGAAGGAGAGCCTGAAACAACCGAACACTTTCTGTGTGCTTGCTCGGAGCAGGTTGGACACGCTTGGGTCTGCCTTCCTATCTGTGCATGAGCTGAAAAAATTATCTCACCAACTTCTGATGCGCTTCATTAAGAGGACAGGAAACTTTTAGTAATAGAGTTTCTAGCAGGTTAGCACAATGGGTCACCCTGTGCTTGGGATCTCGTCCCATCGCCTTTAAAAAAAAATTATATATAACAAGAAAAAATAAATGTATTGAACCTGAGATTTTAGGTAGTTCCGAATCACCGAATGAAGAATCACTCAGACATTAAATTATGCCAATGGCTTTATACTAGTTATTAGTAATCGATTGTCAGCAGAATGCCATTGAAGTCCATTTAATTTCCATCAGGAGCCCAAATTTTATAGTTTGATTCGATCATAAGCGAACACACTGCAGTAATCCAGTAGACGTTATGTCTCTTGTACGTTAAGACATTTCGCGAAAACTTCCGTATCTGTCATTGTACAATGTCGACTTCCTAGTGAACCAATACTTCTGACCCATGGATCACTTAGTTACCTTGACGGCGTTGATGCCTACTATTAAACTCTCTGTGGAGTACCTGTTTGAACAAATTTACCCCTGGTTAATGCACTGTTTAAGTGTATTTTAAATCAATTTTGGTCATATCAAGTCCAGCCAAAACGTACTATCAATATCTCTATGCCTAAATCATTATTAATAATCTAAATTTCTAAAATATTAACAATCATACAACTTTCAGCTAGTGCAATGACGACAAGAAATAGTTCAGCAGATTTGTCAACATATAACAATGACGCAGACAGCATAAACAGCTCTCCAGGAGTGTCCAAAGTCTCTATTAATCTTTTTCCTTACAAAAACAATACTAAAATTAAAAAAAAATATTTCAGAAAATACTAGCAGCAGAATATAATTTCGATGCTATGAAGCGAGCTTTAGCGGAGCCAACTGAGGCAGCAAAACGTGAACAAAGAGAAAAGCAAATACAAATCGTCAAAACATTCCGTGAATCAAATTTCGAGGACTTACTTCGACGAACAGAGCCCAAGGTAAATTTTTTGGTAAAATTATTTATTCAATGAAATTCTGATCATCGGTCTTGTCTTAAATGAAACATTTCAGCACGAAGTGATTCAAAATCGTCTCAACGATTTGTTTACTTCGTTGGCTGTGGAGAGGCAAATCAATCAAAGTGAAGGTAAAAATTTGCAGTCTCAAAAGCCAGTCTATGAAAGTAATTTCCCTGAGCTTTTCTTCTATTAAAAATCCGTTTTTTTTTTGTGATATTTTTAAGACAATATAACCACAGATTTTTAAATGTTTTCTATGCATCTGTTTTATGGCTGTTAATAAATTATTAATTGTTGGAAACTTCATTCAAGTTTGTGGAAAAGATTTGGCGAACTTTTGTAAATAGGTGTCTGTTTCATATAGAACAAAAAATAATAACTAGTCACTCCGACCAGGAAAGGATTGATGACGAAACAAAAACGATTAAAATAGCATAGAATTAGCCTAGCCACAATCTGCGATTTGACAACTAGAATAGAACTGGGAAATTCTGGATCACCGTACACCGCGTCCGATGAAGCTCCTATTTCCCTCGAGGAATTAAAGAGTATTGATGATGATGAATAGACATTCTGTTTTTTTCGCACATAATCATTTCCTAAAATATTTTTTCATGCAAACGATTTGGAAAAAGTTTGGTAAACAAATAGGGTAAAGTAAAGGTTAAGATTTGTTAACTAAAAAATAAATAAATAACACATTTTTAGAATGCCAAAAAATATGGGCGACGAGCAGAAAATATGGCCAGTGATGATACACAACTACAACTTAGGAGTAGGTCAATGAAGGATACTCTCACTTCATTGTAAACGTAACCCACCAAAAGAAAGATTGCCTGGAATGGGATTTTCAAAGGATCCTAAAATACTAACAGGCAAATAATGAGGAAGTTTTTCTGATATTGATGTCTTTACATGATGACAATCAATAATATAAAATTGTAAACCGTATAGCAGAGAATGATGATGAATTGTCTTTCGTTTATCCAGAACCTTTATATGGAACTACAATTGGAAATATTACTAATTCGTGAACGTAAATCTCTGCCTCAATACGCAGAATAACGATGAGCCTTAGATATTATTTCTAAATGTTTTATGAATATGTGTTCCACCTCTATTTAGAAGTGATAGAAACGATGGGGCACTTGCTTTACGTTATTACTCGTTATGAGATGCCGCATTTTGAAAATTCAAGGCTTTTAGTTTTAGAAGGTTTAGTTAAATCCTTAGAAAATTATTGTCAATCCATGGAGTAGAAATACATTAAATATTTGTTCATGCCAGCCCCAACCAACTTGTGCAACATCGTTTATTGTTTCTCGTGAAAAATCAAGATATGATTAAAATGGGCATCACTCTTTTGTCTGAACAATCGCTCATACTGTAAATTCAAACGTTCAGGCAAGAACTAAAATACTAACCTTTGCTAAATGAGAGCTTCTTCTTATATAATTTTAGTGTCTTATTTTAAACTAAGATTGTGTTATAATTTTCTAATCTAAATTAGACTATTTTAGAAGCTAAAGAAGAGACAACCTTAACTATTTTGGCGTTTGGTTGATAGTTTTAATGACTATTAACATTTTAATTGTATTTTGCTTTTTATATGCTTTCTTCATCATGGCTTGTCCGTTATGCTGATGATCAAAGAAAAGCCTTCAAGGTCATAGGCAACGAAGTATTGAATGCCTTTTACTCTTGTACAGGTATTTCTATAAATATGGGAAAATATTTAGTTTTATTTCCTATAGACAGCATTCAATGTAAGGCATATGCATTCCAAACCTTGCTCATTAGTCCACCCGTTATACAAATTTTGGATGTATTGTGAAATATCGTGATTCTCTCCTAGTCTGAATAGTATTAATATCTGCTGTTTTTCTTCCTCATTCAGGTGGAATATATGTTACTACGCATCCTTCCTTCCTAGTCAAAAAAATATTTAGCATCGCAGGATATCGAGCATATCCCCTGAGCTTAATGATAAAAAACCATGACAAAAAGATTTCTTCAATAATATTTGCAAATCTAGCATTTTTGACATATCACAGTTCTCCTTTACATTTTAATGTGCATCCATCAAAATGGGAGAAATTCTGTCCAACTCTGTTATTACAAAAATAGAGACTTTTACAAAAATGTTAACAATTTATAAAAAAAATTGGTAACTAAAACCCTTCAACTGACGCAGATAGCAATGAATAAGACGTTTCGTATCTGCATTAACCAATACTCTTCAGTACGGCTAGTTCCTGCCTGCCGTAGATGCCAGAAGAAAAATACTAAGCAGACCTCATGACCTCAAGACCTTATTCATTACTATCTGCGCCAGCTGCAGCCTTTGCAGCGTTTTAGTTATGAATTTTTTAAAATACATATTGTTAATGTTTTTGTGAAAGTCTTTATCACTTTTCTTTTATTCAACTTGGCTTATCCCGCATAAGGGCTGCTTAATTAGCTAAGCTCTAAAGTAAATACTTAGTATTTCGCCTGATATGATTCATACTCAGAATTATAACTGAGATTATATATGAAGTCTGCTTAGCATTTTTCTTCTGACGTCTACGACAGGCAGGAACTAGCCGTATTGAAGAGTATTTGTTCCTGTTGGTACGAAACGCCTTATTCATTGCTATCTGCTATTACAGTTCTACTAGAATATTGTGTCGGAAAGAAAATTTTCAGATCGACTTTAGAGTTACATGGAAAATGCTATTCAGGCCCGATTTAAATTCGGACCGATCACTCGACTACATATTTGTGGTTATATTTGTTTCAAGATACTTGAAATGTAGAAATATATAGAAAAGAGCAAATCTTGTTTGAAATTTTGATGTACAAAAAAGTGAAACGGTTTAGATTTTCAAATAATTAAAGTTTTGCAAACTGTGTAAATGGATAATGGACAAATGTTGAATTCTATTTGAATTTGGTAATTGGGTCACCGATTCGATTGTGGACAAATGCAACACCAGCCGTTACAAAGTTAAGAGATTATTTAAAAGCTTGAATTTTAACTTGCTGAGTTGATGTATTCCTACCTACTCTAACACGAAAAATTTCGGAGGGGCAATAAGACTTTTTTTTTTATATTATTAAGCCAAGCTCAGGGGATACCCTAAGATACAAAGCGGAGCATGGTAGGAAGGAGATAGGGAAGGGATTATGGGATATGAGGAGAGTGAGTGGCGGAGGTGCCGTAGTATGACGCCCGTAAACTTGCGCAGATTGTATGCCGGAGGACAGAAGATGGTCCGACTGTTCCACATTCGCACAGTTCAGGATAAAAAAGCGTCACGAATTTTACTGTACGGCCGAAAGTAATTTCAAGGGTAAAAAGATGTGCGCGGTATTGCGTGCTGGAATTATTCTACAAGGGATCAGACTAAATATTTCATCAGAACATTGACCATGCATGTAGCGATACACGAGCGAAAGGCATCCAAGCGAGTCTATATGACAAGTTATTGCCACATCGTCAATGAACTTGAAGGGCCACTTCTAGACAATATTTAATGATGCTAAGGCTGTGCGTCAAGGCCCAGCCCATATATGGGAATTGTATTCCATTCTAGGTCTAATGTAGAACTTGTATAAGAGCGCTAGACTTGACGGGCTGAAATATTTCTTACACCTTTTCAGAAATTCGAGATATTTCGATGCTTTTTTGGCAACATAGAAGATTGGATCTGTTCAGTTAAACGTATTCCAGATAATAATGCCAAGAATGCTAGTGACGCTGAATCAGAAATTAATGCTCCATCAACTAGCTGAAGATAGTTTGTGATGTCCCTTCTGGACGGATATTTCTAGATGCCCACCCAAAACTTAATTTCTTCTTAATAAATGCTTCTAGATCTCTGCATGAAAGGAAATTATACGCTCTTCTAATTATTTTATTCTCTGTCATTCACACAAATATCCTTCTTTTTGTGAACGCGTTAATACTTTCATTCAGAAGACTAGTTGCGTGTCCGGTTATTTAATTAGAGACGGTCTATAAATGTTTTCCTGTAAATATGATCAACAAATTATCTGCCCAATCTTGTTTTATCGGGATCTATGTTTTTTTATCTATGGTCTTGCTTGTTTTATATCTATAAAGTCCCTGACTTCTACTTCCTATCCGTCGATTACTACCTTCCAAATCTTTGTTACGAATAAAACTGGTTGTTATCTAATTTTGTATTAGCTCAGGCTTTGTGTACTAATAAGAACTCAACATTAGGTATCAATCGTGTAAACAATTTATTGATTAGGTGCACTTTGTACAATACGCTCTCACCGATACGCCGATTAACAAGCAAACTGCGGCAATTCAATCTGTCAATTTATACCTATCTCTCAAAATATCTATTTAGAAATTTCAAAGTGCGCGAATAAAAAATTTATTTGAAATATCCTTAAAATTTCAGTAGAATCAAATTTCCGAAATCAAAATGCCAACATCATGCAAAATACTAAGATTAGAGCCACAATGTACCACCACCACCACCACAACTCAACAACAATGTCCAAGAGAAAAAAACCCGGGTTTTTGCTGTCCAGAAAAAAAGAAATCCAATTGTAGTGACCCGGTCTGTACAGCGGGGTTTGCCCCAATTGAAAAAATATGTTCATACCTCAAACCTTGTCCGACTCCAATGTGTCAACAACCGTCTAAACAGCAGCAAATATACTGCTCCAAGTCTATTCAGGTAAATCCATCGTTATCCCTTCCAAAAAAAAATTCATGCACACAAAATAAGGAAATGAAATGTTCTGCAACTGCAAAGTATAGAAATGGCTATTTCAATTTCCTTGAAGAGTTCCGCAGATATCATAAACATCTTTTGCCATGGCAGGTGACGAGCCAGGCTGCCTGCTGCTGGAAAAATCTCAACGAAGAGGAAAGATGTAGATATCGGAATGATGCTCAAAGTGCTAAGTATATTTATGCGAGCAAGAACAGAGCCTTGAACAAAGTCCTTAAGACTCTACGATGTGCTCTAAAGTCTCCCGAAGAAATTGATGTGCGGAAGTTGGCTGCGGTATCTAACCAACTACAAAGGTGGAAACAAGAAGTTCTGGAGTGTATTCAATAGTCTCGTTTTGGTCTTTTTATTAGTAAAGTTAAAGTATGTATAAATAAATATCGATTTGCTTAATGTTTCGATCTTCCTAATGTTTATTGAATAGAACTGCAGGTTGCACACTCCACCAAGATTCCCAATTGTCCTTGATCTAATCCACCTAGAACTACTTACGAACATCCACTTAAATAGATAACTTTCTCCAGGAATAACGTAAGGATTTGCTGCAATGTAGTGCAACTTAAGTTTACATTTGCATATATTTTAGCCTTTTTGACACGTAGTTATGTAGTTTTGGGCTTGACTTCCTCAATTGTGATCTCACTTTAAGGGATAAAAGGAATTAAGTAAGAAAATATTAGGCGCAGATGTGTGGAGCGTTCTAGACAGTGCTGCCCCAGAATTTCTTAGGTAGAAGCAGCAAGCCGGTCTAGCAAATTATAGTTGATGTTACAACAATTTTATGTATCACAATCTGAAGGTTAGACCGCTACCTTTTTGCTGCATTTCTACCCTAAGTCCCTGACACATGATGGTGAGACTAGACACAAAGAAAAACCGGATTTTGCATCGAGTATGTCTCAACCCATGGTACACGTAGCAGATAAATGGTTGTTGCACGCTTGAGACAGCAAAGAATATTCATCAATTCCATAAAATAGTGTTAAAAAAAAACCACTGAATGACTGGACTAAGCAACTTAAAATTTACCTACAATTAATTTTTTAAATTCTACCACTTACACTGTTAATTCGAATACATTTCATTTTACACATATATTAATTAAATTAGTTTTTTCGGAGAGGGGATTATATAATCGTCGCAGTCCCTTATCAAACAAATTATTTTGTGTATCAGCTCTCCTATACAGATGTAGTTAGTATACGGAAGCCTCCAACGTTTCTCAAATTGTAGTTCTATCCTAATACGCAATTCAAATTACTCTGCAAGTAGGTACTGCGGATATAAACCAATCTTAAAACGAACGACGCAGTAAATTAAATTTTGGAGTACATTGAACCAACTTAAGCATATCAACTATATAAGTTCTTATATCATTGATGTTTATATATTAGTGACCGTTACTTGAGAAATATTCCTTTAAATAGTGTTGCTTCTTTTGTAAAATTTGTAGTCTGTCTTGATAACGCACTTTACACAAATATAGAATAGAAGGACAATAGTCAATATGTGGAAGAATAATCGCATTATAAATATATTTTTCTACGGATCCTGCTCAGAAAGTCAATTTTTTTTTTTTACTATTTTATTGCACATTCTCGCCATGCATATTGAATTTTAGTTCACAGAGATAATTTATAGCCCGAGTACACTCTATAGATTCGTTATTAATTACCACGTTTACTCTTGAGCCCCCTTTCATTTATATATATACAATTTGTCTTACTAATAATTAGCTGTAATTTGTTCATTGATCGCCAATTAAATCGATCATTTACAATTCACACCGGGAGACATCATCTGCTGCATATATCAGCGTATCATCCGCAAACAATGACACCTTTGAATTTAATAACGCACTTTTAATATCATTTATGTATAGTAAGAAAAAAGTAAAAAAGTGTTACACCCAATACTCCCAGTACTCCATTGTCTAAGTTTCGTGTAATGATAAGTTGTTGTTTATTTTAATCCTCTGCACTCTGTTTGTTAAATATATTTTAAACAAATTTAGTTCCTTTGCAACATATTAATGGGTCTAAAATCTTCCGGCGATCCGGCATTTTTAATTTTCAATATAAGTCTTATTATTGACTGCTGTCAACTTTCGGGAAATACGCCAGTAGAAATTGAATCATTTATTATTTTAAGCAATGACGGCGAAATCTGGTCTTTAAAATTCTAATATTATCTTGCAATTTAAGCTATTGAAATCATTTTTTGTATTTACAGATCTTAAAATTTCCTTTACATTTTTAGGAGTTATGCAAAGAAAAAAAAATCCTGTTTCGAGTTATAATATACAAAAACGCGAAATGGTTTAGATTTTTACATAATTAAAAGTTTTGCAAACTGTGTAAATGGATAATGGACAAGTGTTGATTTCTATTCGTCTATACATGTTCTATTTGAATAGCACAATTCTAATTGGTCACTGGATCGATTGTGGCTTAATGCCTCACCAGCCGTTACAAATATATGAGAAATGCACATATGCCAACTGCCGGATTTTGGTTCCCTCATTTATAGATATGTAGTTTTCGGCTAGACCTCCTCAATTGTGATCTCCTTTAAGGGATAAAATGACGTGATTATATGTAGTCTGCTAGAATTAAATAAGAAAATATTGGGCTGAGTAATTGTCTTAATGCACAGATGCACAGATTAGTAACAATGTGACAATCAGCGCCCTCTTTAGGTAGAGTATATCCTGTCCCAATGAGTACCAGTTATGCCAATGCATGCTTGATGGTGTAAAATCTCTGCCGATCTGTGGATGACGGCACCCGGTTGATTTAGCAACTCTACCATATCTAAGCATTCATTCATAAACGATCATCCTTCAAATCCTCGGACGATACATGCAAATTATGTAAAGGACATACTTCTCCCTCTAGGCCGTCTAAGTCATGTAAGACTCCATATTCTCTCTGCTCGCATATGGGCTACCACAACCACCAGGTTGCTCTCATCAAGGGGCCTCATCACGTAGAGGTGGAAAACAAGCTTTCCAGGGCTCCTCTACCCTTTCCCTTGGCAGCATTGCGCATCACTAACTCCCTTTGCAGCTGCCTTACCTCGCGTTACGCGTTCTTAGGCAATGTTGACCCAGAAATTCTTAGGGTAGCAAGCAGGTCTAGCCAATTATCGTTGATGTATCACAATCTGATGATTAGACCGCCACGTCCTCGCTATATTTCTATCATTCGGAAGACAGGAGAGTATACGTGGTCATAGTTATAACCTCTTTGCTGTGATCATTCCTTTTTTTCTAGATAAGCGTTGCTCGCGCCCATGAGTGCCATTTAACTACTTCTGTAGGATTTGAATGAACAGAACACGTGGAAGACATTTGATATTTGCTTTGAGGAATATTCAATGACTGTTCGACCAAGAAATACTTGGAATTTAAGCAAATGTTTAACCCACAAAATTGAACCTAGTGTGAATAGAAAAATTATTTATTGAAGAGCCTCAGCTTAAGCTACGTACAACGTTAGGTACATCGACTTTGAGTAAGTATTAGATAGTTGGTAATTAGTATAGTGCTAAGTTATTTAGCAAACTAACAAAGGAGCAACGAAAAGTAGAATATGATACCAGTAATATAGTTAGATTATGAAGTCAAATAATAGCGAGCTAAAAGTGCTCAAAATTGAGTTGGAAATGCAGATTAACAGACGAAATAAGCGACAGTAACAATAACAGCTGTGAATAGATTATAAAATAAAATAAAATATCGTCGAGATGTTGATTGCAATTTATTGGTCGCTATCGCTACTCAACGTGCCCTAGCAGTTACCTTACCGTTGATTTATTTTCTATTTTCGTTAACATTTGAATAATCAGCATTCAGCCGTGCTGAGCTTGATAGGGGAGAAAAACTGATTATTAATTAAAGCTAATCCCAGCAAAGTACGTTGGACACAGCATATTTATTATAGAAGTAAAAAGGCATATTTAGGGATATAGATACAATGCCATTTTAGCGGGTGGTAGAAAGCATTGAAGAAGCATAGGACCAAGAGAAGGTAGGAATCGAATTCACGACCCCTGGGATGCCAGCCACCGTGCTTGCCAACAGTGGCGACGAATTGTGTTACTCAAACTCATCTTCAACTTCCACCCCATCTCATTGGAAGTTCTCTATAATCTGAAAGTCAATAAAGAAAAACACTCGATTCAAGTTGAAAAACGATTTATTAAATATTGCAAATTCCACTGTGAAAAAATTATGGAAATGTTAAAATGCAATAGCTTGACACCAAAAAATTCCCAAGTACCTTTGGGGTTTTTTTGTAGTTGGCCCACATATGGTACAGAGGAGAACACCCGATTTATCCTAATTAGTGAAACGTAAGAAGTTAATTAACTAGAGAAAATGCAGAAAACAATATCTTAGGTATGTTTTCTCCAATAAACGGTCTGTTCGGAAGGCTTTTACTCCACTTTAAGTAATTCAACATCAAATGTGAGCGTAGCGTTGGGCGGAATAACCCCAGGATGTCCTCGGCTGCCGTAGGCATAGTCAGGTGAACATACTAATTTTGCACGTTGTCCAACCGATAGTCTTGCAACACCTTCATCCCATCCACGAATCACTTCACCTTGTCCGACTTTAAATTTAAATGGTTTGCCACGAGTACGTGATGAATCGAAAACTTCCCCACTAGCTAAGGTGCCGGTGTAGTGCACAACTGCAACTTGTCCATTTTTAGGGAAGGTGCTTCCTGCAAAATTGCACCGTTTTAAAATTTACAACAGTTATATTTTATTGGAAATTTACCATCCCCATTTGAAATTGGAACGATATCAACTCCCATTATAGATTTATTTAACTTAAATCTAGACTTGAAAAAAAATGCACAAATCAAGCAAATTCACCGCAGAAACAATATGGCTGGCGTTATCCACATACCATACATACACGACCGACGGAACGGAACGGAGAGACACACCAACGAAGAAGAAGAGAATAACCGAAAATAGAAAAATACGGATTTCTAGGAATTTCCAGTTCCATTGAACTATAATCAAGTGAAGTGCAGTTTTCGGATTAATAGGTTACGTTCGTTCCTCACGTTGCAGCACAAAGCACACACATTTAGCTACACTTGTGACCAGACGTGTCATCACAATTTTGCTCCGCAGATTACTTCTTCAAACTTTGCGAATAACTTACAATTAGCTCGCAAATCACAGATATCACAATTATTTTTCGCGGAAACTTATACTTTCGGAGATATTTCACTTTAAGAATGTCGAACTTTGCACTGCACACCGGCATACAATTTGATAATTAATATAGTCTTCTTCTTCTTTTAAGTAGCAACAAGAAGCCAATGCACCTTATTGGTGGTTTATACATACCTACCCAACATTTGGGTTACCACCATCGCGTTTTTCATTCATTACGAATATTCAATTGATGTGCAGTAAAGCAGCATTTAGTTAGAATGAAATAGAAAAAACATTTATTAAAAAAACATACACACAGCCAAGCGCGCGCCTGCCTGCCTGTGTGTGTGTGTTTCTTTAATAAATGTTTTTGCATTCCATTCTAACTAAATGATGCTTTACTGCATATCAATTGAATATTCGTAATGTGGAAAAAAACGCAATGCTGGTAGCCCGAATGTTGGGAAGGTATGTATATACCCACCAATAAGAGCATTACCTTGCTACTTAAAAGAAGAAGAAGAGTAAATTAATTATAAAAATGCCACATGTGTTGTGAAGTGCAGTGCAAAGTTCGCGATTTTAAAAGTTAAATATCTCCGAAAGTATAAGTTTCCGCGACAAATTATTGTGATATTTGTGAGCGAATTATAAGTTATTCGCAAAGTTTGAAGAAAATCGGCTACAGTGGTCGATTCGCTACTTGTTCCTTAAATTACTATATTATCACCTCAAACGACAGGTAAACATCTGTACAGCCGTCCGATCAGAAATTACGCAATTTCAAAATGGCCGGACCTAATTTGCTTGCAGTAGTATTGGCCAGCTGCCCGTACTCCCGTTCGAAACTTGGTAGCATGGAATTTTTGCTATCCCCGAAACCTCTCACCCGTAAAAACTGCCTAAAAACTTACTCGTGTGGGCTATGGTAACTTATGGCGCTAGTGTCTCGCCGCCATACAAAGTTTGTCTTTGCTATTTTCCGCATGGAGGCGTTCCAACGGGAGCGTTTCTTAGAATATATAGAAAACAGGATGCGAATGGGTGTACGTGAGCGTAATTTTTCAAGAGCAGGGTATCATACGTAGGAGTAAGTGAGATGCGAGGGACCAGTTTTGTCAAAACTGAGGCATGATTGTTAAATGAGCTTTTGTTTTGTGAACAGATTTATTCAATCTAAAATTCTTTTGCGAAATTTAACAAAAGTATGGAATCAGTTTCTTTCAAAACTAAAAAGTTTATTTAGTGCAAAGTTTTATTGTGCTGTTAAAACCTACATATTAATTTAAAAAAAAAACCGAAATGAAGTGTTCGGTCAGTTCTTGTAAATATAATTCGGATTATAAATTAAGAAAATCGTGTTTCAGGCAAGTGCACTATGTAAATCATCTTTTTAATAGAAGCACAGATTTATATAAATTAAATATTATTTCAAAATAAAGTCGAAAAAGAAAATTTTTTATCACAGATGCTCCGCAAAAAACCTTTGTTTACTTTTTGCAAATTGACAAGTTGTTTAGAACAAGCTTAGAATATAGAGAGTACAGGAAACGTGATAAGCCAAATTTGGTGTAGACAAATTCTAGTTTTGTTAGTATCTGTTGCCGCTGTAGTGAACGCTCAGTACAGCCGTGTAGTAGAATCAATATAGAGAGAGGGGCAACAAGATATATGGTTGAAAATATTACGTTTGCTCCCATGGAAAATGTTCTTATTCACTGTCACTACGCCATCATACTCAGGGAATTTCGCAGCTGTCACAAACGTAAACAAATCTCGATGGAGGAAGGATTTTTTCGATATTTCGACAGCTAAACATAGGGTTGTCTCTTTCTTGAATATAATGCTGAGCTACTTCATGATACTCTGAAAAATCCACGCTCATGCACACGAATTTTACAAGTATCAACACTTCCTGTTGTCTCTATATTCTAAGTGGAAAATGTTCTTATTCACTGTCACTACGCCAACATTCTCAGGGAATTTCGCTACTGTCACAAACGTAAACAAATCTCGGTGGAGGAAGGATTTTTTCAATATTTCATCGCTTTTCTTATGTATTTTTAATTTAATTTAATACACAAAGGTGTGTTAAGGACACAAAATAATTTTTTATAACTATACTTGCGTAAAAAATGATTTCCCACGTCGTACCTTGATGTTGTTGTGGCAATTTTTCACCGAACACTTCATTCTGAAATTACATGAACATCACTTAGAAATTTATCACTATAATCTCAACAGATAATTACTTACACTCTTTACTTTATTTAGCACTATTTTTAAATCACTTTTCACAACTTTTCAATTACATTTAAATTGTTGAAAATTTTTTGCAAATTAAAGAAACTTCATTAGACAGCTAAACATAGATTTGTCTCTTTCTTCAATACTACTACACGGCACGCTGAAAAATCCACGCTCATGCACACGAATTTTACAGGTATCAACACTTCCTGTTGTCTCTATATTTTAAGAGAACAAGGTATATAGAAGACAAGTATTCCCATTAAAATTTTGCCACATTGCAGCTGATAGCCTCCAAGGCAATTCTGTGGCAAATATGCACACATTTTTATAAGAAAGACAGAAAGAGAAGAGATTGTGTTCTCATTACCGTACTTTCCCATACGTTTTCACGATATTTCGTCCTAAAGCCCGGTACGCTAGAGTCAAGGAATTAGGTCAAGGAATTTTTCCACTTATTTCTTAATGAAAATTTGACATTAGGTCAAGGAATTTTTGACAATTTGGATTTGTCAATTGTTTGATATTTCTGACAATAAAGAAATAATAAAGAAAGTGAAGAAGTGGATAATTTCCAATGAAAAATGAAGATACTCGTAAAACAATTTTTATTCGTCCATTTGTTATTTTAAAATTGATACACCTCTTGCAAAATCGCCGTAACCTTCGTTCAATTTTTCAACTATTCCACCACCGTCAAAATTCCTTACAGAAATAAGTGTATCGGTACTTATTTCTTCAAGAAATATTGACATAAATCGATTTTTCGTAATAGTGCGACATCTTTTTGTCAATCGGGAAGTAGAGTTTTTCTGTTCGAATTACTTTTCTCTAGCCTACTACCTCAAGGAATCGGTCAAGAAAAAAATTCCTTGAGCATTCCATGACACTTTTTTTACATAGTTTTAGTATAAGGGCGGTACGCTAGAGCCAAGGAATTAGGTCAAGGAATTTTTCCACTTATTTCTTAAAGAAAATTTGACTTAGGTCAAGGAATTTTTGACAATTTGGATTTGTCAATTGTGTGATATTTCTGACAATAAAGAAATAATAAAGAAAGTGAAGAAATGGATAATTACCAATGAAAAATGTAGATACACGTAAAACAATTTTTATTCGTCCATTTGTCATTTTAAAATTGATACACCTCTTGCAAAATCGCCGTTCCTTCGTTCAATTTTTCAATTATTCCACCACCGTTAAAATTCCTTACAGAAATAAGTGCATCGGTACTTATTTCTTCAAGAAATATTGACATAAATGGATTTCTCGTAAAAGAGCGACATCTGTTTGTCAATCGGGAAGTAGAGATTTTCCGTTCGAATTACTTTTCTCTAGCGTACTACCTCAAGGAATCGGTCAAGAAAAAAATTCCTTGAGCATTCCATGACACTTTTTTTACATAGTTTTTGTATAGGAACAAAAATTCCTTGGCTCTAGCGTACCGGGCTATAGGAACAAAAATTCCTTGGCTCTAGCGTACCGGGCTTACCTCAAGGAATCGGTCAAGAAAAAAATTCCTTGAGCATTCCACGACACTTTTTTTACATAGTTTTTGTATAGGAACAAAAATTCCTTGGCTCTAGCGTACCGGGCTTAATGGCCGAACGTGGTTCGTAATGGGAATATCTTGTATTTTATATATCTAAAGGAGCGTAGGAAACTTGAGGCGCTAGTGTCGCGCAACCTTTCGTCTTTTGTCTTTCTTGAGTGAGGGCATGGTTATTCCGAATTTTTAGTACATTTATCCAACATAAAAACCTTTTCCCAGTATACTTTTAATTTTCCAATATTCTTATTTACCCTTAAAGATGACGTAATCGTAATGTTTAAATATGGCCGTTCGTGTTTTCGAAAGAGATGTAGTGTTTGCGGAAAGTGCAAGTTTTTCATAATAAACATTGTTTTAATGTGAAAATTTTTGTGGAAAATTGTGATTAAATTAATAGTTAAAAGTGTATCGTAAAAATTATAGAACGAAACTCCGTAGTTCCTAGGAATTTTTGAGAAATTCTACAAGTGATTAACTACGCAACCATTTCGAGGTAAGTTTGTTTACGTATATATGTATGTACACAAATTGGATCGGGTGGAGTCACAAATTTTCAACAATCGTTTTATTTAAAAACAAGCTTTGTGGATCATGTCACATTTTTATGTTTGTTGGACTAAACAGTTTGTTTATAGTTATAAAATTTAATAAAATATCCATATGTGTGTGCGAATAAAGTCAAGTGTCAACAAAACGAGTAAATTCTTTGGATGAACTTGTTCCTTTCTGACCGCGCTTGCGCCCATTTATTCATCACCTAGACGACGTTTTAGTGTTGCCAAATTAAATTTTTTTTTTAGTACTGATAGAAAATTTAAAATATAAAATGCAAAAACAAAACAAAGTAACTATTCGAATAGGCAAGATTTACAGTCTAGTTTTGACAAGCTGAAAATTGCATACGGATTTTTACAATATCCGGATATCTGGGTCTACTAACTATCCGATTGTTGAAATCGGGATCCAGACTATGCAAAAGAGGTTCAAATTGCATTGCAATGAAACAATACAATCTGGAGGAAACTTTGAGCCCTTTTTTCTTTAGTCTGGATCCGGATTAGCCGGATACCCGTATTTGAGGAATCGGTATTCTAATTATCCGAATACTTTCGACTCTAGTTTAGCAATGATAGTTCTTTTTTGCACGCCTCGCGAAAATGGATAGGTAAAGACGTGCGTGATACAATACTCTAGCAGAGCCAGTGTTCCCGGATTTGATGATGCTCTCCTGACCTTACGTCTTCATGATATGACCACTCCCATGTCTAGCAGTCATATCAAGAATCTTGGCCTCCTTATGGACATGGCGGGGTCATGTGAGCAAAATTTACTCAAGACCCTACTACGGTGTCCGGTCTTTATACGCGGTCTCACACGACCTGTCACAAAACATTATGCAGTCCTTGGTAATCGATCTTATCATTCCGCATTTTTTCTATGCTGACACTGCTTTTTATCCCCTGAGGGCCTTTGAAATAGCTAAGTTTAAAAGAGCTCTCAAGTCATGCGTAAGATATATCTTCCGTCTCAAGAGGTATTCTCATGTATCTCAGCTTCTACAGCTTTTCATGCCTGGCCTTTTTACCGAACTCTGAGCTAGTTTTATGTTTGATTCACAAAGGAAGATGGAACCTGGTTCCAAGATACATCTGTGAGCTGTTCTCATGCAGCAATTTCAATACCTCCAGGCTGATATCACAACGCACCCTTAATAGGTTTGGATCCAATGATTAAATTGGTCATGGAACCTCCCTTTGGAACTCCTTGCCTGAACCTATTAGAAATACGCGCTACGTAAAACAGTTCAAGGAATTGGCGTTAATGCATCTTCTAGACAGAACCTAAGTCCTGTTCCTATATTATCCCAAATTCAAATTCCAATTTAAAAAAAAATTTTTTTTTGAACTCAACTATTTTAGTTATTTTAGTCTAGTCGATTTTATTCTGGTAACTACATTATGTTACATTATTTACTTTATTTTATGTTATGTATGTTATTTTAGTCTATCTTATTTATGTTCATTTTATTTATCTTATTTTACTTGTTGCATTCTGTTCATTCCATTTATTTAATCATTTATTTATTCAGTTAATTTTATACGTTAACTTATTCCATTCTCTTTGTATTTTGTTTTTCTTTACTTTGTTTTAACCTTAATGTCAATTTCAGTTCAATCAATTCAATTTTAATTTCATTTTAAATATTACTATAAGTCCTCTAATTGTACCTCGTTTATAATTCTATTACTGGATAGTTTCTGTTGCAGCGAGTTTGCACGTTGTGTTTTATTTTTTTTTTATCTATTCGATGTACCTAATAACGTAGCTTAGGCTGAGGTTCTTTAATAAATGCTTTTTCTATTCTATTCTATTCTACTTATCTAAACTAGCTCTCCTATGATTCGGAATGAAAATTGAAAGAGCAAACGCAGCTCACAGGGACTTACTGCTTCATTTTGTATGCTATTTAATGCACCAGCAATAAAATTCAGTGTTAATTTCAATAGATCCATATCTCTACGAGAAATTTGTTGTCTTGTCTGTGAATGTTGAATCATGGCATGCCAAACTTGAACAATGGAGAAGGATTTTACGTTCCCAAGTATTAAAAATATCAAATAGTACCTATATGAAAATCACGTTAAATATCTTCGTGGATAAGGCACCGTTAAAAATCGATGGAACCTATATAAGTCACAGTTATGTATAATTTTACTAGAACAAATTAATGTGGATTGAAATATAGTTTTTGTACAGAAATAACAGCGAATTACATTATCAATCCTATCTGAACATACAACGATTTTTTTAATCTTAAGTCTCCCATTCACCTACAGATTATCTGCAATTCCGTCCTATATATATATTTGAATTCCACTCCACATTACAGTTCAAATCATACGATTTGATCTGCTCCTGCATGCAAGATGATACGCATGATGAGCATTACCTGGAAGAGAAGCAAGTGATATTGCCAAAATGTCCTTAGAATATCGGTTGGTAATACAGGGAATTAGATTGTTTTTAAATATAACTTTATAAATTAGAGGAGTAAAGTAACCTACATATAGGTTTCCTAACTCTACTATAACTAAATTTTCAAACAACTTAATTGAATTTTGATAAATATAATCAATAAAAATTGAATACAGTGTCATCAGTTGACCCGGTGGACGGCTTTCCGAACCAATGTAAGTATTTATATCTACACTTGTTACCACCACTTCATTCGTTTGCGAAGAACGCACTGAAAAACAGCTGATTTCTGGTGCTGGTGTAGAATTACACTTGACAGTTCTTCTGAGTTACACTTGTACCGAAGCAAAAGAATGGACCTACACTGTATTATTTGAGTTGTATAAGAGTGAATGAAACCCTACTTTGAGTTACAGAAACCACCTATTAAGCAATTCGAATGGAATTCCGATCGTGTTACTTTTCATTTTGACTCGTTTACCTGGAAATCAGTACTATTTGCGCACGGACTTCCGCTTTAGCCGTACAAAATTGCTCAAGATTCCAAGTCTTTGATTGCATTGGTAGTTGCAACTGAACGTGGAAATCTAACAGATTTCCATATAGTTATTTTCCTTATTATTTTCACATGGAATTCCCAAACTTTTCCATGGCATTTCTATATGGATTTCCTATGGATTTCAATTCTTTTCCTGCAATGAAAATGCTAAATTGAATTGTGGTGCAGAGTCAATATTTAAGAACGAGTTTCTACTTAGTCGCTCCTATAAATTATTAATTTAAGGTGAAATAAAATGCTTATATGCTACCTTGACTACTCCGGTAAACTGTAATAATCTTATTATTTTGTTTATAAGTGGCATTTGTGAACTGAAAGTGGCGTCATGTAAGCGTTTAAAAATTCTAAATCTGTGAGAGAATTCCACATCTGGAATTTTTGCTTATTGGGCAGATTTTATTACTGTTTTGTTAATGAAGGGAGTACTATAATATAATTAGCAATTAGCAACATTGGTCTCATGAGTATTACATTTGTTAAATTAGATTATGTTATTTACCTCCTTTATCTTATTCTATCGCTTTTTAAAGAAAGAATATAATTCCAACATTTATAACAAGGTTTGGCGCTATTTTATTTTCCGCCCATAATGCGGGTGCAGTTGTCCAGATCCAAAGTTGTTACAAAGCACAAAAATAATGGTGAATCGAAACGATTATGGGTTTACACTCATGTAGAATTTGAAGTTCTGGTACAACATTTATATTGATTCAAGATCCTTTCTATTCTGTATAACCACATTTGAAAGCAGTCTAAACACCGTTCAAATGCTATGCCAATTTATAACCTCAATTAGTTAAACGATTAGATTTTTCCTCTAAAAGATTTAAATAAATTTTTGTAATTAAGAGAATATACATATAAACATAAGGTACGGTTACACGTTGCAGCTTTTTAAGTTACAGTGGTGTTACATTACACGAAGTGGAATAAAGAAGTGCTCAGTCTGCAGTTTTTGCTGCGCGCAGCTCAAAAGCTGAAGAGAGAAAGGATACCCATGTAAGGAAAGCAATATCTCCCACTGAACGATTAAATATAAGGAAATATTATGGATTAGTTATTTACATAAGTTATTATTTTGCAGGTAAAATAATAATAAAAATAGCAACTATGAGTTTTGAAATTACAATTTGTTTACTTACCGCACAAATGTAAGCAACGTTTTGAGTTTCAGAGGTGTTTACAAATTGTAATCGAGTAGCGCAGCTTTTTATTGCAGTGCAGCAAACTTGTGGGTTTGAATCTAACAATATAGCTAGAGAGCAACTAACTATTAGTAAAAATTATATGCGTATTTCATTTTAAAATTTATTTCTTATTCGAAGAGTTTTTAGGGCGTTTACACATGGATGAACTAAAACGAAAACCCTGTACTACTGGAAAACGAGTATTTCCTACTAAAACTACAGCTGTCTTCTAGAACTCGATATACTGGAGAGAACAAATTGTTCTGTCGATTGACGCGAACTATTTGTACTGTTCGCTTCATATATGAAAATGTATGAGAGGCGTTCTTTTGTGTATCTTTTGTTCTGCCCTGTTTTGCGGACACAAAAGAACACAGCTTAGTTTGAATATGAATAAATAGGTAACTAAGAAAGAGGAATACGAAAAATATTTAAAAATCATTCGTAGTATGCATTTGTTTTCAATTTTAAATGGGAAGCGTAGAAGCTGGGCGCATCCAGCACTCTGGTTACTTTTTCATGTCTCTATCGAGCTTAACTGTGTCGAATTGTGGGCAGCTTTTGGCCCCGAGCTCGTGCGCTGAGTAGCAAAATGCTCGGTTAATAGATACATTCATTGACGCACGAACTAGCAAGATGCAGGAGCGTATTGCTTCTTTTCGTGTAGACACTAAGAGGGTTTTTGTTTTTGCTATCGGAATGTGAAGCCGGGGACATGTCGGAACATGTCAAAAGGTGTTAACTCCGAAGTCTCATCTTCGTGTTTTGCGCAAAGGAAGTACCAACGTCAAGATTACCAATCACAAACTTTTTCCTAACCTCTTCTTCTTTCTTTGACACTTCAAAAAAAGAACCGCGGTGCTCCTAGTTAAGAGTAGGAGCAGTTTATCCCGGGGTTAACTCAAGTAGCAAACAAAAACAGAAAGTGACAGCTTCGGGAGTCACAAGTGCCAAGTCTTTGGCAAATTTAACACAAAATGAACTTGAGGGTTAACAACGCCGAAGCAAAAACAAAAACACCCTTAGTTTTCACAAAACATGAGGGTTGCGCCTCAGAAACTTTCCGATAGATACATCCCCAAAGAAAATCAAAACTTTATTTCATGCATTTTGGGTTATATTGAGTGCAATGAGATCAATATTCACGGTATACAGAATACAAGGTATGCCCAATAAGTAGTCGTGACAGTTAACTTAACTTATGGGCGAAACAAATTAGCAAAATATAAGTAATCACATACATAGTTAATTAATTAACAATTAGTCGGAGTGACGTTATACTTTCACTTCTATTAGGCATACTACCTTGATGATCAGCACAGAAGTAAACATTTTTTTATCATATTTTGTAACACTAGATTCTAGGCTGATTTAAATTTCATACAAACAAAAAAAAAAAGGTGTGTTAGTTTCCAACCTGGCAACGTCAATTTCAAGTGTTTTTAACATTTACGTAAAGTCCCATTAAAGCAAGCATACACATAAGTTGAGCTTTTCCCACCCAATCCCAGCCCAACCACTCTCCACCACTATATCAAACTGTAAATCTCTTGCCGATGAGCTTCTTTCCAATTCCACAATCCAATGTGGTTCCAGTTAGAGACGAGACTTTTACGCGTAAAGTTGTTCGGTGAATTGAGTGCTTTCTTTGCTTAGAATTGAATGGAGTGGCGTAAGGCAAGGTATGCCTTAAATTTTGTTATTGTGAATTATTTTGAGTGAAGTGACAGTTCCGCTCACGATATTATAGTGCTAATCGAACGTGTTGAATTGAAACTTCCATCTATTTGGGTATTTACCTGAATACCTATTCTTATATCGACTAAACAAAGACGTGTTTCAATCGAAACGGTTTACTATATATTTAGATCACACAGTTATATATTTGTGTTCTTTCCATCTAAAGTGTTTACCTGGATTAAAATTTTTTCTACCTGCGGATTTAGCTGCTGAATGCGAAAAAGGTATGTTCAATCTGTAATGATTCATCTAATTATAGGCAATGCACGAGAGTGTGTAATGTGTCCCATTATAAGTACCTACTTACTTACCTACCTACCTACCTACATAACGAGAGGATCCGTCGATAACTACTTTTTAATTGTTTGCCATAACTCAAGTTCCAGTGACACTAATATGCAATGTTATGTTGCACAGCAGCAGCCATCAGGTCACTAGTACTTACAGTATAGTGTTGTGTAGTAGTATGTCGTCATCGATGAGGAATTTGGGTCAGATGTCAGAATTTTCATCATAATTTTCTACCGTTTTTTTGAGACACTCCAATGAAGTTTTCTTCCACTTTACGCGACTTATTTCTGCTATTATAGTTATTAAGCTTGTGGTCTCACCTGCTGTGCTTTCGTGATTCGGTTGTGCAGCATTTTCTGATTTATCCCCAGCTGCTATTTGCTGGTGGCTTTCGCATTTTATAGTCGACTGATTTCTTTGCGGCTGCGGAAATCTAAGATCTCTATTAGAGATCTAAATGATGTCACACTTTTTATTACTTCGCAGTTTCGTAACTTTATTCTTATGTTTTTTTCTCTCTTGATATTTTTTCCGTTTGAGAATCGATTCCAGAAGATACATTTTAATCTATTTTTAGTAATCATAAATAATTGAGGATTTCGTACAATCTGCTATGCTGTTTCAATTTTCCCTCCTTAGCATTTATTATTTACAATAATTTGGTGACTTGAGTTATGTGTAGGTATTCTGTAAATATTTCTCATTTCCTTGCTTTTTTACTTTAACAATATCTGAAAACGTTTTTCATTTCCCATCTAATAACAATGAACAAATTTAGAATGTTGTATGACTCGACACACGTTCATTCACATCATATCCATTCTTATATTATCACTTTTCAGAGAACTGCTAGGGGGTGGGTTCCTTTGAAAAATGATACAGAAATGATGAAAAAAATAATTTTCGTAGATTTTGTAGAATCACGAAATTTTGCTTGAAATAAAATTTTTTTGAACAATTTATTAAAGGTCATTGTGTATGACAACAAGTTCAATGAAGTTTGCATCTTGACAATTTTAACATAAATTATTCCTTATTCATAGGAGTATAAAACTGACTATGTACCTACATATGTATTTTCGATTCATCTAACTCGTTTCTTATTTATACATTATTGGATCCTCTTTTGTGCTGCAGGTTTTAGTTCACTGCATGAACTGCCAGTGTAAATTGGTTCTGTTAAAATGGTTCTAATTCAATTTGTTCTGGATTTCCCTGTACAATCGCGTTTAAGTAGAAGATCTAACATCTCCTTGCAATATTATAAACTTTCCGTCATAACATTAAATTACATTTTTTTTTTACATACACATTTCAAAATTCGAATTTCTGTAATTTTTGTAACCTGACGTTAACACCTGTTGTTTACTGAGTTAATTAGAATTATACTTTGGTTATTTGGTGGATTCAGTGTAAAATCGGTTGGACATTTTTATATGCTGCGAGATTTTCTTATATACATACTTACATACAACCTGCATATATATATGTAGGTTGTGTGGTTCTTATTATATCCCAGATGAAATCATATGATAGATTGGACACTCGGGCATTTTAATTTAAGATTGATGGAAGTCGGCGCAATAGCGATTGCGAATCATACATTTTGATCTTGTATCAACAACAAAATATATGAAACGGTATCGCGCTGATGTGCGTCAACCTTTATGCCTGACCGACTCCACGATAATTGTTGTAGATCAAGTTGGAAAATGAGTGAAATCAGGCAACCCTTTCGTAGAGGTCATAAACAATTTTCATTTTTCACTATATCAATTCAGAAACTGAGTACGGTTAGACCAACGCTATTTAGGACTACGTAAATTTGTAATCAATTCCTTATGTGAGGTTATGTCTACGTTTAATACAAATTTTTGTAGGTCAATACCGCATCATATACCGAATTAAAGTAGGACTAGTTTTTTGTAATGCGGCATGTTTAAGGCCACTTCATAAGTTAAAACTAGTCCTTTATCGCGGTCGGTCATTTCATGTAATCCGCTCACTTAGACTATTGGACCAGAGTAGTGTTTTTCCTTGAGACTCCGTTTTCTCTAGTGATGCTTTCCATGCATCATTGGTCTTGCAGTCTCTCGGATACATTATGGTGTTTAGTGCTCGTCTATCTCTATTAAAATCAAAGTTTACTCTTCAGTTGATTAACTCTTAACAGTGAATGAAGCGTGGCGTCGGTTCCGTCGACCTAAACAAATTTACAGTACAAAATAACTTGTTATCATATTATAAAGCAACTCATCTATACACTATAAAATATCAAATTCTGCGCTTCACTCGCATCTGTTTGTTTCGCGGGAGAGCCAAATCTCATAATTGGTCGACAATACAGTTAATTCTAAGGCTGGCCAGGTGGCGTCTATTCTTGTTACAAGTTGACGAATAGGTGCACTATTCGTCTTTTGGAAAATAAGAAGAAGAATTAAAACTAGTACATAGGGCCTGTCCGAAATGAACCATAAATATTGCGCAGGCTTTTTACTGTGTTAATTCCTTTAAAAACAAAATTATTAATGAATATCAGAATTTATAAAGCAGGCATAATTTGTGGCTACTAAAATTAATCTTTTTTTTGCTTGTCGCCAAAAATTTATAATTTTTTGGTGAATTTGATTGCATTTATGATGGTCAAGAAATATATGACTGCCTTGTAAATATGTATAACCCTAACTAATTTTGCATTTCAAAGACAAGAAAGCTTGTTTTCAAATTGATTAATGCACGCCGGGAGGTATAGATACAAGCATCAAGTAAAACAGCATAAGCTATTAACAAAACGCCAAATATCGAACTAAGCACACGAATTCGGACGGGTTAGCTTTGTCTTCGTCGAAGGGCTAGTTTAATTGGTATAGTTTTTGCGCGCCGGGCACGAAAATGAGTAGGCAAGAGGGCTGCGCGAGATAACGTGGTGTTACCCTGCGTACCCCTCTCACCAACACATTTCCGTGCGCGGCATGCAAAAACTATGCCATCTAAACTAGCCTTAAGAATTATAAGAACTGAGCTTGCTTGTTACGTCACAAGCTGTAATAACAAGACGAAGACGAAGACTTGGATTCGTACAGGCCCTAAGTGTTATGGCTCAGATCATTGTTTGAAACTTACAGTGATGAAATTTTGTGTACGACTATTTTATATGTAGTAAATTGTATTATATTGTATACGTTTGAAAATTTTCACAATCGGGTAATTCCTGGATAAGGGTTGCCATACAAATCTATTCCGATTTTTTCTTTACTTATATTGTGGAAAAGGCAAATAATAGGTCTGTTTAAGGGGGGAGCAGACCTTGTATCATGACTTCAGAGCATTGCTCTAAAGTAGGTACTGTAAATTGAACTTGACTGTGTTCCATGAGTCTGCTGTAAAGTGAACTGGAGTGACCTAGAGTAAGATTTTCTGCTCTAAATTTTTCGAAGGAGTAACTTAAAGCAGGCACTTGACAACTGTAAATTGGCACATTCAGTATGAAATGACATAGTTTTACTGAATCCCAAAATTGAATTTTGCAGATTGTCCAGTGTCGCAGAGGCTCTCATTGAGTGGAGGACCTACTTAGTGTTATTAGTTAATAGATTAAGTTTTTTTTCTTATTAGTAAAAATCGACTCTTTTAAAAGATTTTAGTGTTGACTTTTTAAGTTTCATAATTCCTCCCTCTTTGTATACCCGAAATGAATTTCTCCGTCTCGAACATTTTCACAAAACCTTTTGAGCATACTTGCAAAATGCCCGCGCCACTGACAATTCAGCAAAAAAATCTTAAAAATCGAAAAATGTCACAGCATTCATAAGTCACAATGCTTTACCGAAACTAGCAAGCTGATAAAATTTAGAAAACTGAAAAATCGGAAACGCTCTCTGAATGTACTCAGCAAAACTGTAACGATTGGCTAGGTAATTAACCACTTACCAGTTCAATTTTGTCAAGAGAAGGACACCAAAAATTGTCTAGTTTTTTTTATTTCCAAATTAAATTATACAGTTCATTTTAAAATAATTAGTCAAAAAAGTTCATTAAAAAAAAACATTTAAATAGCAGTTAATATACAGGATATTTCCTCCATGGTGGTCCATAGAGGAGTAGGTGATAGTACTCACCTAGACAAGCAAAAAATTGTATGGCAAGCGGTGGGCCATATCGACCGTTTCGGAGTTACTGGGTGATTAAGAAAAAAGCTAGTTTTTCACAAAACACCCTCTATCTTCAAAACTGCAGGGCTTATGGTCACAGTTAAGAGCTCACTGTATGTAGAGCTTTATTTTCAACGACTGCTCAACCAACCCCATACCCTTATCCCCTCAAGAATTATGGTTATCTAAACTAAAAATTTTGGATTTTGTTATTTTTTTTTTAAATTTTAACCTCTTATTATTCTTGCAAAATGGTCGTTAACAACTTTGTTTTATATAAACTGTAAACTGTAGACTCTCTTCTTTAATTTGATCTATTACACCCGATATGTTAACTGTACCCGTTAAACAGTTATTAACTCAATGTTTGTATTAAGATTTCTCAAGATTTTCTTTTTAATAGCTTCGAGATTGTGATATTCTTTTGATCAAGGAAGTTGAAAATAATTTAGCTGCTGAGGCTGCTTTTTCGTAACAATTTATTTGAGATGTTACTAAAATCTTAAATATCTCACTATGAAATTACTGAAAGATTCATATTTTTTCTCATTTTCCGACATAACAATTTTCATCTCTATCTAGAAATTTGTACATCTAGAATTTTCCATAGAAACTTCCATTCTTTTCCTCTTTTATTATAATGCTTGCATCACATCTCTTATTGTATGGAAGCATAGTTTCATATTCTGAAGACAAGAAAATTTCAAAATGTTTCAGTGCTTGTATAAATATTGAAGTACCCTGGGGAGCTGAGTTTTCATTTGAAAGAAGGGAAAAAACTTCTCTCTATACCACACACAAGAAGGCAAAATTAATTTTGCACCTGCCTCCTATGCCTAAAAAGTTTAGTATTTACGGATCCTTTATTTTTTTTTTTAGCAATTTCACAACTTTTGAGATTGATTTAAAGTGTTTTATGAAATCCCAAGTCTTTTAATTTTGAGACAAGATTTAAATTAAAATATTTGAGGCTACTTTTTTTTATAGTTAAAAGGGCAGTACATGTTTAGTAAAAAAAAATATAAGGCGAATGTTATTCAATTCAGATAAAGTTTCAAAGGCCTTGGTAATTGGTGATTTTTTTTAAGATTTCGCTAAAGTTCTTGCAACTGGTAATGTCATAAATATTCTTGGTAGATAAGGCTCTTGAAAAGGTTAAGTTAAAAGTGGGGGCAACTAGGCCACTAAGGCCATGGGGATACAGCGGCCAGAATTAATCTATTTTGTCCACCCCTCAAGCGGTTAGGCTAAATCAAGCCTTTTTTACGAGCTCGATTATCCCATTATTACTACACGGGCAGACACGTACCAGAACAGACAAAATATTCTCCGCGAGAATGTCCTCCGGAAACGGCCCGACCCGTGTTTGTGTCGATTACGTTACGTTATATATGAAAGCTCTTATACATAAAGATTAAAGAATACTTGCCGTGTCTGCCACGATACTTACCTGTAAATATGAACGGACCTTTAAGTTGCAAGCGTAGGACACTCACATATGATTTTATGTTTGGAAGTTTCATCTTCCTCGTCGCATAGTCGACACATTTCGTTGTTGGATTTGCCTATATTTTTAAATAATAACGGAAGAGGCTATGTACAGTGATTAATAAACAGCCTGAGTGATTGTCTGCAAAGATCAATTAGTTTCCGTGTATGTAGAGGAGAGTGGGTGCAGAATTCTTCTCTTGCCCCAAACTGGGAGCGCTACGTCAGAGTGGATCTAGTTTCCTATCTTCCATTTTTTTTTTATATACATAAATTATATTACGCTTTACTATAGTTAAAAATTTACAATTGAAATTGACTCTGGAAATCTACAAGACTTTTGGTAGCATTGATTATGCAAAACAACAAACAAACTTTCGTTAGAAGGCAGTTAAGTACAGATGAAAACGACATTTAATGGGTATTTTGACTATGATACATTAAGATAATGTTGTCAGTTGTATACTGAGAACTTATTTTCACCGTCTATCGTGATTTGAAGCCAAACCATCTTGAAACATTTATGGTTAACGGCAAAGCCGTCTTGATCAAATCATAGTAAAATAAGTTAATCTGCTCTCCTGGGTGGGTTTTGCTATTAAATTAATTGTGAGCTCTGAGTTTATTAAATATAAATGGTGGTCCTCACGGCACGATGCTGGAACCACAAATTTTTTTAGCTTGTTCATAGGAAATTAAAGTATATAAGTTTATATACATTCCTATAGTGAAGTTATTGCAGTTTACCGAATAGATACAAATTGGAATGTTCTATTTTATTTTATTTGCTTTATAAGGTTACTTTCCTTAGTTTAGAAAATGTACGCTAAAATTACGTAACTTGCTTCGATTATACCGTTGTTCTGTGAATTACTTAGGCGGCTTTGAGATTTCCTTGAGTAGGAATCGGTGCTTGTCATATCTTAGAAAATAAAGGCAGAAACACATCCAAGCAAGTCTCAGGCTTCCTCGCAGCTCGCCTCAAGGCTTGTCTCAGTGAATTGAAAACACAATGATACTACTAGGCTCGGTGCTGTCATTGTAATTTTGATAGTATATCTGTTGAGAGAAGTAGGCCTGAGAGAGAAAAATTTCCAAGATTGAGTAAAGCGCCTTGAGGCTTGCTGCTGGCTTGGTTTTGTGCTGCAATACTTAAAAACCGAGGAAGCCTCGAGCCCCGGATGTGTTTCTGCCATAATATAAAGAAATACATGCCATGCTATAAAAACCTACGTGAAATGAGCTAGAAAGAGAGGCAGTATCGAATAAATATTTGTGTTTGATGTTTTCTGTTTACATTTCTTCGAAAATTTGACACAGCTTCAATTCTCCGAGGTGAATGCTGTATGCAAAACTGTCCCACATTTATTGAACTTAATAGTTACTAATTGATTCAATCAATTGTAACAAAAAAAAGTTATCATTACTATAATGGTGAATATCTCAAATGATATTGAGAAGTTCTTAAGTGATGTAACAGCGTTAAATCTACGCAAACATCCTAATAATTCTTTCATTATTTTCTGCTTAATTTTTTAAATTATTTATTTTCTTTTAATATGGCAGCGATAACTTGATTCTTCGTTATAAAATTTCAAATTTGTTAGGAGGTAACCAAATTGATATCTAAATGTTCTGTTAAAAATGTTTTGGGTTGGGTGTTGTGCTATAGTAATAGTACATCGCTGTTATTTGGACAATATAACAAATGATTCGTCATTTTCTAATCAAACTCTTGGGGCTTTTATAAAGTTATCTTCGTTACATGTGGTCGAGTTATATCTTCGTAAAACAGAACTTGATGTCTGTCGAATAAAGATGAATGTTTTTGTTCAAAGACAAATCTCAAATTGTCTCTTTGTCATTCTTGTATTTTTAGCTTTTTAATTCTGTTCAGTTTTATTTCTTATTTACCGCCTCGTGATTTATAATGTGGTTTAGCTTTCTTTCATTATTTCAGACAAGCTATTGAGACCTATGTAAATAAGGTGAAGTGATAAGAAACTATATTTATTCCAGATTTAATCTATTTAATCAGATTAAGAACACTCGAAATGGAAAATATCTGCTTAAAGCTAAATAATTTTTCAGAAGATTTAACGCGAGAAGGTAGAAATCTCGAATTAATTTGATTAATTTTTCTTCCCAACCGATTTACACATATCAATGTCAATGATTCACTCATTGCGGGTGGATCTGCCATATGTCCCGGTCTGGAATTCAATAAAATTTTAAGATTTTTGGGTAATTGGGTAATTTTGGTAATGTGTTCGTATATTATGTAAATCTAATCCTAGTCGCAATCGCAACTCCAAATATGTCTACCATTTCTGCAACTCGAGTTCAATTTCTGGCAAAAATTATTGATTGAAAAATGCATAGATTAGCAGGAAATATTTGTAACATATTATTGTTAATTGAACTAGGTAATTTCACAACGATTAAAGTTGACAACATTAAATTCAATAAAAATTTATAACGTTTACTACATAAATTTGAAAACTTTCGTAGGGAGCTTGTAGAAGTACTGTAGGGATTATGTAGTGTAAACTGACAGCGACTAAAATCACATAATACAAATGTAAAAATACTAATCTTCGATTTCAAATTAATACTTGTGAATGTAAAATAATTACTCATCTATTATCAAGCCATCTCAACTCAAGGAATAAATTCCTGGCTGTGGCCAAAAGTATAAAGCACCTCTACCAAATTTGAAGTAAGAAATAAAAACTCAAAAGTAAATAAATGAAAAAAATAATCTTAATATAAAATAGAATTTATTTTTAAATGTTAATACTGGGCCCGCTTTTGGCATTTATAACGGTCAAGGCTCACACTTGTTCATAGCACACACTAATTTTCTGCATTCAAAAATGGGTAAATTTTCCATTCCTGTCTCAAGGCGGACTTTAAATTTAAACCACCCATTCATGCTACGATCCTTGATTTTTTTTTCTAAATTGACCACAATTGCTCGTTGTGATTTAGATCTTCAAGCTGAGCAGACTTGTAAAAAACTCGGATATCCTTCTTTGCAAGTCAGTCCCTGTGTCGAAATAAAATCGAAGAACGATCCGTATGTAGCTGTTACTGTTCATTCGCCTTTTGCATGCAAGCAGTTCTTCGAGGCCTCCTGCCACCAAACAACTCCAATCATTACACTGCTGCCGCAATGTTTTACAGTAGGCATCACGCAATGAGGACGATACGCTTCTCCAGTTCTCCTTCGAATGGGTCATCCCAGACGAGTATTCTTGATGCAGTGTGCATACCGGTTTTCTAGGGAAGGGGTAAAAGAAGCAGAGAGAAATCTACAATTCTTCTGCACTTTGGAAAGAAATTTTGCATCAAAACTCAAACAGTATTCACTTGTTGTGCCGCACTAATACAACAGCAACAAAATATTTCTTGTTTAGAAGGGTCCGAAAATTCACGTCCTAGTTCTCAACTCGAAATGAAATAATGCACGCACACATTCAGTCCCCTATTCCTATATGAGTGGAAGTCTGCAGCAAGAATACCCGTTTGGAGGCGCCTACTCTGTTGTTAAACCGATATACATACTGCATCAAGAATACTCGTCTGGGATGGCCCAATGAACAGCGGCAGAGGTCCCGTATATCTGTAAGATTATTAAATTCCACGTAAAGCTTCTATTTCGCTTTTTACAAACCATAACTTAACCACACCCGTTTCTTTTAATGGAGCATTCATTTCTGATTCACCGTCACTAAGCATTCTTGGCATTAATATTTCCAGTAAGTTAAACTGGACAGATCACATCTTCTCTGTTGCCAAAGAAGCATCGAAATGTCTTGGATTTCTGAAAAGGTGTAAGAAATATTTCAGCCCGTCAAATCTAGCGCTCCTCTACAAGTCCTACATTAGACCTAGAATGGAATACAACTCCCATATATGGGCCGGGCTGGTCGCACAGCCTTAGCTTCATTGGATATTGTCCAAAAGAGAGCCTTCAAGCTCATTGGCGATTTGGCAATAACTTGTCATATCGACTCACTCGAGCACCGCCGCAATATTGGATGCCTTTCGCTCCTTTATCGCTATATGCATGGTCAATATTCTGATGAAATATCTAGTCTAATCCCTTGTAGAATGATTCGCGCACATCCTTTAACCCTTCAAATTACTTTC
Organism: Dioctria linearis; assembly: GCA_963930735.1. Classification (NCBI taxonomy): domain Eukaryota; kingdom Metazoa; phylum Arthropoda; class Insecta; order Diptera; family Asilidae; genus Dioctria; species Dioctria linearis. Next base: position 43,703,317 of record OZ005740.1, read on the forward strand.
AGCCGTACAGTAAAATTCCGAGATGCTTTTTTATCCCGAACAGTGCGAATGTGGAACAGCTTACCATCTTCTGTTTTTCCTCCGGCATACAATCTGCGGAAGTTTAAGGGCGACATACATCGGCACCTCCGCCACTTTCCTCATATCCCCTAATCCTTTCCCTATCTCCTTCCTGCCATGCTGTGCTTTGCATCATAGGTATCCCCTGAGCTTGGCTTAAAAAAAAAAAAAAAAAATTATTTTCGGGTGTTTCTCAAAAGAAAATAATAAATAAAAACTAACCTCAAAATTGGATTTGTCTGACCAAACGAATTTTTGTAAAATTTTGACCAACCCTTGTCAGTCCAGTTCTTATGCTCATGGGCACATTTCAATCGTTTTTTATTGTTTCTCTCTGAGAACTACGGCCTTTTTCTAGCTTTGCAAACTTTTAAACCAGATTTGGAAAAAGCGTCCTCCGACCACTTCGAGTGGAAATTGTAATCTCTTGTTTGTTAAGGAAGTTAGTAGTGAACTAAGTGGGCTTTTTTCGGATTTTCAGCGGGTTCGCATATCATTTGCCAATCTTGACGTACCGAAGTGAGACGATTCCTGTCCGAGCGTGCCTTAGAATTCCGAGTCTTTTTAAATCGTTTTATGTAAATTGAATTGCATAAGAGTCCAAGAGGACCCTTTTTTTTTTTTACCTTACTAAATCCTTGCACTTTTGGCGTATTACCTTCTCAACACAATTTTGAATAAAAACTTTCACAAAAACCAGCGTGAAATACTTCTTATCAAGAATGTTTTGCTGTTTTTTCAAATATTGTGTGTTATGTTAATGTAAATTTCTCCTCGTCAATCTCTGCTACTAGTTTTTTTATTTTGTTTTGTATGATGTTCATCAGCTCACATGGTCTTTATTGTATCTACAGATCTAATGATGGATTATCAATAATCATGATAAACCTATTATCGTGAGATGATGACCCATTACATACAAAACTATTGTGCTATCGTTACTGTACATTTTTTTTCTAATAAGGTTTTAATTTATCCTCATAGAAGAAATTAAATTCTGAATTTCAATAGCCAGCTAAAAACGGACCACGATTATTCACTGTCAATCAAATTTTGCGGTGCTTTAAACAAATCAATTATAGGCGTTAAAGAAAAGAACAAATTTCTCTTCTTATTAAGTATAATTTAGTTGGAAATTTCTCTTGTTGAATAAAGCTTGGAGAGGAGCACCCTATGGTGATATGTGAGGTAATTCAAGTATGAACTAAGAAATTATTTCTTCTTTCAAGACTATGTGTGATGAATTACGGCTTGCCATGTGCCCTCTATTCTTCCATTTTGAATGAAATGACCTGTTGGTGCGAGAATGAACTTGCATTTTTTTTTAACCTTTCTACATTTTATGAAGCTGTCAGATATGTTAGATATTACCACAGCAATTTTAAATCCACTACAAGACAGAGAATTATTAAAATGCCCCCTATGCAAATATTGACATTCGAAGGAATATTACTATTAAGAGTGGTTCTTTTGAAAAATCAATTAACAGCTTAACTATAGGTGTACATATATTGAAGAAAGTTTACTCATCTTGTATGTAAATATTTTTACTTAAAATTTCTTGGCTTGCTTAAATTGTTTAAGATCTTGCCGAAATGTTTTCCGGAAACAGTCTGATGCCTTTATAAATAGTTGAAAGGATGTCTATGTCTATTCACTTTGTAATGGCAATATAAATCAATTTCCTGTGTATATGCAAATGTATAATACATTTTTGTTAAGGCTAAAAGCCTGTAATTAATATAATTATAAAAGGAAATTTAAAACGAAAAAAAAAACATATTTTTACATGTATTTCTTCTATAGTCCAGCAATCTTAAGTATAAATTTAGTTTCCTGTCATCGTCATGGACGGCTTTTACTATACCTAAGTACATTGTCTTTTTTATTTATATTCCTCAAAAGAAATATTGAAGATATGAAATAATGTCGTGTGCTTTTGCACTCAGTGAGCTACAACAGGCTGCATTATAAAACTTTCAGGTGCCTTAAGTTTATAAAACTAACGAGACGTGAAATTCCAATTTATTTACAAACATCTCAGATTAGATATCTACGTCCTTCGTGCAATTTATAAAATATTCGTAAGATTTTTATGGGGCATTTTTTTGAAGCAATAATTATCAGAACGATTTGAGTGTGTAGAACCATAGATGGTACAAGATTAAGAACTAAATAGATATAGATTTTGGCTGGTGGTATATTTCGGTATGGACCACAAGATGACAAATGTTAGAGTGTCTAGTGATTCATATTTTCTTGCATCTGTCGTGTTGAAGGGGTCGACTAAATGTACGAGTATGTAAAACCTATTAAAGCAACATTTGCTCTAGGCGCGCTCTAAATCATGATTTTGTCCATTCTGGAATGCATCAGCCATTTCACAATTTGAATACTCTGTTGCGATACCTAGATCTATGATAAAACTACGCATTTTAACAACGATATTCCACAAAATCAGTTTAAAACTGGACCGTTTTGTTTTTTTAAATTTTTTGCTATAAAATTTCGAGAAATTTTGTTAAATTTTTTAATTTCGTATAATGTTTTACACATTCTAATCGAATCGAGTTTTTTATGTTTTCAGATTTAAGTTGATCAACATAGTAATTGATACCCATGGTTATCACAAAGTATTCTCTATACAGGGTGTTCCGTGAGTAGGTGCCCATAGATAGCCATGTCGAGAAGAAGAAAAAATCTATGGGGAAGGGGTAGCAAAATACGTCCTTTCGGAGTTTAGAAGAGATTTGTGATTTTGGATATTTTTTTTCCTAACACTGCCTAACTGTATAACAATACAACACCCTATGATGGTCATTCCATCTCAGATGATAGTGAACCGTCTATGCTTTTCAACGAATATATAACATATCTCCATTCACCTCAAGCCGGTAGTTATAGGGCGTTATAACGTACATGAAAGATGCCACCGTTTTCGAGATGAAGCTATTTATACTAAATTTTTCATTCCATTTGTAACGCATAGAAACAATACTGGTAGAGCAAAATGGGTTGGACGCATAATATTGAAAGTTATTTTGATTTTTGTATATCCGGCCGTCTGTCCTCTCGATAACTCGAGAGCGCGTTTACATAGGAAGATAAATAAAAAAAAATATATACATATATACAGGGTGATTCAGATCAAGATACCTTCCAGTATACCACGCGATTCCTTGAGGTAAGCTGATCAAAAAATTGTTCCACACACCCCCCCCCCCCCCATTCATTTTTCACTATATCTTTGGGTACTGCCTAGCAACCTGTCGACGGAGAGAGCTGAAACATTGTGTTTTCAAAGCTATAGTAACAAGTAACATTTGTTTCAAAAATGGACTAAATTGTTTTACATTTATATATTTGCACACTGCCTGAGAACGCGTCGACGTAGAGAGCTGAATTTTTTTCACTTTTATACTCGAATTTCCTCTTAAACCGTCTTAACTTTTTGTATACATCTTTTCTTCTCTATTTTTCAACCGTATAATATTATTTGATTCACTTTTCGTTTAGCATAACGAGTTAAACCCATTCATTAAATAACGAAGGGTATGCGTTCGGTATATGCATTGGGATTTCAAGAATACCACGTCCACATACATGTGTCGATTTCAAATGCTTTTTGCAGCATAAACAATACTGAATCTGCCTTTCGTTATTCAAGAATAGCGCCCCCGGCCTCTTGCACAAAAATACATATTTTTTACTCATGGTCATGTGTAAATTACATTAGATTTGGAATTGAGCGGGGCGGGTGGCCCTGCACTGCAACCGTTTATTGGCTTATTGTGCACCGCTTTCTTTATAGTTCATCCAACAATCCCGCTCTTCTTAGAAAGAGTAGTATTTTTATACCCTAGATGAAATCTATAGGGGTATACTAAGTTTGTCATTCCGTTTGTAACACCTCGAAATAATGAAGGTAGAGCAAAATGGAGTGCACGCATAAAATTAAAAGTTATTTTGATTTTTGCATGTCCGTCCGTCCGTCCGTCCGTCTGTCTGTCTGTGTGCAAGATAACTCGAGAACGCGTATACTTAGAGAGCTGAAATTTTGTACACGGACTTTAAAAAAAAAAGTAAAATAAAGTTTGAAAATGGGACAAATCGGGCAACTCATTCGTGGGGTTGCCATATAAAAATTTCGTTTTCGCTATGTATTTGGACACTGCCTGAGAACGCGTCGACGTAGAGAGCTCAAATTTCGTACATGATGTTTTTGCTGCATTAGCAAATAAAATGTTAAAAATGGACTAAATCGGGCAACTCCTTCTTGGTGTTTCCATATTAAAATTTAGGTATGTTACGTATACTTTGAAAACGATCAGTCCAAGACATTTTTATTGTACTAAAAATTTCTGCAGAATATGAAATCCCATAAAATTGGTTATAATCATTTTTTCTGTGCGACAAAACGTTCTACAAATATATGCGAAAAACAACTTCAAAAATCAAACTTGAATAAATCGGTGACCATACGAAATTTAATACGGGCATTCATCTAGGGTATCATAAGAATTGGTCTTACACCAATTCTAGATTTTTTACTTTTTTTAAATGAGATTTCCTCAAAGTCGGCAAGCTTCAGGAAATATGAGCCAAAGGCCTGGACTCTACATTGTGCAATGGCTTCGAATTCGCATAGGACGTGCTCCGATGTTTCATCCTCTTTGAGACAACATATCCGCCTATCCGATGCATGTGTTTGTTTAGTTTTCAGTGTCCAGTTGGGACTCCTGTGACGATTCTGAGTTGATTCAAAAAAAAAAATCTTAAAAGATCCTGATTCTTCTTTGGTGAAGGTCCTTTGATGAATATTTTGGCTTGTCTGGAGCCTATCATTGAAGTCCTTCATTTAGTTCTGGATCCAGTTTTAGAAGGTAAGCTTCACGGTGTTGTAAGAAATTCCACAAAATGATTCCGGTCCTATGAGGGGGCATGGATGCTCCTTTTTTGGCCAGTAAGTCTGTCTTATCATTTCCCTCAATTCCCGAGTGTCTTGGCACCCACAGAAGTATTAGGGGGTTCCTTGTGCCAAGGTTTGTTAATGCTTGAATGCATTCCCACACTAACTACGTTTTGACCTCAAGTTATGAGACGCCTATCTGTATAGGTATGTATATATATTTTTGTTAGTATAGGATCGACTGAGGTTTTCGTATGCACATCTGATGATGGCATATACTTCTGCCTGGAATATTAGGCGTATAGGCTTTAATACATATAAACTTGAATAAATCGGTGACCATACGAAATTTAATACGGGCATTCATCTAGGGTATCATAAGAATTGGTCTTACACCAATTCTAGATTTTTTACTTGTTTTTAAATGAGATTTCCTCAAAGTCGGCAAGCTTCAGGAAATATGAGCCAAAGGCCTGGACTCTACATTGTGCAATGGCTTCGAATTCGCATAGGACGTGCTCCGATGTTTCATCCTCTTTGAGACAACATATCCGCCTATCCGATGCATGTGTTTGTTTAGTTTTCAGTGTCCAGTTGGGACTCCTGTGACGATTCTGAGTTGATTAAAAAAAAAAAATCTTAAAAGATCCTGATTCTTCTTTGGTGAAGGTCCTTTGATGAATATTTTGGCTTGTCTGGAGCCTATCATTGAAGTCCTTCATTTAGTTCTGGATCCAGTTTTAGAAGGTAAGCTTCACGGTGTTGTAAGAAATTCCACAAAATGATTCCGGTCCTATGAGGGGGCATGGATGCTCCTTTTTTGGCCAGTAAGTCTGTCTTATCATTTCCCTCAATTCCCGAGTGTCTTGGCACCCACAGAAGTATTAGGGGGTTCCTTGTGCCAAGGTTTGTTAATGCTTGAATGCATTCCCACACTAACTACGTTTTGACCTCAAGTTATGAGACGCCTATCTGTATAGGTATGTATATATATTTTTGTTAGTATAGGATCGACTGAGGTTTTCGTATGCACATCTGATGATGGCATATACTTCTGCCTGGAATATTAGGCGTATAGGCTTTAATACATATAAGCTCTTTGCTTTACACCGTATATTGCTACTCCTTTCCCGGTTTTGGAACCGTCGGTGTACCAGATTAAGGCTTCATTTTCTAGATTTATATGTATTTCTTCCATATTTGATATCTTTATTTTGAGAGGCAGACAGAGGTTGTGTTTAACGACCATTCTATCTGATATCATAGCCAGTATTGGATTAATAGTGTCTCTAGAGCGCTAATAGATGTTGTGCGCATGACACAAGTTACACTTAGACAGACCATTCTTTGGAGCTTGTTTAGCTTCTTAATGACTGTCCTTTGTGTACATTTTTTCCACCATGCTGTAGCAGCATAGGTGATCATGGGTGTGAAAATTGCCTGGTATAGCCAAATTATTAGGTTTGGATTGAGTCCCCATGTTGAGCCAGCCAGTTTTCTGCAGTTCCACAACGTTAGTGTACTTTTCTGAACTAGCTTATCTATATGCTTGGTCCAACTGAGGTTATCGAGGGTCATTCCAAGATATTTAGCATCTTTGGACATAGGGACCTCCGTGCCTTCTTCTGGTAAAGGATATAATTGTTGTCTTGGTGGGGTTGATCGATAGCTTGTGTACAGCACAAGAGGATGTGTAACTTCTATATGAAATCTGATTTTCAGGTTAAGCTGATTGCTGTTATCAAGTGAATGTAAAAGTGATCATTATATATATATATTTTTTTTTTTTTGAAAAACTCACCGTTTCCAAGATATCGATATGCTGAAATCACGAAATTTTATGTGATATATATGAAAGACAAGAAGCAAAAAAGGTGGGAAACTCTTAATGAAAACTTGTCGATATCTCTAAGAAACCAATGAAAAAATTTCAATAGAATAGGCTAACTCAAAAGTACCTATGCCTATTTGTGAAAAAAAAGGTAGATAAGCTTAGTCTAAAATTAGTAACTTTAAAGAATGGTCACTCAACGTCATTACACCATACCCCATTTATTTCAATTTCGACAATTGGTCTATCGAGGTAGCATTTTCGAGATAAGTCCACTGAACACCATCAATGAATCACCCGAGATGTTTACGTACCGATTAACATCTTTGTATAGGGTAATTGCTTGTGCAAGTTTCAATGGCATGAATTTCTTATAAAGAATTAGTTTAGATCTTGACCACTAAACTTTCACGTTGACCATATTTTCTTTCCTTGATCCGTCTGCTGGTACACAAATGTCATCATAGGAACTGCGGTCCACTGTTAATTAATCGAGGATCTAGGTATAATGTACTTGTGTAATACTATCTTAAAAAATTGGATGGATTGGATAAACATAATTAAAAATCTCTTGTTGTACTATTTCTGTTTCGATAATTTGAATATGAATTTATATGCAATCAAGCGATAGGGTTTAAGTTGTTCTTTCACAATCTACCTTAATCATTATGGATGCCCCAGAATTTCATACAAATACTTATCTAAAATAACAAGGTATAATTGAATAAAATATTTAGTCAAAAAGAGATATGAGTGTATGCACATAATTATAAGATAGGTAGAGAAAATACCTGTATTTCGCTTATTTATAACCATGCAGGGAATGTTGAATACAAAGTCGATTATAGGTTTGAGATAAAACTAGATTACATATGTTTCAAAAACATTGGTTTTCAGAATTCTTTCTATTCATGATATGATCATGTATGTTCGCTTCATACATACATACATCTATCTAACAATATTCTCGAACGAGTGAAATGACATCATTGCAAAGATCAAATTTATTATTAGTCTCAATTAATGTACATATGTACATACATACGTATATACATACATACGTATGTATATACATATTTGTCATTCAAAATCAACTATGTGTCTAAATTTTTGGCAATTACAGTACCGGACAAAGCACTTTGTTCTGCACAGCACAGCGATCAAAGGCAATTTAAAAAAATTCACTGAAAACCGCCAGCCTAGAGAGAGCGTGTATTTTTTATACTTCGGTACAATAAAATCGTACCAAGTTTTACCATTAGATTTCCTTTTTTTGTTACTTACAAACCGTCTACATAACTTTGATTGTTATAAAAATAATACTAGACATTGCCACAGTTTTTTTTCTCGGTTTGTTAAGATCAATAAATATTAATAAAAGCAGCTAAAAATATAATGCCTACATATTTCCCTTCATTTCCCATAAGCAAGAATTTATTCGTTTTTTCTTCTCTTCAACGCCCTCGGTTTTTTTATGTTTTCAGAAATGTTTTATTTATTTGGAACTATGTTTGCTTCACTTTTACTTTTTATGAGGTAGTAAAAAAGCTAATTGTTAGAGAATAGCTTGGAATTAAAAATAAACGAGTTATCGTTCATTGTAACCGGACCACGTAAATCTTGTATGGTTTTATATTTTTATGAACCTTGAAATAAATATTTTATTTTTTCGGTTGAGAAACTTTTAAGAAGCACAACATTTTACCGTCTGACTCGCCTTTATTTACTTTTCTAGACTATCGCTTTAAAATAAAATATTTCGCTTTGAAAATGTTGAATTTTTGCCAAGATTTCAATAACTAGAAGCATTCATAAAATTTGTGCAGGCTCCATGTGGTTTTGTTTTTGGGATTAAGACATGAAAAATTCCAGACGCATTTCAAGTGCTTTTGATCTATATACAATACTTTGTTTTGTAGTTGCGTAATGCATTTTCTATTTTGTAAATTAAAAACTTAATTTTTTCTTATCGTTAGCATTTTTTCTCATCATCAAAGTATGACCACCGCCCAAATTAATTATGAAATTTTTTTATTCATGGTCACTGATTCTGTATGAGGCTCGCAAATTGTACAGACGCAATCGTAATCGACATGCTGTGTCTGTCTGTCTGTTCAGAAAATCAATATTAAACGGAAATTATTTTTTTCTGAATTTTCTTTATCTATCTCCGTTCATGTGTTGGAAGAATTTAAGCGTTATCATATCTGAAAATATGTATATGTAATCAATAGAGACATAAAAAGAAGTAAAGTAAAGAAATTTTATGTCTGATTTTATTAGACGTGTCCAGCTGATTTTTTAGACTAAGAACGAGTATAAAAATTCAAAGAATTCCTTAAATTTACAGGATTAAGCTAGGGTCGAGAAAATCAAGTTCTTGGATAAGAGGGAAGAGGGGAGGATAATAGATATATAATCGTTTGATCTCAGTCTCAAATGTTCTCCTCCTCCCCTCCATTTCCAACGAATGATTCCAAAAAATGTAAATTTAAAAATTTTAGCTCTGTTAAAAAAAACATAATACACAGAGACACAATCAACACCAGTTTTTCATATCCAATTCAATAAGCGCAAAACCTTTGTACCCAATATGAAATCCTTTCTGGCTTTGTTAATTTGAATGAGCATTTCGAGGAATTTTAGCTGTATTTGTTGAAGAAAATATCGAAAAAATGCAAAATGTGTTATATTTTGCGTGCAAGTTGATCGAGATGAATAAATTGTTATTCTAAAAAAAGAAGAATAGTTTGGTATAAAAACCTGTAGCTCTTTCGTATTGATATTTACGGAACAGAAGAAAGAAGAAAAAAATTTACTTGCGTGTCAAACTTATAAACGGATTTGAAACTTTCCGTTCTCTCGAAAACGAATACAACCTGTGTTTTTTGTCAATTTTTGGAAATTTCATTTATTTTAGACTGCGAAAATTGCTCCTTATTTGTTGATTAGCTATTACTAAGAACTAGGTTAAGTTATGTTTGGTTTGGTTAGGTTAGGTTAGAGGGGGCCATCGCGCGAACTCCTGCACCATCACTTGCACCATTTGTGGTCCATTGTGATACCACCTTATTGGGACCTTACCTGGGAAAGATACCTCAAATTTAGAGGGTGCGCTGAAACCAGCGACAAGAGTTAATGAACCTTACAGATCCGCCAAATAAGTAGCTGCCGAGCGATTTCCTCCTACGTTTGGCAAGGTTAGGGCATTCACACAGCAGATGCTGAACGTTTTCAACCTCTTCCTCATCCGTACGGCTTTTGCAGAAGTCATTATATGGAGCTTGCATGCGCTCTGCATGCTTACCAAAGAGGCAGTGATTCGTAATAACTGCGATAAATTTACGCACACCATTACGGTTCCTCACAGCTACTTCGTTGCGCAAGGCGCGATATAATGGTGTTCGAGTTCAGGGCCTTGATTGCAGCTTGGCTGCCAATACAAATCCTAAAACTCGCGCACTGGGTACAACATAAGTTATTTCCAGCAGCCTTGCTGCTTTGCTAATAGCCAGAACCTCCGCTTGGAAACACACTACAATAGTCTGATAAACACTCTAAATATGTCGTCCGAAGCTATCGGATCAGGTCAGTAATGTAGCTATCCTATTTCATATCTTTACAATCATCTACTTTTCAACTTTTAGGACCAAGTTCCTAAACACACATCTTCAAAGCGCTATGTGCTCGATTGTGATAAACATGTATAATTCTGAAGAGTTTCTGTCTCAATCCTTTTGCACTGATGCCCCGAGGCACGAAGGTACAAAATTTAGCCTGTCTTCTGTGTCGGAAACATCATCTTTACTGTTTGTGGTAATTTTTCGAAAAGTAAATTTTTTTTTGTTAACTGTACTAACACCAACGCCTAGGCTTGTTTTGAATAAGTTTTCTTGTTACTTCTTGTTTTTGTCTGCCAAAGGCACTTTTGTCTTTTTCCTGTATTTCATATAGATATTTGTCTAGTTTGCTGAGAGGCTGAATTTGAATTCTGGTCTCTATTAAAGTTTTTAAATAGTTCATGCATTCTAATATAAATTCTTAGTAAAACAAACACCTTAAGGAGGAGGGGATGGTCAGTAAAATACATTTTTCATTAAGTGTGCTAACTAAAATTTGGTTTTAGTAACTCAGAAGTATCTATTTATTTTTCCCTGACGGGAATCGAACCCACACTTGTTAGAATCGGTCAAAGATGGAGAATAGAAGAATTTTAAGAACTTTTATTTTTAACGCTTCTAAATCAAATCATAAATACAAGAGAGAAAAACAACCGCCTCGTCCTGTGTTTAAAACCGGGACCTTCCGCTTGCCGGGCGACTGCTCCGACCACCATCAGAAATATCTAAACTTATTTTAAGTTTATTTTTTTTTAGTTTATTTTTATTTTTGAGAACCGAATGAATGTATGAGATGGAAAAATTATGACGCGCGGCTACCCTGTTATACGACGAATTGTTGGTTGTTCGGTAGATGTTGGCAGTCATAATTTTATTAGCCGACGAGTTTTCCATATAGCGAATTTGTTAGCATGTTTGGGGGTTAACGGATGAAGAACATTATAATACCTTGTAACTTCGAAATCGAAGAGGCAACGCTCTGTTTTGGCTTTCTTTATGATTGGCAGAAGTTATAATTTTTTTTGCTGTACAAAACTCCATTTCCGAAATTCGTTGGCTTAGAAATATTATAATCCTTTAGGTAGGTAGGTAGCATAAACAGTCAGGGACAGACAAGAACTAATAATTTTTAGTGAAGGGAACGCAAAAGTGAAATACTGAATTTAGAATCAATTTCTTGTCCATTTAAATAGTAAAAATCACGAAAAACATGAACATGGACGTCATTTTCTGATTAAAAAATTTGCAAATATAAACTATAAGATTTTAAAAATCACAAATTATTGAGCTTTTTGTATTGTAAAAGTTCTTTTTTTGTATTAAAGAATATTCAACAGGAAAAGCTGTAAAATCGGCCACGTCCTCTCAGTTAAAAGTGCGGTTCTAAAGTGAATTAGAACCGAAGTTGTTGTTCAGGCTCAAATCCAACTCAAGGTACGATTATACATTGCAACTTTTACTACTGCGCTACTTGAGGGTAAACATCTCTGTCTGAATCCCAAAAAAATTGCGCCTGCAGTTCGATTGCTTTCAACTCTTTCGTGCTGCCTCAGTCTCGGAAGTTGCAAATGTGTAAACATCTAAAGATAAGGTTGCGGGCGCAATGAAACTTTCACTACGGTTGGTTGCACGTGCAGTTTTTTAAAGATGTTGCTTAAATCTGTGCGGTAACTAACCAAATTTTTATTTAAAATTCTTCCAAAATTCATATTGCTTTTTATTATTTTACTTGTAAAATAGTAACTTATGTAAATAACTCCATAAATATTTCCTTACATAATTTACCTGTTGCTAAAAATTTTTAAGTTATAGTTAACGGTTAAGTGGGAGATATTGTTTTCCTGATATATGTATGTTAGATAGTATCTTTTCTCTTTATAAGAGGAGTCACTTACCTTAGGATTTCTTCAAAACTGTCAGGTGACAAAATTTCACCTCTAATATGTAATTCTTTCAGTAAATTATTTACGGCTCCAGTACACTCCTTATTGGCTATCCATTTTTTCATCCAACACTTCTTCTTTTTCAAATTCTTATTGAGATTTGTTACCAAAATTAATGCCAAACAAGCGGCAGCCTACACTTCTGGCTCATCGAAATACTTGAGAGTTTAACGGGAGACTTTTGACACAAAAAGGGTGCATAGCAAAACCCCTACTGCATGTGTATACACCTTTGCAACGTTGTTCGAAAGGTTGCAGCTTCCAAGCTGTGCACAGAAAAAACTGCCGTCTGCGCGCAACTTTAATCCACTATTTGTAAATTCCACCTTAAATTTTGCAGCTGCAACCTTTAAAAGTTGTAATGCGTAATCGTACTTACAGTTTAGTAAAACTGCTCAGTTTTAACTCATCGTGACCTTAAATTTGATTTACCTACTCTTCACTTTTGACTATTATTAATCACAGTTTGATAAAAATTTAAAATATAAATAGATTTTTTTTAACTTAATAGCAAAACTATAATTACAAATTATTTCTTAAAACAGTTTTAACTAATTTTATTTATTTTTTTATTTTCAGGTAAGGGCGTATACCTACATATTTGAGAAATTTGAAAGTTGTGAAATCAAGAGGTACCATCTATTATAACGGCGATTAATTCTTAATTTATGACAAACCTTAAAACAAGTCATAGCAACCATATGTATGTAATTATAATATTTACTACGGTAAAATATTTATTTTTTTATTTTCTTTACTTTTTACCTCTTTTTGCCCTCATCCGCCTGCCATTAATATTTCATTTCCCTTCGAAAACTATTCAACTGAACTATATGGTAAAAAACCTGAATGCTGAGAGTTGCAATATTCCTGCAGTCAGTGTTAATGCATAAAACAAACTTTTGAAGATGGAGTGAGCGGCAGGAAGGGACGGAGGAGGGAGAGAAACTTTCTTATTAACCGTTAGAGTTAAATATTTTAAACAAGAACCAAAAGATATGAACGAGAGATGCGCAATTTATTTAAACTTGAAAGACTTTCTTGTTTACGTACAATGTTTAAAGCGAATCATGAACAAGGTGAGGTTCACCACCTCTCACCATTTCTTTGGACTGTAGCGGTATACGCATAGCCGCTCTGCGTGACTATTTTATCGATATATGTATGTATATATACATACATATGTGGTCAATGCGCTGTGATTCGAGACGAGATTTATATTTATTGTGATGATAAAGCTATGCACCGGAAAACATACATATATACAAGCATACAGAACTACATAACTACAAAGATATTTCTCTAGGCGGCGGTAAAGATTTCCCGGGAATTCATTTTATTATAATTTTTCTATCAATTAAATTCAGAAAGGTGGAGGAACAAGTTATATGCGGATGGAACCTGTTAAGAGTGCAGGAGGGCACCTTGTAACATGGATTCTACGAATGGTTGCAACTTCATATGCGTGCCGGAAACATAATCTGATACGGTACAAGACGGTACAAACTAAACATTTGTTATAAGGTCAAATCTTTATTCGGTTTGTTACTATTATAAATCACGCAATGTTTTCAGATGTGTGCTTAAAATAATTTTACGGTATATTTTGATGCATTGTTACTAGATAAACTATCGGCATGTTTCTTATTATATTTTTAGTAACAATCAAAATGTTTATGAAGCATTCATTTTTACATGCGAAGATGTAAAGGCATGTTAATTTTGGAAGTATTATTATAGTTTTGTAATATTATAGTCTCTAAAAAAAAAATAAAGATTCGTATGAATAATGATTTCATAATAAGTTAACGGGTCAATTGCTTTTAAGAAGAGAAATGAATGTGCTCGACTTGGTCGTGTCTCGTGTCGCTAGAAATGCAAACTTATTCTGCTAGTAAGGTACATATGTGGAAGGTCGAGGATCTTGAAGATGAAGCTATAATAACTCGTTTGAGTAACTCTAAGTTGTCAGGCAATCCAGCCAACATTTGTTCACCGATCCATGCTGTTTTTGTTGAAAATTCAATAATTTTTGGACAAATTTGAATGCAGCCCATTTTTGCTTAAGTTTCTCAGGACGATTCGTCGATTACTAAGCACAATAACCTTAATTTATTCAGAATTTTTATGGCTAAGATGCCCAGCTATCGTGTCATCTTTAATGTCTTCACGTTCCTCTTGGAGACATCTTGGAGATTTCTATATAAAAAAAGCTCAGGTTCGTTTGTCAATAACGCATTCGAATTTTAATTTAAGAGAATATAAAATCTTGATTTCGATATTGCATCTTTGCCAAAAATCTTTTTCGACATTTGCACTCCTTCCTTCACTGCACTTTATTCAATTTTTAAAGCAACATTTAATACAAGCTCTTTATTTCATAATTTTAAAAACACAAATATTCGCGAATCGTGTCTAAATATGCCTAAATACGTCATAAATATTAAATGTTTCTATGAAAATGTATTTTGGGTTACTTGCCCAATAATTGGCCGTCACACGGTTATGGTTCACACTAATAGGAGTCCAAACGTTGATGATTGGAGATTCGTTCTTCAAGACGAATCTTACAGCTTACGGTAGAGGCTATCTGTTGAGGATAGAGGACCAATAGGGCTTCTTCTCTGATGAGGACTCCTCGGCCACTGATGAAGGAGTCGGCCGATATACTCGGCAAACCTGGTGGACGTATCAGGGCGCCCTTCTGTGGAAATATGGGTGATATACTCCAGCTCGCATGAAAAGAAACAATTTAATTAGCCATATGCTAACAGGTCAAATAGGACCCTAGGGAAAGGCAACTTTAACACAATGAGTATATTTTATTAAACATACAATTAGATATGAATATAATTAATTTACGTGGTGAATATTAATGAGATCTCTACAAGTATTTTTTATTTTAAAAACACAAACTCGAATACATCTGTCTTCTAGTGAGAAAAAATCTAGACTCTCCGTTTTTTACATGTTTGTCTTTTTTATTTTTTACATTCGCCTACTCAACATATCTTTGGAAATCCTGCAAATACCTTCGTTATTTCATTTCCGAAAACCTACTAAATGAAAAACAGATACCTCGCAGGGAGCAGCGTCAGAAAGTGGCACAAATTCGTGTGCGTCCCGTCATGTCGCCACAGTATGAGGCGGTCTTTTGCTCTGTTCTGCGGACACAAAGGAACACAGCTAATATAGAAAACAGAAATCATATAATAAAATTCGTGTTCATTAAAATCAAAACTATAAGATATATAGGATGTATAGGACCGAAATTACAGAAGACAAGAAAATTATAATTGCTTGTAAGACCAATTTTTACGACACCCTAGATATGGTTTCATATGATCACCTCTATAAGTTTGCTTGTTAACGGTTCGGACAGTAAAAATGATTAGACCAATTTAGAATATTATATTTTGAAGAACTTTTCAGTACAATAAAAACGTCTAGGACTGATCGTTTTCACAGAATACATAAAAAATCACAATTTTTATATGGCAACACTAAGAAGAGGTTGTCCGATTTAGTTCATTTTTGAAATTCTATTTACTATTTTAATGAAAACTCTGTGCAGCTCTCTACTCGGACGCGTTCTCAAGCAATGTTCAAATATATAGTGAAAGACTAAATGTTTGTATGGCAATCCTACGAAGGAGTTGCCCGATTGGTCCCATTTTCGGACTTAATTTTACTTTTTTATTTGAAAGCTAGTGTACAAAATTGTAACACTCTAAATGAACGCGTTCTCAAGCTAACGTGCATACGGACGAATGGACAGATAGACGGACATGCAAAAATCAAAATAACTTTTAATATAGTGGACTGTTCAATCTATTTTGCTCTAGCCGCATAAATTCTACGGATTACAAACGGAATGAAAATCTTAGATGTCATCTAGGGTATAAAATTGAGATGCAATTAAAAAAATTATAAAACAAAGCCAGTCAGTAATAAATGGAAGTTTAGTGGAGATAAATAAATGGGAATCCTACATACTAGAATTAATGGACTGCTCCTTCAAGAGTTTTTTCTGTTATTGGTCTTACAATAGAAAACTTGCGTCCAATTCCCCTATGAATCCGAGTTTACTTAATTTAGTTTATAATTATTCTTCTTTGCTATATACTTAAATTCTAAGATTTGACCTTCGCGTCCATTTTAACTTAAAATTCATTAAGAGTAATAATTCAAAATTATTATGAAAAGAAAAACGGAATTATAAGTAATCGAAAATATTTAAATTACAATTAATTGTATTTGAAAATCAATATTTACTAATTACAATTACTAATTGAAACAAAAAAAAAACAGAAGTAATAAAAAATATAAAATATATTTAATTATTTTACATCTTACAAAATAAATTCAAAGTAAGAACTTATAGAAGCAAATTTAATCAAACACCCCAATATTGCTACATAGTACGAAATAATGCTCAGTACATATTTTGTTTTTCTAATAAATACCCACAAGAAATATTGATTATGACTTTTTCCTCTCAATTAATTTTCTTAATAAGGTTTGTCAATTTTAAATACGAGTAATTGAATTATACAAATCTCAATTACTAATTAAATTTAGTTTTCCTTTAAACCTAATTACAATTACATACTTGTAATTATAATTGACTACATAATTAATTTGAAAATGTATGTATTAAATCGTAAAATTAAATTATCTACAGAATGTTTATTAATTCTAAAAAAAAAAAGATGTATTGTACAGTACATATCCGATAACGTGAACAACATTAAACTAAGTGAGTTCGCGTTATCGAATATATTCATGTCAAGGAGAGGTAGAATGTACATTCAAATGCTTTCTTTTAAGTCTATTTAAAACAGACGAGCATATGTGCGGTTCACTACGCTTTCTTATTTAGGCGTACGCACTAAATTTCTTGTGCACATTAACGGTGCTTACGTTATCGAAAGTCAGTTTGTTCATGTTACCGGGTAGTAAATACATACTTTTCTCGTTCACATTGGCGGGTGTTCACTTTATCTGATTTATACTGTACTATTTAAGTTTAAATTATTTTTGTTAAAATCTTTAGCACTAACTTAACCATTATTACCCATAATTTCCTGTAGAATTGAAAAATGAAATTGTTGCATGATTATTAAGTTCGATCTTTCAGGCATTCGAGTCTATCAAATGTAAATTGAGTGATGCAATTGAACCATTCTCTATGGACAATAGGTTAATCAAAGGCATTTAAATCTGTGGGCATATAATTCAGCCAAGTCTAAGAAATGAAATTCTGTGAATGGGAAGTGGCTCATGATATGATAATACATGTATGTACGTAACATGAACATCACAAAACTAGTGACTGAGATCTTTTTATTAAAGAGGAGAAAATTGTCACCAAAGATGGCAATGAATATGTATTTCAGAAATTCTGTATATTTCTTTAATTTTACAATACGTTAATTTGTTTAGTTTTGTAGTGGCAAGGAGATTTTAGTGTGAAATTTACATATATTTATGTTTTTATATTTATATATTTCCATATTATAGCAAATTTCAACATCGCTGCGAAACTTTAGCATCCAATTACAAATGTAAACAAACAAAAATGTTGAGGTTAACGAGAAAGTTGCACCAAACTAAGAGCATTGCTGCGATAAATTTTTGTATCGCACGAAACGTAGAAAGAGTAAAGGCTGAGTTACAATGTGACGCTGCCGCGAGAAGCGGTCGCGAATGATGTTGCTTATGCTGACGCGGACGCAGTGCCTGTTGCTTAGGCTGTTCCAATGATGACGCTCTAACATGTGTTGAATTTTCGTTCCATTATTAAATAAAATCAATAAATTGTAAATAAATAAATTAACTAGTTATTAAATACTGTGGCATTACTTAAAACTTCCAATTTTCACTCACAATTTCAATGTTCTGCAAAAATAAATTGCCTCAACTGCACCTGTCAAGGTGTTGCGCGCCCCAAGTTGAAATATTTTCAACTTTAAGTAACGCGACCAGCGTCAGCAATACCCTTAGCGACACACTGTACCTGCGCTTGAGTATTTTCATACATTTTAACTTTTGACAGGTTTAGCGACAGCGTCACATTGTAACTCAGCCTTAAGAGTCGCATGCCCTTAAGTTAAAAGGTTACCACGGAAATTTATAAAATTTGAATACTAGACACATTCATAGTATACAGATGATTGATGCGGTATATGCTAAATATGTACATAGTATTCCAGAAATCCATTTTAACGGGAAATAAACAAACAGACATCCATGCATTTCGTAAGCATGTGTGGTAAGGATGTAAGTAGACTTTTTTCCATCATATTTTCTTTTTGAATACATAGGTTTTTCGGTAGAAGGAAGTAAAAATTTTATTTCTTCCAGATGCTTCTCTCAGGAAGGTCGTCTAACTAACTATTTTGCTGCTAAAACATTTCCTACATTTTTATGAATGGTGCGTGCCTGGAAATGTTTAGTCTGTAGTAATCAGTAGTGACTGAATACTTACGACTGCAAGTTGTAATGCATTTTTGTTTGGTGGTCTAAATCTATAATTTTGGACTATTGACGACAACACTATAATTTTATAGTTAACAGATGTTTTTTTTTTTTCAATGATTTATATTTTTTATATTTTAGATTTAATCGTAGATTATGTGCATTGTGGCTAATGCAAGGCCTTGGCTTAACCTTAACTTTTGTTTTCATATGGTCTTTTATACAACAAAGTTCAAGTTTAGCGTATTGTGTTATGGTGGTGCAACACGTCTTACAAGCATTCCAGAATTATTACAATATTTAATATATTTTTTCGATGCCTCTTTCAACCATTCTACTATTTGATACAGGCACTCCTTTATACATATTACGAAACGCTTTGTTTGGAAGGTTTTTCGTTTCGAAAAATGAATAGAGAGTTCATATTTCTACTTAAATGGTTTGAATTGAAACATTAAGCGCACTGGTTTTTTTTTTCAACGGAAGTGATAAATGATCCAGGAACTAACATAATAAATGGGTTACTGAACATCTTATTTTCAATCTTTCATGTAGATATAACGAATTGGAATCATTTCCTATTAGGTGGTTTCGCGATATCTTTATGTAGATTTTAAAATAAGCTGTATATCAATCAAATTTTCAGTTCCAACAGACTGACATATTTTTAGTTGTTTTCGGATATTTTCAAATGTTTTTCACAACCATCCAGGTGATATCAAGTTTTTTTTTATCTCATACTTAATTCGATTTTCTCGAAATCTGTGCATTCGATCCGCATCACTGTTTTGGTGTGGAATTTTCATGTAATGGGTCACCGGCTTATATTTGTTTTTAATATAGGTTTCATGTGTTGCTTGAATACTGCGCACAGACCCTAGTTCACTATACAGTTTTTATGTACGTGGGAACAATTTCCCCCACCACACCCCAACCACTTTAGAAGACTACTCTGGACATAATGTTAACACAGTTTCATCGAATATAGTTTTTTTTTTATCATTTTCTTGGAGTATCTATTTTTATTTATTATACATATTTGAAATGATAAGATAAGGAAAGAAACATTTTGGGCCCACCTTATACTAAAAAAAAAAAACTTTTTCGGAACCTCTTTTATTTCGCAAACTTTTTTTTTGTCAGGATTGCTTTTTTCTGGGTTTGGTATCAGACGCCTTTTCGTAACCATTGGTCATCCTATAGAAAAGTAATTGTGTAATCTCCGGTAGGTCATGTTGAAACAATGCGAGGTTTGTATGGAATGGGGAGGATGTAATTCGCAACGGTTTGAAAGGTGCGGGGATCTTAATATGAATCATCCATAAATCATCAGTCTGCATGAAATACATGCTATAATGATGATTTAAAATTAAGTAGATATAGATAATTGTTGGTTTTTGTATCTCTTCTTATTTTCAAAAACACAATATCAAATCTAAAAAGCCCAAAGTATTCAGTTTAAAGTAGTTAAATTGCGATTCTCCAACGAAAATTGGGAAAGAGAAAAATATTTTTTAACTTTAGACATTTATTAGCATTTTCCCTAGATTTCGATGCTCTTCGGTGATACTAATTTTTAATTCATTATCTAAGCATGTATCATTTAGAAGTTATAGATTGATTTATAAAACATGACAAAAGTCTTTAACCCTCATAACTCCCAAATCGTAAGGAATTACCCCTCACATCTGATTCTTTAATGGCCGGTTTCACAGTATAGGCTTAAGTCTTGGCTTACATTTTTCTACTGATTCACAGTCAAGGCTTAAGATGCTTGACTGCCTTAAGCCAAGCTTAACTTAATACGTCCATTTTAAGCTTCAGTTATTTAATTACCGGTAGTTTACATTACACAATTGTCAATTGTTGCCATCTTCCAGGCGTAAAAGATTTGCTTTACTTCCAACATTTTAGGAAGAAAGTGACATAAAAAGTACTCCTAATATTTTACTGATGAAGAAGACATGACTGACATAACATATTTCATCCGCTTTTATACCCTACATTAAATCATAGGGTACACTAAGTTTGTCATTCCGTTTGTAACGCACAGAAATATAGCTGGTAATGGGTTGGACTTGGCCGCCCGCGCATGATATTTTTATTTTTGTATGTCCGTCATCACGATTATTCGAGAGCGTGTTTACCTAGAGTGCTGAAATTTCGCACACGGGCTTTTTAAAAAAAAAAAAAAAAAGCTTAAGTTCAAAAATGGGACAATCGGGCAACTCATTCGTAGGGTTGCCATAGAAAATTTTTGGTTTTCACTATATATTTGGGCATTGCTTGAGAACACGTCGACGTAGCGAGCTGAAATTTGGTAGATGGAGTTTTCATAAAAATAGTAAATAAAATTGTAAAAATGAACTAAATCGGTTAATCTCTTAGTGTTGCCATACAAAACTTTTTCACCTTATTTACCTTTTCTTTTCATTTAGGGTATAATATTATTGGTCTTGGACCAATTATAATTTTTTCTCTTGTTATATTCATAAAAGTGTGTCCTCCCCTAGGCTAAATCTAGCCTTTGTACAAGATCTATTATTGCCCTGAGGTTAGCTTGCAAACCTTGTTTGGTGCGATAAATGCTTCTCCAGTGATTTGCACTCTTAAAGCTGCTTGCGTAAGGCTCTCACATATAATATTCTTCGAGGTTTCATCTTCATCTTCGCATAGTCGACACAGTTCGCTATTGGATTTGCCTATCTTCTTCAGAAAGTGATGGAATGGGGCCATATCTATTATGCATTAATAAACAGCCTGAGCGAATGCCTGGTAAAACCAAATAGATTGTGTGTCTGCAGAGGTGAGGGGTGAAGAATTCCTTCGCTTGTATCCTACCGTATTCATATTTTTGCATCCCTCTACTCTCCTCAAGTGGCTCTTTATGTAGGTCACATGTTGGGTAGTAGTGGGTTTTATCAAGCTAGTTCGCTTTTCATTTTCGTCCACTCCTGGTCCTAGAACCCAAAGGAAGGTTACTTTGTTGTCCTTAGACAAGAGCTGGAGTTTAGTGTGGAAGCTCCAGATTAACTTCGACTCATAGTCTTTAGAAGTCAGAGCCAGGTGCACAGCTAGAACGTTTGAGCAAATGTAAATGTTGGAGTTCTTGCAGCTTTGGTCTTAGGCTTTCCTGTTCTCCAACCCCTATAGAATTACATATATATTTCTTATCATTATTCTGAGTGCATCTACTGATTTTCATTATATCTCGGATCAATAAATCAAATATGAAAAATGTTCATCTTAAAATCGATGAAAATACGCTAACTTCAGTGATTAAATTGTGTGGCTTCTTCGCATAGGTTATTACAACGTCTATGTTTATTTTTCACCTTACTGGGAAAGTGATCAGTCGGATATTCGAAATATACAAATATGTGAAATTATGGTAAGAATATTTAAATAATACATTTCGAAAAATATGTTGACAGATTTCAATTTGCTAATTTCTAATTTGTTTACATACACCGGCGCAGAATCGACCTATTAACTTCATAATAAAAAAAAACTAACGAAGCAATTTTAGACAAATCTTCACTCATTGATAACCTTGAATTTAGAAAATTCTGTCATCGGGCGTCTCCATGAAAAAGTATTTATTTTTAATCAGCCAAAAGCAACTACTCACATACAACATAATTGAGTTCAGTTGAAAATTACAAAACTCATTTCCGGTTTGTACAAATTTTCTTTAAGCAAAATGACGAATTTATGCAATTTACATAAAGCTTAAAGCTTATTTCAAATCGGTCCGTCTTTTTATACGGATTAACTCTTTTTAGTTGCTTTTTGTTCAGAACCCCCATTAATTTACATCGAAATGAAGTAAAACTACGAAACGAAAATATCCTTAATGTCATCATTAGGTGCCGTTCTCTCTAGCAATGACCTCATTTCAAATTACAACAGTGCGCTCTGTGCTGCTGCTTTCAATGAAATTATAATGAAGACTGTGAGTAATGACTGCTTCACGATAGTGATTTCATCGACAAGAGTATAAACAATTTTCGCGATATAATGATCTCAAGTGCATTCACTGTGGGCTAATAAAATAGTTTTATGATAAATTCCATAATGCCAAGCCAAGAGGTAGGTAACCAGCTATTATGTTGTTCAGTATTTGACGGAATAAGTTATATGTGGAATAGAGCGTGAATTTATTATAATTATATCACACGTGCGTGTAAAATTGGCAGAATATAGGAAATTAAAATAACCGTAATTGTTATAGATTCTAAATAGGTAATCTATTAATTCGATTTTTTTAATTTAACTACAGATATGTAATTAATTATATATGATGCTGATAGTGGAGTGATGTTTAATAATTTTTGTCCATAGAAATGATCATTAAGATCTTAATTCCATATTCGAGCATATACTCGTATACATCCATACATATGCATGAAATAATTATATTACTCATTGTTACCAAAAAATAAAAGTGACGCACGTTTTTATTATTTTGTTAATGATTTTTTTCCTATCATATGTATAAAAAAAAAAATAAAACGAAGATAAAGTGCCTATCGGTAAATGCAATTGTTACATTTTAATGAATGTTTTATTGAAGACTTAGTTATCATGGTTGGGAACAGATAATCTTCAACTTTCATGTAGGGGAAACTGAAGTAAATTTATTTTTAAAAGATATGGAAATTTGTAAAGCAATTTATACATAATCCAATTTAGTGTGGTTTAAAAACAAAGTTTTAGTTGACACAAGAACTAATACGTGATAACATTAAAATGGCTTGTTAGTTTCACTGAAGGAGGTTTTTTGAAATACTTCTTCGTTCTCCTTAAATTTTCACGAAGTTTTCATACAACCATTTTATACATAATCGGTAATTTTTTGTCTGATTTCGTTGAAAATTTTCGACTCAGCAATAACCTATTGGCAAAGAGCTTTCCCTTGTATAAGCTGATTATTGAAACACGAAGTTAGGACTGGAGCAAGGATCTAGAATCTTTTCTAACCCTCGATTCTACGCCCGATTTACGAAAGGCGATAGGTAATTTATATTTGATATCCCGTTCCCCCCGATTTCCTCTTCCACCTCTTCTTCGATCTACTCTCTCTATTCCATCTATACTACTTTTCTTCCCCTTCCATCTATAAAACCTCTCTCTCCCTCCTTACCACCTAATCCATCCCCCCCCCCCCCCCCCGAGCCAATTTCCAGTTCATTCCTTGTTACAATTTCTGGAGTAACTATGCACTGAAAACATACTTTGAGCATCCTTATCTAAATGAGTTGGTTTTTATTATGATGGTAACGTGTGTAGACACTGCGAAATTCTCGTCACAGTGAAGAAATTTTGCAGAATTTACAGTATGGGCAACTAGGGCAAGATGGGAGCCGTATTGAATTTATTCTATTGAAAACATTCATACATAAAAATATTCCACTAAATTATAAATGGTAAGAACAAATATTGATCAACCTTTGACAATTTCTTTATTAATTTGAATAAGTAGACACGTTAAATAATAACAACGGATGAGTAATGACTACGAATAGGGAATCGTGAACTGAGGGAAGCGCCCTATCAAGCCTTCCCCGTTCCGCTCTGAAAATTTTTCACCGATGTCTCTCTCACTAATTAGGGAGCCGGTGCGGGTGTTTAGGTACTGACATTGGGTTGGAAGGCACACCACTGTCTTCCAGGCTGAAGTCCTTGCAATCGCAATTGCGGCGAAGATAGCCCTCGATATGGAGATCAAGGGAAAGGACATTGCTATACTTTCGGATATTTATTTATTTCATACATTATTTGCTTAATTATAGAACTTAGACTAGCCTAAATTACTTTCGGATAGTCTGGCAGCTTTGATGTCTCTAAGTGGCCCTTGAATAACACTAAGTTACTGGGGGACTGCAGGTTGTTCGTGAATAGCAACAAGGTATCTCTTCAGTGGTGGGTCACATTGGGATCATGGGGAATGAAAGGGCTGATCTTCTAGCCTGGTCTGGCTGTGGTTCCTGTTTCTCGGACCGAAACCCGTCATAGGCGTTGCCACCTCCGTTATCGGGTCTCTCATCAAAGCGGATATTCGTATGAAGCATCAGCAGAGATGAGCGAACCTGAGTACTTGCAGGTGCACAAAACTTTTTCTTGATGAAAAGAAATTTATCTAATTTTCTCTTGGAGCTCGAAAGGAAATAATGAAGACTTTGGTTGGTATCATCACTCACTTCACGCTGTAACAAGGATGAGAGTTATTGACAGCCCTGAGTGTCTGTCCTGCCTGGAAGAAGAACCTGAGACAGCTTAAAACTTTCTGTGTGCTTGTCCGGCTTTTTCCCGGAGCAGGCTGAATACACTAGGGTCTGTTTTCCAATCTGTGAATGAGCTGAAAAACTTACCTCACCAATACCTGATGTGCTTCATGAGGGGACAGGAAGGTTTTATTGAAATGGTTTTCTAGCAGGTTAGCACAATGGACTGCATGACCTCCGTGCTTGGAATCTGTCATCCATCTGTCTTTGAAAAAAAAAAAATTACTACGAACATTCGGCACGTCCCTGCACACCATCGCGATCCTTAATGATAATAAAAAAAGGAACAAACGAGAAAATGTCTCAAGGAGTAAGCTAAAGTCCTACCATAAAATTGACACACATTCCTCACGCAAATAAACCTCTTAGACCATATGCGATTCATGCTCACCCGAAATAAACACATTCACACAAAAATAGTCCTAATATTCCATTATGCCTTTATGTAGATCACCAGATAATCCAATTATGCTACTCATGTAGGCGGTTTAGGATTACCTAGACCTTTTCCAAAGGAACGATTCACTCATCGTACTTATCTACTTCCACTAGTCACCTACTGCTACCATGTTTACATGGAGGGTTGAACCGTGGTTCAACTCAGGTTCGACTCCATGAATACGCGGCTGGAGTTGAAATTGGATCGACGGTGTCCTATAAACGTCGATTGAATAGTCGAGTTGACAGCTTATAGTTGGGATTTATTTTGTTTACTCTTTACTCGAAAGTTTTGTTAGGTTTTATATATATTGTGAGTTTATTTTGTTTATTTAAACAAAATTTATAACTTTTCTAGCTCCATCACAAAAAACGCAATAAATAAGATGTTACGTTGAACTGTCACTCCAACCATATTTGGACCCGTTCTAAACTCAAGCTGTCAACCCTGCGTGCTAAAAAATACGAGTCGAAAACTCAACTCAATTTCGACTCAATCTTTCAACTCTGCATATAAACATGGTATGTATGTATGTAGTTTGTTTGAAAATACTGAGGAGACTACAACCTTCCTTTGGTATTCACATTTTTACACTAGCTACGCCATGCAATTTCCATACACTTACTACGCATCTAATTTTCATCGGAACTACATAATGCGTCCTAAGTCCGGTGACACACGATGCTACACACTCGATACACCGTACTAAAAACTGGTTTTCTTATCACTATTTTAGAACATTTTCGTGTATACCTCAATTTAGAGCAGAGGGTTATACTGGGATGATACACGAGTGTTTTATTACATATGTATGCGTGTACTCGGTTTGTGTCGCATAGAACATATGGGATGAATTTTCTTTGCTGCCTCAAGAACGTGTATCAACCGTGTATAAACTACGTGTATACCATGGGCTGATACACACTCGATACAAAAACCGGTTTTACGTCGTGTCTAGTCTCGTACTAAAAACTGGTTTTCTTAGCACATTTTAGAACATTTTCGTATATAGCCCAATTTAGAGCAGAGGGTTAGACTCGGATGATACACACGTGTTATATTACATATGTATGCATGTACTCAGTTTGTGCGCATAGATCATATTCAAATGATGAATTTTCTTTGCTGCTTCAAGAACGTGTATCAACCGTGTATAAACTACGTGTACCATGGCTGATACATACTCGATACAAAAATTGGTTTTTACGTCGTGTCTAGTCTCGAGTGTATATCATCGTGTGTCAGGGGACCTGGCATTATCTTGCTACACTCTTGCCTCAATTTAGAATTTAAGGAAATTCTTTTATTGTTGGAGGACCCTTTTTCCAAATACTGCGTAATTAGGCTTTGGCTTATTGCTACACTGCCTTACCTTTGGATCCTGATGACAATCACGTAAATGTAAAGAAAAAGAAAAATATTTTTCTGATTTTTTTTTTTATAGAAGGCAAAACCCCACTTGTTGCCCCTACTCCGCAACAAAATGGGATACAGCAAAATTATTATTATTAGAGTCAAATATAAACTCAATTTGAAATTTACAGATTATTTATTTGTTAATGACTTTATTTAAAACAGTCTAAGATATATTTCACTGGCCTCCTGAAAGAGAAAGAAAAGTATTTGTGAGTACAGCGACTCAATGGAGATCCTAATAATAGGCTCCTTCTTGATACTTCAATTTTTTGCTGGCGCTTCAATTTGCTTCGGTCCTTCTCATCTTTTATTATTATCTTTCGAACCTCTTGCTGAAGCTTACATCAATTGGAGATGTTTTTTGAAATATTAAGACGAATGATTCAGTTGAACAGGGAGCTCCAAATAATTGTTCTCCGAAGTCTTGTTTTGAGTAGCGATACATATGCTCTTGAACATTTTCATTCTCAACTGTAGGTACATATGGCTTCTTACTCTGGCACTTTAGTGACCATGTCCATGTTACCGGTGGTTTCAGCAGCTGTACATTTTTATTACCGATGATTTTGGGTATTAGTTTATGATTTCAAACCAAAATAATTCCGCTTAAAGAAATTACGACGTTCCGAGTAAAGATGGGGAGCTCCTGGAGCTTATCTTCACCTCTTATTCATTGGAATTAAAATTGAAACGCATTATTCTTACTGATTGTGTAAAATTATAACATATTTTATAACGGTATCATACATTTGTTGCAATTATATATTGTAATTATCATACTAATAATAAGAGATATATTACAAGTAATTTTACTCAATAGGAGGAAAATAACCCTTCGCTTCTCACACGCAAAGGGATGCGCTCATCAAGCCTTTTTCGGTAGACTGATATGAGTAGTATCCTGTAGTTTGTATGCTGTATTTCCATTCGTATGTTACATTGCTTATTACAGAAAAGATCTTGCCCCGGTTTACCCTATTTACTATCTTTAAGAGGATATAATTAAAATTATCACAACAATAATAATTGATTTTTATCAATACATTAAATGTCATATACAAACGAACAAATAATCTCCAAACACAACAACTCAGTTTTCAGTGCAACAACATTTACCATTTATAATTTATGATGTTTTTTATAATCATCGAAAGATCTTTGTGATTGACATTTTAAATACAGAATTCTTGCTGCTTTCTTAAATTTCCTCCTTTCATTAGGCACTTAAGCTGAGATAAATAGAAAGACTTGCAAATATTTGCACCAATTTCATAAGATAGCAAGATCTCTTTGTATGTATAGCAGCGATCCCTTGTTTATCCTCAATCATCTTGATGGAGAACTAAACTAAACTAAACCAAACCAAACCAAAGACCATAAAATATTTATTATGCATTACTTTAGACATTCTTGGAAGCAAATCATAAACATATTTTTGCGCACCCAAAGTATAGCCATGACTAATTTAACCTAATGAAATTGAAGACGAAGGCGAAGAATTAATGTACCTACTGTCATGACCCGATTAAATAAAATAGATTGATTCAATCATTGAAACATTCTTTCTCGGCGACTCTGTGAATTTTTTGATGATGGTGAAATCAAGTTGAGAATTAATTTTGTAAAGATTAAGTCAACCATAACAAATTTCGTTTTGTTAATTATTTTTTTTTTAGTTACGAAAATGAAAATGAAAGTATATAGTAAGGTCAGGTGGTATACATTAGGTTTTATGGCTTTCTATGGCAATTCTAAATTTGTACTTGTTTTCCAAAGTTGACCCAAAAAATAAAAATAAATATGTTCCTTTGCCCACCCAAGTTCACTTGATGTTTGCGTGCGAGTATTGCTGAAAGTTAACTTCTACAAATTCGTGCTTTTTCAAGGAATATTTATATTAATTCTGTACATTTTTGTATACTCGTACACACAATAATTTAACTTGCTCAAAACATTTTTTTTCGATAGCTTTTAGAAGTGCACTATTTTATGCCGGTCGTCTGCTTTTGAATTTTTATAATAACATCATGTATGTATGTATAAAGATTTAAAGACGTTATGACGAATGCCATTTCTAGGAATAATCCAATCGAGGAGACGCACTCATGTTGAGGTATGTTCGACTCACTTTTTAGTATATTTAAAACTGAGGTTACGCAGAACTTCCAATATACATTGGAATAATTGACTGTAAGTGAAGTTGTAGCTATTGTAAAAGTTGTCTTTGGTCCATCGTTGTACTTGTTACAAAGTTTGTAGCGCGTAGAAATATAGATGGTTGCGAGGGCGTACCCAAAAGAAATTTTTTTAAATTTATACCTTGAATTTTTTTTAACAAAAAATCTTTAATCCCCTTCAAAGTAGTCTCCACTGGTACCAATACACTTGTCTAATCTTTTATTCCTGTTTTCAAAACATTTTTTTAAATTCATCTTCTGTGATACCCGACAGCGCCTCCGTCTTTTTTTTCTTCACCTCAGCAACGTAGGCAAAACGCTTTCCTTTCATGTCTCTTTTGATTCGAGGGGAATAAAAAAAAGGGGATGGGGAACAGGGGTCATGCCATTTTTGGTCAAAAATTGGGGCACAGACAGGGCTGTGCGAGCAGGATCATTATCATGGTGAAAAAACCAGTGCCCGACTGCCACAAATCAGGCCTTTTCCGTCGCAAACTGTAGCGAAATATCTTCAAAACTTCCAAGTAGAAGACCTGGTTAACTGTCTCATCCTGTGGAACAAACTCTGAATGGACGACTCCTCTCACATCAAAAAAAAAATCCGCATTATCTTGAAGTTTGATTTCACTTCACGAGCTTTTTTGGGGCGAGGCGAAATTGATGTCTCTCACTGGCTTGATTGTTGCTTCATTTCAGTCCGAAACCATAGCACCATGATTCATTATCTGTAATGATCTTGGAAAAAGAGTTTCGATCATTTCGGAACTCTTCTTTTAAAGCAAAGCATGCTTCCACGCAACCTTGTTTTTGTTCAGCACTGAGCAGTCGAAGTACGAATTTGGCAAGCCGCCCTTTTCATCCCCAAATCTTCCATTAAAATTCGCTGAACTGAACTTGCAAGTCATCCAGACAGTTCCTCAACTTCTTCAATGATCCGGCGTCGATTTTTCGGGATGATTTCATGAATGTTTTCCACATTTTCATCGGTTCGGGCCGTGGAAGGACGATCAGAGCGAGATTTGTCATCAATTGACATTTCATCTCTTTTGAATCTGGAAAACCACTCAAACACTTGTATTTTCCCAATAACATCATCCTTGTAGAATGTTTTCAAGATTTCAAATCTCAAGAGTTTTTGTGCCAGTTTTTCCGAGCAAGAAGCAAAACTTTACTGCAACGCGCTATTCACGAGAGTCAACCATTGCAAGAACAACGAGCACACAAATCAACGGTCACTAAAAAAGTAACAAAATCCGAACGTAGCAACAGCGCTTGGCTAACTGAATCGATGGAAATGGTAGCTGTATACATTCCTAGTGATAGATCCCCCCCCCCCCCCTCGTATGGTAAAATGGATTTTACATAGTTCATGAAAAACCATTTTGATTTTGCATGTATGTGCATCTGTCTGGTACATCTGAAGTATTAAGGTTAAATTTTTTGTTATCTAAATAAATTATCCACATAAGTAACTCCACAAAAGCTGATTCTTAAGGCACAACATCAAACTTCTGGTCTGGCCGAGCCATTCTGATGCAAACCCTATATAGATAGCATATGGAGGGGATGGTCAGTTAGAATAGTTTATGAAGATGTCAAACAATTTTATACTCTCAGTGAGCTTTACAGATTAATGGTACTTGACTAACCTTGACCTCAGAATTATGTAGGCATTACGTGGAATCAATACCAAAAATGCTTCTGAACATCACACAGTGTGATATTTTGGCAATCTAGCGGGATTTAATTGCTGCCCTTAAGATATAACTTTTGTTTTTTGATAATTGTGTTGAAACAACTACATATTATTTACATTTACTTGAAACTAATGATTTATCGTAGTTGGCTTGGAGATTTAAAAAAAAATGAAATAAACAATCTTTATTAATTTTTTTTATTTTTACATAATACATATGTGCATACGTAATGTATATTTCTAATAAATTTTATTATAAAAGAGCTATAAAATAATAGATATACATACTTATAATTAATTTTTAATCGGAATCAGTTTCGTTATCGTCCTCTGCCGAAGGTACAGAAAGTAATGCAAGAACTTCAGGGCTAGTGATGTTTTGCTTTGACTTTGGCTTATGCCTCAAACTTGTTAAGTAAGAATTTGGAGAAATCAGAAGCCTGTGTAGCAAGTCCATATTAGTATTAACTCTTGACACAACCCCACTTTATCATGATGCGCATTTCATTAGGCAGATCTTGCAAGCTTTGCAATACTTCTCCTTGCGCATTACACAGTCTTCGAACAGTGTGATCAATCAAGGACTGCAGTTTAATTTCAGCTGAAGTTTCTCATACTATTATATCTGCTGGATAGCATATTTCCTTTTCCTCTTTTATTTTATTATATGATGGAAATAAATTGGGAGAGTATTCATTTGATTGCTGCCTTATTAAATTGTATTGGTGTGTAGAAAGATTGGAGTCAATGATTGGAGCCAGTGCCTTATCGGCAGAATAATTTTCGGCTTGTGTGAAAAAGTTAATCTAGCCTTTTTAACATTAGTCAGTTCCTTTACAATTGACGCTGAATCTTTTTTACCTAAATTGCGAAATTTCATTTCAGCAGCCACCGATATTTCTTCCGGAGTAGTTGTTTCAACAAGTTCTTTTAGTTTACGCTTTTTTGGCCGGTCACTGCATTGCAGAAATGTTTTCGATGGCCTCCCACGCCTTGTAGTGGCACATTCAGAAGACGATGATGGCATAGTGCTGTAAAAACAATATCTGGGAAATTTACTGGTTCACTTAGCCATACTGAGAACATTATCAAAAAGCGGTCGTGATTTCGTCCACATTTGTTCCATTTCAATTTAATTTGCTGGCATACACTTCTTATCACATCAGGAAACACTACATCACCAAACTGTTCCAAAACATAGGTATAAACCACCTCGAACCGGATTTTGCTATAAGAAATTCGCCAAACCTCAAAAATGTCCTTCCGCAAAATGTTGGCAGACATTCTGAAAATGAAAAACAATTGTATGACCGTTGCAAATATACGCAACTTTGGTCTTAATTTCCTTAAAGTAAACATCTTAAGCTATTATATAAATACATTCTTAGTTCCATATTCGCTCATATCTATATATTTTAAATGTACAATATATTGAACTACATTACAAGAGTACTAAGGGTTCTCTATATTGATTTTTCCAATTTAAATTTAAGAAATTAAAAAAAAATTATACTTACGTGTAAGACCAAAAACAGACAGAAAATAAGTTCAGATAAAACAAAGCACATAAACACAGCACATTCGTCGATAAAAATCACATGAATGAAATAAATTCGCACAATGTCTTTTACCGTGTATACCTGCAGTCCCTTTGTTCAGGACCTCTTCATTTATGAATGGGTGAATTCTTGGAAAATAAAAATGAGGCTTATACCTCCTAGGATAGTTGCCATTACGATAAATACTTTTGGGCATAATTTAGAATATCGAAAAATTGAATTAAATCCAGCTAGATTGCTAAAATATCACACTGTGCATCGTGGCGAACAATGGTGGAGCGACTGATTATTAATAAAAATTAGTTATTAATTTGATGTGCAGTTTCATTACTGTTAAATAAAATAAAAATGTTTGCACAACTTTCTATCGAATTACTCCACAAATACCGTTCTAATAGCAAATCTTTTATTGGGGACAGCGATAACAAGAAGGCAGATACATAGATACATTTTGCCATCACACATTTCTCTTTTTCTTGATAGAGAGATGGGCTACCATACTAGTCTATAACTTTGCAACGCAGTGTATTATCAAACTCAATTAGCAGCAATTAGGCATAACATTATTATTGTTAATCGATTTCAATGTGCTGAAAATTGAATCTCTTAACTCTCTACTTCTACTAGTATAGTGCTAGAGAGACACGCAGATTCTGTATAGATAACTCCTACAATAGTAGGGTTGGGTTGGGTAAGAAGTGCCACCTTTAATATCTCGTAGTATGAAAGGGCAATAAAAAAAGAACGTACATGCAAGGAATGCACTTGGCGTAGGGTAATTATCAGCTCATAGCCAGTCGCCGTCAGGCATTAGGTAAGAGCGCACTTGTAATAGTGCTTTTAATTTGGAAAAAAGTAAGAAAACATCGTGTCGAAGATTTTAGTTTGTTGCTGAATGTGTTCATCATGATTAAGTAAAGTAAAGACCTTTATATTGCTATTTTCTTTGCGAGCACTCTGGATACTACTTAAAACTATAAAGGGGGTTAAATTTTAGGTATAAAGCAGATAATAAAGACTAAAGGTTATAGCTACCTCTGAATTGCAATGCGGCTACAAAGATTTTTCCAAAAATTAAATAATAAAAATAACATTTTAAAGTGATGCAATCAAATTATGGTTAAACTATCATATTAAATTAGAATGTTCGTCTGCGTTGAATATTTATGATTATTTTTGAAGTTATGAATAAATATCGATAACAACGTTATAAGTAGATTCCGTTTTTTTATTCTTTCTTACCAGGTTGCAACAGATGGAACTTTTTACCCGCAAGAGGGGTAAAAAGTACCGAATGAGGACTGAAACACAATTGGAGCTTTTCAGCCAGCTTTATGCCCATCTCTCTGCTAAAGCTGACTGGAAAAGCCGAATTGAACACAACTGGCGTTTTTGACATTTGCAACTTTAACTTGTTTATGTTGAGAATATTTATCAAGGAACGACAGTTAATGCTTCCGATTTTCCAAAATTACGATAAATGCATACTTTTTTGGATAGTTTTGAGATGTACCAATTATATGTAAAAATAATACCGTGTTTTTTTAAGTCCCACAGAAACTGCTTATCTTTTACTTTTATAAGTTTTCTTCCATTTTAACATTTTTGATAGCTGTTTACTTCTTAAATGTGTCAACAGAAGCCATTCTCATCTAATATTCGACATTCGAACAGTTGGCACTATTAAAAACTGGCAGTCATTGGGCAAAAAAATTAAAGCTCCAATTGTGTTTTTCTACATTGATTTACATTGCCAACAAATCTCAAGCTGGCTGAAAAGCTCCAATTGTGTTTCAGGACTGACTTGCACATTTAAAATCAATTAATAACGTAAAATAATTAAATTTTTTATATATATTGTTTTGGTGTTGGTACATGAAACCCTAAAGATTGTATGTTTAAATTATGAATTAAAGTTTATGATATATATTGATGACAATTCAAAAAGTGGCACTTCCAGCCCCACTCTACCCTACTAGAAAATTTGTTTAAACAAGTTTGAAAGACAACGAGACCTACACAAGTAAAAGTGGAATCGATTAATAATAGCCGGGTACCTTACGCAGCGATGCGCATACGTAATCATAACGCAACAGCAACGCAGACATTGTCGCATCATCATACCGATTATTAATCGTTTATGTTAAGTTCTATGATATTACAATATAAGAATATCCATAAGAGAAACCGCTCACCGGCTGCAATAGTGTTACAACTGAAAATTCGCGAAATTTGTGCAAATGACTGAAAATAAGAATTTGATGCTCTATGTTCCTACGAAACCGGCGTTATACTAGTCTGCTTAATTCCCATCAATAATGTATTTTTTCCACTCTGAAATATTTTTATTAAAACTAGCATTTCGTTACTCCAATAATTGCACATCTAAAAAAGGTGGATAATTTCACATCATCAGATGAATATGGTCAAAACATACCATATTATTATAATTTTGATCACTAAAGCCAAACAATCGTCATTACAAAAAAAAAACCCCCCAGGTCATTGCTCATCTTATCTAGTTGGTGCTCTTTAAATAATCAAAACTTGTTACGTCGATTATCTCGAAACTCTGATTTTTGAATTATGCCGCTATTGCAGCCAGTGAGCGAAACGACAAAAATTCTCAAACTCGAATAAATGTGGAAATGTGATTTCTCTGTTATTCCGATAATAATATTTTACGATGGTGGAAAGTCAATAGAAATTCGCTAGCGCGATAAATTTTATATACTCCAATATCCAGTGCATCTAATGAAAGGTGCTTTAGTTTGGGCAAACTGATTATTAGAATAGAAGAAAGAAGAAGCAATCAAAAGGCCAAAATTTGGATGTCATAAGCCCATTCTAAATAAACAAAAAAAAGTGGAATTCAATTCTTTGTTCCTAAACCTAATCCCATATTTTACTCATAATTGTTAAATAAAATTTTCAAAATTAATATATTGTTCCAATTTCTAGCCTTTACTTCAGTAATATTAATTAATATGCTCCAGTTAGTAATCATAACGTTTTTCAATCGTTACGATGCCAATTACTACTCGTCATATACCTACGTACACGATTATCGTATTCACCTCACCAGATACGCATCGTTGTAATCATCAAACAAGTATTCATACCTGTACTCGGATGGTTCCGTATATTTACTCTATAATTCTCCAAACTAACTGTTGGATAGTTTGAAAATTGTTCTTCTTCTTCTATTGATTTTCGATCCGGAACTGTGCTGAAAGAATAATTTAACTGTGTTTGCTCCTGAGCTGAGCTGGTATCCGTGTGTTGTTGATGTTCTCGATGGGTTCTAGCTGCGATTGTGATGACTACTGGTCAAGAAGTGATGGAGAGAACATATAAGACATCCGCAAAAAAAAAATCACACCTAACATATAAGGATGAACAACCACTACAAGATGAGTGGAGTGGATGGTCTTTGAGCAGTGTGCTAAGAAAAACAGCATTAAAGAGTTTTAGAGTAGTTACATCTGCAGCAGTCCGGAGGTTGAAGCAAAGCGTGTTAACTCTTTGAGTCTGCTAAACTCACAGGGCTGTAGTAAGCTCTTCAGCGAACTGGCGCCTAGTTTGTTAGGAAAGCTACTTCTGATTGAACTGAACGGGGGGCAGGTTAGAATGCTGTGTTCTATGACGTTCGGTGTGTTGCATGGATTGCAGTTGACTAGGTCGGATTTCCTATAGTTCGAAAAAGCTTGGTGTCGTACCTATGGTCAGCATAGAGTCTATTGATGAACCTGGTCTCCTTGGGAGAGAATTCCCATTCGAACCAGAGGAGTTTGTAGAGTAGAGGGTAGAAATTCTTGAAGAATGAGCCCGAGGTTGATGATATGCGAGTGAATTCTTCGTCCCAATTTTTGTGGTGAATGGAGCAGTTTATGACTCATAGGGCGTCTTCAAGAGAAATGGAGGTCTCAATGAGCTGGTCTGACGCTGTAGCGACTTGTCAGACAGTTCATTAAGGGCTAGGCCTCTGTGATACGAAAGGTACGCTAGTGGTTTTGAGATATTAAATTGAAAATTGAGCTCACATAGTGGTACGAACTTTCTTTGCTTAGGGTTTGAAACGCAGCTTTTGATTCCGTGATAATGAGAGTTTTTGTTCGAGTGATTCTCCCAGCTGAATAAACAGTGTGATGGCCAATAACTTACCAGATGTGAAGCACATTATATCTCTACGAGACAGAGTTCAGAGACCAGAACTCGATTGTATTTGGGTGATTGAGCGAAGCATTAATGTTGAAAACAGCCCAGTCGTTTGAAAATTGTCCGTTGCTATAATTGCACCCGACAGATGGCGCCAGTTTGTTGCCAGTATTACTGACGATGTATGTGTAACTACAGCTAGAAGTGGATATATATTTTAATATTATTCATATTTGCATCCAGGGATGCCACCACAAAATATTTTTAGTAGTAAATTACGAAAAAACAAGTGAAAAAGCTGGAATTGGTCTAAGACCAATTCTTATGATACCCTAGATGAATGCCCGTATGAAATTTCGTATGGGTACCCATTTGAGCAATTTTGATTTTTGCAGTGGTTTTTCGCATATATTTCTAGAACGGTTCGTCGGACAGAAAAAAAGATTATAACCAATTTTATAGGATTTCATATTCTGAAGAAGTTTTTAGTACAATAAAAATGTCTTGGACTGATCGTTTCCACAGTATACATAAAAAACCTAATTTTTTATATGGCAACACCAAGAATGGGCTGCCCGATTTAGTCCATTTTTGAAATTTTATTTGCTAGTACAATGAAAACACCATGTACTAAATTTCAGCCTTCTACGGCGACTCGTTCTCAGGCAGTGTTCAAATATATAACGGAAAACGAAATTTTTGTATGGCAACCCCACGAAGGAGCTGCCCGATTTGTCTCATTTTCGAACTTACTTACTTTCTTTTTTTAAAGTCCGTGTACAAAATTTCAGCTCTCTAAGTGTATGCGTTCTCGAGTTATCGTGCGCACGGACGGACGGACGGACATGCAAAAATCAAAATAATTTTTAATATTATGCGTGGGTGTCCAATCCATTTTGCTCTACCATCATTATTTCGAGGTGTTACAAACGGAATGACAAACTTAGTATACCCCTAGATTTCATCTAGGGTATAAAAAAATGGTAGTAACAAAGAAAAAAAAAAGAATTAAAAAAGAAAAAGAAATTGGCCTCGGGTTTCGTGATAAAAAGAAGAAAAAATACATGGAAGAACATTAAATACAATACATTTTACCTGCAGACTCTATATGGGTCCCGAAAGAGTAAAACTCAATCCCCCTTTCTATATAAATAATATTTGATTCCGGTAACACCATCGAACAGGTGCAGTCAGGTGTGTTAAACCATACTTTGCCATGCTTTGATGTTGTCAGGCATCATTGGTTCGAGTCAATGCCTGATGCTACTATTGTATTTCGGGTTAAAGATAGTTTTAGCACTGCTAAACTTGTAGAATCCGGCTGATTTATTTTCAGAGACTCGTCAAAGTGATGTAAATTGAGAAGATTTGACAAAATTTTTAAATATGCGAAAACGTAGTATATCTACTACAATTTTGGCAACCCTGTTTGCATCAATGAACTGAGTGCACATGTATCACTTGCTTCGTTTTCATTTTGTTATTATGCAAAATAACAATATAACATTGGAACGATCGATGTATGCAATGTATTCACTGTAATTCCACCCTTACTAAGCTTTCCAAATTCATAAAATTTAGTTTTTTAATTAAATATTTACTTATATTTGCACCATTAACTTAATTAAATTAAATACTAAAAATTAAGGAATTCATAAGGATAATTACACAAGGAAAGTATTGCAGTTTGCCATTTATGTGATCATGAACAACCATCTTTGCTTACATGAAAATTTTTATGTTGCTCGTTATATTGCATTTTTATAATAATCTTACTTAATATATCCATATTTGGAATCTTGAACATCTTTTCTTTCATTCGAGTTCATTAGATAAGAACTTTTTGCCAAGTAAATCCGCCAATTTTAGAAGAAGAGAAAAAAAAAGTTGAATACCAAACGACCGGTTTTTTTATTTTGTCGCATAAACCTTGAAATTTAAAAAGGAAAATCGAGCGAATAATGATCCAATTAATGACGAACTAAAGTCAGAGTCAGTAAAGTGATTAAATAAAGTAACATTTTTTATTTATATAATTATGTTTCGGTACAAAAAAAAAATCAAAATCGTATTTACATTTAGGGAGCTTATCATGCACTTTTCCAAGAATAGAAACTTGTGGTAAATTTTTTTTTATTCCCAGTTAGTTTCATCATTTTCAAAACAGGAGTTGTTGCAAATGGGATGTCATTCAGAATAATTTAAGACTTGTTTCTGTTTAAGTATAATATGCACTAAGTGAGTACATTTGAATTCAATAGCACCTTTGCCAATACTCAAATACGGACATTAGAATGACTTGATAGACTAGAATTCAACTTCTGTTATTCTAAATTTGAAATTCAATTCAATTCAAATGCGATCATATACAATTGCGTATCAGTTGATTGTGCCTCCGGCCGGCCGGCGTTGCTCTTGAATTGCAACTAGTTATGTATATGTAATCTACATTAACAGTTTTTTATATATTAAATCAACAATAAGCTGCTCCATCCATTATACAACTATTTTTAGTCGCTTAATTGAAAAATAATTCCCGGACTGGGTGGATTTGATAATATACACGTTAGTCAGATTTTATCTCTGTGGTTGTCCTTAAACTGAGTTAACTTGAGCATCTTTAAGTTTTCATGTTGACATCATCGTCTCTCTGGGACAACCGACTTGATTAAAAAAAAAAAAAAAACGCCATCAAAATCTCATGAATAAATTCTGCTGTTTTTTTTTTTTTTTATTCTGCTTATCCACTTTTATAAAAGTCTTTACCGGTCAGAGTTTTGCTAGCCTATTGCGTTAGGTATATATCTAGCGATGACATAATACTTTCGAAGTGATGATAAAAGCGATACATGTTCTATATAGTTTCTATCTAAATGGTTAAAAATGTATTTAAAACTTGTTCATGCGCCTCTGAACGGAAATATATGTATGTAGGTATATGTGCATGTACAACATGTATAAATACATAATCATTTTCCTTAAGAAATTTCCGTTTCGAGATAAAAGTGGCGCTTTTAAATTAGTGCAAATCTCTGGGTTAAAGCAACTTATCACAAATTTTATGACTCAATGTTTTTGTTATTGTGGCTATGGCCACTGAATACCGGCGATGTAGAAATAAATAAAATTTAAAATGCATATTTTTTTTTTTATGGGTAGGTACTACATATTTGTTTTATTGCTTGTGATAAGGTGATTAATTTTTTTATATTTGTTTTTTGTCTAAAGAATTGAATTAACTTAATTTTGTTAAAGTCATTTTCCAAAGTGACTTGGTGACTTGTCCATATACAGGGTGTCCCAGACTAATATGGCTATATTTTGCCAAATGATCCAAATGATTCCTCCAGCCAAGTAAAAAATTGTATGGGGGGGGGGGGGGCAAAATGAAGTAAACTCTTGCGAATTATTCTATTAGTAAAATCAAGACACTTATTTATTTACACAAATACTTTGGCTAATATTTGTGAAAAAGTTACCAGAATAAACCGACACCTATGCTCCCCTCCCATTATTCATCACCAGGTAAACAAAATTAAGGAATGCACTTATAATTGAAATGGCGTATGTCCAAAGCTCAAAAGTCCTGGATTAAGTTGAGATTTGAAGTGCCAGAAGTCCTGGACGTGAGGTGTTTCAATACTAACTCTTGATTTATTGTTTGGATAACGTTACTTCAGTTAGATATTTAAACATGTGAGGTTTTCACACCAAATTGGTCTATCTCTATCCAATTTATTTCCATCAAAAACAAAAATCATTAAAATATGGACATACGTTCTTTCAATTCTAAACAATTTAATTGTAAGCCATTAAGTGTAAAGCTCTTATGCAGTGAAAATAAAAGTCAGCCAATTGTTTCCACATACATACATATATGGAAAATCCAAAAATGTTTTAAAGAGTACGCTATTTTTATTTTATATTAAGATAGCAAAAGAATTAGAAATACCAAATGAATTATTTTACGCCGGGAAAACTGAACATGTCCAAGAAGATAAATAAAAAGTTCTTTGCATAAAAAAACAGGAAATGCACCTTTTAGGACATTGAGGTACCTTTGAGTTTCATGGGAAGGTCGACATTTTGCATAAAGCCTTACAATCAAATATGTTAGTTTAACCTAACAAAACACGCCCATTTTAAATATCAGTGGAAGTATAGAATTGATTATAATGATTTTTAAGAGAGACCGGTTGCATTTACGACCCTTGCAGCTTTCTAAAATGGTTTGCCCAGTTTACCAAAATCATACAAGAATTTATCTTTCTGAATACTGGACAAGCTCTGAAATAGTAAGCTGCCTTTAGGAGGAGGTCCGCCAACCGACTAGATTGAAGTTTCTCGATCAATTAATGGCTTCAATTTAATCTGGAGGATATAAAATATAAGAATTTCTGAGTTAAGAGTTATTATGAAGGCTAAAATCGCATTACAAGAGAAATCATTAAGAAACCTTCTGTTAATTCTTTCTGAGTATGAAAACTATTAGTAAATACATGCTTAGCCAACAGAATCGCGAAGATGTAGGGCTTGAATTGCAATTCATACAGTCCCACTACCTTTATTTTAACAGCTCAATAATGATTACAGTTTGAGCGGATTAAATTTAGACCAGCTACACTTATATACATCTGTGTAAATAACCAGTGAATGGAGGAAACTGTCTGATTCTATTAGAATGGAATTTTGGCAAGTAGACCAATTCATCAGTGTCATGCTTATATCCATGAGATTACTTTCTCCGAAACATGTCGAACTTGAAAATGTATATTTAGGTAAGTAAGTGACAACCAAAATTTAACTATTATCCAGAAGAGGTCGTTGTTAAAATTTATCTTGATCATATTCTATGAACAGATACTTTAAAGATGAGACCTCTCTGATAGCTTGGTCGAAAAGTTCCAAAATGTTCTCAGAAAATTTCGGGAATCTTATAGTGTCCAGAGGTAGTCCGGGTCCGGAAGGAAATCAGGTTCAGTAAACCAAAAATTAGCCCAAAAAGTGGTAGACAATTTTAAACGAAATCCCAATATGTCGATGTGATATATAGTATGATAAGGCTACGGTTAATCGAATTAAAAGAAGAGAAGGCATACGAAATGTCCATTCAGAAAACACCGGACAGAATATCAGAAAAGAAACAAGTTGCAAAATTCAGGAGTCGGATTTTGTATGAAAATTTCCTAATGAAATTCGACTGCTGCATGGATGATGAAACTTACTTCCAGAACAGGAATTTTATATGGCATAAAAGAGGAGTGACGCAGATCCCAAGTTTGAGAATTGTCGATGTACCAAATTTCCCGTTAAATATTTAATTTAACAAACAATATGTTTTTGTGGTCTGAAAGCATTACCTTTCGTGACAACAGGCACAATCAGTACGGATGTATACGTTAAAGAGTATTTTCAAAATCGTCTTCTTCCATTTTGGCCGAATTTAGCAACTTTCCACTACGGCAGAAAGCCGAGCTCAATGTATACCCGTGCTACCCAAGGAAGAGAATCCTCCAAATTGTCCAGAACTAACTAAGACCAATCGAAAAATATTGGACTAATATAGACAATTTTTAGAGGCTAAAGATCTTCTAATACTGCCTCTGTACAAAATTTAATGAAGAACGTAAAGCAAAAAGTTCATCAATTTTATAGCACGTAGTAATTATATAAATCAGATGTCGCCTAATAGCCGAATTTGTTCTGCAGCTTCACAATGTTTTTTTATGCAAATTTTCCCGTGTATCAAACAAATTCTCGATCTATATTTCCACACATTAGATTTTTAAGGTAATCCTAGAAATAAAAAATCAAGGAGGGCAATGCGTGGCAACTTAGGAGGCCAAGAATTAGGACCACCGAGTCCCATCTATTTTTCGGTGTTCTTTTCACTGGTCATGCTAGAGTCATGCCGTAATCTTAATGAAAGGTCATCAAAGAATTCAGGTAAATTAATTTTTCAGTATAGTCAAAGTGTCCTCTATATCTGATCAAATCAATCAAGCCAATCAAATGATTTTCTCAAATTCCTGCCCATAGGTTTATACTGATTGTTGGAATAGAGATTGTCGTGTGCAGTGAAGATTTTCATAAGACCAGATATGAATATTATGCTAATTACTTATTCCACTCGTGATAAAAGTACTTTCATCAAACCATAAAATCAAAGGGAGCTACGACAATTCGTTAAAATCCAATTGCAAAATTCAAGTCGAGGTTGAAAATCCTTTTGAAACAAATTGATATATGTACATACATAGATGAATTTGGTTCCTATGAAGTGTTTCCCATACCTGGAATAATAATACACTATTCCGGAGCTTTAAACTAGTGTCTTACCGTTGTTGTGGATAAATTCATCTGTCGCGCAATTTCCCTTATGCCGATTTCTGTATTTGTTTCGACGTTGTTTACATTTTTTTCTTTATTATTTTACCTTGCCGGTCATCCTCTGCTGTTTTATCCTATGTTTGGGTTTAATTACGCCGATACGTTAATTCCCTTTTCCCAACCATAAACCTACACAACAGCTTACTTATTCGGAATTTGAAAAACGTTTTAGAGACATATCTTTACACAAATTTAAGATCCTTTCACTTGTTGCTATAACAATCTTATGGTAGTGAAAATTTTCTTATAAAGTATCGCTTTTTTCGGTGTAATAAAAAGTAAACTTAAAAGAATTGATGCTATTTCGGTTCAAATTATTCCAAATTCCAAAATAGTGTGCCATCTTAGGATCCTATTTGATTTGTTCGTTATTTTTGCGATAATAAAATTGATGTCCTAATTAGCAGAAAATTAGACAT
Organism: Dioctria linearis; assembly: GCA_963930735.1. Taxonomy (NCBI): domain Eukaryota; kingdom Metazoa; phylum Arthropoda; class Insecta; order Diptera; family Asilidae; genus Dioctria; species Dioctria linearis. Next base: position 43,746,701 of record OZ005740.1, read on the forward strand.
CGCGTGCCAAGGCTTCTAACTCTATTTTGCTTAGTTTTGGCTGAGACAACTTACAAGTCAAGTCAAGAGAGTTTTGCGCTTTTCAATATTCTTCATTGTCTTCCTTTTTTGGATTTATTTTGATGATTTTTCACATCCTTCGGATTGTTTTGTTTAGGGCGTTGGGGCTTATCTTTGGCCCTCAGTTCGATTCGATGTCATCTCTTTTCTTCTCTTTGATCCTTGGTTTTCTTTTTGATCACTTCTCGTGTTGTTGCTGGTTCTTTTCCACATCAGCTGTATTAAATGAATTTCTCGCAAGAGTTTGTTATTAAATTTGGGAGGGAGTAAAGATTGGATATGTTTTGGGATCTTTAGGAATTTAGACAACTTACATCTAAATGTGGAAACCCTCACAAAAACGCCGTCGAATTAAAACGTGCTAATGTCTCTCTAATAGAAAGCTCTACATATACATTCTGTCTCTCTCTGCTGTATTATGCCTCATAAATTCTTCGCAACATTTATTACTGATAGTTTTCTTTGGTCGAATATAAAGTCAAAGAGCTTTGAAAAGTGATCCGGGTTTATATGGAGGTTTTCTTATCTAGTTGTATGTTGTCTGTGCCTTCGGGAAACAACGAAAAACTGTCTAGAATAAGTTCTTAGTACTTTTTTATTTCAATTCTTTTTTTCAAATAATGTATAGCTCAATTGATAAAAAATAATGTCATTAAGTTATTTTTACATAATAATTGGTAATTATAATGCGTACTTTAGTTAGAACATGTTGAAGTAGAAAATTAAAAATTCCAGTTAGGAGGTTTTGCACGCATGTCGTCGATATACTTTAAAACCGGTTATACCTAGGCAGTGTTGGGCGTAATCTGATTGCAGTGTAATTTAATTAATAGTTCCATTACAGTTTAGTCAAATTACAAAGTAATCTAATTAAATTCTATTCGATTACATATCAATCAGATTACTTATGAGAGAATATGTAATCTATCAAATGTGTAATCTGTTACAATATAATTAGATTATTTTGTAATCTAATTACATTATAACAGATTACTTTGTAGATTACTTAAAAGTAATTAATAATATAATGAAATGAATTGAAAGAAAATAGTATTGTTCTCGTACGAAATTAGTTTTAGGGAGTCTTATGAAGAATTAGAATACAAATATCTTAAATATCTTAAATGTCTTGTAATCGATTAATGTGTAATTAGATTAACTTGTAATCACATTAGATGTTAATCGATTACATTATGTAATTATGGAAATGGATTACATTAGTAATCTGTTACAAAGTAATCTGATTACAGATTACATGGTTAATTGTAACTGTTAATCATTAATCAGATTACATTTTGCCCAACACTGTACCTAGGTAGGTACATATGTGTTAGGTCATATGAAAGGATATTTCTTAGCGATTTTGAATAGATAATAAAAAAAATATAATTCGTTTTGGCAGGAAAATTCCCAAAAGTAAAAAAAGGAGAAAAATCATTGATCATTTATTGCAAAGAATGCACTTACTGTTATCAATTATTCCGTATCTACCACAACTGTTTCAATCTGATGCATAATTACAAAAATGATGTTACGATAAGTGAAAGAGTACCCAAAATGCCAAAACCGTCCCATCTTCAAAACGATGAATTCTTCCCTGCCCTATCCCAACATACAATTTTTTACTTATCTCGATCGCAACTATCGAATTCTTAAATAGTATGCACGAATTTGCGAACACCCAGTAAAGAATGTTTGCTATTACATATAATATTTTAGGAATGTGTATGAAAGCTAGATTTTGAAAGTAACACCTGAAGAGATCCCATGAAAATTAATATTTTCAAACTCCAATCATCAGTTTCGTTACAGTTTCACGATATTTATGATATTTGAAAAGTATTTAATTCATGATAAGTTAAAAGTTGTAAATGTTTGTAAAATTACAACAGTGTAAATTATGGAAAGTTTTATAGTAGTTTTGTTTTTTTCTTTACTTTTGTTTGTCAATCAAATTTTAAACTAAAATTGTGAATTGTAACTTAATTTGAATATTGTTTTTGTATATATACATTTACACATAACGTGGTATAAATAAATAAGCATATCTTATGTTCATAATACTCTTTGTACATATTACCGTTCATGTTGTAAGTTTAGGGAAATTACCCGAACTGAAAACTTTTTTTTTTTTAATAAAAAGTTTCATTTCCCCATGAACAATGAGCAAAGAGTAAAATTGTGACAAGTGAAGCTCGAACAATGTAATTAAGGTCAGTCAGTTGAGTCAAAACCACACACACTTTGAGTTCACTTTACGTATGAATTTTTTTTTGTTTTTTTTTGATGGTGGAAATACGCAATGAATTGCAATTTGATTAAAGTAAGATGTATAATAATTCCAAAACGAAATTTGTATGTATGTACACTTGTACAGGACCTGGACAAATTACACAGTGAGCATCTAGAAATATTCTGAAATTTTATATTTATTATTTGAAGATGTTAGACGAGCTCTACTGAAACTATAACTTTTATATTTTACAATCTATTTAGATAAATAAAACTCATAATAATGATCAAATAAAAAAGGACATGCTTTTAAAAATATATACATACATATTTATATTATGCACTGGATTTTTGTGAATATATGACCCGGACTGTGTGAATTAAATACTTGTTTTGTTAAGCATCCGATATATTTCAGTCATGGGTTGTGATCATTCTCAAGGAACTAGATATGAATATAATGTAACAATAATTACAACGCATCATAATGCCATACAACATTCTTACCTTAGGATTATCGTATATCATAATGATTTTGAGATGTTGTTTTGTCGAAGCTATCCTTAGCCTATCGTCGTTAATTTAAATGAAAAATTAATAAAGTTAAAAAAGAGAAAACCTGACAATACTTCTAATAAATTATACAAAAAAACGATTAAACATGTACGTAATAAATTAAATATAAAACTTGAATTACACTACTTCTTAGGGCTATGGGAATCGACAATTACTGTGTTGTGTATGAAAGTCTATTATACTCTTATATTGGGAACTAATATGTATACTGTGTGTTCAGAGCTTCCCACCAGCGATCGAAATCATTACTTACCTAGTTGTAGAAGTACTTACCAGAAGTCGCAACTAGTTTCAAGTATAATCTCCACTCCATGTAAACAACTCATTACTCTTACACGCTGTTGTCATAGGGTGGAACCAGTTCTTCCCTGCTTGTATTAACAGTATATATCCTAGAAGTAATTAACGGAAGCATCACCGGATTATTTCTTATTTGCTTTTTAGAGTAATTCTAGAAGATATTACCGGATTACTTTTGTCATGAAATTTTTTAAGAATCTGAAATCTAGCATTTATTGATCCATTATTACTTTAAGGGTATTGAGAAGTAGGAAATAAAAACTAGAAATACTGAAAGAGATTAAATAATAATGGAGTATGGATTTTAAAAAGGGGAAGAAGTAAAAAGTTCATAATAACGGAAACATTCCTAAGTATTTCTAGTTTACAATTTAAGAAAAATTTTCCTGATGATATAAATCTTTTTTATAATTGTCAATGTAACGCAAACACACAAAATTTTAGGAACACACAAGTTTTTATATTGCAATGGAAACATGATATATAATGTTTACTAACCTATCAACAACTGTCATTATTATATCATAAAATCGATTATTGAAGTCATTCTATAATCACTTTCCCTTGTAGGAATGTGAAAGCCAATTCAAAGTACTTAGTTCTAAAACTAATTCTGCAAGAAAGTGTTTCAAATCCGCTGCTGGGTTCTATGTTCTTCCGTTTAGTCCGGAATGCCAACAGTGGTCGAAGTCATTACTGACCTAGCTCTAGAAGTACTTACCAGAAGTCGCAACTAATTTCAAATATCACTCCGCTCCATATAAAGAACTCGTTATTTTTACACGGTGTTGTCATAGGGCGGAACCAGTTCTGCCCTTGCTTGTATTACCAGTATATATCCAAGAATTAATTATCGGAAGCATTATCGGATTATTTCTTGTTTGCTTTTTCAGATTAATTCTAGAAGATATTACTGGTTTACTTTTGTAATTACTTTTACTGATCCGTTTTTACTTTATTTTAGGTATTGAGAAGTAGAAAAAAAAGCTAGAAATACTGAAAGAGATAAAATAATCTTGAAGTAAATATATTATGTATTTTAAAAAGGGGTAGAACTAAAACGTTTATAATAACGAAAACATTCCAAAGTATTCCTAGTTTACAATTTAAGGAAAATTTTCAAACTGGCAATGTAAGCCAAACGTATTTGCACATAAAATTTTAGGAACTTGTTTAACTTTTCAACCACAACTATAATCACTTTCCTTTATAGAAACGTAAAAGCAAATTGAAAGTAGTTCTAAAACTATTTCTGCAAGAAAGTGGTTCAAATCCCCTGCTGGGATTGCTCCTTATGAAGCATAGTTGGATTATCATAATTGAAATTGTGTTTGTTTTTAATAGCGCGTACAAGGTATGCTGTATTGAAATTCCGTTTGCCTTTGTGCGTCATTGTCATTTATTTGCTCATTTAGTTGCTCTGTTTATGTCTTCCCGCATTCGTGTTTTAATATCTCTTCCCGTTTCCCCGATGTAGATCTTATTGCAATTTTCAGTCTTGCATTTTATCTCGTATATTGCACCTACATATTGTAGGTTTTCCAATTTTGGTTTTGATATCTGTATACATTTATATATTTATTTTGCGGTTGTAGTCCTAGAGAAAAGTTTGAATTATTGTTGCTTTTCAGGAAATGGATGATATTCACGAAGGACCCATAGTACAACAATTTTATATATATTTATATTCTAAGAAAAAAAAAACGGTCAAAACAATTAGCTTTAATATTTAGTCGTTTCTCTTTGGCACTAAAGTAATTAACGCTTGTTATCGTGCAATTTATGCATAACTGCACAGTTTCTGCAAGTCTATGATTTCACATATCAAGTATGTTTTCCTTATCATCCTGGTTTTAGTGGTACCTATCTGTTGATAAGTGCCATGTGGCAGTTATTTTCATCCTGCATAGAAAAGAACAAAATCTTCTCCAAACCCTTTTAACTTGAGCTGTACTCTTGACTGGGAGGCATTCTTGTATTGGCCTTATTTTATTGTACCGTTAACTACGTAAACCGTCCTTTTTTTCAGAGATTACAGATAAAGTCATCATTGTCGACATGTGTTCGGGTACGTGCACAACGAGAAGTGGCGTAACGAGGTGAGGCTATATAAAGAGTTTAAGATATAAAATGATTCTACACTGTTCTACATATGAAGTGTTCATAAGAACGCTGTGGCAGCGCGCGATGTGGCCAGTCATCTCGACGTATCTCGCTTGAGAATGAAATTTTTCATTTTTTCAGGAGTTGCAGCGCCCTAATTTCTTATAGGTGTTTTCTTTGATATAATCGAAGGGTTATTTACTCATTTTCATATACTGGAAGAATCTATGAGGATCAATATGTAAATCTTCATATATGTGGATGATTGAATTCCCCAAATTGTAATCACTTGTTATTTATGGGGTCACAAGCAAAACTGCGGAAAAGTCTGCGCAAACAACAAGTGATTAATTTTATATCCTTAAAAAGCAAATTTAAGAAATATTTTATGTTATATGAGATAAGCTTCCAATAAAAGTAATAATTTAGAACATATTTGGAATTTGTTAAACTATATAATATTATTATTAAAGCGAAAATCAACCTTTCGTCTTCGACTTCAATCGGTGTAGAATGGAAAATTCGCCAAATTTCAGACGTTTCGTATTTATGGGTGATAAGCAAAACAGCGGGAAGTATACTTATATGAAAAATGCCATATAGTTGCCCTACTTGACAAACACAAAAATTCTTCTTCAGAATCTGATGATATAATTTATATGCTCTCTCTCTTCACGATTTACCAAGAAAGTGAACTGCTTGCTGTGAACACTACGCCTCAAGATGTATCTTCACCTCGCCTCACCATCACCTCCCCTTGTTGTTCTAGCGATTTGCGCTTTACTAGTAAAAATTTCGAAGGTGCTTTCATCCACAATGTATAGAAACATATATGAAATTAATAAAATATTAAAGTATGTAGGTATATCTAAAGATTTCCTGGAATCTAATGTCGTTTTCTGATGTTTCCTTTGCTCATTGTAAATGTTATTCATCACAGTTGCCAGCTTGGAGTTACTTTCTGGATTAATAGACCTTTGAATTCAGCTTCTTACAGAAAACCTCAGAAATATTTAATCCGATTTAAAAACATTTACACGTCAACCAATGCCTTTATTTCTGTATTTTCATATCAACAAGGTGGGTGTAGGGATCTAATTAGTATGTCATTGCGGAGGAAACCTCTTAGATCTTTCTTCCACCTACTATTTATGGAGCTTTACGTAAAATTTACGGATTTCGTTCATTAATTTTTTAATGGAACTGTTGTTATACAGAAATCTTTTGTTGCATAACAATAAATAGAAAGCTTACAGATTCTGTTTTTGGTCGCATATTTTATCACGGTTGTTGATAGATTCGCTACAATTTGTCGTACTTACCACAAAATGAACTAACTCAATTGAATTTACAGCGAACAAACGTTAAAAGTATATATATACAGGGTGTTTCCCCTTAGGAGGTCCATAGAGCGGGAGGTGATAGTACTCACCTAGACGAACCAAAAATTGTATGGCAGGGGGGAGGGCAATATCAACCGTTTAGGAGTTACAGGGTGATTCCTAAAAAAAGCTAGGTTTTCACAAAACACCCTGTATATTAAAAACTGCAGGGTGTATGGTCACAGTTAAGGGCTCACTGTACGCAGAACTTCATGGCCTTTCCAACGACAGCTCAACCAGCCCCGTACCCCTCTCCCCTAAGAAGTTATGAAGGTCTAAACTAAAAATTTCAGATTTTCTTTCCTTTTTTTTTACTTTGACCTCTACTATTTTTGCAAAGAGGTCGTTAACATAACTTTTTTTTATAAAAACTGTAAACTGCAGACTCTCCTCTTTAATATGATCTATTACACCCAATGTGCTATCTGAAGCCCTTTAAGAGTTATTAGCTCTAAACCTACACAATCACACCTATCAAGTGACATCTGTTGGAAATGGAAACAACTTGGTAAACTTTGGGTTCGGAGAACGGAATATTCAGGAAGGTTCTAGGATAATTCGTAGAGTATGAATACGGCGCTTCTCACATTCAGGAAGCGAGTCTTATTTCAGACAGTGAAGTAAACGAAGTAAACTATTTGGATTGTGATAATTAGACGTACAGTAGGTACTAGCGATAACTATAGAGAGTTGGTTTGGTAATTGTTTGTGAATTTGTGAGAGTAAACGGTAAAGTTAAATAAAGAAAGAACTTTTGAATTATATCTGAAATATTAGCTGTGTTCTTTTGTGCACCTTGTTCTAGATCTCCCATATACTAGAGACAACAAATTGTTCTGTCCACTGAAGCGAACTATTTATACTGTTCGCTTCATATGAGGTGTTCTTTTGTTCTATCCTGTTCTGCGGCAGTGTTGGGCGTAATCTGATTGCAGTGTAATTTAATTAATAATTCCATTACAGTTTAGTCAAATTACAAAGTAATCTAATTAAATTGTATTCGATTACATATCAATCAGATTACTTATGAGAGAATATGTAATCTATCAAATGTGTAATCTGTTACAATATAATTAGATTATTTTGCAATCTAATAACATTGTAACAGATTACTTTGTAGATTACTTAAAAGTAATTAATAATATAATGAAATGAATTGAAAGAAAATAGTATTGTTCTCGTACGAAATTAGTTTTAGGGAGTTTTATGAAGAATTAGAATACAAATATCTTAAATGTCTTAAATGTAATCACATTAATTAGATTAACATGTAGTGGGATTAACTTGTAATCGATTAATGTGTAATCAGATTAACTTGTAATCACATTATACGTTAATCGATTACATTATGTAATTATGGAAATGGATTACATTAGTAATCTGTTACAAAGTAATCTGATTACAGATTACATGGTTAATTGTAATTGTTAATCATTAATCAGATTACATTTTGCCCAACACTGTTCTGCGGACACAAAAGAACACAGCTAATGTGCTATTAAATAACGAACTAAGGCCACGCGCGTAAGAATATGTATAGTAACCAGAGGCTACTATTTATAGTTTTTGGCGCTGCACGTAGAGTAAAACTTTCACCTCTCATTGCTAACTCATAAAAACTATTAGAGGTCCACCCAAGCCTCCAATAATGCATAAAAATTCTAAGGAAAAAATTTCTAGTAAATTTCTAAAAATAACTGAAGACATCAAGTCGAGGCATCGTTGATTTTATATTGGTGAGAGGCATTGCTTGCTTACCCTTGATTATGTCATCAAGTCGAGCCATCATCGATTTTATATTCACGCGAGACGTTACTGGTTTTTGTTCTCTTTTCCCAGTCTTGTTTGTATGTTATTAGTTTGTCTAAGGTTCTGCCTTGACGCGTGAGTGCACCACATGCTTTGACAGTTCTTTGCGCGCTTTAAAACTCAACAAAAAAAGAAATTGTGTTTGCTTTTCTACGAGTTAGATATTTGTAGGTACTTAATAGACTCAGAAATACTTAGTAAAAATCTTGGTACTTAAGTACAAAACTAAGTCTTAAGTACAAGTAAACAGAAGCAAGTACTTCTGTAAGTTACTGAGGTATACCTGAGTTGGATATTTTGATATTTAAATACGATAAAAGAACAGAATCAGTATCAAGAAGTCTCCTCTTTAATTTGATCTATAAATTGTTACAATCCCAACTTCAACGGCTAGGGAGTTATTAGCATTTAGTGTGATCATTATTTATCTATTTATATAGATTTTTTTCTAGGTTAGTAGTGACTAAAAAAATGTAATCAAATTTTTCTCAAATGGTTTTGCTCCTGCTTAAAGTGCACACGGACGTAAGATTCGTCGTCTATTACTCCACAAAAAAAGTTGTTGATAATGTCTGTTTTTTACGGGTTCTCTTTTGATCTTCTCAAATGGGTTCATGCAGGTTTTATAACGTACTGGAATTTCACTTTATGGTTATATCCATGATAACCTCCTACTTTAGAAACAATTCTTTCTGAGTGGATAAGTGTGGTTTCCTTTTGCAATAAGTCTGATATTTTAGCATCCAGTTACATGATCTATAATCCCAGGCTTACGATCATAAGTCATAACCAACTTTTCCAAATTGCCAGGTTTTCTGTTCCAGAATTATCTCTGAAAATGGGCAACATTTTTTAGGCTTTTATGCTGTACTGTTTATTGAATACATATTTACAAACGGCAATTATTGCAATAATGATTTTTTTTTGAAAGTATGAACTGCAATAGTAATTACAACCGCCGAGTTATCGTCATGTGTCAAACGTCCACAATCAAGAATTTTTTTTCTTCTCAATATCCAAAATCAACAAAGGATATTGAAAAAATTATATCTATCTACTAGTTAGGTGTTTACTTGTGTATCTTATAAAAATCCGATAAAAAGGTCTAAAATTGTCCTCTTAATCGTCTGAGGTTTTATTGGTTACATCGATTTTTGGTATGTATAGGGAAACATTTCACACAATTGCATATTCGATTCTATTTCTGCTCACATTATATCTATGTACATACATAGCAATTTATATTTATAATCCACGCAAGCCAATTCTCTTAAGTAACATTTTACTTTTAGCAAATAAAAAGGCCAGTGACATTTGGAAATGCTTAACTCACTTCACTTCCTTGTGCATTATCCACAAAGTCTGTAATTATTGGCGTCTGTCTGGCTTGAATCAAACGCTATGTACTGAAGTTTGGTGGAAAAAATGTTCACATAAAAAAAAAGGAAGTAAAGGTAATACCTGTGGTTGCGTGACTTTAATTATTCTTTCAGGATACAAAGCTTTTTTGAACAAGGAGTGTTGATTATATACACATACAAACCTACATTATTTTATAATAAATGATAGTGTTATAGGTTGGTAAATTTTGCATGACAACTGTAAATACTTTTCCTCTTTGTTCTTTGTATATTTTGTACGTTATCTCAATTAATAAAATTATATTTTACTTTATAATGGAGGAGTATAAAATTTCCTGCTTTCCTTACTACTTCTCTGACCCAATTGTAGTGAGCTTTATTTAAAACGCGGTTTTATTTTTACCATTTTTTTTTTTTTTTGGAACATGGCGCCAGAGGGAGACATTCATGTGTTAATTCTGTTCCTATACCTATCTAAAATCATTGGTGAGTAGATTAGATTAGATTTGTGAAGGGCTGTGTAGGCGTTAGCCTCGCTATTACTGCGACCTGAAAGATCTATTGAGAGTCCCCGTTGCATTTACTCTCTTTCTAGGTTCAGACTGTTAATAAAGTCTAGAACCATTCTGGGATTGAGGTTCCACACGTAGGTTGGTGGAGGAAAATTATGTTCGAGGTGAAGTAGTCTCCGCCTGGCCAATGCTTCGCAGTTGCAGATCAAGTGCTCCGAGTTTTCGTGAGCATCCTGACAGTAACGGCAGGATGAAGTCTCAGTCAAATCCTGCTTGTTATTTCGTGAGTACCTCTAACTGAACCATTAGATGAAATATCATTCATATATAAAATGTCTTAATGACTGTTGCTAACGAACTGTTGTCAGCTGAATACCTTAACCATTGATTACGCTTATAGAATTCAAACTCGATTGCACAGAAATATGCACTGGTGCGTTATTCATTAAAACACCATTGTTGTTCCTGTGCTACAAATTGGAAATGTAAAACTTCCGTCTGCAATAGCCAAAAAAGAAAGTATGGATGAGGGTTGTGTGAAAAGTTGCCGACCCCAACATGACATGACATCACTCGTAAACAAAAATTGCCAAATGTGTTTGCGCCAGCTTTGAAAGGTACACACTCACGGTACAGAGAATACAAGATATTCTCATTAAATTTTGACACATGTGCTGTGACGTAATTTTGTCCTAATGTATATACATTTTTATAGGGAAGACCGTGGTTCGTAATGAGAACATCTTGTATTCTCTGTACCGTGGTACTCACCATTTTGGACGCATAATTGTTGTTTGACAATCATTTGAGTGAGCCGATGGGAAAATGGAAAAAGTCGAGTATTGAGCTGTCACTAAATATTTGTTTTTGAATGACAATACGCCTACGCAAATCAAAAACGAATTTGACTCTGTGCACTGGGACTCTGCACCATCATTTACCGCCGTTAAATTTTAGGCAGCTGAATTTAAACGACGTTGTCGTACCAACTTGGATGTCGATGAACATTAGGGACCGCCAAAAACTGTAAAGACTGACGATAACATCGCTCAAGTTCACCAAATGATGCTAAACAACAGTCGAATTAAAGTACAGAGATAGCAGACGCTATGAACACGTCCAAAGAATGTCTCATACCTCAGTGCTTGCTATGACGAAAATCCACGAATTAGGATATGAACTTCTTTACCACCCTCCTTACTCTCCAGTTCTAGCCCCAAGCGTCTGTTTTTTGTTCCCTAAGTTAAAAGTTGCGCTCCGAGCATAGAGATTTTTATCGAATAAATCATAAATAACTACATATTTTGCAGAGAAATATGCCGAGTACTATTTGGACGGGTTGAAGAGATGGGAGCATCGCTGGGAGAATTGTATAGAATTACCCGGGGATTATGCAAGTCAGTAGGACTGACACTGACAGCGTTTGACACTTACACAGGCTCGTGTAAGCCCCTACTGACTAGTCTGTAGTGACAAGATTTCTGACCAGTCAGTACAGACTAGTCAATAAACTGTCAAATGTAAAATTAAGATTGCGGAAATTGAAAATAAAAGGTGGATGCTTGTGGAAATTTGTGTTTATATTTCTAATCATCTCTCTTTAGGAAATGACTGAAAAGAGAAATACATTTTAATCTTTATTTTGTAGAGAAAAATGACGGATTAAGGAAGAAATCGTTAGATATGCATATAGACGAGGAATGTCTGCACCGCTTGACAACACTTTATTATGAACTGGTTAAGTCAATTGATCGAACGCAAATCGTTTTTTGTTTGTAAAATTGACAGACAAAATGAGGACTGTCCGTCAGCTCTACTCACTCGTGTAATCGTCGCGTTACAAAGAGCCTAAGTAAAAACATAAAAACTAATTTGAAGAAAAATTGTTTTTGTATCTTTGTTAGGTCGCAAACTTTCTCATCGCACCACAGTGAATCTTGACTGTAGCTTCTTTTATTTTCTGTGAACGTATACAAATTATTGTTATGTGAATAGTCGTGTCACATGCCTCAACATTGGGGTCCTTTTTTTTTAGTATGTTATTCGATAACTTGTCAAAAAAATCGTATAGGCTTATATATGTACTCTACTACTACTCTATATAACCCCTTAAATCGGTTTAGGATTATATGTATGAATAAATCTATAATCTACATATAACTGGTCAGAAAATGAAACTGCTTACATAATTAAAGCTCTATTCGGAATAGATATATCTGACTTTCAAACTAGAGTATACGTAGGTCATTTGATAAGTAATTACATCTTGTGGCAGCAAAACTACTCATTCTGTCGTATTTTCAAGTTTCAAATGAGAATTTTATTTTATTCTGTGAACGCAGTTAAACAGTTGTTGATAATAAAACAGTCAAACAGTTGTTGATAATAAACGCGTGTTTTCCAAAATGGAAAAAACTGATAAATATTTTGTTTTGAAAGGTTTATTTGCGACCGAAATTCATGCAAGGCTTAATAAAGTATAATTTTCGTCAGTGTCAAAATGATCGACGGAAAATAAAACCTGGTAGTACCTACCAGTGTTAAAAATTACCTCCGTAGTACTCGTGTATGTAATACAATATCAGAAATTATCCACAAGATCTATATATGATAATATGGTTCTAGCAGACGGCTCAAAGTATTTGAATTAGACTGTGAGAATTTCGGATGAACGAGTATTTCACATTTTAACACACAAGTCGGATATGAAAAAGCTGTGTGCAAGATGATTGCAGCATTTGTTGGCTCATATGGCCAGAAGCGCATACGAATGCAAATGATGCAGAGTTGCTTGGAGCTGTTAAAAAAACAAATAGGAACTTATATCAATTTGTAACAGTGTGTGAAATTTTGGTCACACATTTATTATCCAAGAGACAAAAGAACAATCTATAATAATGAGCAGAAACTCGTTGTTCTTCTGGTCCAAAAAAAGCCAAATCGATTTTATCGGTCCGAAAGATGATAGAGTTCGCGTTTTGTTGGGACGCTGAAAGAATTACGATTGATTATATTGAGAGCAAACACAGGAGTGAGCCTTCTGGATCAGATAAACATAAACGAAAAAATTAAAGGAAAAATACCAGGTTTAGCGAAGAAAAAATTCTGTATTAGTGATATACATACCATCTCGTAATAACGCTTTAATGATGGCTAAACTTGTTGGACTGAGCTGAAGCTTGTACGTATATATGTACGTATGAATCGGTTGAACATTCATTCTATTGTCCAAATTTGGTTCCCTCAAACTACCATCTCTTCCCAAATCTCAAAAAATTGCTGACTGCAAAGAGCTTTTGCTTAAGCGAATAGGTGGAAGCAGTTGTAGCCTAATATGTGTTTTGAAAACCTTTCAGAAAGAGACTATAAAAATGGGAATGGAAAAATTGGAGAAACATATTGGACTAAATACATTAGTACTCAAAGTTCATCAGTGGTCGTAGGTGTTTTTGTTTTGCGTCACTTTTAGTGGTGGAGTGTTAGGCCTGTCGCCGCCCAGCGAATATTCATTGACTATGCTCTGTTGGGGCTTTTCAAAATTCTTGTGTACCATTAATATCTTTAGAAGAGTTCTTTTTTTATGTACTTTCACTAATTAGAAAATCTTTAAAACTTTCCCCCAGATTAATTAAATTAGTACTACTATCATTGCGTGTGACGTATTTCATTGTTAATTATACTAATTATTCAATTGCTTACTTTCTCATATGCCCTGATTTTATTGTTGTGTATTACCTCAAAATATTCCAAAATGGTTTTTTTTTTCATGGTAAAGACCTAAATGGAAAAATTACGATTGTAAAGTGCATGGAAATGAACTACCACATCCGGCCTTTGTGAACAAAAGCAAGCAAAATGTCTATCTACCAAATTTTTAGTCTTTGATTCTTTTACTTCTTATTTACCGCCTCATGATTTATACTGTGGTTTTAGCTTTCTTTCATTAATGCGGGCAAGCAATTGAGACCTATGTAAATAAGGTGAAGTGGTAAGAAACCATATTTATTCCAGATTTAATCCATTTAATCAGATTAAGAACACTCGAAATGAAAAATATCTGCTAAAGGTAAATAATTTTTTAGAAGATATAACGCGGGAAGGTATAAATCTCGAATTAATTTGTTTGATTTTTCTTTGCAACCGATTTATACATATCAATGCCAGTCAACTATTATTGTTGCATCTGATTCACTCATTGTTTTGTGATATTGATATATTTGTGTGTAGTTTGAAAACATTTCCTAGGAAGCTTGTAAACAGAAATGTAAACATACCAAACTTCGATGTAAAAGTAATACTGAGGAAAATTGCTTTCGCATATAATAAAAAGAATGAAAAGCATATGACGTATTTCTCTCGATCTCTTCGCTTTTTTAAATAAATTATAAAACAAACATAAGAATTTAAATTAAATCAACTTAGCAGCTTTATAATTTTAGCTTGAAAATAATCACTTTTAAAAATAGCACAATTCATATCTATTGAATGCAGTTGCACGTCTTATCTGTTCGAACAGCAATTGCATTCTTAGATTAAAGCAGTAGTGAAAGTACAAACAATAGTTAATTTTTTTTATTAAACGGAATAAAGCCAGAAACACATCCAGGCCTCGAAACTTCCACAAGGCGTTGTCAAAATTTCCGAGCAACTAGCTTTGAAGTTCAATGTTGGAAATTTTGCTCTCTCTCTCAGGCCTGCAACAGATTTTTTTAAATGTAAAAATGACAATTTTCAATGGAGAACAATGACTATTTTAGTTAATTATGCAGAATCATAGTCACAAAAAAAAACAATTAATTCAGTCAATCTGAACACAACAACTATAACAATAATAATAATCTGGGAATATTTTGTGTTTTTTTTATGCACCTAAACAGCAAGAATATTTTTAAAATATGAGCTAATAACCAGAGTTCGGAAAAATTCATTCGCGAATACATTCTTATCATTCTTATTCATTCGCGAATGAATACTTGAGCCGAAAGATTCTTGAGAGAATGTTTCCTGCCGAGAATTTTATGAATACATTCTATTCCTGAGAGAATATTCTTCAATGGCAGCAAAAGAATGAGAAAGAATGAAAACCAAACATTCGGAATGAAAGAGAACATTCTCATATTTCATTCTTTTACTGTCGGTGAATTCGAGTAGGTCGTAACAGATATGTTGTAAGGTCAAGATTATATTAAAAGTTGAAAGGTTTTCTTGTGATTTTAACGTATTATCATGGGTCGCAAATCCAATATAGGTAAAAATAAATTCGTGACTTATGATAAGAACACTGATTCCTCAAAGTGCTTGTTATGTAAAAGGGTTTTAAAGGGAAATTTACTAGGAAATATTAAAAGACACTAAGTTTTTTCAGGATAGAAAAGGATATACATCCATTGAAAAAATGTGGAAAACACACTGAATGAAAGCCTAAAATCACCATTATATAAATCGGTTTGCGGGGTAAAAGAATGAAAAAGAATATTCTTTTCCACTCTTTATCATTCGCGAATGCAAAAGACGTGGGAATGAATAATTTCATTCTTTCGCGAAAGAATGAAGACGACTCAAACATTGTGCGATTCATTCATTCGCAAGAGAATGAAAGCTAAAATTCTGCTAAGAATATTCTTTTAAAGAATGAATGAATTTCGATCATTCTTCTCACCCTGCTAATAACTCAATATTGGTCTCTGGAACGTAAGCCATAACATGGCCCATTGTTCACCCTTCAGACTTATGAGCAATTGCTCATAGGTCCCAACTGGACGCTCTTACGAATTTCAGTATTGGCTGATAGCCCTCCTTGCCCGTTTCATGTAATCGTCCAGGAGGTGTGAGTCAAGGGATCTGTAACGCTGTCCTCAGAGAGCCGGATTATGACAAAGAAAGTGAGTCACAGTCTCAGACTCTTCTCCTCATTCTCTGCATATAGGATCACCAACAAGCCTCAACCTGTATAGGGGACCCCTGAGAAGGGAGTGCGCAGTGAAAATTGACACCAAAGCTCTCAGGAATGCTTGTTTAGTCCCAAAAGCTTGTTCGTCATATTTTTTAGAGGCAAGGTGTTTTGGTGAAAACCCGTTTGTGGAGGAGGATGTCCCCGAGGCTACGCCAACACTAAAAGCTCGTCAGCCTTTTCGTTCCCATTGTGAACTGGCACTCAAAGAATGAGTACCCTGTTATTCCGGGAGAGGGAATTCATGGTAGTTTTACACTCTAACACCAGATTGGAGGTTGTGAACGGTTTTGACAAAGCCTTGACAGCGACTTGACTGTTCGAGCAGATAATTTCCTTGTTCTCAATATGTTTCAATAGCTCATTAAGTCACATCACAAACTATACACCAATGAAACACTTACCACTCAGTTTTTATAGATGCTACTTTTATTTATTTTCAATTGTTTTTTATCCGTATTTAAATTATTTTATACATTTCATACTGCATGCAATAATCTGTTCAATACATCCGTTGTATTCGATTGTTGTTACACTGAAACACAAGTTCCTGTGTCAAAATGTCATCAGCAAAAGTTTTACATATTTTCCAACAAGATAAATCATAGATGTTAATGATGCGTTTAAGTGAATGCACTCAAAATTACTGATTATAAATAGCATCAACCATCTTAACTCGCTATAATTCACTCTGTGAGGCTTTTAACAGACAAAGAGATAATTGAGAAAGTCAATTGTCTTCATTGAAACGTTTCCAATTGATAAAGTAATATTTTTTCATCACAAGCAGAAATAGGGTAGTAGAGGACAATCTTTGAATGCTCTCCATACATATCTATTCGTAGTATATATTTCAATATTGTCATTAAAAGATGTGACACCAAGATATTATTATGGCTAAAGAAAGTTAACCATGATACTAGTGTTAATAACTATGAGCTATGTAGTTTGATTTGCAACACTTTCCACTAGCCACATTCAAGTAATTCCCGCATTTAATCACAAAGACTCGCAGATCTCTTAAGTCGACATTCCTATAGTTGGGCTTAACGCTTCATTATGTCGTATTAGCACATTGTCTGAAAAATTATTGTGGTATAACAAGCACCAGAAAATGTTAATGCTCGGATTATGAGCTAACTTAACCACGGTATAGATATGTATGTACTATTTGTATTATGCTTAGATTGCTCAACCATTACGACACAAGATTAATTTGATTTAATTAAATTTAAATGGATCTTGTGCGAAGCAGATGTCTTGAAAATTTTATGTCTTGAAAATTGTGAGTTTTGTGATAGCTTCAATGAAAGTAGGATGTTCAATTATTAGAATCTTTTAACCTTATTTAAATTCACTTTATGTTAACAGTGTGTGCTTTTCGTTTGCTTTACAGTTAAGAAATGCCCGCGGAAACGAAAACGAAATCCTCCGCAGGAACGGAGGCCGAAACGCCAACGAAAAAGAAACCGCCACAAATATCAGGAAAAGCTGCCTTGGCACGGGTGACCCTTCTTGATGGAAATATATTAGATGTGACCATTGATGTAAGTTGCTATTTTTATTTTAATTAAATTAATTAAATTTGAAATAATCTTTTTTATAATTTAGCGACGAGTCAAGGGCCGTGATCTCCTTAATACAATTTGTGCTGGCCTAGATATTTTGGAAAAGGATTATTTTGGACTCTTATATAGCACACCAACAGATTCTAGAGTTTGGTTAGATCTCGAAAAGCCGGTTGCAAAAGTATTTAAAAGTGATCCATGGACCTTGCAATTTGGTGTGAAATTTTACCCACCGGAGCCAGCTCAATTACAAGAGGATATCACAAGATACCACCTTTGCCTACAAGTAAGAAAGAAATTCTGATTGAGTTTTTTGTTATATTTTTTATATTTCGAGAATTGATTTCCATATCTTTTTATTATTACGAAGTAACCGTTATAAAAGGAACCGGTTAGATTGTAGTCTCGATATTTTTGAAGAGCCCAACATCGTTGTTCTAGGTATTTGTAAGGTCTTGGATAAAATCTGGCGCTTTGATCTTTATTTTTTAGCCATCTTTCATCAACAACCTCTCCTTCGTTATTTTCAATCCCATCCATAGTTTTAAGATCCTTCCTCATTTTCGGCCAAAACGAAACCCATCGAATTCAACGAACCTAAGACAGACCGAAAATTTAGTTGTTCGTGAGAACTATTATCGCCAGATACAGACTATCAACCAATCATAACGCCTGGTTTGACGTTGAGTGTTAATTGTAGAGAGAGAGAAAGAAAGAATTGAAGCATCAAATTAGTGTTGTGCAGACATTGTAAGGTGCGACTATTCAAATTTGCTTAACAGAATCAGCTTAAGAAAATTGTTGTCATTTAATAGACGCTAGATGGTTTTTTCATTCAATCGTAGCAGGGATTACATCCGAAGTCTAACAGGTCATCAGCTATTGAACGGTTGGGATTGTATTTTAAGCAATTTTTTGGTTTCCATACAAATATTTTTCTGTAACCAAAACAATTTTTTACATTAATACCTCTAACAATCGGTAGAGGATGGGAAATTCGAGTCAAGAGAACAAAGTCTTTTATAGTCCATATTGATAAAAACAGCAATAGAGAGATCTGTAGGAATTGTGAAAAAATCTTGTTGCTAATCTGTACATACAGCCCTATTGCATAATTACATATCATGGCTGAACGCCTAAAACCGTACGAGAAAGAAATCCACTGCAAGTATTATTACGGCTACTGCCATAGTAAGATCCCATATATAGATTAATCTTTACAAGCTATACTCTTAACCCAGGTACATACCTTAACTTTTCAAAATCCATTCTGACATATGGACATATTTTCTTATCGTCTGTCTTTCCCCCACATACTAAAGTCATTTGACTTTTGCGTTGTACATGTTTCCCAGAGGAGCAGGGTCCGATAATGGCAGTAGAGAGGATGCGCACGCTTTTTTGTTACGTTATTTGTTGGGGTTTAAGCTATCTTGAAATTTTACAATTATTCATTCTACCATTTATCATCCAATCTAATAAGCTGTAGGACTAGATCCTTTCTTAGCTGATTCTAGAAGTTTGCCTATGGATTTTTTTTTGTTGTTGTCAGACATAAGTTTAGCATCTAAACTTTTCTTCATGCAAGTTTATCATCTGTCCATTTGCTGGTATGCTTGTTATTGTAGAATCGTAAAAATATAAGTAATTTTAGAATCAATTAAAATTAGAATTTTATATTGATGCTCCTATCTCATCATACTTTCGGTATCGATATTGACTACATAAGGAGATCCAGCCCAAAAAGCTTTATTTCCATCAAATGGAAGGAAATGCAGAGTTTTGAGCTGGACCTCCACACGTATATTATGTAGTATCATTAATTAGCCGTGCTCCATTGCGCATAACGAGGTACTTGCGGTAGATTTCTAAAAGGGTTTGTGTTTTAGCTAAATTGGCCAGCAGGGACCGAGCAAACCGGTTCCGATTTTTTATGAAAAAAGTTTACTTTACTTAATTAATAATAGTCTTGAAGCTAGAAAAGCAAGCGCTGGCTATTTTTTTTCGATCAAATATGCGAAGTTAATTTGGATTTTTATTTTATGAAGTGGTTAATAACTGGTTGAAAGAACTCTTTTAAATTTTTTTGCCAATTGAGGAGTGTCGTAAAAAACTATTGGAAGAATTCAAAATGATTTTTAAGTCAGGAAAAGCCCTCTCAACGCTGATTTGTATTGGGGGGACGGCATGGACAATATGGGCCAAATTTCGTGGGATAGAAAATGAATACTTGTGGGACTCCCAGTATTTGAGAAGATCGGTATCCATGTCCACACACAATCTCAACGCACAACTCCAGTGAAACAATGAGGCCATTTGCACATCTGATGACTCACCTTATGTCGTTGCCGCGCCTTAGTGCCGACAAAATGTTTGAAGAGCGAATAGGGTTTCCATATCCGAATTATTTGTAATGGAAAAAACATTTTTTTTGTAGCCAAAAAATGCAACTCCGCTTGAGAAATAAAAGCCAGCTTGGCTTTTTATACTTCCTTCAAAAAATAACCAGCTTCAAAACCTATTATTTCCAGCTCGAAAAAATAATGCGCCTTTCAGCTTCATTTTGCTAACTTTATTTATATATGTATATTTTATGATAGAAATATTAACAGTTTTAGAAAACTTTTTCTTAAAAAAAGTTAAGTTTTCAAAAACTGCAGGAATCGAAACTGGTCCCACGAGAATTATTTTGGTATATTCCATCAGAATTTAGCTCAGCTTTTTTTGTTTAAAATTTTCAAAATGGTAGTTAGTATCGGTCCCTGTTTGCCAGTTTTTTGCTTTCAGGAATTCGAGCATTGAGATTGTTGCATATGAAATATTAATTTTAGAGGGACAGGTTTAACAATTTTTTTATTAATGATTAAACAAAAATTAGCGGAAAGGCAATTTATGAAAAATGGAGCCGAACATTTTCATGTAAAAAAAGTATATGGAGTACGTCTATTTACAAATGCTGACTTGAGATCCATATCTTTGGATCGGCACTGAATTTTCCAATTGTTCCACTGAACATTAACCATCACGTACACTATGAAATTAAGAGCTGAAAGTTCAATTTTACATTTGATTTATCACTTGATTAACAATCTTGCTGTCAAAAACAAGCAAGCATAACAAGCATAAGATTAAACAAAACATGTGCATCAACCGATAATTTTGACATTTCGTTCCCAAACCGAAAACATATATCCGGCGTCAGAGCTAAGCTAATATTTCCTACTTCTTCTCACTAAGAATGCTAGTAATCAGTGGAACAGTATAATCTACAGCCATCCATATACAGTTTTTAGGACATATCCGCGATATACTGTGGTTACTTAGCTTGAGGGTTCATGTTTCATTTTTGGTAAAGTTCATTAAAAATGTTCTTCTATTTTCTCCTTCGTCCAGTTTAGTTTAGAGTATTGCACAGCTTTATATACTTACATATTTGGATTATTTTTAATTAAAGCGATACAGCTTCGAACTTGCGAGTTAAAAAATGCAACCATTCTTTTCCATTTATAAAGCACTACTTGAAAGCTTAAGCCCCAGGTCACAACTCGGTGCACCCTTACTATTAATCTCTGATCGGAGCTTTTCTTGAAATTACAATAAAAGTAGAAATGCTTCGGTTCTAGCTTGTTTAACACATTTAATACTATTGTTGTTCAGGTGAATTTCTACAGAGGCACAAGAAGATGTTTTTCTTTCTGTGCAGTTCATCTTTTATAATCCCCAAATTACATAAATTAATAATATAATAAATACAGCCAGATTTATAATTAAAATACATAAAATAAAATAAATCTATAAATTTTAGGTTCGTAATGACATCCTTGAGGAGCGATTACAATGTTCTTTCGTTACACATGCTCTCCTTGGGTCTTATTTGGTACAATCACAGTTAGGTGATTATGATCCACAGGAAATGAAAGATCGAAGTTATTTAAAAGATTTCAAAATCGCTTCAAGTCAAACATCAGAGCTAATTGAAAAAGTAATAGACTTACATAAAACTCACAAGTAAGTATTGATTTATGTACATAATCGCAATGTAATGCATTCGTATTATATTTGTTAAAAGCTATATTTATATAATTTTTATATTTTATTATTTATTTATTTATTATATTATAATTTTCATTAATTTTATAGAGGACAATCACCTGCCGAAGCAGAATTGCATTACTTAGAAAATGCAAAAAAACTTGCAATTTACGGTGTTGATCTACATCCTGCTAAAGATTCAGAAAATGTTGATATTATGTTGGGTGTTTGCGCTTCAGGTCTCCTCGTCTATCGTGACAAGTAAATAATTTGTATAGTTTTCTCCAAATTTATTGAAACAATTATTTTTTTTCAGATTAAGGATTAATCGATTCGCTTGGCCGAAAATATTGAAAATTTCCTATAAACGTCATCATTTTTATATTAAAATCCGTCCTGGAGAATTTGAACCGTACGAATCAACAATAGGATTCAAATTAGAGAATCACCGAGCTGCTAAAAAACTTTGGAAATCTTGTGTCGAACATCACACCTTTTTCCGCCTGACAACTCCGGAACCAGCTCCAAAAACTGGTCTTTTTCCACGATTTGGATCTAAATTCCGATACTCTGGACGTACACTGTATGAAAGTCGAAAAAATCCAGTTGATCGTCCCGCACCTAAATTTGATAGAAGTTTGTCCGGAAGAGGTTTAACAAGCAGGAGTATGGATGGTAATTTTTTATATTTTTTTAATTTTATATTAAGCAAATTATTTCATTTTTGCTCTTATTTAATTTTTAGCATTAGCATTAGAAAAAGAAAGAGAGAAGGAACAGGAGGCAAACAAACGACATACAATGTCTCATCCTCCAGAACATATCCCAGATTTGGATTCGCCTAGAACCAGAAGTCCTTTAAAGAAAGATAAGAAGGAGAAGGTATGCATAAATGTAACATTGAATTAATAAATAATTCCATTAAGAGAGAATGATCTAATTTACCATGAACTGGCACAAATTGAAAATTGCGTGTGCCGCCTCTCATGGTTATTATAATTAAAGCACACAAAGGTTCTTTAGAAATTGTGTCATGAATTATTCGTTTTTTTTTTTGTAGGAAATTTTCGCATTTTATTTTAATTGTTAGACTTTAGAATCTACATTATATTGATTGTAGTTAAAAAATATAATTTTGAAACGTTTCGCTGAAAAACTGAGGGCAGCAGGTATATGAAAGTTTTAGTTTCTATTTCTTTTATTATTTATTTTTTCCGACTAATCCATGTTAATTTTTTCAGAATGTTTATTCTTTTAAAACATTTTAAGTTCAATTTCGATTAATATGTTGTTTTGTTGTACAATTTTCTAAAGCCCTTTTGTTTTCAATGCCACAGTGGTCAGCTCAATTCCATTCGAAATGTAAAGGAAGATATGTAAATATTTAAATAAACGTTAAAGTCTTTCCCAATGGCATAATATGAAAATTCAGAAAAGGAAGTAAATCGCATAAATACATATAAATATAAGAAAATGATTTTATTGTACATAAGTGTATGAAGTGGAAAATGTTCAAAATCATGATTGCTTGCCAATTTTGTACTGTGCCGCGTTTTTGCAAAGAAATTTACAAAGAATTACAAAGTTTGAAAAAATTCTTTTGAACTAGCAAAAAATGCATGTAGCATGCTATTATTTAGAAATTTTATAAACATTTGTTGTGATATTTAAAGATACTAATTTATGTAAGACACGCAGTCTATAATATTCTTTACCAATAGCCATGTTTACAATATTGTGTAGAGCATTCTGCTAGTAATGTCATAAACATAGCAAGAGTTTAAAGCTTCGAGCATGAAACTTAGATCTTAATGCATTAAAGAATAAAACGAGCTGAGCTTATCGAAAATCTATATAATATTAATGACTGACATAAGAAATATTCTGTAGGTAAAAACCACGCAAATTTAATTTAGATCATTAGCTAAAGGCCGATTTGAATTCATTGGTTATTATCGAAGCAAGTTACGTTACAAAGATACGCATTAGTTGTGTTCTTTTGATTCCGTACACTGCACTGCATAACCATAGGAGATTGCGAATTGAATTGATTTGTATGCATAGAAGTAGAAAAGATTTTGAAAGTATAGAGAAAATAATCAGGTTTAGAGCGTTTTGTAAGAATTAAAGTCATTGCACCTAGATTATTGGCTCTATTCTTTCAAAAAAATTCTACTTTTAGGCACCCTACAAGTAGTCAATGCAATTCGCAATCTTCTGTGTTCTACAGTGCACTACTCCATGAAACCAAAAGAACAGGTATAGTATCCTACAGTTTTGCTGTAGTAAATCTATTTAAATAACCGTTCAAATGAACTGAACGCGACAAAAACGGAAATTAGTATGTGTTATAAAAATAATAAATTATAGAATTACTTTCCGATATTTCCAGACGGCGACGTTTACTAGATTCACTCCTTAAATAAATGAGGTTTTCTTAATATTCTGGAATCAATTTCGAACTTTCTTTGCTTACTGTGCCGTAAGCTTTTATAAGATTTTTATGGTACAGAGAAATATGTATGTAAATAAAATAAAATCTGTTTGGTCTGCCCGTAGTTACTAGACCGAATACGCAATTAATGAATCTTAGAATATATAGCAAACAGGAATGGTAATAAGCCAGATTTCCCGTAATGAATTCTGGTTGTGTTGGTAGTCCATGTTTTACATGTAATAATACACGCCGTCCTTATTCTAAACAACTTGTCAATTTGCAAAAAGTAAACAAAGGTTTTGTGCTGCAAAAAATGTTCTTTTTCTACTTTATTTTGAAATAATTCACATAATTAATTTATATAAATATTTGCTTCTATTAACAAAAAAGATAATTTAGATAGTGCAGTTGCCTGAAACATGTTTTGCCTCCTTTATAATCCAATTTCAATTTGACATGAAGATTTTAACAGGCACTAATGGCACTATAAAACTTTGCACTAAATAAACTTCAAAGATAAATAGTTTTGAAAAAAACTGATTCCGCACTTTTGTTAAATTTCGCAAAAGAATTTTAGATTGCATAAACCTGTTCACAAAACAAAAGCATATTTGACAATAATGCATTCAACATTGACAGTTGTTCCTTCCGGCATCTCACTTACTCTTATGTATAATGTCCTGCTCTTAAAAAAATTACGCTCATGTACACGATTTATACAAGATTCAGCCATTCCTGTTTGCTACGTATTCTAAGTAATGAACAAAGGGTAGTGGAAATTATGACGCCAATTCAAAGTCTATTAAAAATATCGTCTTTATAAAGTTTATAATATAAATGAATTATTATTAAAAAAGGAGTGCAACAAAAATGTTATTTTCTAAAATAGTTCAAACTGAATCCAAATGCAACACTGTTATTAATTTGCTGTTGTTATCACCACCAGTGACCGGATTCACTAACCCGGAGAGTTGTGGAGATGAGAGTTCTTTTAACACTTAACTCTTCACTCGGACTTCTGTAACTCGGGGAATTTGTATTGCGAATTACCAAACTCTATTCCACTCGACAGAACTCTCAGCTGTTTTAGTTGTGGAGAAGTAAGAAGAATATTTCTCAACTGACAGTATTCGCTATTTTTGTTGTGTTTTGTGAAGGTACCTTGGTACCTAGGATTTTCAAATTAAATTATGGACTCACTACATATCCTGACTATGTTTACAAAAACAAATTATGGAAATCCTTGCAATACTTACAGAGAAATAAGGATTTTGGTGTCTCAAAGTACCCGCTAAAAACTTTAAATCACGCGAAAATGGTCAATTTGGTCGTCTTCTATTACAGAAGAGATGCTGTAAAAATTTTAAATATGCACGTTAAGACTTGTATGTAGGATGAAATCGCATCTACATCTTGTGTGCTAATTAGATATGTAATTAGTTTTTGAGTCCGATAAATGGTTTCGCAGATAACTGCAAAGGAACTGAATCAGTCCTTAAGTGGAAAAAGTGGCCGTTTTTTGGTACAAAAATGGACATATTTTCAACTCATCATTATGAAGAACTGGTATGTCACGGAAATTCACTTTCCGTGAGAAAAATGTTCACAACAGAGTACTAATGGACGCGAAATAAAGAACGGTAGAAATATATGCAAAATGTAGGAGTGCAAAAAAGTGCAAAAAATCCGTTTTTCGGCGGTAAAAACTAACTTATGACATTAAAATGATCAGAAACAAACTACAGCGCTCGATTACCAACTCTTCCCTCTTTAATTTGATACCAAACATGACGTATTTTCGACAACCCCTAATGAGGGGTGGTACGACCTCCATCCCCAAAAGCCTGTCCTTTAGACTCTATATCCGTAGGAAAAAACCCCAATGCTGTACGACCTTCTCACACATAGCTAGCTGTCCTTCAATATTGCGACACTTATAACGTTTTCCCTAACTCCCCAAGTATGTTAGAAAATCGCAAATGGAGAGTTAAGGAGTTTTAATCGGGGAAAACGAAAATTCTCATCACCGTAACTCCTCAACCCTCCCTGTTACAGAATCCGGCCACAGCTCAGTATTTGGAACATAATCAAATTGGCTTCCTATTTTAGTGACGTTTGGGATTGGGATATTGTTGTTTCAGTCAATATCCGAAATAAGTCTTTATTTCAGTCTATATCCAGAATAAAGTGAAGTAAGTAATTCTGACTACAGTCGACACCGAAACAATATTTCAGTCGATACCCGAAATAAGTTCTATATTAGTTAATAGGAAATTATATTAATAGAATGGGAGTGACCAAGTGGATCGTTGTGCTTCCAAACTGGAAAAAAGATCGAGACAGGTTTTTTGTGGTTTATATAGCCCATGATTTGTGCACGGCACCAAACACGTGTTTCAAAGGCGTATAGCAACAATAACTTGGGATTTGTTGTTTAAAATTTTAATGTTTAGTTTTAAATTTTCTAATGTCAAGAATAATTCTTGTCACATGACTTTTGTGATTAATGAAATTATGATAACAATAAAACGAAGAATACCTGTAAAAATGTTGCGCCATGGTATGTGATTCGTAAATAGTTCTCGTTTGTTGACATTCAATTTGGGTGATAGAACAACTCATCGGAATTGTAATTTCAATAAAGGCCTCATCTTGTATGCTTTCTCATTATGTGTATTATAGTATTTCGATTATCATAATCATATCATATCACTAATACCCTTGTAATCCGCTTTCAATCTTTTTTTTACAATCAGAAGACTATGCGTATGTGATGATTAATTATACAATTCCATAAATAAGAAAGGTTCAACAACAATGAATCTTAGCAGCTTATTAAAACAAATAAAACAAAGAAAATCAAGCCATATTTTTTAGGCCTTTGTTGATGATCTAAAATCAAAAGCTATACCTAGCTTCTTTTGTTGTCAAACACTGATTTATGTATAAATATGTGCTGTCAAGACGTCCTTTGTTCTGTTGTTGTTGTGTAAATAGTAGCTTATATTAAAGGGAAGACCTTAAGCTTAAGAAGGGTTTCTCAACTAGCACCCGTAGTAGAGAAGAGTTGGAAAATAATGGCGTTTCTGTGTCTTTACAGATGGTTCGAATATGGATGTGGGAGTACGTTACCAATCTACCTATTTACAGAGAATAACCGAATTTATATATATATATATTTGTATACGGAAAACTAATATTTCTCTTCTTTTCTCAAAATTTATTGCGCTAGCTGTCGCTCATTTAAAGATTTTTTGTCGAATAAACTTTTCTACCTCGGTTATAATCCCCGCTGCCAACACATTCAAAATGCGTACGAGTTCTTTTTCTATTTGATTCTATGTTTATAGGTATGATTGTGAAGCTCTCATTTTGCGATTCTGCCGATTTTTTTTTTATTAAGCAATTTTTGTAATCGTAAAGTTTAATTATAATTTTTTTATTCTTATTATTTAATATTAAATTAACTGGTGACTACATCATTCTCTCTTAATGTACATATATATCTAAAAAAAAAATCTGTTCAAAAACATATTTTTCTTTTACATTAACATTTAAATTTTCTTTCGTACTAAAATTCTTAATAAATAATGTATAGCTGAAGCGAGAATCTAGTGCTGGTACAGCTTCAGCATCGTCCCAAAGCTCTCTAGAAGGCGAATATGAACCTACTGGGGCTCACGTTCATGAACAGGAAATTACAAAAGTAATAAGTCATCCAAATATTTTTTTTATTCTTCTCTTGAAAGTAATTTGTGCATTTGGAAAAAAATCCTTTGTTTTTTAAGTTATCTTATGAAAAAAAAAAATTCGAATGTAGCACGTTTTTTCGAAGTATTTTCTTTTTAGTAAATGTCGCACGAAATACTATTATTAGTTGAACGACCTTTGCTTGATATTCGGTATATTGTTATATTATTTTCTCCTCATTATAATTTGTTTTTTAGTTCTTATCGAAGGAATACTATTGCTTCTTTTTAATAAAGACCTTTCCATAATATAGAAATTATTAAATAAATCGTAAGCTTCTGCTTTTATCTAAATAATGTAGTCTTCAAAATGCTTCCTAATGTAACTTTTGTGTGCTCCACAACTTTCGATTTTTATACAAATTATATAAAATAATAATAATAAGAAAAAAAGATAAATTACGTCAGTGATAAGATAGAGCTAGATAAATTTCCAAAGATATTTGTTCGTGCAATGTTTTCTGTATAATTTTGACAGGTGTCAGAAGTGATAATATTTACTTAATCTTCCAAGGAAGATAGGGAATGAATATGATAGCTTCATCGATTACTACACGTTATTGAGGTTTAAATTACAATTTTCTTTCAAGTTGTTTTTGAATCGAACACTATTAAAATAGACTGTCCTACAATATGTGACTTATATCGTGTTGTGAAAAGAATGTGCGCAGAGGAAGAAAAAAACGAAAAAAAATACTTACATTCTACATTCAGCAGGCCCATTGATTGAGCTCAGAGATGGTGTCGTCTGTACCGATTGTCTAGCTTTATCCCCTGACCTTATATTAATAAGTCTCTTGGGGCTTCGTAACCAACCTATTTACTTTATTAACATCGTATTAACGCAGAAATTAGAAACAGATTTTTAGTATCAAGGAAAGTATGAAAAGTCACTGATCACTTCTTAATTTATACTTAATTACGCTAGGGGGTTATTAGAAAGCGGTGAATTTCATAACATTAATGTTACATAAAAATGAGCAACACTGAGATTTGTCTGCTGTGGATGGCTGTCACCTCAGCAGAATTCGAAAGATTTCAAGTACAAAAAACCAAGGCGACCCATTGCGCTAACCTGCTCAAAATAGAAAAGACATAAAAACTTTCCTGTTCTCTTAAACAAAGCACGTCAGGCCTGAGCTCATCCGTAGATAAGAGGGCCGACCCAAGAGTATCTCCAGTGTGCACCACAAAGTGTTTGGTTATCAGGTTCGCCTTCCAGGCAGGACAGACACTCAGGGCTGTTACACATCGTTATTAGATAAGACTGAAGCGATCTGTGATGATGCCAACCATAATTCAGGATTTTTTTTTTCAATCCCAAGTGAAATCCAGTGAATTTCTTATTTGGCCCATCAAGAATTGCAAATGGTCAGGTCGCCCATCGCTGCTGATGCTTTATGCGAACATCCGCTGTCATCAGAGATTTGATCACTGAGGTGGCAACGTAAAGAGCAGTTTCTGAGGAAGGGAGAAATAGAGTAGGACCTGGCTAGCAAGTCCACCCTCTTATTCCGCAAGATTTTCATGTGCCCAGGTATCCACTGTGGAGATATCGTGCTATGGATACACATCTTCTCCAAAGAAGTCCGGTAGTCCACCAGTAACTTTATGTTATCCGTGGTCTACTCAGTCATCAAGGCTGCCTGACTGTCTGAATGGATAGTAATGCTCTTTCCCTTGATTTCTATGTCAAGGGCTAACTTCGCTGACGACATCGCGATGGCGAAGACCTCGCCTGAAAGAGAGTACCTTTGAAGTGACCGGTCCAATCTAATGTAAGATTCAAGAAAATAAACAAAGACACCGACCACCTCGTTTGTGAGAAAGCCGTCGGTGAGAGCTTTTAAAACGAACCGAAAAAGTCCCGATAAGGCTCTCCCCTCAATTCATGACTCCCTATCAACCCCTTACCATAACTCTTCTCCAGCCAAAAGCAATGGATATGCATCAATGGGTATACCCTAATGTTTTTACCTATACGATATAGATACATATACAGGGTGTTTCCCACTAGGAGACCAATAGAGCGGGAGGTGATGGTACTTACCTAGACGAACCAAAAATTGTATGGCGCGAGGGGCCCTTATCAAACGTTTAGGAATTACAGGCTGATTAAGAAAAAAAGCTAGTTTTTCACAAAACACCCTGTATCTTAAAAACTTTAAGCCGTACGGTCACAGTTAAGAGCTCGTTGTATGCAACGACTTCCCAATCGGGAAGAAATGATAATAAGGTCATGTACCCACCAGACAAATTTCCTAAATTCTACAAGGACTATGGTTTCTTATGGAAAATTTATAGCCGATTAAAATGTCTATTATTATTGCATATGATATCATGCATACCGAGTAATTTTTAGCTTCCCAAACAAAATCACTCTGGTTCAACGTTTTACATTTAATCACTTTTAATTACTTTTGCGAAAGAACACCACAGAACTCAATTTTGAAGACTATTTGGGCATCAATAAGAGCATCTGTTTTATAGATTAGGAATTATCTTCCGGAGGTTTTACTGTATCGCATTTTTTATAAAACATTTACCATAATCTGCATATAAGATCAAGAAAACAAACACAGCTTTTATGTAGAAAAGAATTTTCCAAGAGCTGTCGCCAAAAATTGATTAAGAGGCTATCGAAATAAGGAGGTGGGGGCATCAGTTTGAATGTATTGACTAAGTTCTGAAACTTTTTCATAGCGAAAAATGCACTTATTCTACAGTGAAAGAGGTAATCGGATCTTTAATATACTGAAGTTGTTCAGAATTAAAAAAATCTATGATTGACTATTTTACCGTTCAAACTAGAAACTAGAATTGAAACAATTGCAACCAATTTTTCCAGCACATCTTCACAACAGCTGGGCTATACACTATGAATTTTATTTATAGTATTGATCATCATTGATTTTACGCTTTTTTTCTTTCCTTTATATATATATATATATATACATATATATGATTTCTTCTAGCTTTTTGTTGTAATTCACTAAGGCCTCAAATATTTTACACTAGATTTCTTCTGTTATTTCATTCCCGCGCATGCTTATTACTAAACATCCAAACGTTATTAAAATAAAATTCCTTAATTGATTGATTTTTCATTTTTAAATTACAGAAACCAATATTGGGTGTTGCAGTTCTGCCAATGGGAAAAGACAAAAAGGATAAAGACGACACAGATAAAAGTCGTAAGGAGGATATTCTCAACGGTTTGAATTCTTTTTCAGTTTTAGAAGGAAGTGTTTCTTTTACAACAATTTTTCATTAAAATAGGTACTGATAGTGCCGCCAACGATTTAAACAAATCAGATGAAAAAACGCCAGGAAGACGTGTGGTAAGTTTCATCTATTAATTTACAAATATTTACACTCAAGAGTAAGATGCTAGAAGTCATTATCAATTTGGTTTTTGACCACATTCACTTTATATAATGTATTTAAGACTGGGGAGGGGAAATGTAAAGCTTTCACAAATCTAAAATGCAATTGGTCATTGTTGCATTGCCAGTTTTAATTTTTGTCTGTTTTTGTTTTTTTCATTTTATACATTTTTGTTAATTTTATTTTGATTTTTGTGATAGACGTATTACTTAACTTTTAAGTTTTTAAAAATCAATTTTTGTTCTTAATTTATATTATTTTTTGATTTGTTTCCACTTTTATTTCGTTTATTTTTTTTTATAAAAGGGTGGCATATTTTCATCTGGCCGTAAATCGCCAAAAGAAAAATCACCGCCTAAAGATAAGTCGTCAACAAAAGATGAAAAAACGAAAAAGACATCACCAGCTAAAGGAGATAAACGAAAAATACCCGTTGCTCTAACTGAATCTCTTGACTCCGAGCATTCAGAAGGGAAAAAGCCAAAAACAGATGAAAAAAGTTTTACACGCCCTTATGAATATTCAGAAACTGATCCACAACTTAGTCCAACTAAGAAAAGTTATGTACAAGGTGGTTTTCGCTATGATCAAGATCCAAGCAAAACTAATAAGGGCGGTGAAGGTACAGAGCAACTTAGTCCAAATTCACAACAAAAACGAGCAATTGGTTTAGCATTTAATTATGCCCCTGGAGAGGAAGATCAACTTAAAGAACAAGCCCAAAAAATGAAATATGGTGAACTATCACCAAGAACACGTGAAAAATTAGCAAAGGGTGAACTATCCCCAAGGACTCGAGAAAAATTATTAAAGGAAGGTAATCTATCGCCTAGAACAAAGGCAAAACTTATGACACCAGTGACACAGTATACCGATACTACACCACTGAAGGATCCACATGGAAAATCTTATTCACCAAATAGTAGTAGAAGTGGATACACGTCTGGTGCTGCTGGAATGTACACTCCGCTAAAGGATGATCCTGCTTCTAAGAAAGATATGAATCTAGATTTCTTAGAGGCCGAACGATATAACAAAGATGCGTTTCCAAAAGACGGAACGGGGGCTGTAGGTAAAGCAGGAACAAGTCCTGGTGCTGCATCGGCATCAGCAACGGCTGCTGGTAGTACCCCCACCTCAATTAAGCAGCCCATTGTAACAACTAAACCAGTTCCGACAACAGCTACTGGAAAATCAGTTCCTGTTGTAGCAGTTGCTGCTCCTATAAAGCCTAAAAAGAAACGTGTTAAAATTATGGTTATTATATCAAAATTCGATCCAAAAACAAAGCGAATCGATACCGAAAATGGTGAGATTGAATACTCAACTGGTATTCTTGATTCGGACACAGGTAAAATTGAGTCAAAATATGGTTTGATCGATCCAAAGAATGGCACGATAGAAGCTCTAAATACTCGAACTGGTAAAAATGAAGTTTATAAAGGTGATGTGGATTCAAAAACTGGAAATTTACATGTCACTACTGGTGTTGCTGACCCAAAAACTGGAAAAGTTGATGATTCCCTAGGACAAGTTATCTGTATTGCACCACAAGACAAACCTCTGGTTGAATTGACTGTGATTACTAGTCGCATTGACCCCAATACAAAGAAAATCGATACTGTAAATGGTGAAGTTGAACGTTCCCTTGGTGTAATAGATCTTGAAACAGGTATTATTGATACAAAATATGGTGAAATAAATCCAAAAACGGGAGAAGTAAAAACGATTGATCCAAAAACTGGAAAAATTATTACGTCTAAGAGTGCAATAGTTGATCCTAAAAATGGTCAAATCACATTGATTGGCGTTCCGGATCCGAAAACGGATAAAATTGATCCTAACTATGGTCGATTAGTTGAAGTCGGACAACAAATAGATCCTACAGTAGAGGTTACAACTATAAGCGGTAAGTTAGATAGCAAGAAAGGAATTATAGATCCTAAAAGTGCTCAAGTTGATACATCAGCTGGTCAATTTGATCCGAAATATGGAAAAATTGATACAAAATATGGACAAATTGATCTTGTTAAACACACAATCACATCCAATGATCCAAAAACTGGAAAGAGTACAACGAAAGATGTTAAAATCGATCCAGTTACTGGGCAGATTTTGCTCAAAAATCAAATTAATCCAAAAACTGGAAAACCTGATAAAGACTATGGTCGGATTGTGTCTTTGAGGATAGTTCAAACAAGATTGGATCCTAAAACAAATAAACCAAAGGCAAGGACCAGCGACAAGGATATTATAGTTGATCCGAAAACTAATCAAATATGGGTGCCAACAGAAGGGAAAGATCCGAATACAAAAGAAACTATTTACTCTTCCAGTGTAGTAGATCCTAAAACTGGATATGTTATAACAATTTATGGCTATTTAGATCCAGTATCTAATGATATTAAAAAACAAACAAAACTCGATCCAAATTTAATAAAAGTTGAACCGAGCAGTGGTAAAATTTACACAGCTACCGGTGATGTAGATGAAAAAACCGGAGAACCCTTATATGCTACAACACAGGTTGACCCAGAAAGTGGTGATATTTATACGAAAGTTGGAAAGGTTGATCCAAAAACGGGTAAAATTATATTGGTTAAAATATTCCTCATTAGTAAAGTCGATGAACGTGGACGCCCACAAGAAATTGATCCGACATCTTGCGAAATAGATCCAATCAGTGGCCGAATCAATAGATTTTTCAATAAAACTGTTTATGTTTATAATATGGTCGATCCAATAACAGGTGAAATTATTCAGGTCGATCCAAATGATCCACGTGTGGCTGGAGCACGAACTACTGTTACACAGACAATGACGCTCACCGGTGAAATTGATCCTGTTAGTGGTAGGATTAAGACGGAATATGGTCATATCGATCCAAATACAGGTGATATTGATCCTGCTACTGCTGTTCGTGACCCTGTTACAGGAAAACTAATCTTAAATTATGCACAAATTGATCCAAGTCATTTTGGGAAGGAAGTTACTGTTACTAAGGAAACAGTTCCAATTACACGAGATCAATTTTTCGAAGGTATTAAGCATATTGGAAAGAATGCTCTTCGACGTGATTCTGAAGCGAGTAGTGATGATGATATGGCACAGTATGGCACCGAAAATATTAAGGAAATGCAATCTGGAACACCGAAATCAGCAACAAAATATTCAACTACTCCAACTGTCGTTAAAACAACAACAAAACAAGTCTTAACGAAGAACGAAGAAGGTGTAACGCATAATGTTGAAGAAGAAGTCCGAAATCTTGGAACTGGAGAGGTGACATTCTCGACACAGGAGCACAAGGTACATAAACATGCTTAGGTTATATAAAAAAAAGAAGGGATAAATCTATTTGGCATATCCCCTATATCTGTCTCTCTGTGTATATATGTACATGTGTTAGATGTATTTATTGCTCATTTTGGACTGGTGGCGGCTTAAAATTTCTAAAATGCCTAAATTGCTTCTTATTTACTTATTATTTTCCATGGACGCTTAACTTTTATTTTTATGTGAACATTAATATTCAAACTAACGGGATTTTTGGTGTTGTTGTTTTATGCTTTCTTCCTGTCTTTTCTAAATAATAAAATTTATATGTTATGTGCGCAATTTTTACACACTGATATGCACACCTGCATTAGACATTCAATATCGATGGAGTGAGTATAATTTACTAATTTATGGGACCAACGAAGATAGATTTTTTGGTAGGTAATACTGCGCTTGTTGTTTTTAGTTTAGTCGTAACATATTTTTAATATTGCAAATTAAATAAATTAAATTAAATTTAATTAAATTTATAAATTTCGGTTTGAGGTGTTTCAATATATTGTATAAGAAAAAAAAATCTACCAAGTACTAGATGATGTGCATGTTGCATTTTCTAGAATTATTCCATTAATAATCGCTTTACAAATTCTATAAAAATATGAAAATGGTAGGTACTATTTTATTCCACAAAGGTGTGATGTTATGGGACACGTTGGAAAACGTTGTATCCTTTAAGGATCTTCAAAGATCAAAAGTAATGTAAAAATCAGCGTTTTTCTCTGAACTTTCGTTGGCTCCGAAGCAACGAATATCTCTCTTGAATGTAACACAACTTAATGACTTTTATTAGTAGAATGCCTCTGCCGCAGATAAATTAATATCCAGATGATTACAAAAACAAATGTACTAAAGTGAAGCAAGATAAAAGCCCTAACTGAGGGAGTATTTTTAAAACACCATACATAGTAGTTAAAGACTGTATAATGCTCAAAAATGGTTCAAATAAATATCTTTTCCGTAAAATTAGGAGAATTTTTATAGTAGGTATATCGGAACTACTGCGAATTAGGTAAAACTACATGTGAAATAGCATTTTTGATTGTGGACATAGAAACACCCTTATTATGGTTGTCCCCTCAATCACTTCAAGTGACACGCCTGTAAAATTCATAGCAAAACCTAACAAATGAAATAAAAATCGACAACCGCAGCAGCAACAACAGAGAGAAATGTGCGGTGAGCTCTCGACTTTTGTCACTTGCATTTTCCTGTCGACAATTCATTTTCTCTTGATTTCTTCTGGTAAAATCTCTCTTCTTTTGTTTCCTTTCGTTCCTGTGAATTTGACAAAGTCGTGTCACTTGAAGTGAAGTGACAACCATAATAAGGCTGTAAACAACTGAGCAAACTAATTTTGTTTACCTTAGATTTTGCTACTATCGTAACGGGACACTGCGTCTTTGGAGCCATGCAAAATGTAATGGGCACCATTTAGAAGCATTAGATATATACGAAAGAAAAATCTGTTGGATGAGCGCCTTAAGCATTTCCAAATGAAAAATAAACATAAATTAGAAAGTTACTTTTACCCCGGATTGACCAAAATAGCAATAAGTAAGAAAATCTACTTAGGAGGATTATTATTATATCTCGCAGAGTTCATTGAATTTGTTTTTTACGTTTTATGCATTATGGTTGCACATTCCTCAACCGTAGTGTCACACGCTCGTCACATAGCTGGCAAGAATTTTTCACAGATGCTGAGCTATTGTTTGTGCTGAATGCTCAGATTTGTTGCCAAAATGTTCCGTCGCCCACGGCTGCAAAACATCACATAAAATGATCTGCTGGTATACGGCCATGTTAATTTTTACGTTTCTTTTAACAAACAGAATTCCGACAATACCATCCCAGACCATCACCGATACTGGTAGGTAAGTGACTTTGAGTGATAATGTTTGCTGCTGCTGTAATGGCGGTGGCTAGACGACCAACCCACCCGTTCAAGTTCAAGTTCTTTATTTGCGCTAAAATATTTACACTTAACCTAACAATACTTTTCTTATCTAAACCTATTCCCTGATTATAATTCCTGCGGGCTTTTCTTTGGCCCTGAGTTCAATTAATCTAGCTGAGTTTTCTTATTTTCTAAATACATGAATTACTAACTAACATATGACTTATTTCTAAACTACGGCTAGCGCTATCTTGTTATAATTAACAAAAGATATTTCGAAAGTCTAATACTTCACTAACTTAAGTACTAGATACATAACTATATCAATCTCCAGATTGCCTCTGCTTTCCCATCCTGGTGCTGCTTAAAGCTAAAAAGACGACCAACCCGAAGACGGTCGAAATACATGCCCAAATCCATAAAACGTTGCACTGCTTTCTTAACCTGCATTTTTACATATCCGGTGATCATGTCGGGATTCTTCATACCAACCAACCGCTCTTGTATAATTGAATATTCGTGATATCGCCTTCCATTAAAAAAAAAAAATTGAATCAACTATGCCAGTAGATGTAAAAAAAAAATGAAGAATTCATACAAATACAATATACGTATATACACAAAAAAATTAACAGAGCTTTCAACGCATATTGCCGATAGGTTTTTGAAAAACTTACATTTGATTTGCATTGAAAAAACAGTTTCAGCTTGTTTTCCCTGAAGCTCGTATGGTGACGCTCTTAGTGTCACCATGATGGAATCTTTTCAATCCCGAATACCCGAGGCATCATGGCACACAATTACTCAAAATTATAAGTATAGTCCTTTACTCCATAGCAAGACTGAGGAGAATCATTCAATCTGTAAGAAAAATAATTTCATGGATATTTGCAAAATGTTCCCTTATTAGAGATTGCTCTTAGCCAGAACCAGTAGAGCACTGTATCACTAAAACCTCAGTTAATTACTGTTTCAAATTGTTTTTAAGCTTGAGAAGATTAACCAATTAGATTGCTTTCAAACATATTTGGGTTTGAATTTTTACTTTTATTATTTCTGTTAAAGGAAAGAAACAAAGAAATTGTTTTGTTGTTGTCTGCTACCTTTAGTTGCACCTTATTGCGTAAGGTGCCCGCATTTATTAGGTAGTCCCCATATAATTTCTTCTAGTTTTGAGCTTAGGGTATGGAATTCGCCTAAGCACTGAGTATATATCTCGTTTAAAAAAAATTATTTCCTAATACAATGTCGCGTATAGCTCAAAATACCTTACCACAAAATTTCCCTGATACATCATAAGATATTTTCATGTCAGCAATATAAAATGTAAATCAGTTAATATTTCTCCATACTCAGTGTTAGAATTGACATTTCCTACCCTACTCCAACATTCCATTTCGTAAATAGACTGAATCAATCCCCTTACCAACATTCTCCGTTTCAAGGGATTTGTTTGGATTACTGAAAGCTTTTATGTGAACAATTTTGTAGAAGAACATTAATGACGAGTGAACCGCTCCCCTCAAGACTTACTTTTGTTAATAGTTGTTATATAGTTGGAAAATTAACCAATTTGGTGTCTTTACCTAAAAATATTCTGAGCTATACATTTCTGGATAAAGATAAATTATGTCTATTTCCGTGGCACCAAATCAGTGTTCCACTGAAGCCCATTGAACATATTTCTGTCTGTTATATTCCTTGTATTTGTGTACGCACGTGTTATGTATATATATACACGAAAGTGTCAAACGTAATAAATGTTTTTTATTGATATATAGAAACAAATTCCTTCTTAAACTCTATGAGATCACCTAAATGAAATCTTTTAATTCATTTAACTCGAAAATTTCATAAATAATCGTTAAAGTACACTAAAAAAGTAAGGAAAGCTCAGTGCAAATCTAGCGTTGCACTTCTGCTATAAAAGTTATCCCATCGAACATTTTCATTGTTGCACTGCTAGAAAAGTCCCATTGAAATCGACATTAGTGTCAAAAGAGATGAGAAATTTTTCCTCAAAAGTAATGTACCTATATACTTGTGGACATTTTTTTTACATTTTTCCACGTAATTTCCTTCTTGGTCTATCCATCCGTTTTCTTTTTTCCAACTAATTTTCATTCATTTTACAGAGGCACCACGATCGTTGTCATAAGCATAGAGACACAATCGTTATATTTTTCGGATAATTTTTCCGAAATTTTACACATAACAGATCACTCAAAAATTGATAGTTACATTACAATGTTGTCTCGACTCTGCTTGATGTTAGTGTTGTGATTTACTTCAATACAAGCTTTTATTAATGTCTTAAATTTGTCGGTTATTACTTTGTCACTAATACTAGTGCATGATATCAACTTATCGTCCAACAACTGACCTCAAAACAAGACCATAAAATGTGCTTCGGATATTGCGCAGAAATATTCGCATGCGCAATATGCATTACCTTAAGGACAGTCATCGTAAAAGTCATGTATGTAAATATTTTTATTGGTTAAGCAAAGTGGTTATTAATTTACCGTTCAATTATAGCATTTTTTCTAATAGAATGAAATAACAAAAAAAAAAATTTAACCCATCACGTGACAAAAGCTTTCTTGATTTCTTTTCTATTTTTGTATAAAATTTTCTTTCTGCTTTCTTCGCTTTTTCTACGTAAAAAGAAAACTCGCATCTACTTTCTATATATGTATATAGAGAAAGATCGCTAATGTTATCAGCAGGAATTGCTTGTTAATTTCGTGTCTTTGTTTTTGCATACTTTATTTGTTGTTTTTACTTTACGAAAACTTACCAACTCAGGCTGATGCTTCGCGGGATGATTCAGTTGGTGCATATATGAGAGCGACAGCTGTTACAACGCGAACAGCTACAACTCACGAAGATTTAGGTAAAAAAGCTAAAACCGAACAGCTCGAGGAAAAAACTGTTGCTACAACTAGGACCCATGATCCTAGTAAACAACAACAGCGCGTAGTAACACAGGAGGTTAAAACAACAGCAACAGTTACAAGTGGAGATCAGGTATGAGAACTTAACACACAATTTGTTATTTGATTTTAATTTTTTATAAAAAAAAAAAAAAAAAAAATTGGCAGCATGATAATAATTAATTTTCTTTCAAAATTTGTTGCAATTTATAAGTTTTCACCGTTTTGTTTTGCTCTGCATGTCATGCGAATTGCTTGTTTGTGTTTATTTTTTAGTTCCAA
Organism: Dioctria linearis; assembly: GCA_963930735.1. Taxonomy (NCBI): domain Eukaryota; kingdom Metazoa; phylum Arthropoda; class Insecta; order Diptera; family Asilidae; genus Dioctria; species Dioctria linearis. The sequence goes on from OZ005740.1 coordinate 43,786,613, forward strand.
AGAAGAGATAGCATTTCATCCACTAGTTCAGGAGACTCAGGTACACCCATAGATGGTCCATTTGATGCTTCAATAACGACAGAATCTAATCAGGTTTGTAAGCAAGCGATTGAAAAATGTAATGAGTAGAAGAAAATGTATCTGAACTTTATTGTAGACACAATAAATTATGATAAAGTTTTTTTTTTTGCGCATAATCGTATCAAAAACATATTTATGAATATACATAATAATTATATTAACTCAAACGATATTCGCAACTTAAATGCATTTGAAATTTTCAGACACAGCCTCATACTCACACCTCTACGGTTCCACCAGTTGAACAAACTCGTGTTGTTTTGGGAGAAGAAACTCCTGGTTATTCGGCCCATGGTGAAATTGTTTCATCGCAGACAGTGAGCAGCAAAACGAGGACAGTTGAAACTATTACGGTAAGCATACATAATATTATTGTTGAAAGAAAAGTTAAACACATATTAAGTGGAGAGTGTGGATGACTTATACACGGTATTTCCGTCTAGGAGGTCAATAGAGCAGGAGGTGATAGTACTCACCTAAACAATAAAAAATTAGGGGGTGGGGGCATATCAATCGTTTAGGAGTTACAGGGTGATTATGAAAAAAACTAGTGTTTCACAAAACACCCTGTATCTTAAAAAGTACAGGGCGTATGGTCACAGCTAAGATCTCATGGGCTTTCCAACAACCAGCTCAGTACTCCTCTCATCTCAAAAGTAACTGTGGTCTAAACTAAAAATTCTTTGACCTCTATTCTTTTTGCAAAAAGGGCAAAAAGGTCATTAACATAACTTTTTTTTTATAAAAACTGTAAACTGTAGACTCTGTTCTTTAAGGTGACCTATTACACCCAATGTGCTATCTAAATGCGTTAAAGACATAGGTCACAACCTATTCAGGTCATACCGAAATTAGTCGATATTTTTTAAAATGACGTGTTTGCAGTAACCATGGGAACAAATTTATCTTTGAAAAGAGGTTTCAGAATAGCTTTGAGAATAGGTTAAGAGCAAGTAACACAACAGTCTCTCTCTTTGTCATTTAATATGGTTCGCCTCGGTATTTTCCGTAATTATTCTTAATTCCTAATAAAATTCTACAAAAAAGTAAAAACTACCATTAAAAAATAACTAAAATTAAAAAAAAAAGTTTTTCCATTTTATTTACACTCTGTCACAAATATTGATCACTTCTAATTTTATGGGAATTTCGCAACAAACTGGTGCACGTGCACACCAAACTGAATCACTTTGCTACTTAACTAACTGATTTTCTAAAAATACTAGAGATATCAGAGGATAAAATCGACAGAAATGTTTTGTGCCCAATTTGATGACGAATTTACTTCTACCAAGAAAATTATCTTGAAATAGGGCGATTTTATGGGAATTTCGCTCACTGTATTTTACGCAAAAAATGAGATAATCGTATTTCACTTTAGATTAAATGGCAGAGCAAGTATTATTTTGAAAAGACCAATGGTCCAGTAGATGAAAACGTGAAGTTTCTGAAGAAGATGTTATTGCGGCATACAATCAGCCTTCGAGGAATGTTCAAAGCGTACTTCCGAATTATGTTTGGGCACTAATGCCAATAGATATATTAACAGCTGTTTGCGTAAAAGTATACTTGATTTTGTAAAAAAAGAAGCATAGAGGAGCCAATGTGGACATTGGACCGATGGAGGAGTTGGATAAGTTCCAAAGGTGGAAAAATCGTAAAACGTCTCACAAATCCCTCCGGTCGAAGGTTTCTAGGCTCATTTGAAAAAGCGAGTATATGCCATTAATTTTCGCGCCAAAAATAATTTAATTAGAAAAATAAAGTCGTAATTGATTAAAATGTCAACATTGATTTTTACATCATTCATTGAGAAGTAAGTACACAGAACTTCCATAAAGCTGCTTGGATGGAAGCATATACATTTTTCATGACATTGCAATTACATTAATTTACTATTAAGAAAAAAATATAATTAAAAAATCAAATAAAAATAAAAAGTACATCAGTTTGAATTTTGTCCATTTTTGTTCATCCCGCAATACGTACACTTCGTTCCGGTGCCTCAAGTATAACAAAGCCATATGTATTTTTATTATGAAGGCCTGATCACTTTTCCCCTCTCATTGTGTTATTACAAGCTTAATTAATATGAATTTTTCTTTTCTTTTTTTATAGTACAAAACCGAACGAGATGGAATAGTCGAAACTAGAGTAGAACAAAAAATAACAATTCAATCAGACGGAGATCCAATCGATCATGACAAAGCCTTAGCTGAAGCAATTCAGGTTTGTTTTTAAAATCTACTTATTATTCATCACTAACAATAAACTCAGATGACCCGATAACCTATTAATGATGGTCTTCTGGACTTATTGTTTGTTTGTATATTACTGTAACAAAATTAAATAAAAGGAAGGGAGAGAAAGAGTAAAGAGTTTCTAGAGTCGATTTCACATAATTTTCAGGTTAAGAAAAAAGAAAACTGTACACATAAAGTTGAAAGATATGTAAATGATTCCAAAACGAATTCGGAAAACGAGATTTGTAACAGAAATTTTGATATAAATATTATCCTCTTTTTAGGCTAAAACTCGGCAAGTTTCCTTAGAACATAACAAACAAGAGTGTGGATATCGAATAAAATTCGTGTATATGAGTGAACCCAAAACCCCCTAATGATGTCTCGCAATGAGATGCAAGCACAAAAAAAAGCTAGTAAAAACTGGAAAAGCTTGGGTGATGAATGTATAGTAGCGTGTAGAAATGCCCAAAAATTTGCACTTTTATTAGAGTAAGTTGACTGCTTCTTTGAGTTCTGCTACTGGTTTTCACGTACAATATGCTCTAAGAAAACTTTACCTCAGCACAGAATTCCTGTTTGTTATTGTTCTAACCGAGTTTCAAGTTTATGAAGTTTTCTTCTTCTAATATTAATCGGATGTAAAAAATTATTAAAATTATTCTATTGCAAATTTCATTCTCCGACTATCATGGTATCGGATTGGAACTTGACACCAGATATATATAATTCTTTTAGTCGCTAAATAAATTAGTAAGAGAGTGCTAGGCTCAATCTTATCACATTTATGTTTAGGTGGGATATCAATACTTCTATACATGTTCATGGAAAAAATAATAAATTACCGTGAAATAATATGCCAATGTCATCTATGTATCTATTGGTCACCTTCTTACCATGCTTTTGTTCATAAACATTATGATCCGCTAGGTTCGGGGTATAGGAGTGTAGTAAAGTTGAGGTTTTTCGACGTTCTTCAGGGCATGCAAAATCTCGTATAGACCCTGTTCTTCGAATTAGGATCACTAAGATTTTCCCCAAAACTTTATCTTTTTTATTATTTTTTATTTATTTATTCATATGTACAAATAAAGGATGTTTCCGTCATGGAGGTCCATAGGCCAGGAGGTGCTCACCTAGACAAACAAAAAAATTGTTTGGCAAATGGTGAGGGAGGGGGTTCTCCAGCTTTTCGGAGTTACAGGGTGATTAAGAAAATATCATAGCTTTTCATAGTGCGGTCACGTTAAGAACTCTGTATAAAGAACATAGGTTTTCCAACGACTGCTCAAACCCCCGTACTCCTCTTCTCACAAGACTTGTGCGTTGGAAATCTCCTTTAGGGTGTCTATGCATTGGTGCAGCAACTTTGGTTTTACCATCACTGCACCAAACTATTTAATAGCCGTTTGGATATATGCAGATGTCTAAATCCGCATGTTTACTAGCAGTATGTATTACTTAGTGAATTGCCACCAGTTCAGTCTGAAAAACACTACATTTGTCAGGCAATCTATATGATCCAGTGCCACGTGCTAAGTATATTCCCGTTCCTGTACAACCTGCACTTGTTTTCAACCCATCTGTAAAAATAGAGTCGTTTCTAGTGGATATGAATGTATTGAACCTTCCACACTAAGACTTACGGCAGGAACTTGAAAGTCTGTTACTACATTGCCATCAATACAGTCTATTGTCCGAAGGATATTTAAATGTTCACAGTCACACACCCTCTCCTTCCACCAATCCATTGCTTTTAGCTTTAGTGCTAACAGCCACTATACCCTTAAAGTAGAGGTCCATTAGCAACAGATCGAGCATTATTTCCAATGCAGCATTAGGCGTGGTGTGTAACACCCAGTTACACCCAAACATGCTGCTCTCTGGTTTTTGTGCAATTCATCCAGATTATATTTCTTCTTGAATGCCGTCAACCAGAATATGGAGCCGTAGGACAAGATTCGTCTTAATATGACCCAAACTAACGCCAAACATTTTCTTATACATGCAAAAAGTCACACTGGCCTATTTCGCACGTTCTAGTAAATAACATCTCAAGCATAGGTTATAGTCTAGTCCAGTATGACACCTAAATACTTGGCTTGGTGGATAGGATTAAGTTGATACTAACTCTTTGGCCTTATCCTAATGTAAAGTGCAATTATAAATAAGCGCCAGTGCCACAATTTAGGAAATTCCTGCCAATTGAATCCAAAAATGAAAATGAAATCGTAAATATCCATAGTATAATAATACAAAAGTAGGCCGATGTAGACAACGTTAAAAAGGATTATAATACCAAGTGCACATATTGGTGTTTTGGACGTGCGGTACTGCGGTGACAGTGGGCCATGTTATACATGTCAGTTGTACTGGAATTGCGTTTACGGTACCGTTGCGGCACCGTAGGAATCTGCGGCAAAAAGTGTACCCAATATGGACGTGTGATGCCGCAACATCGTCGGAGGTATGTGTGCAGTGCTTAGTCTAATTTATAATATCCCAGACCGTAAATCCGGCGTCAGTGCATCAGCGCACATCCAAAACACTCATCATTGTACACCGCGCCTTATCGAAAGCAGAAATCCATATTTTCCAATATCGCCGCGATAAAATTAAATAATTTATTTTTGCAGTATTTAGGCTTTAAACTTTGGTAGTAAATATTTATTTTTTTTTCTTCGTCTTCTGGAGTTTATGTGAAGGTAATCGATGTCGAAGGTAACAACTCTTTCTGTAACTTTCTTTTAATTCTAATTTTTAATCTTATGTTAATACAAAGAAGAAAAAAAAACAATTCTTATAAAATCATTCGTTTTATTAAAACAGGAGGCGACAGCTATGAATCCTGACATGACTGTGGAAAAAATAGAAATCCAACAGCAGACTCAATAAAGGAAAAAAAAAATCTAAAAACTAAGAAAGATAAAGGTCAGAAAATAATAATAAAATTGTCTCAGGACCAAAACGTCGTTATACATTATACGTAGCTTTTAGTTGAAGAAAAGTATACAGATGAAAAAAGTTTATTTTTTTTTATATTTGTTTCCCCCAAAAGTAATTTTATTAATAGAAAAAAGGAAAGAAAATAATTTTTATTGAAAAACTGCCACAGCAGCTACTACCCCCAAAGTGCTATAAAAATATCTATATAATGGAAAAGATGTATAATTTTTTTTTTTTAATATTATTACTATTATAATTAAATTTAAAACAGCTTCTATTCGGACACATAATACACAAAGACGAAATTTTGTAATGCTGCTGCAATACATATTCGAAAGTAACATTTTCATAACCGCTAAAAAAAATCAAAAGAAATGAAGTAGCTAAAAATATGTGGAAGCCCCGTTTTATATAAATATATGTATGCATGCATGTATGTGTAATATTATATTCGTGAATAATTCTAAAATATTTTTTAAAAATATATTTATCAATCTTTTTTCGAAATTTTTGCAAAAAATATTAATAAAAGTCAATTTATATAAAAAGTAAAGAGAATTTTTTTTTATATAAGACTCCAAGAATATAAAGAATATATATGTGTTCAGCTTAACAATTTCTTAATGTTATAATGTTAGAAAAATATTTAAAAGGAACAAAGAGGAGATGAGATGTTTACATGTATTTTGTTATTGAAAATTTAAATTCTGATGGAGGTTAGAGACTAAAAACACAAATTCTGCGAACTTACCTCATAATAATTATATTTATCTATGTAATCATATTTTGTTGCTACATAAATTGTCACTACAGTTTTTTTTTAAAGGACACGATTCATCATAAAACATAATGTACATTGGGAGCATAGTAGGGTGCAAAGATTAGAGGACATAAATATTTTTAAATGAATTTTGCTCACCTCTTCAATAATTTCTACTGGCCCTTGGGTCCTTAGGGTCTATATTGACTATATTACATGGTTATTATCATTCCTATTCCTTTATCAGTTGCATTCCTAATGTGCTCATATTATATTTATATTCCGAGTGTCCTGTAAAGTTGTACGAATATAAAAAATTGGAGAAGATAGATAGTGGGTGAAAAGAAAAGAAAGCTTTCTATTTTTACTTTTACTGAAACTCAGTGGCTCTCGAGAGCTGTAACAAATTTGAAAAAAAAAATTTTTTTTTTTGTCCAAATATGTACATACGTATTGAAGTATTGAACTCAAGTCAAAAACTGGAAAATCTCCATCCTCTATAATATAGCATTCTGTTATTTTCGAAGAATATCTGAAATAAATTCTCATCCGAAAGTGCCCAAAAGATCCAATTCTTTTCTATGTTTTTTTCATCATTTTTTTATTATTATTTTTTCTATATAAATTCAACAACAAAAGGTTGAAAACTACTGTCTGTTTTCGTTTAATCTCCCCAGTGCACCCAGCAAACGAAAGCCCTAGAGCAGAATAATATGTAGTATAAATTGGGTGTAATAATATAGCCCATTTAAGCAAGGCGAAACAAATACTAAATAAAAATGTAAACATGCTTGCATAGAAATGTACGCAAAAAAATCGTTTTGGTGTTGTGAATGCGAAACAGAAACGAATCATCGCTGTTGCGGACGTTCGTCAAATTGTTTGCTGGGTATGTTTTCAATACGTTTTTGTTTTGCTGTGATTATAATTTTAAAGTTGTGCGCAATGTTTACGTTGTCGTTTCACTTTAGGTGTACAATCTCAAATGCTTAGAGGGAGGTACATTTTCAATACGTTTTTGTTACGCTGGATATAGTGATCATGTACTATAGAGCCTTGGGTGTATTAGTGAAAAAGCTGTTCGTAATCTTCACGTTTTCGTTTTATTTTAGGTGTATACTCTCAAATGTTTAGAGGGGCGTTGTGAACATATGTATGCCAATAGAATCACTTTGACAGTTAGTCACCTTAGATTATATAGCAAAAAGGATATGCTATGAGAAAGAAAAATCTACGAGTAAAAATAGAAACACATTCAGGCCTCCAGGTGTTGTAAAAATTGCCAACACGGAAATGAGACAACACAAAACTAGGCCTAGCCGCAAAGCGCGCTTTGCTCAATGTTGGAAACTTTCCTCTCTCAGGCCTACTTCTGTTAACAGATTTATTTTTTAATTTTGTTCTGTCAAACGAGATATTTGACAAATAAAAATCACTTGAAATTTATAATGAACATTTTTGAAAACCGATAATAAATTATTTCTGCTCAGAATGTAAAGAAATTGTAGTGTCATTTTATTTTCAATACAATGAGGCAAGCCTTGAAACTAGCTGCGGGGAAGCCTGAGAGAGGCCAGTCCTGAGGCTTGCTTGGATGTGTTTCTGCCTTAAACTTTCTGCCACTGGTTTCATAGTCATCGTGGAATTGTTGTCAGACCCATATAGAAATGGCATAAATTTCCTCAAGTTGGCACCGATTGGATTTCAAATTTGCCATTGGATCAAATCTTAAGCCGGCTTTGAAGCTAGCAACAAAGTTAATGCCCTAATTGTGTTCTTCTACACTGATTTATATTGTGAACAAATCTTAAGCTGGTTGAAAAGCTCTAATTTTACACGTTTTTTGGATGTCAGGGGACACTGTTCACAAATGTTCGCTGATGTCCAAAATTTTACATTTGAATGTTCGGACCAAGCGTAAAATCGTTTGTTTTGTTTATTTTCTTACGAATCTTAAAAAAATTTAATTATCTGGCGCAGTCAAAATAATAGAATTAGTTTTATATACTTTCACAAAATGATATTTATGTTGTTTATATCCGGAGTTTAATTGATTTCACTTTGTTTTCAGATAAGTATGTTCAAAGAATAAATTGAAATGATTAATGGGTTAATTAGAACTACATAGTAAAAACAATATAGAATCAGAATTGTATAACTGTTGCGAAGAATTGAAGAAATTTGTGCAGATATCACGTCTGTTCGCGTACTTCTCGTGCAAAAACATTCAGGGTAAAACTTGATCGTGTGGTGGGGGAAAATGTAAAAAGTGCAATTTATTTACTGAATTTGCAAACATGAACATAAAAACTTGATAATTAAGAAAAAAAGTTCAGCGCCCTTCGGTTATTTCACTGTTTTTCCTGCGAAATTTCTTTTCATAAGATCTGAACTGTCAGAAATGAAGCAGAATTGTCAAATAACGCACCCTGATCTTATGGTCATTTCCATCCCTGATCTTATGATCTGACTGTCATTGAATTGCTTACACACGTACACTGATTCGCACGATATTCCGCTTCCTTATTAGTTATTTTGAATGATGTTTTGGTTACGCTTATGTACACGGATCGTTCGTGTGATTGCATCTCGTTATTACCTCGTTAACGCGAACGCTTTTCCTGCAGCTTATTGTATTGTTTTCTTTTTCTTTTGTTTTACCTTGTTACACTCTTGAAAAAGTTCTCAGGAAAACATTCGACATTTTAATTGCGTTTTAAAAACTTATAAGAAAATTAATCAATTTAACTTTTCTTATGACAGCTTCAAATTCAAAGTTTATTTATTACAAACCCGGACATAGGCGTTGGGTATAGCGATTAGGGTATTACGGATTTAATTACAGAGCTGCATAAGGATTTAAGCAGTATAACAGTAGTTAATCAAGATAAGTGTAAGTAGAGCGTATCTTAGCGACTTATATTTATATTTGCATCTCAATGTATATAATAATTTTTAATAATTTACAAATCTGTCAATTTTCTTACAAAAATGGTGCAGTAACTGAAGGCTTCAGGTAAATTCATGCAAGAGGAGAAACTGTGACGTATGCAAAACTAGTGCAATTTTCTTGCACGATAAAGTAAACGAACGGAAAATGTATAAATTCTTGCAAATGCATTATAATTAATTCTCCCAAAAAGGAGTATGAGAACAGACCTATTATTAGAATCATTCAGCACGCAAATTAATTAGTTACGATATAAGTAGGAAGATAATAATCGAAAACCCCTTAACTACTGTTTTACAGTAAAACAAGGAGAAAGAAAAATAAATAAAATAAAATGTGTTAATGATTGATAAGCTTCCTAACTTGGCTCAAAGATTTACAAAAATATCTTCAAATTTGGAGCTTCCTATTAAGTTTGTCATTATAAATATATTCATCGAGTGAAAGTAACTTTAAATTTCTCTCATAAAATCTGAAAAACTGTAGTGATGAATATTTAAAAAAAAACATGTTTTACAACATTTTGCAAGTTATGATCAAAATTATTAATTTTTTCATTGAATGTCATGTTTTTTTTACGTCGACTGTACAAAATAGTTCTGTAAAGTACAATAATGTATGTGCTGTGTGCGGGTTTACAGCTTTAACAGAAATCATATCTAATTTTCACTTTTTACACGGTTATGAATCTTGGTTTGTATTTTATGTAAGTACTTCCAATACAAAAATGTTAACTCGAAAAAGATTTTGTTTCTAGAAATTTTGTCAAGTTCCCTTAGTTCTTTAGTATGTATACACTGTATACCATTCATGAACTTTAGCTGATTCAATGTATGTATTTTCTGCATAATTTCTCCATTGATTTTTTTCCCTGCGTAGAGCTCGCTTTCTCGAAGTAATTTCTAATAAGGTAAATACATTTTTAAATGGATTTTTTTTTCATTCGATTATCCGGTAAAAGTCCAGTCGCAAGCACCCCGGATATAATTAGTAAGGTCACCTCTTGCAAGATATACGAGTGTAAGATTTTTTTCAATTTCCGTAAACTTAAACTTAATTTTTTTCATAATTTTCTAATGATTAGCTCTGTGTGTTGTAAACGAGTAATCTAGAGCTTGAAATATCGCTCCTATTTGGACTTGTTGCTCTGAAAATAAACCTCCTTCTTATTACTTAAATTGCTTATTGATTAGCTCCTTCTTGAGTGAAATTCCATCTGATTTGATGTAATCGTTCTACACTGGAGTAACGAAGCGCTGGAGTTTTTGAAATTACTGAACAAATTCTGTGCAGGAGGGGCCTTATTCAAGAATTTGATTCGATCAGATTCGAATCGAGTGTATAAAATCGTATATACATATAGTGAATTCTTTTCTGCTACTCGGTGTAAGCACTGCCACCGAATCTGTCATTTTCGTGCTCTTTTCTTCCCACCACACCAGTAGCAAAACCAAACGCGCAATCTTTTCTACCTCTTTTATTTTTGGTGCTGCCCCTGGTTGCAAATTTCTATTTTTTCCGGTGTCGGGTGTGGACTTGGGTTTGACTTTTATTGTTTTGATTGAGCAGGATTTTTGTATTATTTGTTGTGGAAAAATTAATTACATCGTTTTCGTTTAAGTTTATTATAATTTATGATTGGAAAAAACAGTCTTACAGCGTTTGTTTTGATTTTTATTATTTTTGTGTGTGGAAAAAACATTAGAGCGTTTGTTTTGAATTTTTTATAATTTGTGTGTGGAAAAACATTATTAAACAATATGCCTAATAAAAAAGATTTATTATTGGCATTAAATATTTTAAATGAAGACTCGACGGATATTTCAGAGGAAGATAATGTGGAAACATTTTTATCACTTGTGCCAATTTTCCGTAACTGCACTGTTTTTCATAGTGCGTCCGCGTTGTAATATTATTTGGTTCTTTCTAACCATTGAATAACCCCACCGTCACCACCGAACACACACCGGAATTGCCAATTTTACATTTGACAGCTCCGAACAGGAATGGTGTCAGCACAGTTCTGGTGCATGTGTGATTCCAAGTTCAGAAAAGAATTCACTAATAGACTAAGGAAAAATTAAACAAAATTCAAAGAAATCAAATAGCAAAAATCCACAAAACAAGTCGATGAGAAGTAAGCAGACGAATTTTTTGCTTACAAATAATATTTTGCTCCGTAGATAGCCAATTAAATTAACGAAATCTATTGGTGGACACGTATTTGTGTAAGAAGTCATATCCGGTATAATAGCTGTGTTCTTTTGTGTCCGCTGAACAGGGCAGAACAAAAGATACACAAAAGAACGCCTCATACATTTTCATAGAAGATTTATAAATGAAGCGAATAGTACAAATAGTTTGTTTAAATCGACAGAACAATTTGTTCTCTCTAGTATATGGGAGTTCTAGAACAAGGTACACAAAAGAACACAGGTATTATGTACTTATGTTTTTTTTTTGAATAAATCCTAAAACCTAGTTTATTCAAAACCTTAATTTCTTATATGTGTTTTATATATTTTTCACCGTGCAGATCTTAGTGGAGCCAAAAAATATTTTGCTCGTTGGAAAAGCTCCGTTCCAGAATTTTTTGCTCCAACTGGAGTAAAATACGTTTTTTGTTTAGTTTTTCTGCGCCTATTAGCATCAGAACTTAACCGGGGGTTACACGAGATAGTACAGCTTGGATGTAATTTGCACTGGCATACTTCTTGCAATTGTAATCCCTACTGCCATGCAGGCAGCTAAAGGCCGAAATACAATGATACCGACACGATATTTACGGCGACAAATTAAATGTTGACCTAATGGCAATACCATGTTGCTGTACACAATGGCGCCGACCGAATTTGTCACCGTAACCAGAGTTGGGATTAATTCAACATTTTATGTCGTAATTTGATTTTGACAGATAAGAGTAATGACCCTTAAGCAAGGCGAAAGAAAAACGTAACAAAACTGTAAACATGCTTGCATAACAGTGTACGCAAAAGAAACGTTTTGGTGTTGTGAATGCGTAACAGAAACGAATCATCAGTCCAAAGAGAAGTGAAACTGAAAAGCGTAGACTGTCAGTGTAGTGGTAGTTGACATTATATTTCGCAAACTACTCGAAAGTGTTACGTTTTCGAATGAAAATTACGTTCAGTTTACGAAGCGTTTTGCATGAGGACTCAATGGCTTTTGAAGAAAACAACAAAAAAGCGTTTATTATGGAACCTTAGCTTACACTACGTTACAATCTTATTACATTAAGGTATATAGAAGACAAGGTATTCCCATTACGAATCACGTTCCGCCATTTGTGTCCGAACGTATAGGAAAGTACAGTACAGAGAACACAATATAATCTGTCATCTCTCTGTCTTTTCAATAGAAATGTATATACGTTATAGGACGAAACGCGTCACAGTTCTAGTACAAAATTTTTAATGAGAATACCTTGTCTTCTATATACCTTGGGTATAGATAATTGGAATTATCGATATACTACAAAATAACTTAGTAAACTAACAACAGTTCAATAATATTAATATAAGTATACCTACCTTTTCAAATTTGTTGACACTCCAAAGTTTTAATAAAATAAAAATTAACGCGGCGTTTTGTTATTCACAAACGAATTAACATGCACAACACAGCTGTCTGCTGTCAATAAATCCAGAAGTACGTTTTCAATTCGTTTTCGTTTCACTTTAGGTGTACATTCTCACATGCTTAGAAGCAGGTACGCTTTCAATACGTTTTTGTTACGCTGTGATCATAGTGTTTATGTACTATAGAGCCGTGGGTGTATTAGTAAAACGCGGTTCGTAAAGTTCACGTTTTCGTTTCACTTTAGGTGTATATTCTCAAATGTTTAGAGGGGAGCAAAACATTTCTTTCGAGGAGAAATTAATTAATTTAGTGAAGGAAATGAAGTATTTTGATGCCAAAAGAAATTCTCAATATCGAAATACATATTTAAAAGAAAAAAAATGGAAAGAAATTGGAGAAAAGTTGAAAAAAAAGTGGTAGATGATATTTTGTAATCCACATAAACTCAGCATTAATCATTGTTTATTACACTTTTACAACTGTTTTTTTTTATATCTTTCCCATTTTGTTAATAAATTTCAACAAATAATTTTACCACCTACATATCTTGATATGTGTTGTCCTGATTGCCATGTCGGCATCATTGTATTTCGGTCTTAAGCTTTCAGCGAACTTGCATGATGCAAAACCATAGCAGCTAAGGTGATAGTAATTTGACAGTATACAGTTTTCAAGATGGCGGAAAGGACATGCTTGAGAGAATTTGATAAATTTATACTGGAAAAATGAGATTTTCTGGCATCATTTGCATTACATCATTTAACAACACCTTCATCTTCATTTTTCTTGGGTTTTATCATTCTGCTGCTTCCTTTGTTGCTATAATTTTCCAATATACGCAATACCACGTCAAAATGCCATTTTTTAAATGAACTTGTATGAAAGATGTAAAGCAAACTGCCTTCTGCTGTCAAGTTTAAAATCTCGTTGGAAGGGAGGCTTGCATGCCAGCCTTACTATCTCGTATAACCCCCGGGTAAGTGCATCGCCAACTATTTTCGAAGTGATATTTCAAACTCTACGAGTATCGAAAACAGTTAAGCCGTCTAGCCTTTAATCATTTGCACTCGGTGATTATTTTCACAAATTTTTCCTAGAAAAACTACAAAAAATGATCTTTATTTTCTTTCATGTTAGCGCTCCATTTTATTGTTTTACTACGGTCTGTCTTATGTTTTTCATGCCAAAAAATGTCTGCATTTCAAGTTGCCGTAATAAATGCTCATGCCAGCAATGTTGGCATTTCGACTGTAACGAGAATTTTAACCATGTTACTTACATAGCTGTATTAAAAATGTTATTAGCTGTTTTGAAAATTTTCTAGAGTATATCCTACTTACAGTTATGTGGTTTACATGAACATAGAAAAAAAAATCAGCAAAAAGTTTAAGAAAAAGTACAGGCGACGTAAATAAATCTAATACAATTCCAAAAAGAAGTGCCTTGCAGAGCGCACTATAAGGTTCTTAAAAAAAAAACTATTACGCGAATCTTTTAAGCGTAAAATATAAAAATCTATATAAAATATCCTTTTAAGTTAAACTGAACAAAATAAATTCTTACAAATAAAAAAAATAAAACGAAAAGAAAAATCAAATACAAAAAACAAAGGCTTCCTAATATCGCGTTCAGCAACCTCCTAAAATCATATTTACACAAAAAAAAAACAAAAAAAAAACAAAAAAAAACAAAACAAAAATATAAAAAAGACTAAAATTTTCCTGAATCTCTTCGTCGTCTACAGTTTATGTACTAAATGTATGCTAAATGAAAAAAAAACAAAAAACGAAAAAAAATAATGAAATTCATTTAATTTTAATGAAAAAGTTACGTTTTGGTAATAATTTTCATGAAAATATAATTTTTCAATTATTTTTAATGTTTTAAGAAGAAAAATATGCTTGAAAAGCACCTGTTTATTTTATGATTTTTGTTTTCTTTTTTTTTATTATTTATTATTTTTGTCTAACATTCCATTTTGTTTTAGTTATGCATTTTAATCTTTAATTAACCTTTATTTATCTTGTTTGTTGGATTTCAGTTCGATGTGTAGAAGAAAAGTATATTTCTGTCTCTGTTTTGTTTGTTTCATTTCGCCTTACATTTCTGTTATTATTATTATTATATTTTTTACTTTTTTTTTTCTAATTTAATTATAAAAAATATACATATATAAGAAGACGAAATAAATATTATATATATATAGACTTTAAGAAAACTGCTTAATATATGTAGTATATACATTTACATATATATATATATATCTATACAAAAGAAGAAGAAGAAGAAAACTATAACAAAAAGAAATTTTTCTCTATAAAAGAAGAATATATTTAAATGTGAAATCAGATTTGCACTTTTACATATACATATTTATGTTTGCAGTGTTTTTCTTCTTTTTGTTTTTTACTGATTTAATAAGCAGGAAAAATTTTATTATATTTTATACAACAAAACAAAACAATATTTAGTTTTAAGTATTTTTGTATTTTTTTATAATATTATAAAGCACATATTTGATGATGATTTTTTTAGTTCTATTCTTCTGATCAAGTTATTCCTTTCTTCTATAAAAACATAAATAATTTCTATAGCGCATTTTTTCTATTTGTTTTTCTTTTAGATAATAATCTTAAAAGAATTTTAAAAGATTATTTTACCGACAAATTAAGCTAAACGTACAATAATTATTATCTTATGATTATTTTGATATACATATATTTCAATGACATCACAATAATATTATTATTATTATTATTAAATTTTTCTTTTTCTTTCTAAATTATAAAATTTATATGACGAAAGTATATGATGAGAAAATGTAGTTTTTAATAAAGAATTTTACTTGCTTAGTAACTGTTTTGTTTGACCCTTGCACTGAATTGGGAGATGCTTTCGTTTTGAACAGACCACCCCTCACACACGTTACAACACGTGGGCTCCGTGACATGCTTATGTCAATAAGACCTCCCGGAGTATACAGGATATAACAGATGGCAAACATACGTGGGGGTGAGTATGGGCTCTATGGGAGCGATAACTTCCAGAGTAGTCTACAGTTACCCTTCTAGTTACAAAGATGCTGATGTGGCATTCAGATTGTTGCATCACAGTCTTATACATCCTAATCAGTTGTCACATATTGACCCGCGAGTTCTGAGGATGTGCTGGTGAAGGCACTCTATTTCACAGGGTTTTCACATGCTCGGCTTTGCGCAAAATCTAATGGAACTTGTGCGCGATATTTGTCAATTGATCCACCCGAAGTTCGTCATTACGAGAATATCATTTCTATGAGAACTAAGAGTTTGTAGTCAAATGAATTGTTTGATTAGCTTTGTGTTGACACTGGCTAAATCTACAATTCATTTGTACTATATGATAGTTGAAGATGGGAATTAGAACACTGACCCACAACACCACGCACAAGCACTGAAAAGGTACTTCGTTGCCAGAGACGTTTACGTCTTGAATATCTGGCAACCACTATCGTCGGTGCAAGACGGAGCTCTTGTCTTTCGCTCATGATACAGGCCACAGGGGATTTGTAACACTAGTCCACGGGGCTGTTCCTCGCTTTGGAACCATTGCAAGTGCTGTGGGAAGGATGAGTACTCCGTTGATGATTTTCAGCTGGTGAGAAAATATGGGGTCTATCATTACAGCCTACTCTCGTGGAACTCTATGATGGTGACAGCGGCATTTAACATTTTCGATCATTTGCAAAATTCTTTTTAGTTATGGAGAAATAAGAATTTTAAGAACTTTTATTTTTAATGATTCTAAATCAAATTTATAAATACAAGAAGAAAAAACAACCGCCTCGTCCGGGATTTGAAACCGGGACCTTCCGCTTGCCGGGCGACTGCTCTTACCACTGAGCTAACGAGACAGATGATTTTCCCTCTTGCATTTATCAAATTTGTAACTAGCCTACTAAGCCACGTTTTGCTTTCAGCTGGCATTAACCAGTAACGATGAAAGCGCACAAATAAATTGTAAATTCAATTTTATTTATTTTTCCCGCGGACGGGAATCGAACCTACACTTGTTAGAATCGGTCAATGATGGAGAAATAAGAATTTTAAGAACTTTTATTTTTAATGATTCTAAATCAAATTTATAAATACATTCTTCTTGTATTTATAAATTTGATTTAGAATCATTAAAAATAAAAGTTCTTAAAATTCTTATTTCTCCATCATTGACCGATTCTAACAAGTGTAGGTTCGATTCCCGTCCGCGGGAAAAATAAATAAAATTGAATTTACAATTTATTTGTGCGCTTTCATCGTTACTGGTTAATGCCAGCTGAAAGCAAAACGTGGCTTAGTAGGCTAGTTACAAATTTGATAAATGCAAGAGGGAAAATCATCTGTCTCGTTAGCTCAGTGGTAAGAGCAGTCGCCCGGCAAGCGGAAGGTCCCGGTTTCAAATCCCGGACGAGGCGGTTGTTTTTTCTTCTTGTATTTATAAATTTGATTTAGAATCATTAAAAATAAAAGTTCTTAAAATTCTTATTTCTCCATCATTGACCGATTCTAACAAGTGTAGGTTCGATTCCCGTCCGCGGGAAAAATAAATCTTTTTAGTTAGCTTGGTAAATTTACATGAAAGACTCTTCTTGGAACTGCCACTTGTCCACAAATATAGGCACACTTTTGAATTTTATAGTGACTTTGGCTTCAAAAATTTTGTGAAAATTCTCCTTTACCTTTCCTTATAGTCTTATTTTAAGCTCTTGTGTTTTCAGTGTGCCTTTTTAATCTTCATACCATTTGTTGTTTCTTTAGATTTTATACAGTTATTTGAGTCTTTTGCGTCATCTTTTAGATTTACCTAGCCTTTTCTCACCCTTTTTACAGTCACTTTTTCTTGTTTTTTAATTTTAAGAGTAATTTTATAACGTTTTTTATTAAAGTTTTTTTTTTTTAATTATAAAATTTATATGACGAAAGTACATATGATGAGAACACGTAGTTTTTAATAAATAATTTTAGTTCCTTAATAACTGTTTTGTTTGAGTTTTTTGCGTGCTGATTTATATACATACACTGACGGTCAACTCATTACATTAGGTTCACGTTTTTTCTTAATAGACCATCGGGGGGGGGGGGGGACCCTTTAAAAGTACTTTTTAAACGATTCTACGGAAGCACAAAGCGTTTCGATTGCCGTACAGTTTCATATAAATTTTAACATTGCATGTCTGCAGAACTAAGGGACTGTCTATAAAATACCTCACGCTATTTTAGTCTAACGTTGACTTCCTTCCCCCTTGTTTGGTAGCAATTACATAAAAAAATTAAATTTACTTTTAATCAAATAAACCTGATTATTTTCATTGAAAATTTTTATGAATTCTATACATAGATATCTTTTTAAACTTCATCGGTCCATGGTTTTTACTTATGTTCAGTGGTTTTAGCGATTATTTTCATTGGAACAGTTTTTCTCAATACTAGGTAAATCCCTATAGACTATGCAGTAAATTTATGTAGCTACATATGCTACATATGTTGTTTTGGGAGACCAACAATAATGGCGTTCCACTGCACCGTCCTTCTAACAAGGATCAATGATGTGGTTTACAAACGGTTCCAAAACGAACAGTGAAGTCGGACTGGGTGTACAAGATCCAGATTCCATATATCAAAGGCCCTGGGCTCTACCCATACCATATTCCAGATCGAGGTATTAGCCATAAAAGAATGCGCCAATACCTGCATTAAAACAGCCATAAATTGCTCAACCATTAACATCCTCTTGGATAGTCAAGCCGGTCTCAAGGTTTTAAAGTTCTACACTATCAAGTCAAGGATTGTATTGGAGTGTCTACAAACCCTTAAAAATCTAGAAATAAAGTTATCCTCTTGTGGGTACCTGGAGATGAGGGTCATAAAGGCAATGAAATTGCTGACGGCCTAACCAAAAGACAAGCGGAAACCGCCTTTGTCGGATCAGAGCCATTTTGTGGCACTTCAAAGTGTTACCTGAGGGCACGTGCATACTATTGTAATCACCTCTATCGCTACTTCGCCCCCCCCCCCCCCCCCCACCCACTTCCATTGTAGATAGATTTTCAGATTTGTTTCTCTTTAAGGCCGAAAAGCTGTGCAATTTGTCACTGCCAACGTCAAGTAAATCCGGATAGCTACCTCCAAGTTTGGGAATGTATGTACTATCTAAGCTGTGCTTTTTTATATATGCATAGTACTCCCTAATTCTTGTGATTTTCTCAGCTTGTGCAAAAAGTTATTAAATTCTAACATTATACAAGACTTAACGGTAGATTTTTCAAAATCTAAACGTTATTATAAAAATGTTAAAACCACTCGCAGGCTTTCTGTAAATTTATTTTCTGGACTGCTTCCAAATGGTGAGGTTTTCAAAAGGGACAAGCTGTTGTACTCTAAATAGACAGGCTGTATGTATATTTTGCGTGCCCTACCAGCTTTTCCAACCTGAAAATAAACGTACGTTTTTTTCCGAAGGTTTCATTGATTGGAAGCATTCTTTTTGAGTTAGCCAAGCTGCTCGAACAATCAAATGATCATCGTGTAAAATGTCCATAAGTTTATCTCAAGAAAAAAGGCCAATTCTGTTGAATCTCTAGTACTAACACAATATGAAAAAGAAGTAATTTATTGGAGAGATGTGCTAATTAGAGTGGTAAGTGTTGTAAAATTGTTGGCAGTTAGGTGTCTTCCGGTCAACCGGAACCGGGTTCTACGTCTAATGGTCTATTTATTGAATGTGTTAATTTATTAGCGAGTTTGACCTATTCTTATCTCAACGATAACCAAAACTGGCAAAGATCAATGATTGCGTGGTTTGGAAAGGGGGGGGGGAGAGGTGCACCCGTTTAATTTGAGTTCAAAACGGGCCTGCCTGAGAGCTACCCCTTAGATAGACGGGAGAACAAACAAACATTTCTTCATAAGAAAAGGCTCTAAGGACTTCGACAGGTAAAAAAAGTTTACCGACTCCTCTGGCGGAAAAAACAAAAGAACTCTTACTTCTTAGGAGAACAGACCTCAAATGATTACAGAGCTCTCTCAGGCCATTGCTCATTCAGGTATCACCTATACAAAATGGGCTTGGCTGAGACTTCATCCTGCCGCTTCTGTCGGGATGCCCATGAAACTTGGGAGCACATACTCGGCCAGCACCTGTAAACATGGTTTTCCTCCACCAAAGTCTTGACTTTATTAAAAATATAAACCTAGAAAGGCAGTAAATTGAATGGGGACTCACAATAGATCTTTCAGGGTCTCAGTTTTGGGACAATGCATTGCAATGAATTTGCACGAATTTACCCAATTTCCGTTCCCGTACTTTCTCGTGCACACAAAATTACACGAGTTTTGCATACGTCACAGCTTCCCCTCTCGCATGAATTTAGCCGAAGTTTTTAGTTACTGCACAATTCTTGCAAGGAAAATTGGCAGCTGTCATAGCAAAACTTAATTTTTTTAATTTTCTCAAAAGTTTTTAAAGCGCAATCAAAATGTTGAATGAAGATAGTTTAAGTATTCAATGCTCTCATAGGACTTTTCAAGACTGCAACAAGTTAAAAAAAAACAAAACAATACTCATTCGCAAAGGTTATTCCACACTTCTTCTTCTTGTTTTTCACGAAGTTGCATGAAAAGCGTTTCCCCACCACACGAGTAAGTTTTTACCCAGAAAGTTTTTGCACGAGAAGTACGCGAACAAACCTATTATAACGTTAAAAATATTTGTTGGGTGTTGATACATGAATAAAGGAGACAAGATTCAGGAGCAAATAACCAGGAATATCAATTCGTAGCTTAATGACGGAAGACATATGCTCAGATAGCGGTTCCTTCCCTCCTTTCTATCTTTCTTCCAGTTTCATAGCTGACTTGAGAACGAGGAAGGCGTTACCAAAAGCTGACATCCGGACGTCGTTACCTAAATCTAATTAGGTACAAGAAGTTCAACCTCTCACCAGCAGCGCGCAAGGACACTGAACCAGACTCTACTGGCCGGGCAATCTCCAACTGCCTGGCCGCAAAGGTGCTGGAATTACTACTGACCAGTCTCTAACTGTCTGTCAAAAGGACACTGGAATAAGTTCGATCGTTCATCACAAGTTGAACTAGTCAGCACGCATTGGTCGGCTTGACATTGGGTCAGCCGATCTCTTACGCTTCTTACAGGGTGCGCTCTAGCCCGAAGATATTTGACTCCAGAGCCTGACGTAATTAGCAGTGACGTCATCGGTCGATGCTGTATCGACCTCGACAAGAAAATACCTGTGTGCTAGAACACACCATGTCCTTGTCTTTGGATTATATATATTTTTTTTACCATTAAATTTTCAAGAATAGGTATCCGCTCCCCGGGGCGCTAATTGTCCACAGGCGGTAGGCGTTACAAGTACGTTTGAGCTATCACGCATTCAGTCTACAAGTTGAAACCTACTAGCAACACTCGCTACCGAACTACATCTCGACTCTCATTATTAGTCGTGGATGTTGCAACTGCGTTATGTGCCTGTGCTACCCTAACAAGAAATCTCTAACTCACAAGCACTGTGGCCACAAGACTCCACCAGAAGCTCAGTACCTAAGAGTACACAGCTACTGGCTACGTGAAACAAATAGAATAGTTGGTACTTAGGACATTATACCTCTATTTGCCGATGACAGTGCGCTGCTCTCACTTGGCTGTGGATATAGTCAATCTATACACCTCAAAAGGTATGACTCCTATTATTACAAAAGGAGGGGAATATTATTATTATACATTATTATATTATATTGCGGTGAGGGCCGGAGATCCAACCTCTAAGCATTACCCCTACTGCATTAGGTCCCGTTCATGTTCGCCCTGATAAAGTTCGTCTGATAAAGTTATGAATCGGTTACCTAGGCATTTGAGCCTTTGGCGAATTAGATAATTAGTTATCTGTGTTAGTCTGCGGTTTTATCCATTTAAGCACATGTACTCAAGTGGGTAATGGTCAGTCATTAGGCCTGATTTACCAGTGTTTATCACAGTTGATGACTTTTTAAAAGTCTTTGCAGTTAATGTGGGGAATAAAAATAAATATCCAAAAATTGGAGCTATATTCGAAAAATTCTACCGGACAAAACCGGAAATCGTCTATCGGAATTTTAAACAATAGAGTTTTAGATGGCAACTTGGGAATAATAAAAGCACCACAAAACACCGAATATCTAGAATGTCAATTTTTATGAACTTTTTAGATTTAATTACTACGCGAAGGCGACGGTGAGCAAAGTCAATAAAATAATCCACGTCAGATGGATGGACTCAACGGAAGCAAAACTTCTATTGTACAAGCACCTTGTAAGGAATGTCATAAGATACTTTTAGATATACACCCAATATGTCATATAATCTTCCCTAGCTTCATGGAACGCCTCAGCAAGGTCGAAAGAAAAATTCTCAGAGCTTGTACGAGACTCCACAAAACTGCCAACGGTAAATATTATCCTTATTATCCTACTTTACAGAGTACTTTACGAAGGAGTTAACATCACCCCAATCAAGGAGTACTCTATTCGAAGTTACCAAAAAGCAAGTTGTAGGCCTTAATCACCCCAACTTAATTATAAATAGCTTGCCGGATCTTTTCCTACCAGCCTATGACCTATCGTTTCTACTCTTAGAAATGCCCGAGCCAAGAAACATCCAGCAGGGTAGAATAATTTTCAAGGACCACAAAGATGATTATAATATCGAGGGTAATCACACAAATTCTTCAAAGATAGAGATAGATTAAAACAAGTCAACGTAAAGAGTGATTCATTTTCAGACAGATTTAATTAAACCTTTTCAAAAAGAATTAAACCATTTCCACAAAGAATTAAACCTTCTCCATAAAAAACATCCACAAACAATAAAATTAAATTCATAAACAATTAAACCAATGATTTTTTTATTTGTTTTGTTCAATCCTTAGAGAGCTTATAGGTAAAATTTCTCATATAGAAGATGCATGGGTGATTTTGAATAATGTCGCGATACACAAGATAAATGCTATTCGAGAGGTTGCAACAACCTCCCGTAATAAAATACGATTTCAATATCTTCCACCATATTTAAATATGCTCAAACCTATAGAACAAGCATTTTCAAAGACTAAAAGAGCTGCAGGAAAAATTCTCGCAGATACATCTGTTCAATACAGCCTTACTTCGGTTATAGAAAATAGCGTGAGGAAGATAAAGGCTAAATTTAATAATGAATATCGTGATGAAAATTAGTCCTGTATAGCGTGGCGATACCACTTTACTAACCAAAAATTATTTACAAATGTAAAATCCAAATAAAAAAAATCATTGGTTTAATTACTTGTTTGTGGATTTTGTTAAATCTTGCTTGGAAAAGGTTTAATTCTTTGTGAAAAAGGTTTAATTCTATAGGAAAAGGTTTAATTCTTTCTGGAAAATGTTTAATTAAATCTGAAAATGCTATATTGGGCGGAGTTACTTCTGAACATTTCATAATCCATGCCGGTATACCACAAGGTTCCGTGCTATCTCATACACTCTTCATAATTTTTATTAATAATCTGCTAGCTCTCACATTCAATCCTATTCATAGTTTTGTAGACGACTCCATAGCTGATTCCCATGGGAAAGTTATAGTTGACAAATGAAGCCACAAGTTCATTTCACTAAACTATGACCATACAACAATACTCGCTTAGGGCAGAACGAATCGGGTCTCGTTTAATTCTTCCAAAACACAATGTTGTCTGTTATCATTAAAACGTACTCCTACACCCGCTCAAACCATTTCCGTCAATGGAGAGGATATCTCGAACTCGCCATCTCTTAACACCTTGCGCATTAAAATACCCAACAATCTTAGTTGGTCCGATCATATTTTTGGTATTGCCAAAAACGCGATGAAATGCCTGGGCTTCTTGGAAAGTTGCACAAAATATTTTACTCCAATAGGCTTGGCGCAAACCTACAAGTCTCATATCAGACCTAGATTAGAATATAATTCTTATATTTGGGCAGGGGCTGGACGCACTGCATTGTCCGCGTTAGGCAAAGTCCATAATTAGGCCTTCCGGTTTATTAGCAATGACATTTAAATAGCAACTATTGAGTCCCTAGAGTACGGGCGTAATGTCGGATATCTATCTCTCTTTTTTCGCTACTTTTATGGCTATTACTCTCTAGCTTGCTCCCTTGTAGAATTCTTTCCATGGGCACTACCCGAGCTGTAACCCGACCTCAGCCTCACAACCTTGAAGTAAAATTCGGCCGTGCCGTATCGTGAAATTCCGCGAATCCTTTATTAGCAGAACAGTACGAATGTGGAACATTTTACCATCCTCTGTTTTCCCCCTCAGCTATGAGCGGCAAACAATCACTATCACCTCCTTGGCTCAACCCAATAATCCTCAATTCCCTAACCCTTCTTCCTGTTCTGCTAAGGCCAAGGCTGTGCTACGGCATCATATGGTCTCCCCTGAACTTTGGCAACACAATAAAAAAAAAATCCGCTGCAGAGTCATTTTCCCCCATCTTATGTAATTTGTTGAATGTGCAGATTTTTTAAAGATTCGATTAACTGCAGAATTGCGTCTTTTCAATATATTTCAAAATCGATAAGAAAATACAAGAGAAAGCAATTTCTATTTTTCTTTTTTTGTATTATTTTAATAATTAATAGTGATGTAATGTTGCCCATTCCATCTGACCTTTTTGCTAAATATTATTCCGGGCTCTCTCGCCTATGCATAGTAATCTTTTTAATTACATACCTGTCCACTTCGGACCGGACCGGACAGTATAGAGGTACAGGTAGGTGCCTATTAAGAGACTGATAATTCCTTTTGAGGGTTTTGACATTCAATTTCTCTGCTTTTCGCTGTGCAGTTATAGTCCGACAATCATGCAAAATGCGTGCAAATGCCAGTCAAGGAGCAAGGAGCAATGCACAATGATGCATGTCGTAATGTGGTCGCTGATATTGCAATAGGGACGAACACGAATGCCAGCCCACTGAACTTTTTGCCATTACAAAAATTGATTGCAATGGACATGCAAACCTCCGGGCAGTTAGAATGTCCGTCAAGTGATTTTTTCTGTAAATTTTTTATTTTATTTTCTTTCTTTTTTTGTAGCAGAAATTTGCGCACATAGGTCTAGAGTTAATTTGACATGACCACCGTTTCGTATACTTTTACAGAATTGTGTCTTGCTGCATATTCGTACTACGTATATTATGTGAATTAACTGTAAAATTTTGCATGACAACAGTATTGTTCGGTTTTATTTTTTTGTATGTATGTATACATGTCCTTCGGAATGAACAATTTCGCATGGAAAAAGGAGTTATTTGCTTAGAAAATTGATGCGCGATAAAAATTACTGGCGACATTCTGTCTGTATAACGAGAACAAGATGGAGTCTAGTAAATTGCTGGTGCATTGTATAAACATAGATTTACCGTTCTGACGATATATTATGAATAATGCATTGACTTATACTAGAGGAATACAGTTAAGAAACTAAAAGAAGAATTATATAATTGGACTCATACGAATTTATTGTCGATAACCTAAATTTCATCGAGCACAGAACTGAACAAACTGAATTGCATTCCAGTTTCGTTTCAAGTCCTCGAGTTATTTCCGAAAAATTATTCATTTTTCACCCCTGCCTGTAGGGACCTCTGTACCTACTCCACATCTTTTCTCTTTCTTCACTTAGCTACTACTTCACTTTGGAATAGAGGATCATATCACTACATATCCCGGAGGCCATGCTTCAATTTCGTTTTTGTGTTCGCTATGCATAGGTGGAGTAAGCCTGCAACAGCTATCCTACTGAGGATTGTGCCATCTGTTGTTTATTAGGAAAAGCGCACTGTGTTTGGGGAAGCTGTTGGTTGCTGTCACATAGATGTTCTTTAGGTGCATTCTGCTGTTCACAGTGAAATAACAATAAAATAAAATCCACCCAAGATATTAACAAAACTAACGATGATAGTGAAAAGTAAGGAGGATAGGTTAGGTTAGAGAGTGATGGCTACCAAATACAATCAGTCACACTAACAAGGGGAGGCTCCCTATTCGTCATCACCGATTTCGTCCAAATTCAAAGTATATGTTGGACTTGACTAGAAATGAAGGTGAAGTAAGTGGGAACTCCAGATGGTCAAGCGAAACCGAAATAATGCACAATGTATGTGAACCTGGGGTTAAAATTAACACCTTTCCGAAAACTTTGATAATTACTATCATGGGGGTATATTCTCAACATTTAAGTCACTTTCTTTTCGTTGCAATTATCTATAATCTGTTATCTTTCATCAATCTTTCAAAATCAGAAGTCATTACCCTAATTAGTTTAGGAGCATTTTCCAAAATAAAATTGCGAGGTTTGCTAAATTACTTTTAACTTACATTAATTAGCTGCATACTGTAAAGCTACCACTTTTATCTCTCGGCCAAATTCCAACTGATTTTCAAAATTGTTTTTACTAAGTTCATTGTGAGTTTTTACGACTTTTTGAAACTATGAAGAGATTCATACGGCAGCGGGTTACAGAGTGGTACCCCGTGGTGGGTTATACATTATTACAATAATAAAAAAAAAAATTATATTATTATCCAAGGGTGGGGGTATTTATTTTATATTCTACCATCTGTGTAGAATATTTGTATATAATCTTATCAAAATCGGATGATAAATTCAATGGCAAAAGGTCATTCATATACACCAATGCGGGAACAAGTTTCTCATTTCCCGAATCCAGGTGTTCTGAGGGAGGTGGGGTAAATATTATCCGATTTGAAAAATTCCTTTTACTAAGAAATTATCTGTACAAAATTTCAGGAAGATCGGATGTCATTTACCTATTTAAAAAAAATTAAATCTATAACAATTTTGCATACCGACTTTTCGCCATCTAACAGTGATCTTTTGGAGCATTTTCCAAGGGGTAAGCCTATACTAAGCCTCACTTTCATTTCTAGTCAATTGGACGAAATCGGTGATGACAAGTAGGGACCCTCTCCTTGTAAGACCATCGTTGAAGCATCGATTTTTTTAGCATCAGTCACCTCGTCAATATGAAGTTTGTGGCATAATTGTACGAAGAATTCTGACCATAGACTTGGGTTGGGTAGATATCATTGGCTTAGAGCCGCTATTGTTAACCCAGGTTGGCATATTTTTCACTCTCTCCCTCTTTCTTCTCTCTCTCTCTTTCTCTATCTCTATCTCGCTCTCGATCTGTTCTCTCTCTCTTTCTCTGGAGCATAATGGTTGATTGCCTTATTATGTCTAATAAGTGAGAGATTTTCATGTGGATAACGTCACTTAGCTTATCGCAAGGCTCAGCAAGGTGGCCGCATGTGCCTTCATGCTACATTGTTGGTCATTAAACAATGAGGTCAATACCACAAAGCAAACTAAGTATTCCTCACAATCGACAGCTCGTTTCAAAACTTTCGAGAAATACTTCCCAGGCCATGATACAGAAATCTATATGTGTGCGTTCTAGTCCAATTCTCTAAAATGTTTTATATTGATTCTTATGGGAAAGTGACTAGACATTGATTTTAGATATGCCATTAAGCCTAAACTACTATCCACACAGGAAGATAGTCTTTCAGTAATTTTAAGCTTGGCTCCTTACATTCCCAAAGGCCACAGGCTTAAGGTATGTAACTTAACAAAATAATACAGTAGTTTTGATTAAAAAGTATCTTTGGAACCTTACCATTTTACGCTCAATAACTCTCAGTTGAGTAATAGTTGCAATAGTATATGTACGACTGTAGTCCGAATCTGTAGGAAGATTGATTCGAATTCATCGGACTATGGAACATTCCCATATGCAATTATTACTCAATTGAAAGTTTTTGTTTGGGGAATCATAGTCATTTGGTTAAGATAATTTTATATTTTCTTAGGAACGATATAAAAATTTGACTACGGTTGGGAAGAAAACTGCAAATAGTTTAGAATGTTACGAATATGTTGGGGCTCTCATGTGGTAGTGAGGGATTCTGTTGCATGGCTTGGGAAGTATTTCTTGAGGATTTTGCCTGTTCCCTTTATCCTTCCAGGCTCTTTTTCATATAAATACTTTGCAACTATCTTTCAATGTTCAGCTTCTCATTACTCCATGTCTACCTGGAAGCTAATATGTGGAATTCATCTTGAAGAAAAAGTTATCACAGCTTCGAGGACTTTCGCCCATTTTAGAAGAACTTTGAATAGACATGAGGTGGAAAGAAACCAGGAGTGGTGCACTGTTTTTACACAAAGATAGTTAGGTACACCCCTCCCCCCAGACACACACACTTATTCCTCTTGCTTGTGTGTTCTGTCGTGGAATTTTTCAATCTGATTTTCTGACAGATATGTTCATCACAGATAAAAGGACCAGTGCTGGTAATTGGTTTCTTGATCCTGCTGTTCTGATTGTGAATGCAAAACATTGTCTTCTAGCGAAAACTATTGCAGTGGCAGCGACATTAGCTCTTAGCTCTTGTCATTCGGGAAATATTTCGCTATCCTCTTAGAAACCCTGATTGGGCCATTCCACACGAGTTTTCTTGATGCAGTATGCAAACCGGTTTTTTATGGAAGAGATATCTTTTTGCTTCTTCTCACCTTTTCCCCAGAAAACTTGATTGAATATTGCATCAGGAATAGTCGTATGGGATGGTCCATTTGGTGTGAGGGGGAGAGTTAAATCCAAACTGTTTAGGCGATATTATCAACTTAAAACTTTTTGAAATGTTTATGAATCAAGCATAACTTCTGAAATGATGTGATGATTATTATAAATTTATTAGGGGAAGGCGATACTACCATAGTACATCGAATGACATCATAATTAATGTTTGGGTTGCCGCATATTGTTTACGACGGTGAATTGAAAAAAAAACCAACTGAGCAATTGACAAAACTATCGATGACGCTAGTGAAAAGGCAGCTACCGTAATACCTAAGATCAGTCACATTTAGAAGATCGATGGTCCATTATGATGCCACCTCGTCGGAATCCTACCTGGAAATGATTATTTAATTTATGGGGGTGCGTTAAAATCAGCCACAAGAGTAAATAAGGATCAAAAATCCCCGACTCCTTATGTGTCATTCCCACAATTTGAGAAAAAAAGTAGCTACTAAGCGCATTTCTCCTACATTTAATAAGGTAAGAGCATTCACAAGCAGATGTTGAACGCTCTCAAACTGTGTCTGGTCCATAAATCTAAGCAGAATTCATTGTATGGAGCTTGCACGCATTTTTTATGCTTGCCAAAAAGGTATGCAATACCCGTGATAACTGTAGCATGATTACGCACATCATTACGGTTCCTCCTTAGCAAAGTTTCTGTCTTACTAAGAGATATTTTGGGCCATAGTTATCTGTAAATCGCGCATGTGGTTAGTTCTTAAAATTTGTGGTTAGCCAGCTTCTAAATCAAAAATCCTCTTCGCTGATTCTAGGGACCTATTTATGGATTCTTCTACTAAGCATACATTTATAGTTGAATCTTTCCTGGCCAGAGTATAATCTGCCTCATTTCCTGGTATAGCACTGTAGCCAGGCTTCCAGCAGAGAATATTTCTATGGTTAGCACCACATTTTCTGAGCTCACTTCGATAAAGTTTGACTAAGTGTGATCTAATGGTATTCGAATCCAGAGCTTTGATTGTAGTTTGGATGATTAAACAAATCTTGTATGTTTCTAGCTCAGTGTTAGTGTGTTACTTTACAAGCGCTCCAAGAGTGCTACCCTACTAGCGCTCGAAGAGTGCTACTCTAAAAGCGCCGCAAGAGTGCTACCCTACAAGCGCTTTTAGAGTGCTACTCTAAAAGCTCTCAAAGAGTGCTACTCTAAAAGCGCTCAAAGAGTGCTACCCTATAAGCACTCCAAGAGTGCTACCCTATAAGCGCTCCAAGAGTGCTACGCTAAAAGCGCTCCAAGAGTGCTATCCTACAAGCGCTCCAAGAGTACTACCATACAAGCACTCCAAGAGCGCTTTCCAAGAAACTGCAACTGAGCGCTTCCCTCTGCAGACATGCTCATGTTAAAAGGATATGAAGAAGGATAGGGTGAGGTAGCGCTGCGAGCTTCCAAAGAAGCGCTCCTACATGCGTCTTTGAGCGCTTCCAATTCCCGCTGAGTTCCCAGCGGGAAATATGTCAAGCGTTTGTAAAGGGAAGCGCTTCCACACCATAACCAGCAAATATCTTTACCGAAGTGCTCTCTTACCACAGCCAAAGAAATCTTTGCGGAAGCAGATCTCTGCTCTGAGTTTAGGCTTATTCGTAGTTTGTTGTGAGAAGATGACTCATCTGATCATGATATATCTGAAAGCACAGCACAAGGTATATAGAATACAAGGTATTCTCACTAAATTGTTGACACATTGCAGCTGATGTGCTGTGACGTCGTTTCGTGACTGATGTATATACATTTTTATAGGAAAGACAGAGAGAGGAGAGAGAGTATTAGAGTGCTACTCTAAAAGCGCTCAAAGAGTGCTACTTTAAAAGCGCTCAAAGAGTGCTACCCTATAAGCACTCCAAGAGTGCTACCCTATAAGCGCTCCAAGAGTGCTACGCTAAAAGCGCTCCAAGAGTGCTATCCTACAAGCGCTCCAAGAGTACTACCATACAAGCACTCCAAGAGCGCTTTCCAAGAAACTACAACTGAGCGCTTCCCTCTGAGGACATGCTCACGTTAAAAAGATATGAACAAAGAATACGGTGAGGAAGCGCTCTTACATCCGGCTTTGAGCGTTTCCATTTCCCGCTGGGTTATTATAGCTAGAATCTCGCTTGGAGGACTCTACACTAGTAGTCCACGGTAGACGGTATGATTCTTGAAGAGATGCTGAGTATACCCCGGAAAAGGAAGATAAAACAAAATATCTATATTGTACTGAACGATATACCATATGAAGTCAATTGAGGCTGGATAGTGTTATGGTGGCATATGAATACGGCATTAACCTCACTATCTGCAATCCAAAGTACAGGACATAGCTGTCATTGGAAAAGAAGTCCCATGTTAGCGGAATAGCGGAAAACGGGTCGAGCAAAATACCGGAAGTGAAGGGAGGAGGCCATTAAGGAAAGAACCGATGAAAGGAAAGGTTGGTAGCTGACAGTGTGGTAAAAGAAAAAGAAAATTTCAAAGTTTTTTTGTAAAAGAAATATCCATTTTCGCCCCAGAAATCGAGCATGGAGGAAAATTATCTGAGTGGGAGAGTATCAAAGAGAACAAACAATTAAAAATTAAAATGTCGGCGGGCGCTAGGATGCTGGAATAGATTATGTAGACAATTGTAATTCGCTTCATTAACTGGGATCGACCAAATAAAATGATTTCACTGGATACGTCAAAGAGTGTTGTGATTTTTGCCACTTCCGTCATAATCTTTACATGTATTTATATAACTCGATTTATTATAATTGCGGATCGATAAGATAAAATCTTCATTGAATCAGCCAACATTGCTGTAATTATGTCACGCAGTATTCGTTAATATTCGCAGGTGTAATTCGATTCAATAATTGAGATCATATGTCAAAATTGTGGCTGTAACTTTTTTCATTATTAATATTTACAAGTATAATTCGATCCGTCAATTGGGATCGGTAAATTCAATTTTTTCATTAGTCATTGTCAGTAGTCATTAGTAGTTCGTTGGCTTGTCAATGTGAGCCTCACATTAGCATACTATATATCAAGTAAAATATTTTATGCAGTGGCACGGCAGAACATTCACGGAGGCGTCTTTGCAGTAGACCCAAGCAAAACAAAATATGTAAGTGGTTGCCTCTATTTTTTTGATTTTTGTATAATATTGATTTAAAGAAGAAATAAAATGAAATTACTTAAAACAGTTAAAGTGAAAGTCCTCTACTAATTTCAAGTTAGTGTAGAGGAAAATTTGTTTTAGGCTGTATGCCCAACCAGACTTTTCGTTTGAAAAGCTCGGTAAAAATGTACTAGATCAAGTTGCTTGTGCCAAACAAGAGGAGTCTTTTCACGTGACGTTGTATTGACGTTTGTTGTATTTGACATTTAACAAAGTCGGAAAATAGACGAAGATATCGAACTTATAGGGGAAGCCGGGGCATAACCGACACCCGGGGCATAACGGGCACCTCTCTTTTTAGCTATTGGAGCATTCCGCCATGTTTGAAAAAAGCATTCACACCACCCTCAGTGCTTCGAAGGTGCCTGCAGAGAGTCGTTATGTGTGGTAGCGTGCGTTTCCAAAGTGTTAATTCATTGAACATGTTTTTTCCTATCTTAATGTTATTTTGGCGCATAGTGAGACGTTAATTATTTCAGTGCTACTGTGTAAAATTTATTTAAACTTATATGGATTCGAAGTAAGTAAACGTCGAATTACAGTAAATTATGTAATTTTCCAATTTCGATGTTATTCAATAATAATTTTGGAAATGTGACTTCAAAAATGGTGTATGGGGCAGAATGGGCGGGGCATAATGGGCATGGTGCCCACTATTCCCCGTAATTTTGCAAAGATATTTATTTTTACATTAATATAGCAGAATTATATTATCAGTTTACATTCTAGTAATAAAAATTTTTTAACGAAAAAATAAATATATTTTGAAAATATTTGAGACGCCACTGTCCAAAATGATGAAACTAAATATTTGTTACGCCGCTGTATATTTGGAAATCATTGGCTCATATATATGGCTAAGCGTTCCACCGTTGTTATGTATATAAAGTTATTATAATAATACCCATATTTGGAGATGTAAAAAGGGTTTTGCCGAAAAACATGCTGGTAGGTAGGGCATACACATGACGCCGACGATGAACTCAGTCTTAGAATAGCAGTCTCTAGTGATGGGAAGTAAATTATTTCGTGTTCTGTAATTTTTGAGTTTTGCATTTTTTGTACATAAAAAGGAAAAGGTTAGAATTTAACTACAAGATCTCATATTTGAGAAAAATTTAAAAAAATTTTGATATTACGTTTTTTGTAAAATTGTTATTACTTTAGATGGTTCGCAATTATATCAAGAGGACCACGAGACAAGAATGGAGCGAGGACAGTATGACTAGAGCTGTTCAAGACGTAAAGTTGGGGAAAACGAGCTGTAAGGCTGCTTCTAGGAACTATGGGATTCCTCGGAGCACTCTACAAAGGTTCATAAAGATATTTAGTCAAAACCCGGATCTTCCGTTTCAGCTGAAAAAGTTGGTAACTTTAAACCCGTTTTTTCGGCGAAACAAGAAAACGAATTATGTGAGTATCTAAAAGACATGGAAGGGCGCCTGTTCGGTTTATTGATGAGAGAATTGCGCGAACTTCCGTATGAGTTGGCGGAAAAAAAACGGCTTACCTAATAATCTTGACTCTGAGGCACGGATGGCTTGAGAAGGCTGGGCAAAGAACTTCCTGAAGCGTAATGCAACGATTTCTCTGAGAAAACCGGAAGCAACATATGCAGCTAGGGCTATGGGATTCAATCGTGTCGCCGTCTCAAAATTCTTTAACCTGTTGGAGGAGTGTGTCGAAACATATAAAATAACTTCAAGTAAGATCTTCAATGTTGGCGAAATAGGAATCAGTACCGTTGCGAAGAGTTTTGGCAACTAGGGGCAGGAAGCTTTCTTATTATTTATAATTAATAAATGGACTTATGAATATAAGAATTTCGAGTTTTTTATTTCCTTATGTAAAGCCTTTGAATTTTAATAGTGATAATACTTAAGTTGCCCGATCTGCCCCGGGTTCCCCTAATTATATTTCTTCAAATGCTGGCAAACTATTTGAACTATAATACATAAAAGAGAAGAGGACGAAAGTAAAGCGTTGTATGCTAAACAGGGTAACCAATATTCTAATTTTCAATTTATTGCATATAATAATGTGTTTTTAATATTTTGACCACGCTTATATTGTTCCAATCAAAAGCCGCTGCTCTATAAGGAAATACTGAATAGCAGTGATCAGGTTTTTTGTGAAAATATACGGATTTCAAGAAGTTCATTTGAAAAGATTATTGAAATTATACCATCAACACATCACGGGTACAGTTTGAGATTGGATCTATAAGTTTTTTTTCGGAAAGTTTAATATAAATGTAAATTTGTAAAACTCACATACAATTGTAAAATGAGGGTGGACAATTAAGAGAGAGGAAATAAATACAAATTCAACTGAAGTTTTTATTTTAGTTTTATTCAATTTCTGAAAAAAATTCAATTTCATGTTTCTCCCGTAAATACTTTTGGATGGCTGTACAACTTTTATTGATTGATTTTAAGGCCTTTTCCTCCAAAGCTTCAATTTCATTTTTCTTTCGTTTTCTTGAGGATGAAGTAGACGATGTTGAAGACGATTGTCGAATTGGAGAATCTTCGAGCGATTCTTGTGCAAGACCATTCCGGTCTTATTTCTCAAGGAATTTTTTACTTACAACGCTCAGAATATCATCTTGTTTCCATTTTTTCCGCCATGTTCATGTTAGTATGACATTTCTTACGTCAAAACAGAGTTCATTCATTAACATTTTCGGGAGAGATGGCTCTGCTTTCAATAAGGAAAAGTATTGAATTTTCATTGAAAAGTCTACTCGCCAGAATACTTTTCGTTGGAAGTTCGACTTTTTTAAGAATTCTTACTTTTCATAATTAGTTTTTTAATAATTATTACATATTAAACGACAAATAAAAAAAAGTAAGGTCAATGAAACCAAAACAATGTGATCTCAACTCCTCTAGGAATTTCGCTTTTTTATTTCATTTAAGCGAGAGGAGAGAAACCGTAACGTTGGAGCTCATTTACATAATAATTTTATTTCTACCCAATAACTTTTGCTGTCGTTCTTTTATAGTTATTGTTAAATGAAATTTTTAATCATAGTACTTCTAATTTATAGATAGATATTGAGTCAAGTTAGAATAAAGGAAAAGGGGAAATAAATATTTTTTTTCTTCACGATTTTGAAGACACATACATATGAACCCGCTCACTGCACAAATCGATTAACTCTATTTAAGAAAAGGTAGGAAACATTGATACATTTTTATACATTTCTTGTAAAAAAAAAACAAACATATTTATTATTGAACGAACATAAAAACTGTTGTTTACATGACAAAATGTTTATGGCCATTGAATAAAAAATATTTTTTTTTCACAAGAAATGTATAAAAATGTATCAATGTTTCCTGCCTTTTCTTAAATGGAGTTAATCGATTTGTGCAGTGAGCGACTCAAATATACATACTAGGGAGAGCCCATCGGCGCGGCGTTGCCCGGCGATAATATAGATACCTAGATGGGTGGGGGTACGCTGGTGTGGTTAGAGATAAATAATATCTAAGCTATTATCTGACTCGATCGCGTGATTCAGTACTCTAGGTTTTCACTTTGTGTATAAGAGTCTGTATGCGTGCATACATTCATATGTATGTGAGAGTGTAGCTCCTACGTCGACGCGTTCACATGCAGTACCTAAATATATAGTAAAACACGAAATTTTGGTATGGCAATCCTACGAAGGAGTTGCCTGATTGGTCCCATTTTCTAACTGTATTTGCAATTTTTATGAAAACGCTTTGTGTGGCACCATCAAGAAGAGGTTGCCTGCTTTGAAAACACCAACCAAATTTTAGTTCTCCACGTCAATGCGCTCTCATGCAGTGCCAACATATATAGTTAAAAACGAAGTTTTTATGTGGCAATCCTACGAAGGAGTTGCCAGATTTAAACCATATTTGAACTTAAATTTACATTGTTTTTAAAACGCCGTGTATAAAATTTGAGCTCTCCACGTAGACGCATTCTCAGACAATCTCCAAATATATAGTGAAAAACCAAAATTTTGTATGGCAACACCTAGAAGAGGTTACCCGATTTAGCCCATTATTGTAATTTTATTAAATATTGTTATGAAAACACCACGTACCAAATTTCAGTTCTCTACGCGTGTACTCGTCATTAGCCAGTGCCCAAATATATACTAAAAAATGAAATATTCGTGTGGCAATCCTACGAAGGAGTTGCCCGATTTAGTCGATTCTTGGACTTATATTTGCAATTTTTATGAAAACGCCGTGTACTAAATTTCAGGCTTCAACGTCGACCCGTTCTAAGGCAACTTTTTAGATCTGGACAACAGCGCCATCTATGGTGTCCAAAAGTATCCTATTTTTCAAGCTGGAGCAAATCAAACACATTCACAACATTTCATTAAAATCGGTTGGGCGGTTTCGAAAATTAGTGTTTATGAGTACAGATATATTTTAAAATATAATAAACTTCTTGGATATTGTAGTTTTATACAAAGCTCTCCTTGCCTAATTTAACCTTGTGCAGATTTTAACTGCCTAACTAAGACATGTTTCTTTGATTAAAGAATGAAGGTTGTATATGTAGATCCGTTCTTCCGCTTGTTTTACGTTCTCATAGGCGCATCGATTTATGTGGCGGCGATGCTGGGGAAAGGCACCAAGATGTGTTTGCTCCATTTTTTTATGGCACGAATAGTTTTTGTCTATAGCACAGGCTCTTGTATCTGAAGCTTAACCCACTCTACACTCTCTGCCCTTAGCCGAGGTGCGAGAGTGCCAGCCTGACTACTATGCTACTACGAAGTGAGATATCAGCTTCGGCTGATAAACTGGACTACACGTACATCAGTACTCACTCACAACATAAGTACCATGGATGGATGGATTGAAGAGAGGTTAAGTCCGCTGGCGGGAGAGGGGGAAAACCTAGAACGTAGGTCACGACAAGGCTCATTGTTCACAGGTCCTAACCAAATGCTCTTATAAACCATAAAATAGGCTCCCAACCCTCCTTACCGGCCTCATGCAATTCATTCAGGAGGTGTGAGTCAAGGAATCTATAAGGTTTTCCGGCGAAAGCCGGACAATGACAAAGAAGAAGAATGAAGAAGAGTCACAGTTGCGGGCTCCTTTCCGCATCCTCTACATATGGGATTATCAATAACTCTTAACCTATGTAGGTCACCCCTTAGAGAACAGTGTCCAGTAAGAATAGACACCAGAATTCTCAGGGTAGGCTTGCTCAGTCCTAGCAAGTTTTTTGTGAAACCTAAGTTGGGTTTACCTAACAGTTACTTTGTTGTTCTACCCGAAGGGTCATCTAACCAAAGACAACTATCTTGGCAATGGGCTCAAGTCGCAATTGTAGAGGCAAGGTGTCCTGGTGCGATCCCAATTGTGGAGGATGGTGCTTCTGAGGCCCCACCAAGACGGCCAAGCTCATCAGCTTTTTCGTTTCCGCCAACGCCACTGTGATCAGGCACCCAAAGAACGAGTACCCTGTTATACTGAGAGAGGGAATTCAGGGTCGTCTTTCACTCCAGTATTAAGTTGGAGATTGTGAAGGACTTTGACAAGTCCTTGACAGCCGCTTGGTTGCCCGAGCAGATGGCAATCTCCTTATTTTCAGTATCTGATCAAAGGAGGTTCCTTCCCGCTTCAAGAAAGACCTTGACCTCCGACTGAAAGACTGTAACAAGGCTTTCCTCTTGTATGGCAAATTCCAAATGAGACTCCTCACAGAAGACGCCGGCTCCGGTCTTGTCTTCAGATTTGGAGCCATCTGTATAGATTGTAATGTCTATCAATAGGTGAAGCACAGAGTGTGATGCCCATTCATTTCTAGATGGAATTTTCGTTTTAAACATGCTAATCAGCATGGTCTCGAAGAGGTGGTCACTCTCCCTCTTGATGTCAGGTGGGATGGACTGCACAAAATCAAGGATGGACTCGTGTGGAATCCTGATTCTTAATGTGTATCTGCACGGGGTATACATTGAGGATAACCTTAAGAGCCAGAGTGCTAGTAGACTTGAATGCGCCGCTTACACTAATCTTTGAATCGTTTTTAATATCTTAGGATGATTGGCATACTTTATTACTTTCCACCATACAACAGAGCCATAGGCTAACATGGGTCGGATGACGCTAGTGTATATCCATAGGATTATTCGCGGTTTGTGTACCCACTTTTTCCCTATAATTCTGCGGCACATTGCGAATGCTCTAAGAACTTTGCTCGCTCTGTTCTCAAGGTGTGGCTTCCAGCTCAGCTTTTTATCTAGTATAATGGCTAGATATTTCACCCTGTCCTTAAGCTCTAACCGTGTAGAGCCGATGGAGGGCAGGTTCAATCTTGGGATGTTTCTTTTTTTGGTGAAAGGCTTAGATCGGGTTTCGAAGGATACATGTACAGTTCTAAATCGGATTGCGTTATACACGAGTCCACAGAGCTTCGATTCATAACTTCTGGTGACTAAAATCTCCAGGTCAACTACGTAACATACCATTTTGTACCCCATCCATCTGAGAGTTAGCAAGAGATCGTCCATAATGAGCACTCACAATAAAGGTGATAGGATACCGCCTTGTGGGGTGGTCCTATAGACTTTTATCACTCTGCTTACCCCATCCAGACCGGCGAGACGGTTCTATTATTCAACATGTGTGCAATCCATTATTTGGGTACTGGTTCACGCGATGTTTTGCTAGCGTTTGAGTGAACTTATGTAGAAAAACATTATTAAAAGCTCCGTCTACATGGATGAAGACAGCTAGCGTAGATTGTTTAAAGTGGAAGCCTTTTTCAATTGAATGCTTGACCTCATGAAGGACCGTCTTAACGGCCCTCCTCTTTAAATACGCGTGTTGATTTTGTGATAACCTGCTTCTGGGAATAGAGCACCGCAGTTCCCAATCGCAAATGTGTTCTAACGTTTTTAGTAGAACGGAAGTCAGACTTACTCGTCTATATTGCCTTGGCTGATGAGTAATTTACCCGACTAGCCTTCGGGATAAACACAACACGGACTTCCTGCCACAGCTTCGGTGTGTAACCCAACTTGATGCATGCCATGAATAGGAGGGCTAGATTATGTGTCAAAATGTCTCCCGAGTTTTGGAGAAGGGCCGAAAAAATGTCGTCCTTGCCCGGGGACTTGAATGGTTTGAACAAATTTACCGCCCATACAATCGACTCATCGGTTCTGAAGGTTACGGCTCTATCTCCGGAGACAGTTTCACAGCGAAAAGCTTCGACTCGCAGAGACGAAGAGCCTTCATAAGGACCGTCATGGAGATGCTCCTTAAGCAAGCTCTTCAGGGATTCCCCGAGGGAGGAAGCCCAAAGTCCATCATAAGTACCACAATATTCTTCCAAATTTATGAGAAACTGTCGCGCTGTCCTTTAACAGCTGTAGAGGACTAGGACGAGATTAAATCTGAACCATAACCATCGTCTATCCCGTATTATCCCCCAGGACCAAGGGCCTGATTCACTAACATGGAGAATTGTGAAGTTGTGGAGATGAGAGTTCTTTTGACAGTTAACTCTCCACTCGGAATTCTGTAACTCGGGGAATTTGTATTGAGAATTACAAAACTCTCTATTCCACTCGACACAATTCTCGGTTGTTTTAGTTGTGGAGAAGTAAGAAGAATATTTCTCAACTGGTATTCGCGGTCCCAAGGTATTCGCGAAAATGATCAATTTGGTCGTCTTCCAGTATAAAAAAGATGCTATAAAAATAAGTATGCACTTTAAAGTTTGCGTGTTGCATGAAATCGCATCTAATTAGATACGTCATTTGTTTTTGAGTCTGATAAATGGTTTTGGAGATAACTTCAAAAGAGGTGAATTAGTCCTTTTTAAGATGGGAAAATGGCCCTTCCTTACTACAAAAATGGCCATATTTTCAACTCATCATTATGAAGAGCTGGTAAGTCGTGGAAGTTTACTTTTCATGAGAAAAATGTTCACAACAGAGTACTAATGGATGTGAAACAAAGAACGGAGAAATATACGCAAAATATAGGAACTGGAGTGTATATGACCCAAGTGCAAAAAAATCCGTTTTTCGGCAGTAAAAAGTCAGTTATGACGCTAAAACGATCAAAAATAAACTACACCACTCAATAACCTTCCCCTCCTTCTTTAATTTGATACTAAACATGAAGTATTTTGGACAATCCCCAATGAGCGGTGGTACAGCCCCCCTCCCCTATGCTGTCCGACCCGCCCACACAGAGTTAGGTGTTTATTAATATTGTGACAAGGAAACTTACCGCCGAGGCACCTTAAATCTGCAAATTATCGTTAATCGAAACATATAATTTCTCAGTTTTTTTTAATGATCTTACAGATTTGCAGCTTATCCCTGTAACTCTTGCAACTTCTGATTTTTTTTTATTTTTTTTTATAAATTTCCGTTAATCGTTTGTTATTTTTATACCTGCATTCTCCCTGCTCCATTTTCTCACCATCATTATATTCGCCTTGAGCTCCCATTTTTTTTATACCAAATACATTCCTCTTCTTCTCTCCATTCTCCACCATTAATAAAATAACAATCACAATCACCGATATATTTCAGTATGATAAATCAGAGGTAATAATTGATTTGATGCATGAAGAGAAAGAATATTCAAGAGAAATGTCCCAATCAAAAAATCTGAGTCCACCTCTGTGTATGAAGAAAAGTTTTTTTTCTACTTTTTCATGCGGCTTGGCCTCAGTTTTGTTTGAAAACTCGTTTTTTACTTATTTTATTTTCTGCCTTTTTCACATTAACTAAATCGAACACAATCCGAACAGTTTCGATAACTCGGACTACGGTTTACCGAGGTTTCGAAAAATTTGAAATTTTGAAGGCATTTACGATGAGATGATTTGAAGTCAGCATCGTGGTCGCCTGGAAGTTTTTGTTCAGCTTATCATTACCCATTTTAAGTCATGTTTGGTGCCGATCCGAAAACAAATCGTTGAAGTACTGCAACAGTTTTCTGAAATTCAAATTATGTTTTAAACAGCGCTTTTTAGCTGTATTCCAACTTGATCCCATATAACATCAATTTTCCGGATTTTCCATGTTTTCCACAGACTTTTCCTATTACTATGAATTTTTTTTAAAAATTTACATGAATTTTCCTCGATTTTTCATGCAAGTTTTCATGATTGTTGAAGAGAAAGTATTGATGCCAGTAGGACGGAAAAAAAATGATTCCGCATAGCTTATAAAACTTTTTTGTCGGAAAATTTTCCGGAAAAGTCGGAAAACTCCGGAAATTTTCGGAAAATTTTCCAGAAAAATTGGAAAACTCTGCATTTTTCCTGAAACAGATTTCTCACTAATCATATCGATGAAAATTTTTCCGACGATTTTCCCGCTTTTCCGGGTTTTCCAT
Source organism: Dioctria linearis (assembly GCA_963930735.1). Lineage (NCBI taxonomy): Eukaryota > Metazoa > Arthropoda > Insecta > Diptera > Asilidae > Dioctria > Dioctria linearis. Next base: position 43,827,439 of record OZ005740.1, read on the forward strand.
GGAGTTTTCCACAAAATCAACTTTATGCAACTCATTTCGCTCTACAACTTTGTCTTAGGTTGCAAAACGCTCAAACGCTTCCTTGGCCGGAAAAACTCCGGAAAAGCGGTTTACATGAATTTTCCTCGATTTTTTCTGCAAGTTTTCACTATTGTTGGAGAGAAAGTAATGATGCCAGTTGATAGGGAGCTTGATCCTGCATAATTTACAAAACTTTTTTACCGGAAAATTTTCCGGAAAAGTCGGAAAATTCCGATAAATTTTTTCGGAAAAATCGGAAAACTCTGCATTTTTCCTGAAATGGATTCATCACTAATCAAATTTGTACCAAAATTTCAAATGATTTTTCCCGATTTTCCGGTTTTTCCATGGAAATTTCCGGTTTAAATTTTGATAGATTCAATCGTCACGCGACATGAACCTGTGTGCCAAATTTCAGCTCGCTGTGATGCCGAAAAGTAGGTCTACGAGAGTGTCGAAATTAGTAAAAAAGAAATATATAAATAAATATACAGACAGACAAATTCGTGTACGAGTTAAAGGGACGGGTTGGCCTATAAAAAAAAATCAACCCTCCTACTACGCTCCCTCAAAAACTACGCTTATTTAACATAATATTTTATTTTATCTCGATGATAGGTGGTAATACTTACATGCACCTCAAATATAAGAAAAGTTCAACCCTCTAAGCAAAAACTGATACCCTTATCGACCCTGCTAATTCGCACTTTTTCACACCTCTCACGTTTTCCCCAAGTATGTTAGAGAATCGCGAATGTAGAGTTAGGGAATTTTAGTCGAGGAAAACGAAAATTCTCATCTCCCAAACTCCCCAACTCTTCGTGTTACAGAATCCGGCGGGATCCAGGTGGGATGAGATGGGATAAATTCTATTTTTTATATGCTTTCTTTTAACTAAACTAATAAAAGTTTCCTAAGTTTCTAAAAATTAAATTCACCGTCTTACGTCATCCAATATTCTATAAAAATTTTCCCTTTCTCTCCTGCGTTTCAAAATTAGAGTTCAGAGTCGAAATCTCGGAATTGTAACTTCTTTTTTTTATCTCATTTAACTGCCGTTTTTTTTTAAATCGAATTCAAAAAGCTCAAATTCTTCAGTATAATAAACAAAACTGCAACCGTGTTAACTGTCTATTGCCATTATAGTTCATGGGGCATCGCAATGTTAGTTAAGTTAAAAATTTTTTCAAAAATTGTAGGATCTTCCCCTTTTGAACCTAAACATCCGATGGTCTGTAGTTACTTCTTTTTTTCAGAATGCCAAATTTCAACATTACTGAAAAATCCTATTTCATCTAAAGCCTGCAAAGCATTTTGAGTGGCATTTATTTTGCATATTTATAAACTGAGGTCGTCGAATTTGTTTGTAAGAACTTAAGTGAATTTCAGTTACAATTTCTTAATAAAAATTCCTGCATTGTAAGTGTTTCAACTTTCTACGTTCTACCCGGTCCACCTTATCAGATCCTGACCTAACTGTCGTTGTAATTCCATATGATTTCTTGCACCATCCATAAAAAAAACCCATTAAATACCTTAAGGGTTGTAAAAAGTTTGCGGTTTGCAAAAAACAACAACAAGAGAAAAACCGAACGCCTTGGTTTGGTGTTCATTATTAAAGAATTGGCGACTTTTCCTTTATCACAATGTTAACGAGGTAGAAATGCGGGTGGAAAAAAAAAGGTTACTTAAGGTTGTACGAGAACAAGGAGAGTTGACGTTTCGCACGCGAACTTTTTTTTCATCAAAACTCAACGAGCTCTCATCAAAAATGCAAACAACACTCAAACTCAATTCATATGGTGGTCGGGGAGGAAGGTTGATAGCTGTTTGGATTCAATGGATACACGATGAAAAACGTAGTCATAAGTCATTGGCACCTACTTCAGCAGTCATTGCTTTACCTTCGGATAGCCTTTCCTCACCTTGCCGTCCATTGCGAGCTGCATGCAGACCGCTATATGCTATTCCTTGAGTAATTATTGGTCTTATCGCGCCGCCTTAATTTTGTATTTAGAGTTTTTATATCTTTCTTAATGTTGAAATCTTTTTGAATTTGAATAGGTAGCGGTTTTTGTAAGATCTTATCAAACTATTACTTATGCAAAAAAAAAAAACAGAAATGAGCGAGAGTTATTTCTGCATTGAAATTTCAGCTAAGTTTTCTAATAAATCGCAATCTTGTGTTTAGTAGAGAAAGTCCTCCCTTTTATACTAGTTAAGAGAGATGAGCGCAATAATGGGAATGGTGTTGTCCAAGTTTGATGTAAGATTTCTTTCTGGTTGATTATTTCCCGCTCTAAAATTTTTTTTATGTTATTAAGCCAAGATCAGGGTGATACCATATAATGCGAAGTACTGAATGACAGGAATAAGATAGGGAAAGGATTACGGGACATTAGGAAAGTGGCGGACTTAAATCTTCGCAGATTGTAAACCCAAAGAAAAATAGAAGATGGTAGATTGTTCCATATTCGCACAGTTCGGGATAAGAGCGCATCACGGAATTTTACTATACGTCAAAAGAATTTTGAAGGGTAAAAAAAAATGTGCGTGGTTTCCAGCGAGAGTGTTCCGCGCATGAATTAATCTATAAACATGATAAAACTAGATATTTCATTGGAACATTTACCATGCATATAGGGATAAAGGAGCAAAGATATGACAAGTTATTACCAAATCGCCAATTAGCTTGAAGGGTCTCTTTTGGACAATAGTCAAATAAGCTAAAGCTGTACGACCAGCCCTGGCCCACAACATGTGAGAATTGTATTTCATTCTAGGTCTGATATAGGACTTGTAAAGGAGCTCTAGATTGGATGAGCTGAAATATTTCTTCTATCTTTTCAGAAATTCAAGACATTTGGATACTTCTTTGCGGCAACAGAAATTATGTGATCTGTCCAGCTTAATTTACTGGAAATGTTAAACCAGTGACGGTGTATCGGTAATTAATGATCCATCAAGGAGTGGTTAAGTGGTCATCTTAATTTAGAAAGATGAAATAGCTTTGAGTCTCAGATGGATTGAATTCGACACGATTCGCTTTGTCCCAAGCGAAGATATTATAAAGGTCGTTATTGAATTATCTAATCATGCATACTCGTTTGACACATCGTCGGTCGAATTTTAAATGCGGTATATGCATTTTGGTCATTTTTGAGTTATTGACTTATTTGGGGTATATGCATTACGATCTTTCGAATGCTGATATCAGAATTATTTTATCTCTCTTAAGTAAAAAGATCGTAAGTCGTGTATATGCAAAACTTATTTGCATATAACGTTTAAATATAATGTTTTTTATGAGGTAAGACAAATAAGTATTAAAATTGAATTTTAGAGGTAGCATATACGCAACTGATTTATGAGGGTATATTACAGGGTATGACGGTATATATATTAAGAAAATAGCAAAAACTAAAAAAAAAAATGTTATTGCTTATTTGTGGTACACCATATAATTTGTATAAACCACAGTGCATGCATGTGTTTGTTGTAGACTTGCCAACCGTCCCGTTTTCGTCGGGACATACCAGTTTTAGAGTTGAATGTCCTGTGTCCCGACGATATTCTGAACGGGACGCCATTTGTCCCGTTTAAAAAAAACTACATTTTTCATTAATTCACAATAAAATTAAAAATTAATTCACAATAAAAAAATTTTGGCACTACTCTATTCATTCTTCTTTATTCTTTCACATCAGCAACACAGTTAATTTGTTTACTAGAGTAGCAACACTGGTATATTTTGAATTTCTTATGACATGTTTGTTACTGTCAAAACAAACCAACTTTTGTTTTTAAACTCAATTTTCAACAGAACATGATTTTTTGTAGAGGTATAACTTGTTTGTTTTTATTTTAAAACATATATTAGTAATATTAAATATTATTTCCACTAAATTTGTACAAATTTGTTTTTGATAGTGCAATATATTTTTGTTGTACCTCCAATAAATGGGCTGACAGTCGCTCTAGGATGCTTGTACCTTTAGTTAAAGCTGAACTATTGGTCCATTTTAATTTTAGTTTAAGATGTCCCGAATTTATTGAATTTACTTCTTCAAATAAAGAATTAATAGAAGCTGCTAATGGCCAGTTTCACAGTCAAGTTTAAACCAAGGTTTAGTTTAAACCACCCTCCAAGTTTAAACGTAGTTTAAACCAAATCGGGTTTCACATTGCATTCTTTTAGTAACGTTGGTAGTACTGATTAAATTGTGAACTAAATTAGTTATCGCCACCATTGTAAGCAATTTTGCTATCAATCAATCTGTCAATCGGAAAAAGTAAACAGATCAGAAATAAAAATTAAAAAATATGTAGTTGTATTGCTAATTTTTGCCATCATTCAAAAAGGATGAAAATTTTAGCATAAGTGAAGTTGAGCTATTGCCTTCACTAATGCATAAAAAAAAGATATATAACAGAGCGCAAGAAAACGGACAAGAATAGATTCGAAGACAAAGTGACAAGGTTCTTTACTTAAACGGAACCTAGCATACAAATAAACGTCGCCCCACTAATTAAAATGATTTTGCCGATTTCTCTGTCGTCGACAGAGTTGTAAATTTAACTCAAAAAAATCTTTTTCATTGCTAGAAATGTCTAAATCTAAATCCATGATGAAATTATTTTCTTGATACAAAAAAAGCAATGCTACTGTCAAAATAAAATTGTCTTGAGTTTAAACCGAGGGAGTGCACGATTTAAACTCTAGTTTAAACCGGGGTTTAAGCCAAACTGTGAAATTCATTCGTCGAGCTTAAACTAAATATTTGGTTTAAACTCAGGCTGTGAAACTGGCCATAAAAGTGACCAAAAGTACAAATTTAAATTCAAAGACTTAAATAATTAACTATATTTCTTATGTTCCTATTAGTTATAATTAATTATATTTCTGTTAATTGAATTTTTGTTTTGTTAAAGCTAGATTTTACGCACTGTGAATTAATGTGTTATTGTTTTTCTTTAATAAATAAAATAGAAAAATAATTGTAAACGAATGTTTTTTTTTTTTTTTAGTGGTGTCCCGTTTTGTAAATTTTAAAAGGTGGCAAGCCTAGTTTGTTGTATACTAACAGATTAGAACTGTGAATGTTGAGGTTAGTAATAATAGCTGTTTACCGAATTGTACTTTTAAGTGTCAAACAATATTCAAAGCATCGGACAGACAAAACATACATGAAGCTTTTGGAAATTAGACGACAAGTCAAAAAATCATTTTTACCCGAAATTTGAAAAGAGAGTAAGCGCCAAGCGTGTAAAACCTACATAAAAAAAGTCCAGATTGAGCTCCTAGAAATATTTTTTTCAAAACAATGACTGTATGTTTTGAGTGTGCCAGAAGTTCCTTCTGAAGACCTTGGATATTAGTGTATCACGAATTTATTACTTTTTTAACAAAAAAGTTAATAAAGGAACAGGCGTAGCAATCTCTCCCAAAAAGGGCAAACATGTCAAAAAGGTCACGGATCCCAAAAAATTAGAAGAAGTTAGAAGACATATCGAAAGTTTCCCTGTTGTCGAATCACATTATTCAAGGAAGTACTCAGAGTCAAATTTAAGTATCGCAAAAATGCACACTTTATATAAAGAGGGATATTCAGGTACGCCTGTAACAGAATGCATTTAAAGGAATGTTTTTAACCTTTAATTTAATTTGTCTTTCTTTGTTCCTAAGAAAGACAGATGCGATATTTGTTCGGAATACGAAAAAAAATTTAATACTTTGGTTGAAACAGCGGCGCTTCGAAAATTTGAGGAACACAAAAATAATAAGATTGTGGCTAAATTGATGAGAGATATTGATCGTGTAAATTTAAATGAACACACCGCAGTAATTTGTTACGATCTTCAAAATGTTTTTTGTCTTCCTCGAGCTGAGATATCAAATTTTTTTTATAAACGCAAATTTTCTGTCTACAATCTTACTGGACATTGCAATAAAAATGGAAAAACATATTGTGCTATCTGGACGGAAATAAATAGTGGGAGGACCATTAACGATATTGCGAGTGTGCTTCATAAAATTTTATATAATGTTATAGTCGAAAACCCAGATATCACTCGCATAATTTTATGGTCAGATTCATGTGTCCCACAAAATAAAAATAGATTAAATTCACTGATGTTGTTAAAATTTCTTGAAGCAAATCCATCTCTATTGTCAATCGAAAATGAATACTCCGACCCAGGCCACTCTCTAATCCAGGAAATCGACGCAGTGCATAGCTCTATCGAGACACATTTGAGAGGCTTGACCATATTTAGTCCAGTGTCGGTTTTAAAAAAATTAAATAAGTTGAAATATTCAAATGTGAAGTTACAAATATTGCAAATGAAAAATGGAGATTTCACGAATTATAATATTGCATCACAAGGATTTTCGATGGTTCTATTTACTAAAGCCAGATGTATCAAATATAGTTCGACAATTTATTATCTCTTGATTACAAAACGAGGTTTGGTGATCCTTATATTAATGTAAAAATAATGTTTCGTAAAACTCGTATACTTCACTTATCACTTCCAGATGTGCCTAAGTCACAATATGTTGCTATTATAAACAAAGAGAAAAAAAAATAAAATCTTAATATTAAAATACATGGACAATGTCGACCAAAATTACTATAAAACTATATTGAAACTACGCTGTGATTAAGACGTTACAACTAAATACATTGTTATGAAGACCTGCTTTTGTGTTTATATAGCTTTTTCATTTTCTTAATATGTATATTTAAAAATGTTAGAATGCTTATCTTAAAGATAGTAATGAATAAATGAATTAAAATAAAAATTTATGTTTTAAAATAATGAGAATATATATACTTTAATAATTGTGACTTGCAAGCAATGTAATTAGAATTTAAAAAGTTTGAATTTTATGTTTTGTGTATAAACTTTAAGAATATTTTATTTACAATAATATTTACATTTGCTTTCCTCTTAAATTACTAATAATTTAAACCAACGAAAAATTTTCTGTTATATTTGTAAGCAGAAATACTAATAACTTGAAAAAAAATGGAATTTTTAAATTTGAATTTAAGCAGGATTTACATTATGATGACATGGAAGTTTTACAGAAATTGTGAGGGAGATAGTTTATTGAAATTTAAATGCTGCGGAAGCAATCATTGCAACACCTCACACGTACAGTCCCCTCTACTTTTTATGGCAAAACTCTTAAATTGTCAAACTGTCTAATTGGAAATTGTCAAGATTTTAATCGTTTTTTCGTAGATATTCAAAGACGGATCATGAAAAGAAGTATAATTTTACAATTTCTAAAATATTGTATGAAAGCACGAAGGAGTTCGAAGCAAAGGATGAGATTATATCGAAAAAATGTCTCGCAAAATATCAGGTGGTACTGTAATTCAGTTCTGCAATCATCATTTTGTACGATAACGAAATTTTTATTTAATATTTATTTCATATAATAAACAAAAAGTTCACTCAATTGCTCACATGAAAATAATTCCACTCCACTACCGAACTAACGCCGGTGAAGATAATTATCGGATATCGGATTATCTCAAAGGCTGAATAATTCTAGCATCAGAAATAACTTCAATATTTTCTATAAAGAAATATTTAATAACTTTCTATTTCGCAATATTTAATTACAAACTTAAACCTTACTTTTGTTTATTTCTACAAATAATTTTACCTTACAGATATGTATATGCCATAAAATTATAGTAACAAAACAGCAATATGACAGCTCCAGTAGTCGAAATTGACAAATTAGGGCTGCCAATAACAATGTTTTAGTTTCAGTAACTATAAAAACTCCCTATGCTAGAGGTCTTTTTATGGTTCCGGACACGCACACAGTGACAAATCAACGTCCGGAAAAAATTCAGGAAGCGTTTGCTTCTCTCGTCACTCGTAAATAAATTTCCGTATACGATGTGCTATCTCCCTCACAATTTCTGTAAAAATTGGATGTCATCATAATGTAAATCCTGCTTTAAAGATTGAGGCAAGAGTTTGCTAAATTGCATTATTGTCCTACCAGTAAAAAACAAAAGGCTTTAACTATCATAAAAAGTGTATGATTGATTTTCTGTTTTTTTTTTATTTATGTTCCCAAAGTAAAATGTGGTATATGTTCAAAACGGTCATAAATGATTCTCAATACTTATTTATCATATTTGCAACATTTTATTGTATATGAAACATTAAGGTTACGCTTTAACAGTTTTTGTTGTATATGCAAAATTAAGAAAAAATAAAAAACGTTATTATATAAAAATAAAATAAAAAGGTTTGTTGCTTTGTGAAGGAATTAAAAGTGCTAACAAACTAGACCAATTTTCAAAAATAAAACATAATTTTTTTTTATAAAAACTAGTATCTATTTTCCATCAAAATTCAAATTTGTCGCATACCACAAATAAGTACACGACCGACGACATTCGGATCAGGAACAATGATTTAAATATTTAATCGTTTAAAGAAATCATGTGAAACGATTAATGATTAATTAATTAATGATAAAATGTAGTCGCATAACACAATTAACAATTCATAAATTGTTAATCCTTTAATCGTTTTCAAAAATGATTAATTTATTTTAACGTGCCTTAACGTATGATGGATAAATTTGCATCAATTGCATTCCCCTATTCCCCGTATGCTAACATATTTGAATTTTAATACAAAAAAAAGGCCAAGCCGACATATTGTCTTATAAAATATAGAAGTTGTTTTGATTTCATTTCATTTTATTTTTTACTAATAACTAATAAACTTAAAATAAACAATATCTCGTTCACTCTTCAACAACTTAATCGAAAAATACGACTAACCATTAAAACTAACGAGTAAATAAAACGATTAATACCTGTCGATTGAACATTTCTTGAGATTAATTTTTCAATTATAATTTTCAATCGTTAATCTAATTAAAACATTTAATCGATTGATACCCAACATTGCCTCCGGAGTTTGCAAGGGTGTCAAAGCAGTAAGCGAAACCAAGGTAATTTTTTCGGCAAATATATGGTTGGGATTGAAAGAATAGATGGAGATATAAAAGAGCCCTGTGGCACACCGGGGTTAAGATGTAACGCTATCTAATACAACCGGTATTAGGCGATCAGATAGAAAAGGAGGGGGCTTTAAGTTTGACTAAAAGTGCAAGTTGCCAGACTCTATCAAAGGCTTTTGAAATATTCAGGGCAACGATTTTGGACTCACTAAAATTGTGAAGAATACGGTGTCAACGTTCCGTAAGAAAATTCAGTAAGTCTCCAGATTAGTGTTCAGTCCGGAAGCCATATTGGTGATCGTTGATGAGTTGATTGGTTTCTAACTATATATTTAATTTAGAGTCAATGATAGATTCAAAAACCTTCGAAAGAATCGAAACACTTCAGTACAGATTTCATGTGATGGATCTTGAAAAACTATTGTCGACATAAATTGAGAACTGTCAAACTCAAAGTGTACCGGCTTTAGTAGAAGATTTCTAGCCCAGCTATTTCATGTATGAACTGTACTGGACTGGCGTGGTGACGCGAATAGAAATATGAAAAAACCCTATTCATTGTTTTGCTTAACGATTGACATGGGATTTCTCCCGAATTTATAAAAATCTCAAGATAATGCTGTGTGTCAAAGGGTACTTGTACAAGTAAAGTATGTACACCAGTGACGTTTCGAATCAAAAGTAGTCGAGTACAAATACTCTTAGTATCGATATCAAAGTTATATGCAATTACGGTATCGATTCAATTTTTTTCTTTCAATTATGCAACTTATAACAGCCAATGAGGTTACAAGTCGGTTTAATCAATAGATGTACATGTCTGTCATAGCTATGAAAAGTCCACGAAACTTTAACGAGATTAGATGAAATGTGAAAAGTAAGAGCTCACACTAGTCTGGTTCGATTTTCAAACTATTTCTCGAAGAGACCGTAGAGGCGTAGAGTGATCGAAACTAATGCAAAAAAGAGCTTAGAGTAAATTGATTGATGTGCGGTTGGCAAGACGACAGTCCTAGATCCGTAAGCAATCCAAGATTCTTTATTTGTTTAATTATTGACTGATAATTTGTCTCTGAAGGAAGGGGGGGGGGGAATATTTATAATGTTTTAGCCTTAGCCGTTTTACTCGAAAAATTTCTCTTTAGTATTTTTTTTTTCAAATATTTTCTTCAGAATATTTATGTGCAGGCAATAAAAATTGACTCTGTTTTAGCGGTCAAATAAAGATCATAATGTGTTGTGCCTATCGATTTTTTGCCTTTTGAGTGTTGTTTCTACTTTTCCAGCCGAATTTGTGCCTTGGGTATTTTGTGCGTGGAGATTTAGAGTATTGGGGATCAAATGATCAAATGTCCTGGGGACTCAGCTTCTGGGTATTTGGGACTTATGTGGTGTTCTCTATTTCATCAATATCCTGTTTCTTCAATCGCCATCTTGATTGCATTGAATTTCATCTTTCAAAAAAACTATTTAAAAATCAGCTTAAGAGCTCAGATTAAGGTCAATTTCTTTATTTTTATTTATTATTGTGTAAACTATTGAAGAAATTGTTGACGAAGTTTTTTATGGATATTATTTTATTCAATCGCGATTATAAGTGATACACATAAATATACCCTGTTCCGAGTCCGCGTAAGGAAAGTTTAACCTTTTATCCCTCAGTACAAGCTTAAAACTTTCTTCGTTTAAAAAATGGTTATATTTTTTACATCTTTAAATATTAGGTTATTAAAAACAGGTGGAAAAACAACTATTTTTATAGACTATAACTGTAACAAGTAAAAAAGCTAGAATTGGTCTAAGACCAATTATTATGATACCCTAGATGAATGCCCGTATGAAATTTCGTATAGTCACCGATCTATACAATATTCTATATATATATATATATATATATATATATTTCTAGAACGCTTCGTCGGACAGAAAAAATAATTTTGATAAATTTTATAGGATTTCATATTCTGAAGAAGATATTAGTACAATTAAAAATGTCTTGGACTGATCGTTTTCACAGTATATGTAAAAATCCTAAATTTTCATGTGGCAACACCAAGAAGGGGTTGCCCGAATTAGTCCATTTTTGACTATTTTTTTGCTATTACTATAAAAACACCATGTACCAAATTTCTATGTTATCACGTTCCAAATATATAGTAAAAAACGAAATTTTTGTATGGCAACCCCTTGAAGGAGTTGCCCGATTTGGCTCATTTTCGAACTTAATTTTACTTTTTAAGTCAATGTACAAATTTTCAGCTTTCTAATTGAACGTGTTCTCGAGTTATCGTGCGCACAGACGGACGGACAAGCAAAACTCAAAATAACTTTTAATATTATGCGTGGGTGTCCAATCCATTTTGCTCTACCATCATTATTTCGAGGTGTTACAAACGGAATGACAAACTTAGTATAGATTTCATCTAGGGTATAAAAACGGTTAAATTGTGACACAAGTCCTTTTTCCCACAGCATGGGAGGAAGGTGATATGAGAACGAATTAGAGAACGTGAGGAGAGCGCCAGAGGTGCTGAAGTCACCCTTAAATTTTCGCAGAATGTAAGTCAGAGGAAAAACAGAAGATGGTAGACTGCTCCACATTCGCACAGTTCGGGATAAAAAACATCACGAAATTTTACTGCATTGCCGAAAGTAATATGATGGGCGATTTGCTACGCAAGCTTTGCGCGCAGGAATTATTCTGCAAGGGATGAGACAAGATATTTCATTAGAACATTGACAACGCATATAGCGATAAGTAAGTGAAGGGCATCCATCATTGCGGCGTTGTTCGAGTGAGTCGATATTACAAGGTAATGCTACATCGCCAGTGAGCTTGAAGGATCTCTTTTGGACAATATCCAATGAAGGAAAGACTGTGCGACCAGCCTCGGGCTCAGATATGGAAATTATATAATATTCTAGGTCTGTAGGACTTGTAGAGGACCCCTAGATTCGATGGACTGAAATATTTCTACACCTTTTCAGAAATCCTAGACATTTCGCTGCTTCTTTGGCAAAACAAAAGATGTGATCTGTCCACCTTAGCTTACAGGAAATATTAAAGCCAAGAATGTAAAAAGACGGTGTATCGCAAATCAAAGCTCGATCAAAAGAAATGGGATTGAAAAGCTATGATTTTGCTTCAAAGAGATGAGACAGCTTTGGGACTTAAATGCCTTAAATTTGTCGTGAATTGCTTTACTCCAAGCGAGAACATGATCAAGGTCGTTATTCATTGATCTAATCACGCAATCTCGTTTGACAGATGTGACATTCCCTCTGGAGTCCATAAGAGTATCAAGGGTACTGTCAACCGCAAAATTTGATATTATCAAGGTCGTTATTAAATGATCTAATTAAGCCATCGCGTTTGACAGATATGGCATTCGCTCTGGAGTCCCCAAGAATGTTAAAAGAGTAAGTGAAATCAAGGCTACTGTCATAGGCAAAACTATGGAGTGGATTAAAAGTACGGGAAAGTAGATCATTAATGAAAATTAAGAAGAGAGATAACAGAGCCCTGGGACGTCTCGGCATTTATAGGGTGAGGTTCTGGTGAAACCCATCTAGTACAACCGGTATTATGCGATCAGGTGAAACACAATCAATCTATAATAGAAGATTAGAGGAGAGACCAAGTGCTTTAAGTTTAAGTAAAACGACTGGATGCCAGACTCTATTAAAGACCATTTAAATATCTAGAGCAACGATTTTGTGACTACAAAACACCAAAATTGTGTACGGTTCGAATGTTCCGTAAGAAAAGTCAGCAAGTCTCCAGATGAGGGTCCAGTTCAGAAGCAATAATGCCGATCATTGATGAGCTGATTGGTTTCCAGATACTTCATTAATTTGGAGTTAATGATAGATTCAAAAAGCTTTGAAAGAATCAAAGTGATTGGAATTGGTCGATAATTTGAGGCGTCGCTACCCCTACCTTTCTTGGGAATATGCTGAACGTGAGCTATTTTCCAACCATTTGGACATTTTTCTGTCGAATAAGACAAGTAGAATAGTTTGCACAAAGGTTTAGCCAAAGATGAGACACAGCTTTTAATTAACGGGGGTGAGAAACCATCAGGACCTATACGTCCTTGGAGACGTTGATCCCTTTAGGGACCTTGAACACACCCCTTTTACGGATGTGTATTTGCTGTTTTATAGAGAATTTGAAGCGAATCTACCAGTGAAGATACTAGCTTGATCAAGGGAGTCAACAACCACTTCACCGACATTAAGTAGTGAAGGTATAGAGGAATTGCTGAAGTTGTTCTTGATGGTCTTGACCGGGGACCAGAAGCCTTTGCTATCTTTGCGGTTTGCCAACATTCTGATCAAAAGGAAATTTTTCTCTCCGGATAATGGACTGCTATGTATGTATGTATTCTGTGCAGTCTTATCGACTTGTTTCAATTCTAGACGTGAATGCAATTAATACGCGCGAAAAGCATACTCTTTCGCTTTTCTTACATTACTTGGTTGAACTTATCGTAATTTTTTTGTGGTCTTCAGGGAGGGACGCGTGCCCCCCCCCCACCCCTAGCTGGATCCGCCACTGGTCCTGGCATTAATTCTTGTCTGTTTTTGTGTTCTTTTTGCAATTTTTCTTTTCAATATTAGGGCAGCCTTTTCTTCTCGTTGGTTTCTATTTTCTTCCCTTTTAGTTTTCTCTTCTTCTTTCAATTTTTGCTTTTTTCTTCATCTTTGTTTCTTTTAATTGTCAAAACGGAGTTGAGGAAACAATAAAATTCCGTCTCTCCGTTTATTTTACTCCTTTTCTGACTGGTGTTTCAGGTATAAGTAAGAAGTCTGAAATCTCCACGTTCGGATCATCTAGCAAGATGACTGGCATATCATTTATATTAAATGCTTCCAACACCTTAAATTGCATAATTAAATAATTTAGAATAAATTAAATGTTATAAACAAAATAACTCAACATTAGTAGGAGCATTTCTGAGCTCATCGCATTCCAAAACAATTTCATTACATTCGGTTTCATTATAAGCCTGCAATGAATATAAATTAAAAACGGCCTTAAAACCAGACCTGTAAAGTACTTAAGTACATTGGTATTTAAGTACTAGTAACAGTACCAGTACCGGGACTTGTACTTGTACTTAAAATATTTCAAGTCCAGGTACTGGTACTGTACTGGTACTTGTACTTGGAATTTTACAGGTCCGCTTAAAATAAAGAAAAGCTTTAAATACTGGATGACATTCCAGTTCGTGATCTTTATTATTTGAAAGTTCCTTATAAATTTCGTATAGTTTCAGAAAGTCATCTGAATAGGTACACGCTGATGTCTCGAAATTTTGAAATTGTCCGGTTTTATTTTTCCCTACAACTTCGATAAAATGTTTGTAGTTCACAGTGTTTTCTTTCTCTCCTGGCACATTTTCTATAGTATTTGGCTCTTGCGTAATTTCATTTTGTTTAGTCGTTTTACAAAAGTATTTCGAGTAATCGATTGCATTTCCGTTAAAAGGGCAAAGATCACAAGTCCGAAATCCATTAACGATCGTCTCAACTGTGATACAAGCATCGACGACATTTTTAAGTATGGGAGCAAACCCTTACAAACCGAACTTTGTGCGATTATGAGAATGGCTGACGATTTTAATGCGCTGAGCGGGGTGAGAGTTCTTCTAAACATACTATGTAAACAGTCACACGGATTAAATATTCTTAACTTGAATGCTAGAAGCCTGAAATCTAAAATAGATGAATTGACTGAAATGTTGGCTGGATCTAATATCCATGTCATATTAGTCTGCGAAACTTGGCTACGCTCCGAAATCTCGTCTTCTATGGTTGCTTTACCTGGCTTTAGGATTTTCAGGAATGATAGGTCTGGCAGAATGGGGGGCGGTGTGGCTATATATATAAGCGAAGGTATTAAGGCTCGTTTGATAAGAAGTTCTGTTGCAGATCCCTTAGAATTCCTATGTGTTGAGATTGAATATGGCTTACAAAAATGTTTATTGGCTTCAGTCTACTGCCCGCCAAATTGCTTTATACCCGCAAATATACTTGAGTTTGAAGAAACCTTGAGTGATTTAGCCCACAGGTACTCTAACATTGTTATTAGAGGAGATTTTAATGTAAATATTTTACTTTCAAACAGTTTGGCTCAATCTTTTCTATATTTATTACAATATCTGCACCTGAATGTGTAGACGGCAAAGATATTTCCGTCAGCGATATTGATCCTGAATTATTCAACCATCATTTCTCATCTTTGCAAACTTCTACCACACAGAATGCATCTTCAAGCCCTCGACGTACTTTGGATTCGGGTAATGATTATATGATTATAACGATGATTTGTGGATGAATTGCAAGTTATAAATGCTATTTTGGCTATTAGATCCAATGCCACTGGAGCTGACGGAATCTCCCCAGATTTGAAAAAATTCTTCTCCCATGGATTATCGAGCCATTGCTACGGATTTTTAAGATATGTCTAACCACCTCTCAGTTCCCCTCTATATGGAAAACTGCAATAGTTTTACCGGTTCCTAAGATTAAAAAAGCAAAGGAACCAACTGATTACCCCCCTATAAGTATTCTCTGTTTCTTGGCCAAAGTACTAGAAAAGTTATTGTATCTTCAAATAATTGAATATGTGGATTGTCGTAGCCTCCTCAGTCCTTAACAAACTGGTTTCCGTCGTTTGCTTAGTTGCGAAACGGCACTGACTGAAATCACGTCTAACATCAGAAAATCACTTGACATGAAATCATCTATGTGTCTTAACTTGACTCGACTTCTCTAAAGCTTTTGACTCAGTTAATCATCCCAAATTACTATCTAAACTAATGCTTTACTTTAATTTCTCAAATCCGTCTGTCGCCCTCATCGGTAGTTTTCTATCAGGAAGATCTCAACGTGTGAAAGTCGGTGATCTTGTATCAAGTGCTTGTCCCCTAAGTTGCGGTGTACCACAAGGGTCCATACTGGGTCCGTTATTGTTCAGTATGTTTATAAATGATTTGCCGATTTTTATTGACAATTGCAATATTCAATTATATGCTGATGACGTGCAGCTTCAAATTAGCAGACCTATCGGCCTCTTAGAAGATTGCTTAGATCGCATGAATTCCGACCTCGAAAATGTTTCTCGTTGGGCTACTAATAATAATTTAAAATTGAATCCACTCCAGTCTCAGTGTATTGCCTTTTATCGGAATGATATTATGCTCTCTAATCTCCTACCTGTCACTTTAAATGATTTTACTCTGCCTTTTTGTATTAATTGGTACGAATATTATTTACTATTTTACAAATGGTAGCTTAGTTTTTCCACATTTGGATTCCATTTGCTTAAGAAGGCTGAATATAGCCTTTAATGACTGTGTAAGATTAATTTGTAAACTGAAGTATGTCCGGGATTGGTTCGGTAGTTGGCGGGGCACGGCCTTCATGGGTAAATCTGTAAATCAAGTTAACATTTTTACAATTTTGATTCAAAATTCAGAATTAATTTCATTACTGTCTTTTTTTTATCGTTGTTTCGTTTCTTCAACTTTTTAATCTTTTACTTTTATTTATTTTTATAATTTTCTTTTCATTATTTATTATTTTCTATGTTTTATAGCTTTACTGTTAGTTATTAATTGATTTGTCTTATTTTATATGTTGGCTACCACTATTTTTGTGTACTAGTAATATGAAGTCAAAATACTTTTGTGTACACGTGAATTAATTAAATAAATTGAAATTGAAATTTAATAGGTTTAAAAACATATACATTGGCGGGCTGTAGTGTAATCCTCGAGTTCGGGTAGAGACATATCAAAATTATTTGGAGCTTGTCACATAAAGTCGTCGAGAGAAAATAGGAAAGATGTGTCTTATGAACATCTACCAAGAAGATTATTGGAAACTCGACATCTTTCTCTTGCAAATCACCATAGAGGACATATTCTACATAGTAAAAGAAGACTTCAGATGTCATCTAATAATACCATCAATGTAAAGAGGATAAAATATTACTTTGTATTCGTTTGTACGGATAAATAATCATGGGTGGGACCACATATCTGCTGACGGAAAAAGAAAACATAAGAGTCAAGTTCTCCTTAGCTTGATCACGATCTGTTTCGTAGACGTTCCGTGAGCCTAAATAAGTAGAACAAATAATTTCATGTATTTCTATTATACTAAGCAAATAAGCAAAATCTACGTTTCGGTGCCAAAACTATTCGGGCACATCAAAAAGTTGGTCTCATCACCATTAAAGACGCGCTCAGGACAATTCAGTATTTCCCGATAACTTTTCTTATTATTATATTCCTCAATCTGATGGAACCAATTTCGAATGTGATTTTCACCTTCACCTTCAAACTGGCATCAGTTATTGGTTATCCTTATGGCAAGAATAAGGGTGGCATTTTAAAAAAGTCTTATACTATTTATCGCTGGGCATATTATTTTTGGATGGGTTCGTCCTTGTTGCCTTATCTAGGAATTCTTTGACAGATGCTTGAATATATTGTTTGCGTCTGGGAAAACCCTTCTCATAGTTTGATAACAGTCACTAAACAATTAGCTGCTCCTGTTAAGTTCTTTTTTGTACGATTATGTAATCGATTTTGAATGGTACCACGTGGCATGTTATAAGTTTTGGATGCCTGATGAATGGAAAGTCCATTTCGAAATTGTTCAAGAGCTAATTGTCGCTCATCTTCAGAGTATGTCTTGCTTTTTGACATTTTTAAGGAACTTGTTTAAATACATCATTCAAAAGTGTTTGATTTCTTTTAAAACTATGAAACATTCAATAATTAAACAATATAAATATAGGTCCTGATCAGAAACAAAATGAAACCAGCTCTCTACTTACTCTCAAGCCCAACAAAATGACATGAGTGAGTCATTTTACAAAAAATGCATTTTAACCATTATTTGCACTTCAGACTTATTAATAAGGAAAAAACAAAGAAGGGTCTAGAAATTAGCAATGGGGCTTATAACTGGGTGTTTTAGCAATTATGTTTTGAATTTTCATTTTCTACTAAACTTTTAGTTAAAATTAAAACTAACTAAGTCTAATAACAATGAGTTTACACACCACAAAACATAAAACAATAAAATTTAGCCGTATTAAAATTAAAAAATCGATTGGAAACTTACCCAAAACCCTTAACCCACTGACGACCTAATAAAAGAAATATTCGTGAGCCCATAAAATGACTTTACCAGATGGCGTTAAGCTTACAAAACTCAAGAGGATATCATAAACCCTTAAATAATAATTTTGCCTACATTCAAATATTCGTTTTATGAACTCGCACCCCAATTCAGGTGAAATGATTGCGAAATGTATCGTCCAGGAATTGCCCATTTATGGTAATCCTGTAGAACGAATTGAGAACGATTTGGTCAAAAAATTGGATTTCATCTTTCTCTTTGCTCTCGAATATTAATATAGGTATAAATGGTTTTGCAATTTTGGAACAATCGTTTTAGCTTATTAGAATTTATTGAATAGCCATTGAGCCTTCCCTTCATTCGCTTTTATTGTGTAAAGTAATCTTTCTCAATGCGAAAACTCGATCTGATGTGAATTTCAAATGATCCATTTATTTTTGGAAGGTTTTGGGTTCTGTTGTTATTATTTTTTTTTTCAAAAACTATTTTTGTTTATGATTGAATTTAGACATAAAAATATTATTTATGTCAAAACACAGTTTTGTTGTTTTTTCATCTGTCTGTTCTGGATGCGCTTTTTAGATATCTTTATTATTGCATGAAGTTCATTAAGATAACAAAATCTTTTAGTTGTACCAATTATTCGGTGCAAAATATACCTCCAAGCAGAAAAATTACTAATTGCTAAAAAGAGCTAGGGAATAAACTTGAAAGGGAATTGTACAGTTTGTAAATCAATAAAATAAGGCGCATATGTAGGTACAATTTCGCATCTGTTAGTAGTGTCACCCATCGATTATTAGGAACTATAGTAAATATTCAAATTCTTATTGATTGTCCTTATAACAAAAATAAGAAATAGGAAATAAAAAGTACAGAAACTAGTTTTTTTAACGGACAATAAAATCATTAATTAGTTTGTGCGCCATCTACTGCCGATTATAAAAACTAAAAGAGCAATTTCTATGAAAAATGTAATTATTTTGTCAGAATATTTTGCAAAATATTTAATAATTAATTTGAAAGTGCAAAAATGTGCATGGAAAAGTATTCAAAAATAAGGAAACTCGCCACTAAAAATTAAGATTTTTTTCAAAAAAGTAGTTAGAGTCAAGAGTGCTTTTTAAAAAAATGCAGGAGAACATTAAATTTTTTTTTAGTACTTTACTGATTTCATTTTAATTTAGATATTCTGATACACACCTTGTTGTAAAATACTTAAAAGAAGTTTTAATAAATTCCATATTATATTCAAAATTACTGACTTTTTATATTACGGTAATTTAAATAATTTTGATCGGCATTTTGTTATAGGTAGTTGTGGTAAACAATCTGGTTTTCTCGCTGTTTCAAGAGCTGTCGCCTCCTTCTCCGAAGAAATATGTCTTTTGGCAAAATCTTTAGCCTTTGGTAGTTTGAATATATATTTACAATATCTATGTTACACCTAACTACTACACATTTCATGTTGGATAACAATGTTTTTGAGCATAGGTAGGTATATTATAATTTTTTTTTCTTAGGAATTATCTCGAAAGTTTTTCCCCAGAATTTTTTCGGACTATTAGTGGCCGATAATAGACCAAAAAGCCCTCCACAGCACCAACTGACTAATTTGGGACAAATTGAGCCTGCAGAGAAAATTCATAATAAAACAACGGTTTTAAAAGTGTAAGGTATTAGCTAGTAAGGCCATGAGCCAATTCAGCTGTCTGCAAATATTTTGTATAAAAATCTGTAGTGTAAATTGGCATCGAGTAAATTTACACAACAGAATTGTAAATATACCAACCTTCATAATAAAATAATTAATATTTCTAATTGTAAAATGGCTACTTGGTAATGTAAATGTTCCTTAGGATGTTCCAACTGATTGGAAAATTACTCTCACATATGCTAAATGAGAAGGGAACCATTAACTTTTCTCCAGTCGGCCTTTCTCCTTAAATAAGCTTTTAATATAAATCATAAATTAAAATTGAGATATAGGTTAAAACAGTAGAATATATCTCACTTAAAAAAATTCTTCGCACATATTATTGTGATTAAGTAAGTCAAGTAATGTAAAAGTTCTTCTTTTTTGTGATGTATTCACGAATAATATCCTTCTTTTCTGTGTAAGATTTACTACGATTAGTCAGTCATGTTTCTTTCGGTGTTGTATTTTTATCTGTTACTAGTAAAATGTGCGTAAGAATAATCAAGTACAATTAATATCTAGTCCCTTGTAAATATACAATTTTTGTAATTTTTTTCCAAGTTATTTATATTTTCCCTCATAAATTGTAATTTTCGTAAAAGTATATTGTAAACGTTTTGTGTAAAATTACACATATTTTGTAAAGTACATAAAAATTATGAACGTAGTTCATTCATAGGAAAACAATATCTTAGGAATTGTAAAACTTAAAAGATAAAACAAATCCTTAGTTGTACTTAGTCAAGAAGACTTTTAAATGCGTTATATTGATCAGTTCGATGAATATGATTTTTTTTTTTTTTTTATATTATTAAGCCAAGCTCAGGGGATACCCTATGATGCAAAGCACAGCGTGGCAGGAAGGAGATAGGGAAAGGATTAAGGGATATGAGGAGAGCGGCGGAGGTGCCGATGTATGTCGCCCTTAAACTTTCGCAGGTTGTATGCCGGAGGAAAGACAGAAGATGGTAGACTGTTCCACATTCGCACAGTTCGGGATAAGAAGGCATCACGGAATTTTAGTGTACGGCCGAAGGTAATTTGAAGGGTAAAAGGATGAGCGCGGGATGCAGCGCGAGTATTGCGTGCAGGAACTATTCTACAAGGCATCAGACTAGATATTTCATCAGAACATTGACCATGCATATAGCGATAAAGGAGCGAAAGGCATCCAACATTGCGACGGTGCTCGTGCGAGTCGATAGGACGAGTAATTGCCACATCGCCAATGAGCTTGCAGGCTCTCTTTTGGACAATATCCAATGAAGCTAAGGCTGTGCGACCACCCCCGGCCCAGATATGGGAATTGTATTCCATTCTAGGTCTGATGTAGGACTTGTAGAGGAGCGCTATATTTGATGGGCTGAAATATTTCTTACACCTTTTCAAAAAACCAAGACATTTTGATGCTTCTTTGGCAACCGAGAAGATGTGATCTGTCCAGCTTAACTTACTGGAAATATTAATGCCAAGAATGCTTAGTGACGGTGAATCAGAAATTAATGCACCATCAAACGAAACGGGAGTGGTTAAGTGATGGTCTTGTTTTAATGAGATGAGACAGCTTTGGGTCTTAGATGCATTGAATTCGACGCGATTCACTTTGCCCCAAGCGAGAATATTGTCAAGATCGTTATTCAATGATCTAATCATGCAGTCTCGTTTAACACATATGGCGTTCCCTCTGGAATCCACAAGGGTGTCAAAGGAGTATGCGAAATCAAGGGTACTGTCATCAGCAAAGCTATGGATAGGATTGAAAGTAAGGGAAAGCAGATCATTAATGAAGATTAGAAATAGAGTCGGAGAAATAACAGAGCCCTGGGGAACACCGGCATTAATAGGATGAGGTTCAGATATAACGCCATCTAATAAAACACGTATTTGGCGACTAGATAAAAAACTTTCAATCCATAATAGAAGAGGAGGGGAAAGACCAAGTGCTTTGAGTTTGGCTAAAAGGGCTGGATGCCAGACTCTATCAAAGGCCTTTGAAATATCTAGAGCAACGATTTTGGACTCACCAAAATTGTGAATACTACGATTCCAACGTTCCGTAAGAAAAGTCAGGAAGTCTCCAGATAAGCGTCCGTGCCGGAAGCCGTATTGGCGATCGTTGATGAGCTGATTGGTTTCCAGATACTTCATTAATTTGGAGTTAATGATAGATTCAAAAACCTTTGAAAGAATCGAAGTGATTGCAATTGGTCGATAATTTGAGGGATCGCTACCCTCTCCTTTCTTGGGAATAGGCTGAACGTGAGCTAGTTTCCAAGCAGTTGGAAATTTTCCTGTCGAATAGGACAGGTAGAATAGTTTGCGCAGAGGTTTAGCCAAGGATGAGGCACAGATTTTATTTAATAGGGGCGAGAAACCATCAGGGCCTGCGGCTTTAGAGACGTTGATTCCTTTAAGGACCGTGAACACATCTCTCGTACGGATGTGTATTGGCTCTTGTACACATCGCACGGGGGATGCACGACAGGTGCCTGTGAAGTGGGTGGAAGAATGGTGGAAGATGGATGAATATGAATAGGTCAAGAGCTCCAAAGACTTATTGTCCGAATAAGATAAGAGTCTGTAAAAATAAGAGCAACTTGTTAAAAAAAAATGAGGCTTCATATTTTAAATAAACATTTACCTAAGAACTATCCATCGCAGATGATTGAACAAAAGATGGAAAGAAAGAGCAAAGATCCATTGCTGTTGAATAGTGTAAACTGTGACCTTCTATATGTATATAATCCTCGGGACAGGATAGAGTCTAGTATCATAGTAGTTTTGTGATTACTCAGCAGCCTGATTTTTTTAGTCTTATGGCACATTCATTATGAATGTCTAGAGGTAGAAAATGGTGCACCGTAGCTCCCATTACTGTGAGAACGGTTAGGGTTGTCCTCAGAGTTTCTGTGATATTCTAGCAGACACTTCTTTGTACTTACGGGCCGTTTTTTTTACATATAGGGGATCCCACTACAACAAGGTTCCATATGTGAGTATAGGAAGAGATGGAGGCAGGGGTGCACTGAGGTCGAGGGAGGACGAACGGGACTGGCCCCCCCAGAAGGTCAGTTTTTTTAACGTAATTTATTAATTATGTAACTATAAAATGTCTATTATTACAAAGTCCGTTAAAATACAATAAAACCTTTAGATATATAATAACAGTTCTTAAGTGCTTAGATGGGCGCAGGACGCGAATTTAGAGCCCAATTTTTCCGACTCCTTTTGGACTTGGGACACCTATGGCCCGCTCCCCCAAAGCCAAATCTTGGGTGCGTTACTGGATAGAGGTCTTTGATTTTAAGTAAAGGTGAACATCCAGGCACGATACTCATTCCCCATTTCTTGCCAAAGTTGCTCTTTCGGTTAGTTCAATTGTTGTAAGTGATACTTCCAAAAGCCTTTATCAGATTTATATGGTATAAAGGATTGGATAGTCCATTACACCTACTCCTCTGTTACAATGTCCCATATAGAGTCCAAACTCGAAGTATTTTAATAATCGTACTCGGTATAATTATTATCGGGAATACTTGCTGAATCGCTCGGAAGGTCGATACCCATAAGCAGCTCCAACTTGTTTTGTTTTTTTAAATAGTCTCCGCGGATTCTGCGAAAGACCAGAGTGGACTAGTGGATAGGAACAGAGTGGACTAGTGGGTAGGATCTCCACGAAGAACTACGCACAAGAGTGCAAGATTTAACAAAGGTCATATGAATGGCGCCAGAATTGTATGTTATTGACAAAATTATATATCATTGACTTTGTAGGTTAGTGGGCATCCGTAGCTTTCTTGCAACTATCCCCATTAAACAAGCTCCAGTCTGTTTTAAACGATTTCTAAAAGTTTTTGTGTGTTCAGGTCAAGAGTTCATATTAATTAATTACTATCAAATGTTATCTATATGTAGAGGCTGATTTCATGGAATTTTTAAATAACTGGAGAAAGGCGCATCTTATATACGAAAAATATTTTTAAATAATTTTTTAATATTTTCGCGAGAAAACTCATTAGTACTAAAATTAGTCCCTCGCCCATGCCCATTGGGAGGTTGGGAAGGTCCGGTAACTTTGAAATCTTAAATAGGAACACCCATTTTTTATTGAATATTTGGATATTAAGTAAAAAAATCTGAAACTTTTATTCGAAACATTTTACTATATTCATGGTAGATGGCAAAGTAATTGGCGAAATAAAATTTTTCCGATTTATTCAATTGAGAACAAAAATAAATTTGATTCTGCAATGCATTTGAAATAAAAAATACCACTTTTTTGTTAAACACTTGAAATTTTTGTTCAACAAAATTAATTAATTTTGCAAATTTTAAATTATTTAGCGTAACCCAAGAACAAGAATATCACAAAGAGAAAATTCTTTTAAGGAACAGCTTTTTCTCAATTCGAAAATTGTTTCAAAACTAAAGTCATCCGCCTTATATTGAATTAGGTTTAAAATAATGCTCGGTAGAACAAAATTCGACTAGGCTGCTTATACTTTTTTTTAGTATGGAAATTCATTTAACTTTAAATAACCGGCCAAATGCGAGTCGGACTCGCGTACGAAGTGTTCCGTACCATCGTACAAAACACTGTAACACTGTATTTTTTATTTATTTTTTCAAATGAGAGTAGGCGTCATGTGAAATAATAATGCTGTCATTTGAAAAAAAAATGCTGTCATTTGAAAAAAAATGCCTACTTATGATAATAATAATGAACGAGAATAAAACGAGGAAAAAAACGTCGAAAAACCCCCCTTTAAGTTTTAATTTAATTTTTATTATTTATTATTATAGCGGCAAAAGAAATACACACTCTGTGAAAATTTTTACTATCTACCTGTTACGGTTAATGAGATACAACCCGGTGACAGATAGATAATAATAAGAATGAAAGACGCCGAAAAAATCACGTTTCTTGTATGAGGGCCCCGTTTAATTTTATTTTATTTTTATTATTTTTATTATTTGTTGTTATATCGCCAATAGAAATACACAGCCTGTAAAAATTTCAACTGTTTACCTATTACGGGTCATGAGATACAACCAAGTGAAGGACGGACGAGCAGCGAAGAATTAGTAATAGGGTTCCCGTTGTTACCCTTTGGGTACGGAGCCCTAAGAAGAAAATCGAAATGGTTTTCATGCACTCATTTATGGAAAATCGGGCAGGAATCTTGATAATGGTGTCCATCTTTATGCTGACCATTTTCCGGACCGGATGCAGCCATGCACTTTGTTTTATCCTACTTTTACAAAGTTTACTTCCGAAGGAAAAGTTCAGCCTAAAAAAGGGACCAACTGGAAAAATAATGAAATTTGTGTATTACATGCATCGGCTCATAATCCCCATGTCAATACGCGAGAAATAGCGCACGGTTCTTGATTATCCTAGAGCAGTGTTTTAACATTTTTAAAGCATCATAATATCATCCTTACCATGTGCATCAAAATCTTTATGATAATGATTTCCAAAATTGAGTAACATTTTGTCAGTGAGCACATGAATAAATACGAAGAAACTCGAATTTCTTTCGTAAGATATTGCTCTCTAAAGTGACCCATACACGGCGAACATGTTCTCTAACTTGATTTGCCACACATGAAAGCGTTTTCTCCACACACTATCAAACACGCTATTTAACATCAGGATAGAAACACATATCAGGTGCTATTAAAATATCTTTTCTTCAACAGAGTTTACTCAAGATTCAAGAAGAATGACGAATGCGTGACAAACATCGCTCTAGACCAGGAGTCGGCAACCTGCGGCTTTTTGGATGTGAAGCTGCGGCTCTTTAGTTCCATACGCAAGTATTATTTATTTTATAAAAACAAAAAAACTTTTAAAAATCATTCTGAATCGATTAACGAGGATTAGGGGCCGATTCTATTTCTCAGCCACTTGTACTCAGTGATGCCACTTGGATACAATTGTATCATTTTGGATACATTTTACTTGAAATGAAATGGATACTTTGATACCTTTTTTAGAGATGGATACATTTTTTATTTTAAAATGATTTTTAAGCATATTATTATATTCTCAATTCAATATTTCTGTGGTTTTTTTCAAATAACTCGTTATCTGCAAAATTTACAATTTTAAACTAAATATACCATACGACATAAAATTTTATATTTTATAATCCGGCGTACTCTGGTATAGCAATTACACTATAATTAACAAAAGAATAACCACTTAAGTACCCAAAAATCTTAAATTATTTTTTCAAGAAACAGCACAAGTAGACATGCTACCGAGAAGTTAAAAAAATTGATCAAATATCAATGCAAGTGCAGAAAAGTTGTTATTTTAAAACGAAGTTCCGACTTTTTTTAATTTTCATTGTTTTGTTAGATTTTTCTTCAATTTTTGTTTGTGTATGTATTAACAACAATAATAAAAGATGGCGTTTATCAATACCAGTATTAACAACATTCATTTTCATTTCCAGTCAATTTGCCTGATAAAATTTCATGGCTTTCGCGAATTTTCTTGTTTTTCAATAAACCGCGTAAGTGAACTCCTGTATCGATTACTGATTTCAAATAAATATTCATTTTCAATTGAGTCGTTAATTCGCACACAGTATATCGAAAAAAGTGTTATAATTGAGAGCGAAAAACATTGTATGTGCAACTTTGAAAAATAGTATCAGTATACTGTTAATAAAATTTATTTCGAAACGTCCTGTGAGAAAAAGAAAAAAAAAATCCACAAATTGGTGATTTCCCAAAACTTTTTCTCACTTTTTTCGACTTTTCCCTCCCTTTCTCAAAACTAACTTTTTGCAGATAACGAGTTATTTGAAAAAACCACAGATTTATTGTTGGCAAGAAAAAATGTTGTGGATCTTTAAAAACTTTGAAATTTTGTAAATTGTAATTTTTGACTCTACCGACTTAAAAGTTTGCCGACCCTGGCTCTAGATCTAGACGGTAGAATATGTTGTCAAACACGTGGCCCCCCACCCCTCTCCCTAAAACTCAAGCAAATTTGATTTTAGTCCAACCGCTTGATACATTGCGTGTCATATCGGCAAACAGGCACACACACGGTCAAATCTGTGTGATAACGTCATTGTCCTACTCGAGTTGGCCAAGATGCGTGACCGTGTATGGCCCCTTAAAGGGGCAAATCCGAAATAAAAGGAAAAAGGTGATTAGTCCGTATATATAATTAGAAGTAGACGGAGATATTTCTATGTTCTAATTTTCATAATATATATATATTTTTCTGATTATCAAAAATCCGATATATCGATATATTCAAAAAATTTTCCATCCCTAGACACGAATACGTCCTGGCGGTGATAGGCGTTCTAGAATTATCGATTCTCCGAACCTAAAGTTGTTTACTGTCCGAGCCAATAGATGTTGCTTGTTCTAAAGTAATGTCCGAACCCCAAAAGATGTCGCTCGTCCTTTTCCATTGATGCTTTCTTGAGATATTTAAAAATTCCAGGTTAAAAATATCACCCGATTACTTATATACTAATTCCTTATAATGGTACACAGTCTCTGATGGCTTCAGTATTGTTATATGATTGTGAAACGTAGGAGGGGCATCCTATACATAACGCGTTGGTTGCAAAAATTGTCAATAGATGTTTACGTTGAATTTGTAAAATTAGTTGGAGTGACAGAGTTTCAAGCGAAGAACTTGGGAGATGAGGTGGTCAGGTAAAAAAAGATTCGATGCACTAGACTGGAAGAACCAAAAACTACTTAACTGAAGCGGGATCATTTTGGAGAGGTTATGAAGGGAACTAAAGGTTGTTTTACGAAACAAGCTCCGATGGAGTTTCCATTCTATGTCCTTCGAGAGATTATATTAGCAGTAATTAAGTAAACATTTAAATAATTTTTATTTGTGTACGGTAGAAAAATACTAAGCCTCCATTCAAGCATTTCCAACATATTGAAATTAGTTCATAACGTGTAATTTTAATAATTTCAATGACATGATTTCATTACCGGAAGGGCATACAAGTATAATTTCCTTCCTCCATTTTTAACTATATTCTATTCGGAACAAAAGCAACTGAAATTAGTCCTTAAAATAATAGGGCAATTTATATCTAACTACATAATTTAAAACTCTGAAAAAAAAATAAAATCCTTCCCAAAAGCCATTTATTGCACGAGCCGATATGCGATCTATTGATAGAATTTATACGCACTTCATGTCAAAATTTTGTCCATACGCAAGGTCTTGTCACGTCGTCCGTCATAAATGGAAGTTGGTAGGGGTTTGGGTAGGGATGGGGGGGGGGTGGTAGGTTTGAAATATTCATACTTACGTTGCTATACCTTCTCGTAATGACTAGCCTATACCTGGGCACAATTGTAATGTAACATCGTTCGGCCAAAAACCAACTATTTTTTTTTTTTTTTTTAATTTACCCCTAGCATAAAGATAACGAAGAGTCCTTGAATTGCGAGCAAACAACCCAAATGGTAGGGGTTAGATGGGAGTCGACGATGAATTCCGTGGACTCAATAGTTTACCAAAAATTTTCGTGCCAACTAAATAATTCATGTGTGACACACATGTTGGTCTTTCATGAAAATTTCACTTGCACGCAATTTGTCCAATTTCGGCAATCGATTCCATTCCATTTCTATATCAACTCCCCGCCTCCCTTAATTCGACCAACTCTTGCTGATGGCAAGTGCTGTCTTTACGCGTCTTTAATGTTGCAGTAGTGACCTGTTCGGTATACTCTGCTTCCCAGAGGCCTATCAATCGCAATCTAGGACCATGTAATTACACATTTTACGTTATCGGTTTAGGTTATACTATATACACACACACACATTTATATATATTGGCCGTGTGTTATAATTAAGAAGCTTTCATTAATTTTTCAGGATGACTCGTTAATTTCCACTCGATGTTTTTCGTGCAAGAATTACAAATTGCTGGCACAAACTTTTGTCATATTCGTAAGTACTTAGTTTTTTTTTTGTCCTCATTTATAGGCTGATCCGCTTTATAAAGAAATCTTTGTTCAATAGACCTATAGAGCTAAATGCATATAAAAAAAACACGATTTTTTCAAATACTCATTCCCAAATACCCTATTTATGTGTGCGTGTGTGTGTGTTTAGTCCAGAGAAATGGGGAAAGTCAATTAGCCATTAAATTGATGAAAATAGTCAAAGTATCACCGCCATGCCGCCCTGCCATAAACTGCGGTTCTAAATGTTGTTCTAATTGTTTTCGTTCTAATCCTTTCCATTAGGCTACAAGGGTGACTAATGTTCGCTCATATTCTCCACTATAATAAAATGCCTTTATAACAAGTGTATAGATTAGAAGGCAACTGAAAATCAGACAGCAGCGGCTAATTACACCACTAAAAATGTATGAGCCAATTTTCCATACAAAAAGAAAAAAAAACACAATGAATTCGTCTTGACATTGAGCGCATTGTCAAGAGAAATTTGTTAGCAAATTAGAATGTGTAGAGAAACAATCGAAAATTAATATTCGTTTGAGTTCTTTAACCCGCTCACAAATATTATTATTGGTGAAAATATACATTTGTCTCGTTATTTCTGATAAATGGAGCTCTGATAATAACTGCAATTTACTTGAATTGAAATATTGGTTTCATGGGTTTATTGATACTATTAAAATGATTAACAAAATATTGAAAATATTGAAAACTTTATCTACTGCAAAAAAAAAAACTGCTTAGTTTTTTCGATAAGTATTACGACCAAAGAATTTGTACTTAATTCATAAAGGATCTCGCATTTTACATTTAGTTTAAAGATAATTTTCTAGTTGCTTTAGAGAACAACAAAGGGAGACGAGAGAGCTAGTAGAAATAATTGGTTTGGAGATTGACAATGGTATATTGGATAAATTTCTGTGCCCTAAAGATAGGCTCATACTTCCATAAAAAGGGAATGCCCAATTTAGGGCCGACACCTCCAGACATGAGAGATGTCTTAAGGGGGTATTCATTGTGCATTATGCATTATGATACTCTGAATATTTTTTATTAACAATGCATATTTCTATCTACCGGTGGAAAGCTGGTGGAGGGGGGCTGGTATCAAAGTTTGATCTAGTACATTTTAGAAAATCTAGCACAGAACCGAATTCCTTAGGTCCTGAGACGAAGGTTGAGTACCCACACTCCTATACTCGGAGGCTTAAATAGCTATTTATAGCCATCCCAATGCTCACTTTTTTAGTATTTCCCTCTTTTTTATTCGAACTGAAGTACTAGATTTTTCGAACCTTAGATCGGATTTAACTCGGTAGGGTTATATCCGATAAGAGAACGGGTATCACTATTCGCCGCAGCTTATTATCTGCTACAGCAGACAATTTTTCTCTGCATTCTTTTAGGGTAGGGAGAAAGAATCCCTGGCGGGAGGGGGTGGTTGCAATACTTCATGTTGTATACCGAATTAAAGGTCTCTCCGAGTACTATCGGCTGGTGTATATCTTCCCGATTCAGAAAACTGTCTCGTGACGTTTTTGCCGTCGGAAAACCAGTTTTCATCCACTTGGGTCACATACACCCCAGCTACTACATTTCACATATATTTTTCTTCCATGGTCATTAAAGCTCTGTTGTGAACATTTTTCTCATAGGAAGACGCACAATCACGAGAAGTAGAAAAGTCCACTTTTTCACCCAAGAAAGTCGCTCAAGCTACATCTGATCGCCAAAGCTTTCCCCTGCTAGATAGAAATAAACAATGTTAAGAAAATATTTTCAGAGTATTATAATGCATTGTTTAAGATATCTCTCATATCTAGAGGTGTCGGGCCTAAGGTTGTATGAAAAGTGGGCATTTCCCTTTGTGTCACAGACTCGAGATATTGTATCTGACCAGGTAAAACAGTCAGTGGCGGATACTCGTCTCAGAAAAGAATAAGGGAGATGTCAGGCCCTAAAATAGAGAGAAAAAAGTAGAGCAAAGGAAGAAAAAAAAACGACAAATAAGTGTAAAATGTTTTGTTTATTTCGATCAAGACAAACTGAAGGAATATTGTACCGCGAGAAGCAATAATAAGAAAGGAGCCCGCTATAAGTAAGATGTGTGATCGTATCCCAACAATAAATTCACGGCTCACCGTAAATTGACAGTCCACCGGGAGGAGCACCTGCAACGAAAAGAAAAATTTGAGATAAATAAAAAGATTCAGAAGGAAGAAATCGGATAATAGTTTGCTGCCAAAACGGATTGTGAAGGCTAACACGAAAAAAATTATTAACAGGCAAGGACCAGACGGAAAATTTAGTTAAGGTTATAATTAAGAGTAAAAACAATAATTAACACGCGATAAAGTGAATTTACGAAATTGAAGGGGTGGGGGGGGGGGGGGGTGTTAAGGGGTAGAAAGTGGTTTTGTGATTTTCGGCGAAATATGACTTCCTAGCGGAAAACGTTCTTCGCGAAAGTTATAGATAATAAAAATATCTAAAAGTTTCATATAAACATTTTTCAACATAACCTCAAAGTTTCCAAGAGAATGACGGAAAACCGATTTTTCAGTTTTTTATTTTTTGTCTCGTAAAAAGAATTCAAATTACATAAAATTTTGTGAAAGCATACCTTTTTTGCATTGAATGAGTACAATCTTTTCGGAATCTGGGAAACGTGTAGTTTCCGATATATTTACAATTTTCGAAAAAAAAACCAAAATTTTCCACGAAAAACTTTATTGGTTTTTTTCGATTTAAATATTCTATTTGAGCTAATTTTAAACGTTGAAATGCCTACTTTAAAATGGTGTATATATGTTGATGGATTTTTTTGGAGATAATGCTTAAAATTGAGAAAAACCAAAAAAAAATGACTTTTCGGATAACGAATTTTTAATTTTTTTTTAAGATTTTCAATTTTTTTTAATATTTACATAAATACTGGATTAAATTTCAGTGACAGAATATACTTTAATGTAATATTAGCAAAGTTGAATCAATTTAATTGAACACAGAAGTGGAAATCATCCTGAAACTTGAATTTTTCATGGCAATGCACCGTACCGTACTGAAAGACGTAAGCTAGAGTTAAGACTCACTGGCCCACATACCTTAATTATTATTATTTATTTATTTTTATAAAGAATCTTATCAATTGATGTTTCACAAATCACAAGTGTTGCCAGTAAAAAAAAAAAAACAAAAACGAACAGAGCGTTCACATCATTCTGGATTTGTATCTTTTTTCCAGTGTGCTCTGAACGTTCTAAAAAATCTGTTCGATCTACAGAGCGGAAATAAAAAGGTACGTGCCCTCTCGCTCTTTCTACCTTTTTCTTCACCCAACTGGCTTATAGATTTTTTTTTTAAAATAAAGGCTAATGAGTATAATAATCGACATCATACATATACACATAAATTTCACCTTGATGAAAAAGGGCTAGAAATTTTGGGAACTTTCCTTCCTTTACTTCTCGTCTGAAATGACATATCAGGAAACTCCAGTTGAACTATTGATCTCATCGGGGGCATTTGAAAAATACTAATCAAGCTCTTTTTCTAATTTATGCTATTATGATAAAAATAAGAAATTGTATGATTTTCGAAAATTCGAAATTTTATTGTATAGATTTTCGAAATTTGAGGTTTTTCTTCTCTACCTTATGAATACTCATGTTTCGTCCTTAGGTTAAGTTAGGTTAGGTAAGAGGGGTGCCGCATACAACTAGCCTGCATCACTTAGACCACTAGTGGGTCCATTGTGCCCCTAGGCCCCATGGGATAACCTTTTCAAGCCGCCCCAGGTCAATCCTGCTTCCTTGCGGAACTCATGATGTCTCCAAGACTCTTTACCTAGATCCATCCTGCTTC
This sequence comes from Dioctria linearis, assembly GCA_963930735.1. Lineage (NCBI taxonomy): Eukaryota > Metazoa > Arthropoda > Insecta > Diptera > Asilidae > Dioctria > Dioctria linearis. The sequence continues at coordinate 43,860,164 of OZ005740.1, forward strand.
TCTCAGAAAACTCAGAACACATCTAAATTCCTTGCTTTACTGTTCCCCCAGACTTAAAAAGAAGTAGCTGCCCAGTAGCCTACTTCTTTTATCATCAGAGTGGGGCATTCGTAAAGCACGTACTGGACCGATTCGATTTCCTCCGAGTCCTTAAAGCTCCTGCAGAAATCGTTCGCCGCTATCCCCCGTCTTCTAGCATGGTCACCTATGGCCCAGTGACCCATAAGGACCCGTACTAGATTCCTGGTGTTTGTTTCGCTGCCAATAACCAGCTTCCTTGTCCTTTTCCTGTCATATGCAGGCCACAATTGCCTCACAATACGGCAGATATCCCTATTTGTCTACCGGAGGCTTGCCTTTTGATAGGCGCCCCTGATGATTTAATCTTTTATTGCTCCGATTGGGATCCTCACAAAAGCTATCACTGCGGAGCTATCCAATTTACAGCCTTTTTTGGCCAACTCATCAGCCATCTCGTTGCCTGAGATGTCCTTATGGCCAGGTTCCAGCATAAGGTCACCTTGTGTCTTGTAGCCAATATCTCAAGGCTAGTCTTGCATAACTGCACCAATTTTGATTTTACCAGCACAGCATCCAGCGCATTGATGGCTGCCTGGCTATCAGTATATATGCATATATGCCGTGAGCGGTCTCTGCACATGGATACCAGTGTTGCCGCCTGATAAATAGCTGCGAGTTCTGCCTGAGAAACACTGCATTTGTCAGGCAGACTATAAGACTCGTGCCACTGTAGATCTCTGGAGTGCACTCCAGCCCCTGTGCGTGCACTTGTCTTGGAACGATCCGTAAAAATAGAAAGATCGGTTGCTACGACCAACTGGTAGGCATCATTGCTTTGACACCTCCACCAAAAGTCAAGATTGGTACCTGGTAGTCTGTTTCTGCCCTGCAACAACTACAGTATATCTTCTGGAGTGTATTGGAGTGCCCAACACTCCTCTCCATCCACCAACCCCCTGCCCTCAGTATGACAGCACTAATTGCCGCTACACGTCTGCAACAGAGGTCCAGTGGCAGTAATTCAAGCATGACCTCCAATGCTGCCGTGGGCGTAGTGCGCAGACACCCAGTTATTCCCATACAAGTAGCCCTCTGGATTATTGACAGCGCCTCCAGGTTACATTTCCTCGTCAGTGCTAGCAACCAGACCGTGGAGCCGTAGCAGAGAATGGGCCGAACTATGGCTGTGTACATTCACCGTATCACTTTGGGTTTCAATCCCCAATTTCTGCCAAATATTCTCTTGCACGTGTAGAAGGCCACGCTTACCTTCTTTACGTGTTCTTCTAAATTGACTTTCCAGCTTAGCTTGGAATCGAGTATGATTCCCAAGTACTTTGCTTCACTGGAGAGAGTAAGATCCTCTCCACCCAGCATTGGAAGTCTGAAAGTTTGTACCCGACTCCTTCTTGTAAAAAGGACCAGCTTCGTCTTCGAGGGGTTTACCCTCAATTCACTATTATTGTCCCAGTTATTAAGCTTAAGCAGCGCATACTCGAGCCTTTCACTAATAATAGAGAGAAATTTTTCAGTTACCAGGATGCATATGTCATCCGCGTAGACAACTGCCTTAAATCCCTCTCTCTCTAATTTGATGAGGATTTCATCTATTACCAGTAGCCACAGGAGTGGCTCTGTCTCTCTTGCCCATACGCAGGATTCAGGTAAAAACATCCTTTTGAAAATTAAAGTCGGAATGAGTTTAATTCCTTATAAGCGATTAAAATATCACTTGGGCAGAAGAAAACATATTTTTTTAATTTAATTCGATTTTCGGATGTAAAATTTCATCTTATTGGTTGAGTTTTACATGTTTTTATGTATAGTAAACGTTTTAAAGTGTGCTCAAACTCTGATTGCAGAAACACAATATTTTGTGTGCCACATGAAATAGCAAATCGCTCAGTCCATTGTTTTATAAGTCAGTGCCATAGCCATAGTCTAAACAGAAATTTCCACTATTGTATATGTATAGGTTGTTGGGTTTATTTCAAAGCCTATATTCAGGCGCGATTAACACTGTCCTTAAATTCCTGTTCGTTTTCGAGATATAGCATGAATACTACGGAACTTTTTTTGGCACATTTTCGACCTTGAACTACTTATCGCGGTTTATCTCGAAAACTACGTAAATTGCCTGGAATTTTTTTGGGTTTATTTTAAAGCCTGTATTCAGGCGTATTTAATAAGCTACATGTATCTGCATATAGGTTTATGAAATTTTGGACTAGGCATGATATAATCCCTAAGAAGCATCGTCATAACTCGCACTTTTTTGAAATGAACTTTTTTTAGAATTTTCTTCAAAAGTCACAAAAACTACAGAGTTCGAAAAAGTCTGGCAAGAATACGAAATCACAAAAAAGTCTGACCAGGAAGACGAAATTATGACGATAGCGAATTATTTACCCCACTTTGAGTATGGTATGGGAACAATTTTTAGCAATTTGTGATTACATTCTCCTCCAGAATTTTCTAAGAGGATTTCAAAAAATAAAGTTAAGTCAATCGAGAGACACAATTCATATGTGTACCACTAAGTTGCCATACCAGTCCAGTACCTATCATGAATATATGAATCTCATGGACAAAATCAAATTCAATCTTCTCTTCTTGAAAGATAGATAAGTTTCGCTAATTTAATATTTTCACACGATCAATACCAGCAGAATATCAAATTACGTCCTTAATGGATTTTCATCATGACGAGTACACACTTATCCCCCAACTAAGTTCGATTTTCACACCGAAAACTGTGTTTGCTTGAATTCATCATTATCCCATCGCGTCGCCGCATACCGAAAGTAACCAGTTTTCTTTCTGACGAATTAAGAGTCGCCCTTATGCATAGACAGCCATGCAAACATATATGTATGCATTACGATAGCAACACCCCGAGTTATGTTGTGTGCCTACAGTAATTTCTGTCAAATTATTGGCGGAAATTTGTTCAATCTTAATTGTCCAAATCCCCATTTTTTATACGAATTTTATTAATGGATGCGGGTGCTGCAATGTATGTTTTCCTCCTTAACTCAAAGAATAATAATTATTGTTTGCACAATACCTACCTACTGGGTAGCTTTACTCCTTTGTTGGTGACCTTAGTTCAAGACTGCAGTGAGATTTAAATTGGAAAACAAAGAACCCTTAATCTAATTTTTCGCATTATTAGAGTAAAGCTGATTTCAATAGCCACTCTAGGCCCATAAATTCCAAAAAAGATGACGAGGCCATAAAACTTGTGAACAATTGTGTTATGACCGTGTTGAAAGGGCATAATTTTTGAGGTTACACGTGCCAAGTAGAATTTAAACTGCGCCGACCGCTGAATTGTCTATATGCACTTTTCGCACACCTCTACACACTTTTCTCAGACTTGACTTTCTGCTTTCATCTAGCCTACCGCTCTTAGAGAAGTCTGATTTGTCGAAACCAGTTTGGAGTTTCTTGAAAAGAGGTTATAAGTCACGGCAAATATGTTTGTGAAAGTTTTATCTGGCAAAATTTTTTTTCAGTTACGATTTTTTTGAAATCTGATGTACATAGTACCGTTAAAAAATTGGTTGTTTTTTTTTTTTGCTATTCAATCTCCTATATTATGCCGTTTTACGGTATAAGGTGTGTACGTGAGTTTTGTGTGCTTTTGAACTATTATGGTCAATCACTACTAATTTTCTAGAATGATAAAGCAGAAAGGAGAATTAATCGTAGTTTGGTGAATACCTACCGTTTCAATTAAATTTTTTCTTGTCTATCAAATGACCTACTTCTTTTGAAATTCTATCTAATCCTGAAATAATTAGGTACTTCACTCGGATTTACATTAGACATAGAAAAGATGCAATTTGTATGGGGAACAATGGGCTTTGTTGTGGCTTACGTTCCAGAGACCCTGCCTGGGGGTCTCAACCTCAACCTCTTTTCAATCCATGGGAGGAAAGGTCACTTAAGCCAAGTTCGTTTGTTTTCAAATTAATTTTGGTTTTCGTTTATTGGGAGATAATAATTTTGTACCCAAAAATATTTTACTTCTTATGGTATTTTTTTTAAAGCCCTTATACTCCATATAGAAAAGGTTTCACTACAAAAGGTAAAGGAGAGTTCTAATTTGGAAGATTTGTGTACAGTTTCGTGTCCTCATTAATACTCTGAGTTTGCGACATTGTTAAAAAAATTTGCTCTACTCGAAGTCTACAGTATGAAGAAATAGTGCCGGACAAGAAGAATAAATTTAACTTTGTTGCATTAACCCCTACTATTGAAGCTGTACGGCAACATTCCCGTCAGATCTACCACCCTGGTAGCCCAATCATCATGAGCCCACTGATAAGCTCATTGGTTGGATAAACGTAATGCTGATTTTTGTTCTAGCACGAGGACTAAACTTATTTATATAGTTTCCAATTCTATGATTGCTCAACACCATTTGTCTCCATTTCACTCGTACATTAGATGCACTAGACATATAGATGAGCTGATAGATGAGTTGACGAAGAAACTCATCGAGGCGCTCAGTATAAATCACTTTACTAAAAAGTAATGTTAGTGAACGTAAAAGCCTCTGCCCGCACCGGTACTAAAATTTTGTAAACTGATGAGCATTGGCTACCAGGGCACCAAGTTCAGGCTTGGTATACATGAGAGTCCAAAGAAATGGCAGTGGTAGCCAACGCTCATCAGTTTACAAAATTTCAATGACGGTGCATGCGGGGGCTCTTATGTTCACTAACACAACTTTTATTTCAAGTACGACAAAGTGAGTGTACATTATGTGGTCGTACGACAACTAACTTTCTTACTGAGCACCTCGATGAGTTTCTTCGCGAACTCATCTATCAGCTCATCAATAAATTGGGATGGATACTGATCTGTCGGTCTAGCACTAGTGCATCTAATATACGAGTGAAAGGGATGAGTTGCGCTAAAAATTTATTTCCTTTGGCGTTTGCTATGCGCCTGCGAAGTGGGACTGAATTTTATCATTCTTCATTCCTTTGTCTAAAGCGAAGCGAGGAAGGTGATATATAATTATAAGTGAAGTATAATTGAAGTCACTCAGTTCCAGTAAAATTCAAGTATTTTTTAATCATTTGTAAGGAATTTTTTCTATTTTATGGATAGTATATTCCTATAAAAAGTAAAAGAATAACCAATTTTTTGATGATATGTGTAATGGGTATATATGTCAGCTGCATTACAATAATAATATTTCTTTATGCTTGTGATTGCGTGCCGTATCCCTGCACGATAGTACAACAGTATATCGTTGTACTTTCATGCAGGCATATAACATGCGTGATAATCTTAAATCTGCTATTTTCTGAATTTAAAAACTATCATGATTACGCTCAGCGATGAGGTATTTGATTTACTCACCAATGAGAATCATGATTACTCTCAGCGATGAGCTTTTTGATTTACTCACCAATGAGAATCATGATTATGCTCAGCGATGAGGACTTGATTTATTCGCGAGGGCAATTATTGAATTGGTCATCATATGAATGCGAAGTATATAAATGAGTTTAGTCCCGGTGCTAGAACAAAATTCAGCATTACATTCATCGAACCAGTCATCATGAGCTCATCAGTGCGCTCATGATGATTGGGCTATCAGGGGGGTTGGGAAAGAAGCAAGATTGGGCTCGGTATCCGAAGCTCCTGAAATTCATTTCGTGCAACTGTAACAAGGGGTCCGCTTGAGCCTGTGGGTGTAGGAAAACAGGCTTGAAGTGTTGTGCACATCGCCTATTATTTTACCTCATGGTGGTGCCGAAATCAGTCAAAAGTAAAACGTGGTAGCAAGTATCAAGTTATCGGTATTTACTGAAATTATAAATTTTGTAAGAGTTATTTTTAACCTAGGTGGCGCTGGGGCGAAGACATTCTGGAAAAACTGGTGCTCTGTAGGTACCAGTTTTCCAATATGGCGGCGCGAGAGGCGGTCGTTCAAGGTCGCAAACTCGGAATATTGATTAGGACACCAAACTGTATAAATCTACCAAATTGGAACTCTTCTTGATCTTTTTTGAGTCAGAGCCTACCCATTACCTGGCCTATTATAAGTATACCGAAAACATGTCGGAAACTTATCGAGCCTACACTGTTACATGAACTATATTTAACGTCTTATCGACCTTTGATTCCTACTGCATTGTTCTGTTTTTCCAATGTACGTAAAACACCGAAATTTCTGTATAATAACTCCACTAAAAAGTTGCCTGATTTCGCCTATTTTGCATTTTCGAATCAATTTCGAATCTGTAAAAAATACACAATTTCCATATTTTATTCAGATTTATTTGCAAAATATACATGAAAATGCATGACAGAACTTTCTTACGGCAGCATTTTAAAACATTTCCCTGATTTTACTTATTTTGAATTTAGAAATTTTTATAAAGATCATGAGACCAAAGAATTTAATTTGAACGCATTCTTAAGGTGGACAATAACGTATGGATGGACAGGAAAAGCTTTGTATAGGTATTTTATGACTTCTTTTTAACGTGATGTACACTAGTAGTATGCTATTGATGAAATTGGAAGAAAATTTCGAACTCGAAATATAAATTTATTGTTATACTTTTACTGATTATATATCTGTGAAATTTCAGAGTTTTGACAAAAATTGTGATGGCAGGACGATTTTCGAATTTGTGAGTATCAATTTCGAAACAAAATTTTTTGATTATATAAGTATCGCAGATGGATCTTCTTTGAATAGATTCATAAAGCGGAGAACATACTTCTAACTTTTCCAACCTTGACCTCAGTATAACTTTCATAAGGGCTTGTAAATTCTGGCAACTTTTGTACAGCACAATACCAACTTTCACAGCTCTTCTAATTGACAGTTCTAATTTGAAGTGTTGGCTTGAGAATTCCAGATATTTTGCAAAAACTTTCTTCGAAATTCTTTTAACAAATTTTCCATATACTTCTTTATATAAGCAATGCATGCGTCAAATAATAATAGAAAATTACTTATCAAAGCTAGCAAAGTTCTAGCAAAGTGGAAAGTGGACCTACTCCAGTTTAATCTGAACCTATCTGGCATTGCCAGCTTTGCCATTAGGTTCTGGATGAACATATATATTCTACAGAGCTGTCGAAGTTTAGGTTGAGGCTGGAAAAAAGAGAGAGAACTGTAAGCTTGTAGTCCTGGAAGTCCTACGAAAATTTTAAATATCTAGGAATTCAGTTGAGTAAAAGACATATGACATTAGAATTACTTGAACTGAATTCATTTATTGGATGGCAACCCTACTTTCTACAAGATAATTGCAATCATTTCCTGTGTAAATGACGAAAAGAAGTAAACTAAGATTTAACACCAACGCTACAGTTATATTTGTGGTCGAATCAGTGGCACACCGAATTCGAACATTATAATGAGTTACAAGCTTTCTTGATGCTTCCGCATCGCTGGCTGGTCCGTGGAATATCTATTGGAAATACTTAAGTTCCAGATTCGACTTGCTTGAACAAGAATAAGAATCTTCAAGAATAGAATATTTATGCGATACGTTACCAAGATACTTATACTTATCGAAGTGCGCAAGAAAGTTAGTTTATCGCCAAGATAAGATGGTTTGTTGTTGTAAATTAGACAACCATTAGTAAAGTAAGGTAGCCACTATAATTCTCGAAAACCCAGGTATATTTTATTTATGACTTATGGTATGACCAATATGCTCACATCAACTGAACGAAAGCATAACAATTGTGAATTAACTCTGAGAGCCTTAGTTTTATTTACATAGAGTAGAGTAACAGCAATTAGTAATATTGGCCGGCTTGCATACCATACAATTGAATATTATCAGACTTAGTGTAACAACTGAACATGGGAATCCTCAATATATTTTGATCATTTATGTAAAGACTAAACAATAGGGGACCAAGTATGGATCCCTGTGACATCCCTAATAATAATGACTGCAATTCAGAGGAGTATAGCTGCTGAAATTTGTTCGAATCGAAGTTCTGCTTCTGAGGGTGTAAAATAGAGGGTAGATTTAATATCACTGTCAGAAGCAAGCAGGAGGAGGGAGTTGTAGACAGTCCTGAGTATCTATTGTACCTGGAGGGAGAACCCGAGACAACCGCATACTTTTTATGTGTTCCGGCCTTCGCACAAAGTAGGCTGGCGTTCCACTAAACCGTCATTCCAGCAAAAAGCAGTTTGCTATACAGACGGTTCCACAATTAGCAGCGGAGTCGGTATATATGACCCCAAATACCATATTTCAAAGGCCCTCTGGGTTCTACCCCTAGAAGAATGCTCCAATACCTGTATTATGAGAGCCATAAATGGCTATCCACTCGGATAGTCAAGCCGATCACAAGGCTTTAAAGCCTACTATTAAGTCAAGGATAGTCTGGGCGTTTCTGGAAATTATTAAAAATATTTTAAGAAGAAATAAAGTTATCTTCATGTGTGTACCAGGACATGGGGGCCATATAGGCCAATCAAATTGCTGATGTCCTAACCAAAAGAGGAGCGGAAACTCCATTTGTTAGACCAGAGTCATCATACTTCAAACTGTTACCTCAGAACTACCCTAAATACCTGGGAGAACAACAAACATTTTTTTGTTGGGAAACGCTACAACGACTTTGTCAGGACAAAAAAGTTTATCGAACTCGCGTGGGGAAAAACAAAAGAATTCCTACTCATCAGGAGAATAGAGGTTAACATAATCACAGAGCTCTTCTGAGGTTATTGCTCCTTGCGAAATCACTTAAAAAAGATGGTCATTGCTGAGACTTCTTGCTGCCACTTTTGCCAGGATGGTCATGAAACTTCAGAGCACCTACTCTAAAATTGCGAAGCATTAGTCAGTCGGAGAATACTCCATCTTGAACATGCTTTTCCTCTACCAAACTACGTGTGGAATCTGAATCCCAGAATGCTTCTAGACCTTATTAACAGTCTTAACCTAGAAAAGGAAAAATTTTGCACGGGGAGTTACAATAGGTCTTTCAGGTCAATGCGTTGCTAGTGCCTGCCCAACCCTAGATGAATCTGAAATCCGATACTGGCTCTTTTCAAAGCTCCAGTCAATATTTTTTTGAAATTCTATTTCGACTATTTGCCTTAAATAATATTCTAATTTTCACACAAACATATATGCATTAGAGTGTGTGTGTGTGTGAGTATCTAATTCATCAAGGATATAAAAATCTTGAAATAGCAGTTGGCATCCTTCTGCCTGAGTTTCTTAATGTATTAATAAAAGAAATCGTAATTATTCAAAGCAATCAGAATCTATTAAAAGTATTTTGTCCAGATGCAAACCTCTTCGCTAACCCGCATATGACTAAGTTTCCCACGCGCAGATGCACCTTGAAACTTGATTTATACGCGCAACAAAAAATTTGTCTAAAAAAAACCCGAAAAAAAAATTATTTACCCTTTGCGCGTTCACTTTTTCTATATTTACTGAAGACGCGCATCATTTGAGTCTACAAAAATAGAAATCGAAAGGGTATACAACCGCGACTTTTTGCCGTCGATGGATTCACTTTTTGGCTTATCCTGTAACATGTGGAAAGGAAGTCGTCTTGAAGTGGTAAGAAATTCGTTTAGGGCTAATAGAGCTGCTGCTGCTGCTGCTGCAGCCTGAGATCTTGAGTGAACCCAGGTATTGATGAACGATTACATCAAATCCAGCGAAATAATTATGTAAAGAAGAGGGCGATTTTTGTAAATTTATAGTGAAGGAGCGGAGAGCGAACTGGGTGTCTTGTTTTGAAAAATTGAAAGATGTACGCAAGAATTTGATGTATTTTTTGATATTGTAGTTAACCCTTTTCCGGTGACAGTTGATGCTGCATTACGATTTTTGACTTAAGTTGAGGAGAAAAAATCACAAGGAGACTTTTTATTAATTTCTGTGGATTTATAAATCTTAACTTTAGTTTGAATGTGTAAGTATAACTATATACGTAAACATGGGTTGATGTGGTTTTGTGTGTTCATTAGACTATCTAAGCTCACATGAAATTTGAATAATGACTTACTTAAGTTTTGGACATTTGGAACCATTACTGGTGGCTATCGATAAAAATCGGCTAAAAGAAATTAGACAAATAATTTGGGCATATTTTCTTTGCTTGGCCATTTTTATGTCAGTTTCTTTTCCCAATGCGTGTCACAGTACATACACGCAATTAGGCAAATTGCTTTTAAGGGCAGTGCCAACTGACTATATGATGTCAATGCCGAATATTGTTCAATTCTATACTCTTTCCTGATTGTCCTGTTTTTTTTTTTTCTGTACAAAAACTTTGCTCGACTAATGACAAAATCATCTGCTGACCCCTTTCACAGTTATATATACACACAAACGCACCTTGATTTCTTCTACTGCCTTCCTAGAACGTTAATATTATGCCTTTTGCCCAATTTGGGTCAGAAAATAGGGTATGAGGAAAGAAATTGGATTGCTATTGTGATTTCCTAATGACTAGATACAGTATATTATCTGTAAGTATTGTTTTTCTGTTCGATAGTTTTATTCTATGCGAATGCGCATATTTATCTATGTATTTGTGTATTGAAAGCCTCCCATTCGAATTTTTGAAAATGTGTTACAATTTATCTTAAAGACAAAAAAAAAACAAGTTTGAGTACATCATCGTCTCCTCTCTTATATTCTACCTAAAGAGCTCCTTCCTAAATTTTTTGAGATAAAACATTGTTTTTTAAATTTAGGGTTCCGTATCTGAAAATGGAAGAAACGGATCCCATATAATATCACTTTTGTGTCCGTCTGTCTGTCTGTCACAAACGTTTTTCTCAAAAAAGACATGGTGTAGGAGTTTGAAATTTGGCAGCATGGTCTTTTTTATGCGCATATATTTCGACAGTTAAAGATTATAAAATAATTTTTCTTATAGGGGGGTGAGTTCCAACGGCATATTTAAGTTGAATCATTTGAGCGAGCATGCTAAAAAAAGGCGTCACTGTCAAAATTAACGGAAATGTTTTCCATCTGCTAAATAACAACTTTCTGGAAATGGTCAATAATGCTACCTTAGAAAAACTGTCTCCATAATGATCTAATTTTTAATTAAATGGAGTCAAATGTGCACTGTATCACACAAATGAGATGCGTCAAGTACCCTTTTCCAAAATTTCGGTTCAATTTTAAATGGAGAAAATTTTACTCCGTTTTAGTGAAATTGTAGTAAAAGTGACATCTACCGCTATTAATTGAACTAAATTTATTGGAAAGTGGAAAGATTTTCTAATCAAGTCTCCACCCATCAGCTGATCATGAAATCTAATTTTTTTTGCAGATTTTCTTCTCTTTTTGCTCTCTTAAAAAAAATACTTTCTGCTTTTGTAAATTACAACTAACAGCAAATACTCGCAAATTTTCTTGATAGCATTTAAATATATTATTGAACTCTGCCATGAACATGATCCTTACTCAAAGTGAGAAGCAGAAAAAGGCTGAAATATCAGTACCGTGTCAGTGTATTTTAGCCTTAAGTGTCAAAGATATTTCAATTGAACTAATTTTCGTCCACAGTTTGCAACATCTTCATTTCGTTGAAATGACTGAATTTCAAATTAAGTGATTATGGGGACAGTCTGTTTAGTAAATACATAGTAGCAAAATTTATTCTACACCCAATTTCTGTGTAATTTTCTGTTTCCAGAAATGCTGTCAATCATACAATAACCACAATAACTATCGCATACAAATTACGAGGAAAATTTTTTTGAAAAAACGTTCCAAGATAATTTTAGCAGTAAATTGCCAATTATTGATGATAAAAATGATTAGGGGAAGGGGACTAGAAAATCAAATCCAATCAAACTTTTCTGGGCTGCTGTTTGTAGGACACCAACAGATAAAACACATAAAAATTCATATGAATTTCTTTGTATTAAAGGTGCCACCTTTTGATAATGCGATCCGGGAGAAGCCACCGCTGTCCCTGCTCTCCCCGAGATCCGCTTCTGGCATAGACAAACTTATAACCTAGAAAAGTTGGGTAGGTAAGTGAAAAAAACCAGTAACGTCTCGCTTGAATATAGAATCGACAATGCCTCGACGATTCCTCGATCAAAGCGTAAGCTAGCAATGCCTCGCTTCATATAAAATCAACGATGCCTCGACACTATTCAATGAAGCTTTCACTCAACATTTGCTTAGAAATTTACTGGAAACCTGAGCTCCGCCCCCCCCCCCCCCCCCCCAGAGGAACCCACCATTTATTATAACCTAGGTTGATGCTGTTAATTGAAGACGTCAACGAACCCTCTACGACTCTTGATTCAGAAGTGATAAGCAAAATTGTTTCAAATTTTACTCCCCTGCCACTACGTTGCTTGTAAATTGGACTAAAGGTAGGTACAAAAAATTGATTTTTTCAAAATGAATCTTCAACGATTAACCTTATCCTACGGCAAAAATTTGAAGAAGACTTAATTCCCTACATTTTATATATAAACACTTTTTTTTGTGCCTAAGTCTGATTTGTAACAACAGCTGTGGAAACATGAACATTCTTCCAGAAAATCGTCCAACGAGAGAAGTATCCCGTGTTCCGGAAGCAAACAATAATTGACGATTATTTCCCTCGATGATAAATATATCTTTTCCGTACTTTTTCAAAAAACGAGATTTTACGGTCTTGATATCCGGATTGTACTCACATTCAATTTGGTCCGTGAATAAGAGCATTAAGGGAGAACTGACATTCTTCGGAATATTCGGTAGGATATGTGAGGATGTACAAGATCGCTTCGTCAACGTTCGCCGCGAGCTGATATCCTCCTTTCTGTCCGGACAGTACTCGATTATACAGCTACTTATGGAAAAATAAATGGTACACCCCCTCCCTACCAAGGTCGAAAACTGGAAATTTTGATCGGGGCCTGAAACTAAATAACGTATATGAAAATCATTTCTACCCCCCCACACCCTTTTTGCAGAGCGAATGATTTTTTAGACCCTATTGACTGGACTCACAATATTTTAATTTGCATATTAGGCGTAAGCAGCCGAATGACTTTTTAATATTTTCCGAGCTGTCATGGAATACTTTTTCTCAGGGCAATTTAAAATTATTTCGGAATAATTTTGAATAGGTTAAAAGTGTAGCAGACAAAATGTGTTAAAAATTAATAAATTAAGGCAACCAAGGTTACAGTAATCAAATGTTTTCAAGGTTAGTTTTGAGACGGTAGAAAATCGGAGATCGATTAACTAAGGGAATGAATATAATGAAATTCCTAAGTGTTTCATATGAATGGATGAATTGGAAAGAGTTTGAGAGCGCTAAGGAGTCTATAGCTTAGGCCATTACCAGAGGCATTGTTTACTCTCGCGATTTTTAAGCAATTACTCATAAATTACGGCTGGACTCTCTTAACAAAGTTTAGAATTGGCACCAATCCTCCCTTTCGATTGCATGCAGATCATCTAGGAGGTGGGAGCCAAGGAATTTGTAACATCTACCGGAGAGAGCCGAACAGTGACAGAAGGTTAGTCATCATTGCGGATCCTCTGCATGCAGGGTTATAAACACAAATCTTACCCTATGGAGATGGCCCCTAAGAAATAAATGTTCACTAAAACCATGGCGGGTTCAGACTATCAGGGTTGGCTTTTTACGTTCCAGTAGTTGAGTTTGGGTTAGATTTCCCCCACAGTTCTATTGTAATTCTTGGGTCCAGTGGGGTTATTTAACCAGAGACGACTGTGTTGGTAGTCGGCCCAATCCAAAATATTAAAAGTGAGGTGTTTGGATGAAATCCCGATAGTGAAGGGGGAGGCATCTGGGGCCGCTCCAAGACGAGTGAGCTCATCTGCCCTTTCATTTCCACTTATATTGCAGTGGTGCTCTTGCTTGAAAGGGGACAAACTTCTCATATATACCAGAACTGAAGCTCGGTTTTACAAAGAGAAAACAAAATTGAAAAGGTCCATCAGTTGCACTGTATCTGGTTCAATTAATGGATCCGCTTCTTAGTTTTTCCGAAACGAACATGGATGCGCAGGTATTTAATTAAAATTATCCCAAAAAGTAGATGTTATCTATTAAGCTATCATTTGCTGTGCTCTTTTGTGTCCGCAGAACAGGGCAGAATAAAAGATACACAATAGCACGCGTCATACATTTTCATAGAAGATTTATAAATGAAGCGAACAGTACAAATAGTACGCTTCAATCGACAGAACAATTTGTTCTCTCCAGTATAAGGGAGTTCTAGAACAAGGTAGATAAAAGAACATAGCTATTATTGTGGTCTCGGTAGCTCAGTTTATAAGTGCACTGACTATCATGGGCTCATGGATTGGAGGCCCTCCTCGACACTCGCTTTTCCTCCCAGCTAGTTTTCTTTCAACTTTTATAGCTTTATAGTTTTTCGTAATTAGCAGGTTACCACTTGCGGTATTTCATCTACCCGCCACAAAAAAAAAACTGTAATTATAATAAGAGAAGCTGGGAGATTGGTGGCAGATGGCACAACAAAATTGTAAATTAGTAGTCTAAGGTTATAGCACTACATGGATCCGATCAAATAAGATGTGATTTAAAACAGGACCCTAATAATATCATTGATAAGGAAAATGTCAAGAGGAGGACAAATATCCAGAAATTTCAAATTGAATAGTATTCGTATAAGCCACTGACTTTTATTACAATAAAGGTGCTGCATAAAAACAAAACAAAACATAACAACACAGTAGAATCCACCTACATTGATATCAATGACCACAAATATGTAGGTGTCTGCCTAACCTTATTGATAAATGGACCAGCAACAACAAAACCCCGAATTCCCGAATTTCAGACCTGGATCAGTTCACCTTTTTATGGGCAAAATGCATTTCTCCTCTTCGACAAGTTTCAGACTCCAACAACATCCAGTTCCAAATTTAACTTCAGTCGTTTTCGATTTGATGCTATTTCGTAGGCGGAAGAATTTAATGCAAGTGAGCTGCTGCTTTGGTGGTTCTATCTAGCCATGATAAAAATCAAGGGCAGGGACAAACCTGTTTCATCATTTGATTTTCCAAAATCATTTTATTGGACATATCCAAATTGCTTGCGTTTATTTGTCATCTATCTTATGCAATGGATGCCATCAAATACTCAGTTGTTCATGGGTTTTTCTTATGTAATGCATGGAATGGTCCCGCATTATATATTAGCACCCAAATTATGATATCTAGTTTATAAAATCATTTGTTTTTCTGTGTATATATAAAGTGCTCCCTGCAAAACATTATTTCTAAAAAGGCAAACGCAAAGGTAATTCAATGCGTCATTCAACTTGACATACCTATTCTAACCTGAACATTTTATTGCACCTGATCAGCAATTGCATGGGAAAAGAAGCAGATGAATATTTCGGCTAGATGAAGTCTGATCCTAGCTAATCAGATTAAGTAACCCTTTTTCGACAGAGTTTTTCACTTGATTACGTGTGCATCTTGTAAAGATAAGATTAGACTTTTCTCATGGATATCTGTGTATAAATTGAAGAAATGCTTTTTTTTTGTGATATTCTATGATCATTGTAGCTAGACTTCTAGGATTTAAAAAAAAAAATATAAATAAAAAAAATAACAAGAATTGCTAAATACTATTTTTTTCATGTAATTCATTGAATGAAACTCTCTAGACTTTCTCTTAACTAGACATGCTTACATTTGTTGTATAGGGACCATGTTGACTTCAATAAAGTCCGATCCGATAAATATAGAACAGAAAAATCATTTAAATTTTACTCAACGTAGCAACTTTGGTGGCAATTTTAAAATATCTTAATTTCTATTAGAACCATTTTAAATATATTTTCACAATCATAATCGTGTCATCACCTGCTATAGCTACCCAGGTATAATCTTGGCATGGTCTACTACATTGCTGCTGCTAAGCATAAGTTACATTATTCAGCCACTTCTAAAGGGGCTTTTTTTTGGAATCCTCAGGATTATAATGGAGAAACAATTTAAGGCTCCTACATGGGTGCTAATTATTGAAATTATCGATCAAATTTGTAATCTTATACAGTACTAGGTATAATTTAAAATAAGGCTCTGTTAACTAACACAGTAAAAAAATATAATATTACATTCTAGAAAAATATAAAAATTAGAGAGAAAATAAAAATAAGAACTCCATGGAAAGATAAAAAGAATAGAGTTCGACACAATCAGCTTAGTGATTTGTAAAAAAGAGGAACAAAACAGAAATTACATTATAAGTTGTTTGAGTTCACTGAAAGATGGAACATCCTGTGAATAAGGAAATATAGAATACCAAAGGCAGTGCAAGGATGGATAAATTGAAACATGGAATCAGAAGTTTACGTCCGCTGTGCGAATGCAAAAACTGGACTTTACAAAATAGATACTCTGGCTCACTTGAATGAATAAGGTTATGTAGGAAAATCAGAGCTTTACCCTTTAACTACGAATCTAGAGTACAACCATTGATTTTATACATATAGTAGATATGCCACCGCCGCGCACAATATGTTGTTACCTCTTCTCACTGAGTCGCCAATGTAGTACTCTATCATCTGCTCACAAAACGGTCCGCCATCTGTTAGCAAAACTTGGCGAATATGAGGATAATAGGTTGTCTTCGATAATAAATAGCGCCATCACAGCAAAGAATCTAATCTAATTTTGTTTTTTCCGTCTTTCTTTATCTAATGATGTTTAGAAATGTGGAAAAATCTGTAATAAAGAAATTTAAAGGCATATCTTGATTAGTATCAAGATGATTTGAAGGATTTGGCAAATGTGTATGATACGTGGTTTAAGCGAAAAGAATTTCATACTTCGCTTTCGCACCAGAAAGTTGCAGAACAGACAAAACTCTTATCTAGGCACTGCGGGCTTCCAAGAAATTTTTCGGTCGGATTTTCGATAGAATTTCTGCGATCTGCCTTTTCACATCTGGTTGTTGACTGGTACATTGATTTTTCGTGAATAGTTTGAAATATTTTCCGCCAAGCAATTTGTCTCATTTGATGAAATTTCTTAGAATTTTTGGTTCAGGATCGGGGCATACAGAAAGCAATATCTTATGAGCGTGAACTTTTTTTTTTTTATACCCTAGATGAAATCTAAAGGGTATAGGTACTAAGATTGTTTCCATTTGTAACACATAGAAATAATGATGGTAGAGCAAAATGAATTGGACACCCACGCATAATATTAAAAGTTATTTTGATTTTTGCATGTTCGTCTGTCTGTCCGTCCTCACGATTACTCGAGAGCGCGTGCACTTAGAAAACTGAAATTTTGCACATGGGCTTTTAAAAAAAAAGCAAAATTAGGTTTGAAAATGGGGCAAATCGGGTCACTCTTTCATACGGTAGCCATATAAAAATTTCAATTTTCACTACATATTTGGACATTGCCTGAGAACGCGTCAACCTAGAGCGTTGAAATTTTGTACATAATATTTTCATAAAACCAGTAAATACAATTTCAAAAACAGATCAAATCGGGCAACTCCTTCTTAGTGTTGCCATATACAAAATTTGGGTTTTTACGTATCCTGTGAAAACGATCACTCCTATACGGTTTTAATGTAAGGGAAAGTTCTTCAGAATATGAAATCCTATAAAGTTGGTTATAATCATATTTGCTGTTCGACGAACCGTTCTAGAGATATATTCAAAAACCTCTTCAAAGCTCAAACTTGCGCAAATGGGTGACTAACGAAATTACAAACGAGCATTCATCTAGGGTATCATAAGAATTGGTCCAATTCTAGCTTTTTTACTTGTTTCTTATAAATTACTGGAAATTTTTCTTGAGAATTCTTATGCATTATTGGTTGCCGAGAACGATCTAATAAAGTTGAATTGATTCGGGTGCTCGCACCGCCTGAGCCTAGATAGAACATTCTTTTGATTTACGGATAGCTCCAAAACAAATGAGGGAGATGGGGCAGGAGCATATGGTTCAAGACCTCGGGTCGACATATATGTAATTGAGCTATAAATTAGGAAAAATATCAAGAGAACTATCAGGAACAAAAATATCTATAATATCTTTTCTGGCTGCAGAGCTGCATTACTGGCTCTTCAATCAAATAGATTCAACTCCAAACTGATTTGGGACTGCCTGCTGGAATTAATTAAATGAACGCACTCCAATTTATTTGCACAAATATGGGTGCCTTTACACTGCAATATTGCAGCCAACGGGAGAGGGATCCAACTAGCCACGAAAGGATCCGAAATGGAATTCCTACAGCTAATACCCTTCAGTTACGCTGCCTGATGAGAGGGGTTGCGTTTAACTGTGCCCTTTCCGGCACACAGGTGAAAAAAGTAGTTTTTAAAATGATTTTAGTTCGATTTTTTTTTCATCTATTTTCATAAGCATTAAACAATATAAATTTACTATTTCCAGACAGTTTCCTCATTCTGGCACCGTTCTAGACTTTTTTTTCGTTAAAAACCATCGTCTTGTCGGCCGTACTCTTACACATTTATTCCCTATCACACTCCAATCGATTTGGCTGTTAACAATCAACCGAATTTCTGCCTGACAAATTAATTTCATGATGTTCCTTCGATAACTAAACCAGCTCGTATAAAAATTACAAACGTAATAAAATCATTTTTGTTTCATTTACTTTTATCGAAAAAAAGCGTCTGGCACATACTAGCAGCAAAAAAACTGTCTGGGAATAATGAAATTATATTATTCAATGTTTATATCCCTATAAAAACTAATAAAAAAGAAAAAAAATCGAACTAAAATTTTTTTGGAAACTGCTTTGCTTACCTATGGAACGTAATGGACACAGGTAAACGCAATCACTCTCACCAAACAGATGGACCTATTGAGATGGTGAGGCTGCTCGTATTATATGATCTGCAACTGGCTGCTGCTGTTGACGCGTTGGCTGAAAGGAGGCATTGCAAAATTGACGCGATTTTGAAATTAGAATAAACCGTCCCTAATTTGAAAATAATTTATTTATTTACCTAAGGTACCTATAATAACAGGTAACAGATTTGGTGGCATATCTATATGTATAAAATCAATGGTACAACCCAAGATTGATGGTCTTTAAGGTGTAATATGAGCAGAACGACGCAAAATATTCACAGTTATTGAATGCAATCTCAAGATTTCGATTGCAAATCGAGAGTCAGGTCTCATATATATTAAGCTTCGGTAAGCAAAATCCCAACTATAGTCTCAACCAAATCAGCAGGAAGTACATTGGCAGATAACCATAGTCGCCTTAACCCATACCATTAATTTTACCACCCGTAGCTTTTACAAGATCACAGTAGTTCAAACGATTTTATTCATTTTCATCCCCAAAATTGGTTATACAGTTTACATAAGGTAGTTTCTCTTTATTAAGCATAATTGGGGGAAGATCCTTAATATCTAGGTCAGAATTAGGGAGGGTCTATATATTGGGATTTATTGAAGTTAAAAAGTAGTTGATTTTTAGTTATAAATCCACGGGGTCTACATAAGTACAGCTGTACATCATCAGCATACAGGAGTAACTGTGTATCATCACATAAATCAGTAATATATAGACTAAAGAAAAGAGGTCCTAAGACTGATCCTTGAGGAACTCCACAGAATAAAAGCATTAGAGAACCAATTGCGACCTATTTGAGAAGAAAATTGGTATTATCTTAGTAGCTGAAGAGGAAAATAAAAGTTAGCGTACAATTTACGTAGCAGTTTTTCATGTAAATTATTATTTATTATATTATTTATTAAGTTGTAAAAATATTTTAAGAACTACAATCTTAAGTATTCAAGTATGTCCTTGAAAAGCTTAACAAAACTATCATATCAAGATATCTAACATCAAGATCCGATCGCAAGTCAGTAGCGACCCTGAGTAAGGCAGATACATAATTTCATAACTGTATTGTGCACGGAAACTAAAGTGATATTTCACCACAAGGAGATCATTACATGTTATGCATTTTTCAATCTAGTCTAGCGCAAGAAAACCGAGGATCCTGATGGAACGGTAGTGTGCCAGCTCAATTAGAGGCTATTTTTTAGCTATATAAATATGCCGAATATAAGGAAAAAGAGTAATGCAATAAAATCTTGAGTAAACGATGATTTATTTCATCAAAACTAATCGTATGGGATTTGATAGAGTTTATCAACTTAAGAAGTTCATAATTCTGGTATTCCTGAAATAGAAGGAATTAACAACTTGTTCACGTACAGAAAGAAAGAGTTCGGCTTTCATTAAAGTATCGATTAAATTCGTCAAAATCAAAAGAATCGAATTGATAACAAAAATATTAACGCTTTGCTCTCCTAATTACAGAAATGACCACGCTACGAAGGTATTTATAAAGGTTTGGGATATTTTTTTAAGGAAACTCCGATCTTTGGATTATACTTTTTTTATTGTTCACTCGACGTTTCGGGTCTTGTTTAGTACCCTTCTTCAGGAGTTAGCTAAATTAGAGTACAAGATAGTATTGCGTAAGATTAAAATATTTGATGTTCTCACCTTTGTTTTTGGTATGATGAAAAATTGTTTTAAAAATGTTATTGAGACATATTTCACAGAAAAATACACATTAAAAATATGATAAAAATGTTAACTAAACATATAAATAAATAAATAATTTAAACAAAATAAATAAACAAATAAATAAATAAATAATTTAAACAAATAAATAAATAGGTGAAAATTAAATGACTATTTTATTTAAGGGATCACAGATGAATGGTGTCCGGAGTTCTTTGTCAAGTTTCAGTTTCCTGAGTATGTGTTGGTAATCCTTATTTATTAGATCTGTGTCTTGTCTTAAATTAGTTAGATTCCTTTTTTCCATGTAGATGTGGCATGCTTCTTTGAATTCGCGTTTTGCTTTGTTTTTCTCTATGTTTATAATTGTTGCATTATCAAATGCAAATACGTGTCCGGTTTTTATTGTATGGGATGCTAATGCTGACCGTGGTGTTTTCTTGGATATGTATGTTTTGTGCTGTGATAGTCTGGTTCTGAGTTTTTTTGATGTTTGTCCTATATATGCTGTAGGTAGTGCAGTTTTCACATGGTACTTTGTAGACAACATTATTGGCTTCTTGTGTGGGTATAGGGTCCTTTAATTTTGAGTAGTATCTATTGAGTTGCGTTATAGGTTTGAATGCCATTTTTATTTTATTATTGTTATTTTGAATTATCCTGGCGATTTTTAGGGATAATGGATGTATATATGGGATGGATCTGTATATTGGGATAGTGTTGTCTAATGTTATTATGTTGCTAATCGTTCTATTATGTTGGGTGTTATAATAATGAGTATTCCTAGTTGCTTTCTTGATTAATGTGTCTATTGTGTGGTGTGGATAGTTGTTTTTCGTGAGAATGTCTGTTGCAATTTTTATGTTTTTCTGTGTGAATTGCCGATTACTTATTTTAAATATTTTATTTATGAATGATTGAGCTGTGTTAATTTTTGTTTTTTGTGGGTGATTGAAGAAATAGTTCAGTATCCGGTTTGAGCTACAGGGTTTACAGTACCAGTCTGTTATTATTTTATTGTTGTTTGTTCTGATTAAGCGGATGTCCAGGAATGGGATTGTTTTATTATTCTCTTTTTCGATGGTGAATTTTAACCTATTGTGGATGCTATTGAATTTTTTATAAATGTCGGTTTTATGTAGGATTATTTTAAAGCTTCTTCCATCACGTAATCAAGCGCCATTTCAGCTAGAATGCCAGATAGGGGGTTTCCCATAGCAAGACCATATTTTTGTCTGTACATTTTATTATTGTATTTGAAGTAATTGCAGTCTATAACACAAAATTTAATAATTTCTTTGAAAAGAACTATGTCTATTGGTGTATTCTATTCTATTCTAATTTAGCTAACTCCTGAAGAAGGGTACTAAACAAGACCCGAAACGTCGAGTGAACAATAAAAAAGTATAATCCAAAGATCGGAGTTTCCTTAAAAAAATATACCAAACCTTACATCATAGACCCGATCAAAAGCATAACCAGCTGGAAAACTCCAATCTGCTGTAAACCATCATGGTATTTATAAAGTGTGCGCATGCAATGAGTACTCAGATGTTTTTACTTCACTATCCTAAATGAGGGACGAGAGAAATACTTTCGTTTTGCGTGTGGTGGCGCTGAATGTTTCTTAGTAAATTTTTACAAAATATGCTTAAATGTGCTATCTCTCATATAATCTATTATAGCCTATGTTTACCGGTTAAATATACAATGGAAAAATCTTATTCTCTCGCCTAAACAATGCTGTTTTTATAGTCTCTCTGCTTCTTACACCACAATAGAAATGACTTGCAAAAACTAATGAATTTTTAACGATTATTCTTTCTATTTAAAACAATATCATTTTTCCAAAAAAATACGTAATAATAAGAAAGAACTGTTCTTATAGAATGCTTCCATTTCCCAGTGCCAGTGGATGCTTTTCACTTCTCTTCTGTTTCAGACCAGCACTTTATCTACATATAATGGTTCTGTTTCTTTCATTTTTAAAAATTTAGCATTCGATGCGTTTATACTCTGCTGTGAGTCTTTTGTGATATTTTTACTAAGTATTTACTATTCTATTATTCTTCAGAATTTCCATGGACTCTTCCTGACCATGTACTGCATTTTCAGTTTAATCGTGGAGTAGTCAAAGTGAGTTACAATAAATTTTTTTGAATTGTATCAAAAACAAACTATCCAAAATATCATAAACCTGGTTTTTTGCAAATTACTTGTTGGTATTTTTATTTACTAGTTGGCTCATCCAATTTATCCAATATTTTTTTCAAAAATGAACGATGTCCTTGAAAAACAATTTTCAACTAAAATTTCTTCACCCAACTTTGCCCTTCTGTGATTCAAAAAATTGTCGTTAAGCATGGACCGTCCTTTCATGGTAGAAAGGTTTTGAATACGTCAAATTTTAGGGGTCAACTGTGGCTAATTTAATTCCATCTTCCAGAATTTGTAAATTTAAAAAAATTCATGGGAAATCCAGCTTTATCAAAAGTTAGGACCACCACTACTGAAAATAGTTTAAATAGTGTGCATTGTATCATATTTTAGGATTGATAAAGGGTTAATTTAAGCCCTCTTCCCCAAATTTCATGGTATAGTATTTAAAAAGAATCTATAGATAATAAAAAAAAAACCGCCAACTACCCCAATACCATGTGGTACAAAGATTCTGCTAGTGACGTTTCGTCTGAAATTTGCAATATGTTGCTTCATTTTTTGAAAATGCATTTTCCTCTTCAAATTTCCAACCTCATAATAGCAACTTTAGTTATATGAACGACTCTCATAACGTTTCATTCACTATCCCTACAATTACACATGATGATATACTTGATCATATTAATGGGCTTCCAAATGACTTCACAACGGGTCCCGATGGTATTTCATCCAGCCTTTCTGAAGTCATGTTGCCTCTCCCTAGTAGCCCCGCTGAGAATTATTTTCCAAAAATCGCTCGATAGTCTTGTTGTTTTCCGCAGCTGTGGAAAAATTCTTTCATCATACCTATCCACAAAACAGGTAGTAAAAATGATATTTCTAACTATAGGTCTATTGCAAAATTATCTTGGATGCCCAATTTATTTGAATCAATCATTTAGTCTCAGCTATCATTTTCCTGTAAGAATTTGCTTTCTTCAAATCAACATGGGCTTATTTCGGGCAGGTCTACAACCACCAACTTATTAGAATTCATCTCGGATACTAATGGCGGGTTTGCAAAAGGCTTCCAGACAGATTGTATTTATACTGACTTTAGTAAAGCTTTCGACAAGTTATCTCACTCCGTGATATTGTTTAAAATGGAAAAGTATGGGTTTCCCCTAACATTCCTAAAATGGACGGAGTCATATTTAGATAACAGAACATACCAAATCTATTTCCGCATTTCCATCACTAGAGTCTTGAAAGCTTCGTCCGGAGTACCTCAAGGAAGTTACCTGGCCCGTTGCTCTTTATTCTGTCTATTGACGACATTGTATCTGTTGTGGAGCACTGCATAGTCTTGATTTATGCTGACGATATTAAACTTTTCGCTCAGATTAAATCTTTTAACGATTCTGAACATGTACAGGGTGAGACCTCAACAAATTTTATGACTAGTGTAAAAGCAATAATTTGGTACTCAATATCGACAAATGTGAGGTTATGACTTTCCACAGGAATCAAACCAATCAGTTATGATTATGACTTCTCGAATTCCTCAATTTGCCGTGTTAGTTCTGTCTGTGACTTGGGTGTCAAATGTGACCACAGTTTGAATTTCGTCAACAATATAAACTTCATGGTATCAAAGAGTAGTTCTATGCTGGGCTATATAAAACGTTGCTCTCGAAAGTTCTCGAATCCCACCATTACATTGCATTTGTACACTTGCTTTGTGACAGACCTGCAAAGTACTTAAGTACATTGGTACTTAAGTACTAGTAACAGTACCAGTACCTGGACTTATACTTGAACAATTTTAAAGTACCAGTACCGGGACTTGTACTTGAAATTTTTTTAAGTACCAGTACCGGGACTTGTACTTAAAATATTTCAAGTCCAGGTACTGGTACTGTACTGGTACTTGTATTTGGAATTTTACAGGTCTGCTTTGTGAGACCCCTTCTTGAATACGCTAGCCAGGTCTGGTCTCCATTTTACGGTATACACATCGACCGTATCGAGTCTGTTCAGCGAAACTTCTTTCGATTTGCTCTCAGGTACCTACCCTGGAATAATTCATTAATTCTTCCACCCTAAGAGGATCGCTTGAAGCTTCTACATATGCACTCGCTTGAGAAACGTCGTATGGTTGCCGATGTAACGTTTGTGCATCATCTCTTAAACGGGAATATTGATTCTCCATTTTTACTTAACAAAATCTCTTTCCGTGATAGTAGCCACAATTTGAGAAGGCTACCTCTGTTGCATGTTAACTCCTCAAGGTCTAACTTAAGCAAGTATGAACCTGTTAATCGGATGTGTATTACTGTTAATAATACGGCTGAGCATTTTGTTCTCGACGTTTCTAAGCATGTTTTAAAAAAACGTCTATATAATATTTAATCAATTTTTTTTTTATGTTTTATGCATGTAATTTCATCAAAGTCCGATAAAATAAAACCTTTTAATCTACAATAGCAGCCCTTAAGTGCTCAGATGGGTGCAGAACGCGACTTTAAAGCCCTATTTTTCTAACTCGTTAGGACTTGGGACACCTATGGTCCCCCCCCCCCAAGCCAAATCCTGGGTGCGTTATTGCTTGAGCACCCGCTATACCTACTTTTAAATAGTTCTGTTTTGTTTAACAAAATTAAAATCTGTGATCATTAAATAATACTGCAAAAGAATTGAATACTCTAAACCTTTACGTATTGATAGAGGGTAGTAAGGCTTTATCCGCAGAAATGTAAAGCGAATATTATTTATTTGAGTGTTTTTCTACAGTGTTATGACTAATCTCCAACAAATCATAAATCAACGGTTAACCAGATTACTGAGTCGGTAGATACTAAATTGGTCCCAGCTTAGAATCTAGAGAAAACGGAAGTCAATACATTCAATGCATCCAGGAATATGAATAGAATTTCGCTACGCTAAATTTGGGTTACCACACTTCCTGTTTTCTCTATACTCTCCATTGTGCAGCTGAGCTGCGTATTGTAAAACAGAAATTTGAGAAAGGCTTTTCGGAAGTTGCGAAATTACAAAAGAATTTACGTTCAATTTATGCGGAGGTAATTAAATAAAATTATTCTCTGCAATTTATTAAGTTTTCGTAGCTTTACACAGTGGTCACTGTAACCTAAATTTATTTGTCCTACATTACCATGTACCGAAAGAGTTTAAAATTCTTACTATGGTTGGCCGTTGATTTGTTGCAGATAGTCATTAAAAACTATGATTTTTTGGTTTTAAAAACATTTATTCTATGGATTATCCATGGATATCCTTATGTTTCTTTTCTGGTTTTAAAAACATTTATTCTATGGATTATCCATGGATATTCTTATGTTTCTTTTCTAAGGTGCTGGAAAAGCTAATGTATCGCCAGATGCTTGAGTACCTTGAGGATAACGAGCTGCTTACACGTTGGCAATCAGGGTTTAGACGCTTTCACATCTGTGAGACTGCGGTGTTAAGGGTATCCACTGACATTAGATTGGCTCTGGATCAAAACAATTTTAGTACCTTAGTACTGCTAGATTTCACTAAGGCATTTGATAGTGTTGATCATATCATCCTTCTGCATAAATTGTTTGCTATTTTTAAATTCAGTACTTCAGCTCTTATTCTCATTAAAGATTTTTTGTCACGTCGTCACCAACGCGTTAAGGTAAATAATAATATCTCAAACTCACTCACCTTATTATACGGCGTACCACAAGGTTCTATTCTGGGCCCATTGCTATTTAGCATATTCATCAATGATCTACCTGAAGTAGTTCGCTGACGATGTACAAATCTATTTGAGTAGGCGCATTGGACTTATTCAAGACTGCCTTGCACGCATAAACGGTGATTTAGGGCTTGTGGGCTAAGAAAATCGGTTGATACTGAATCCAGGAAAGTCGCAGTGTATTGATTTTTACAACAACGCTTTTGATAGAAATAGTATTATTCTGGCCGTTTTGGATGGCACCAATTTAGAGATGGTAAGTAAAGTTACAAATCTTGGCATTACTTTAAGCCATGAAATGAAGTGCTGTGAGAATGTTAACGCATTGATTACAAAAGTCTACTTCGGCCTTCGGAGACCTTGGCTCTATGCGAGTATCTTAACAACACCTGCTCGTCTTAAGCTTGTAAAGACGCTACTTATGCCATACTTTACACATTGTAGTACGATTTACCCTAAGCTTGATTCCTTTTATGCCCGCAAAGTGGAGGTTGCCTTTAATGATTCCGTTCGATTTGTGTTTGGTCTTCGCAGGTTTCCCCTTTTCGGACAAGATTGCTTGGTTGTCCTCTGAATTCTTACGTTCAGGGTAGGTCATTGATATTCTTCTTTAATCTTTTAAAGTCAGGCAAATCATAGTATCTCAGAGAACTCTTCAGTTTCGCAACATCTGAACGCAATAGGAATATAATAACTCCTCGTTTTTATAAGACGATTATGGAAAATTCTTATCTTGTCCAGATCTCACGCCTATGGAATAATCTTCCTATGAATATCCAAACTGCCAACTCCTTGATCGCATTCAAGAGGCTCATTAGTTTACAAATAATATAGTTGTTGATATTCTTTCAATTAAATTTTTGCCATATTTAACTACTTATCTTCTTAGAAGCTGAAAGTAAATTCTAGTTGTCTTTTCTTAGCGCACTTACAAAGATTCTGTAATCTTGATAGTTTGATCTATCTTTCTTTCTTTTTTTTCTGTTTTCTCCTGAATTCGCATAGTTTAGTTTATAATCTTTAATTTTTTTCTTTTATTTTTTCGCCTTAAATTATGTAGTTAGAACCGTATTTACTACTACTCATTGTACAAAAAAGATGTCTAATCTTGTGTATGACTGGAATAAATGATATGATGATGATGATGATGATATTTTTTTTAAAAAAAATTGTAGAGCATTAAATTCGGAGAAGTGGGAAGTTAAATTAGTCCTAATTAATACCTAAATTTAGATGTGCTCAAAACTTTTCTACGATGAAATGGCAGTCCCAGTTTAATGGACGTACAAAGTTATACTGAGCTGTATTGGCAGATTATTGGCTCAACTACAATAGCCGCAACTATGTTACGGATTTCAACGAGAATGAGATTTAATTACGAAAAATTGTGATTTTTATTACATTTCGTAAGGGTTATTATCTTCACATTTAATGTTTTCAATTTTTCGTAAGTAAACCTCAGTCTCGTTGAAATCCGTAACGTCTTTACGGCTATTGTAGTTGAGCCTATAAGACTAGAAAGTTGTCCATATAATGGAGATTTTGACATATTGAAACACTTCTGAATTTTCTCCACAGAAACCGTGATATTGTTGTTTTTCCTCAAAAGGGGTTTATTCTGATGAAATTACAAGTGACAGAATTTAAAGCTGAATCTACTTGTTTTTGTTTCTGTGACATGCCAACTGGTGTATTTCATCTAGCCGAATATCAGTCAATAGCACCACAATTTGCTTTCGAGCTGTTTGGTGTTTTGAATCCGGAGTATTGATTTGTAATCATAACGACTTGGCAGCACTTCACTGTACTTTTTCTACATTTTTTGTGGTGACACCAGGAACTGCTACTAACATGGCGAACCAGTATTCCGGGTATATTCAACATGGTATGCTGAAAGTGATCTAATTTATGAGTGTTAACCATATCTTGGACACCCAAATTATGGGATTTTTATTAGAGTGAAATACGACGAATTACCGGAAAACCAAAATCTTTCATGCAGAGGGTTTTGAAACTGTACGAATATCACTCCGTAACATGTCTAACGCATATAAAGATTGCTACCCATATATTAAGCATAAAGCGTTTAAATTTGCTGATATACCAAGAAGACCTAGATGACTTCAATAAAGTTCAAGTAACTAAGAAAACGGTGAGATTTTTATATTGTCAATTTTCATATCTGGTACTATGTCATAACCAAAGCGATCACTATTTACGGCACACCATGTATAAAGTAGGTTTTTAAAAAATAAGTAAAAAATCAGAAAAAATAAACATTTCTCATCGATCTTGAAATTTGTATTTTTTACCCCCTCACCAGATCCCTTCCTCATTATCTGCTTTTAAACTCTAGCTAAATAGAGACTGAAAAGGGTAGGTATACAAAATTTGTTCATTGTTTATCTGTCTGTGCTGTTTATACGATATCATGATCACGTTATCAAAACAATCTGAAGTTTTTGCACTGTAAATTTATTAAAACGCCAAGGTCAAGTTCGTAGGTGGGTAAAATCTGGCAACTCTTTCGTAGTGCTGATATACAAAACTTTTGATTATCACTATAAATTTGGACACTTCCTGAGAAAGTGTTGAGCTTATCAGCTTCTAGCTAATAATAATAAAAATAAAATTAAATTCAGCTTCGAATATGGCCAAAACCGGGCAACTTATTAGTAGTGTTGCCATACAAAAATGTTAATTTTTCATATTTTTTTCCCGAAATTGTTTAGAGCACATTGATCGAGCTAGCTAAATTTTATGGAATAAGTAATTTCGAATATATGAATAAAAGTAGTGCTGCGATAGGAAATTCTTGTTTTTCATATTAATTTTAAATACTGTTGAAAACACCTTGATTATAGCATGCTAAAATTTTGCATTTGTTAATAAAATTTAACTTCAGATTGATGATGGGTGAATTCTTATAACTCCTTTTTAGTGTTGCCATACAATTCTTTTTCTTTATACTCTATAAGAAATCTCATACATATAATTTTCTTCATACGTTTATGATGTAGAGAAATAATAATGTTGAAAAAAAAATAATATTTGTGTTTGTTTGCTTGTCTGCCCATTTGTCGGTCTGTCCATCTTTCCATTCGTCTGTCCGAATGATGATAAAATGATGAGAAAACATGTTAATCACAACTTGACTTAACTGAAATTTGGTACACAGTAATTTTATGAAAAAAAAAAGAATAGTGAAGCTCGTAGATGGGTAAAATCGAAAAATTTCTTTATAAGTGTTGCCATACAACAGCTTTGATTTTCATTAAATATTTGGATTCGGCGTTATTCTTGCCTTACAAATTTTAAAATTTTTCACTTATATATTCTGAGAAAATGGTCAGTCTTAGATGTTTTTAATGTACTGAAGAGTTCTGCGTTAGGTACCTAAAATGGTTATAACAAAATTTTCTTTTTTAGGAACCGTTCTGGAAAGTTATGCGAAAAAGCACATTAAGGATCCAAGTTGCAAATTTTCAAAATAGAGGAGTAGCTATATTTACGATTGTGGGCAATCTCTAAAATTAATCTTGCTTAGACGAATTATAACTTCTTTCCTAGTTTTATTTTTTGATTGATGAATAAGCCTAGATCCTGCATTTATGAGTTTTCATTTATAAAGAAAAGTTTATTTTTGAATAAGCCACTTATTTTTCCTAGAGAAAAAGAAAATATAGTGTAAAAAAAATCAATTATCTCATCTAGGTCCAGCCTTCCACAATTGGGATCGCACCAAAACACCTTTCCTCTAATATTTCGACTTAGGCGACTCTCAACATAACCGCCTTTGGTTAGATGACCCTCCAGGTAAAATTACAAAGGAACTGTGGGGCAGACCAAACCTAGCTCAAACGTAACGAAAAAGCTATTAGGACTAAACAAACCAACCTTGTGAATTCTAGTATCAATTCTCGCGGTGCACTCTCTTTACAGGTTTCACCAACACATGATGGAACTTGTTGACGATCCGGCATGCGGAGCATACGGAAAGGAATTCAAAACGGTGACTCCTTTTCATTGTCACTGTCCGATCTTCTCATGAAAACATTACAGATTTCTAGGTTCACACCTCCTGGACAAACTGCATGAAGCCGGTAAGGAGGTTTGGGAGCCATTTTTTAATTTTTTTTTAAAGCGTCCGGTTGGGACTTCTTAGCATTTGCTTATAAGTTTGGAGGGTGAACAATGGGCCCTGCTGTAGCGTACGTTCCAGGGACCCATTTCGTACTCCAACCTCGTTTCAATCCACTCTGAGGAGACTACGGATAACATGTAGCTACTGGTGGACTACAGGACGTCTTTGGATAGGCTGTGTATCGATAGCACGATTCCTCTACAGTGGATACCTGGGCACATGGGAATCATGAGGGATAAAATGAAGGCCTTGTTAGTCAGGCCCTACTCTATTTTTCTCTTTCTTGAACCCAAAACTGCTGTTTGCGTTGCCACCTAAGTGATCAAATCTCTCATCAAAGCAGATGTACGAATAAAGCATCAGCAGCGATGGGCGAACCTGACCATTTGTAGTTCTTGATGGGCCAAATAAGAAGTCCACTGACTTTTTTGGAGCTTAAAAAAACAATCCTGAATTATGGTTGGCATTATCACTGGCCACATCTCGCTTCACGACCTCTAACAACAATGTGTTACAGCCCTGAGTGTCTATCTATCTGGAAGAAGAGCATGAGATAACCGAACACTTCCTGTGCACTTATCCGGCCTTTGCCTGGCGCAGACTGGATACTCTTGGGTCAGCTTTCCTATCTCCTTTCTTACCTAAGACTTGATGCACTTTGTTAAGAGGACAGGAAGATTCTATTTATAGCAGGTTAGCACAATGGATCACCTTGGTCTCGGTGGTTGGCATTTTTGGTCCTTTGCTAGAGGAAAAAAGCGGCGTGGGGGGGGGGGGTTTAGGAGACAGCCATACAGAGCTAACAAAACTCAGAGTAGACTGCCAATACAGTCGCCTATGGTTGGATGACCCTTCAGGTAGAACTACAAAGGAGCTGTGCGGTATACCCAACTCTAAGGAAACGGTAAAGCTGACAGCTCTAGTGTCAACTCTCACGGGGCACTTTCTTCTCAGGGGACACCTACATAGGATGGAACTTGTTAACGATCTGAAATGCAGAGGATGCGGAAAGGAATTCGAATCGTTGATTCATTTTCGTTGTCACTGTAGGGCTTTCTCAGTAAAACGTTACACCTCCTGGAAGAACTTCGTGAAGCTAATAATGAGTGTTTGGACTTGGGAACTTATTTTGAACTTTGTTAGAGCTTCCAGTTAGGACTTATGAGCAATTACTAGACAGTAAGTCTGGAGTATTAACAATTGGCCTTGTTATGGCCTACGTGCTAGGTACCCCATACCCGTACGGGTCCCAACCTTGCCTCAATCCATTCATCCATCTTTATTTAATAAACAGAAAATTATTAAATAAAAATTACATTTGATATTGACAAGATACTTTTCCTTCATCTGTGATAAAGTAGTCGCTAAACTCTTCCCTCACGTTCTGTATACGTTAAACGAAAAAAAGAAATTCTCAAAGTATCATCGTGTGTACATACTCCAGAATCAAGGATTTGTGTTATGCTGTATTGAACTGTAGTTGCTTCTACTTTAAGAAGAGAACGTATCTAAAACCATAGTTCATATCATTTTTTAAGTACGACTTAAACAAAAAGCCCTACTAAATATTTGAACAGAACAGGTTGAAATGCTACCATTTTGCCACTTTCTACGAAAATTTTGCTGTGAGACTTTCTTGCGAAATGTTGCAGCACGTCCTCCCCCACCCCCTTTATACTTTTTATTCAAATCATGCTCGAGTATGGTGAAATGCATATATGAATTAGAGACGGAGACAAAAATAATATTACTTGTTGTGCGATAATCCTTGCAGCTCTAATTGCTTTACATAAGACCTTAAAGCCACTTTTAGCTTTAATCCTATTAAATTAGTCCCACATTTCAGGAACAATGAAGCTACTCATCTAAACCTGCAACACCTTCACGGTTTTTAACGTTGTTTATTGTTTTTTTTTTGTACTCATTTTATAATAATGAGCAAGAAAAAACACACAAAAAAACTTCCATTAATAGAATTTATGAAGTAAGTGAACACAGCGAAAGAATGGAACAACCACGCAACTTTTTAATCCAACCTAAGTCAGTTTTTTTTTTGCATTTTCCCAGAGGATCTCTCAGTACGTACGACATACCCACATCCATACATGCACAGAAAAGTGCCCAGGTAAAAATATCCAAAAACTGTGTTTTTTTTTTGCTGACTCGAAAGTATGCAACCCTCACTCACCTTAATAGTTGCAGTCAGCCAGTGAATTCCGGAATTGTGGGTCCTTTATCAAAAAGGATCTATTCACAACCTGCTGCAAATAAATTTTATAGTCGAATATCTTGTATTGTCTGAGCCTGTTATATCGCTTGATACCATCACCTGTTGCGTTGCAGAGCTCGAGAATCGTTTTCTTTTAGTGTATTATTATTATTATATAGGTTCCTTTCCGAGGTCCTTGTGCACAGGGAGGAAAAAAAAGTCAGATTCGAGTATAGGATCCCGCGTAGACCCTTTTTTCGGAATTTATTGTGGTGCGAACAAAAGTTAAATTCTGCTTTGTCCCGCTTCTTTGCCTGAATAGCGAAATGCCCGAGGGAAGAAATTCACATAAAGGATCCACGACTTGATAACAAATTTATTTCGCTTTGTTTGCTCGGACTATCGAAAAGATATGCGCGTTTATATTATGCAGGTGTGATGGCCACGACTATAGGTATGTAGGTATGCATATACGGTGTGGGAATATATTATTAAATCTGCAGCGGTGAAATGGTTTTCTAACATTTCATAAATTGGTGTTAAGCCATATCAATTTAATTTTGAAAGATGTTTTTTTCTATTTTTAATGCGAAATCTATACGTGAGACATGCAATTAAATTCCGATTGGCTTGAACTGGAGAGCTGGATAAAATTCAAGTTCACACGCGTGTTGCTGTTTTCTGTATAAATAGAACTGTTTTGGGTCAGTGAATCAAGAGGGCGAATATTGGCAAAAATTGCAATAGATCCAGTCTATAGTCCTACGGGACGATATAGTGTTCTGAATTGAACATGCTAAGCACAAATATTTCTTATTATCTTGTCCTAGACCTTATTGGACCCATTCTGATCAGCTAATTTCTCAATATAAGTTTTCTTTTTGGTGATCTTGTAAAACCGCATAAAACCTTCTGCTTTTTTATAATGGCTCACACTGAGTGTTCTTAGCTCAATCTTTTGACGATTTTTCTTTGTTGTGGTTTTAGTGCTGCTATTTTGGTAAGGGAAACGAGAGTAAATATTTACTTCAAATACAACGCTTTCGGTGTGAAGTGGACAGATTAGTACCTTTAAGTGGCACACAAATTTCAGGTAAAATACTGACTTACTTCCGTATAACAACGGGCCCATGACTTGTATAGTGACGGATGCAAGAAGGATGGCAAAACTGTCGAAGGGTTAGTCGATCCAGAAGTGGAACTATCCATTCCACTTGGTGGACAACTGCCATTTTACAGGTAGAAGTCTGTAGAGGTGGGTGCTAAGAAAATCTTACACAGGGGATGCAAGAACTCCAACATTTACATTTCTTCAGGAAGTCAAATTGGCTTCCTGACTTTGTCCTCTCAAGACTTTGATTTGAAACTAGTCTGAGGTTGCCACTCGAAACTCTAGCTACTTTCTAAGAACCACAAAGTAACGTTGCTTCAGGTTCCTGGACACGAAGGAGTGGACGATTATAAAAAAGCGGCCGATCTGGCCAAGTACGGAACTGTCAATTCGTATAATTATCCCTACCCAACATTTGGCCTACCTGTAAAAGCCACGTTAGAGGGGAACTGCAAATATGGGAAAATAGGCAGCTGGATCTCATCTGGAATAGTTCGCCCGGTATGAGGCAGGTGAAGGATATCTTCACTCTCTCTCCTTTCCGGACGCACAAATTAATTGGTATTAGCAGACAATCGTTTGGGCTTTTTACTAATGCAGTCAATGAACATGCCTCCTCCTATTTTTTTTTGCAGAATATTAGCAGATCCAACATCGCACTATGTCGACTGTTCCAAGAGGAAAATGAAACCTTCAAGCATTGTGTTGCAAATTACTGAAGAAACACGTTTCTCCCCAAATAAGGTTTTTAATCTATCCCCAAGTGCAATAATCGAGCTCGTAAAAAGACTAGATTTTGTCGGACCACTTTAGGGGAGGACAAAATAGATCAGCTCTGATCGCAGTTGCTGCATGTTCCTAGTGGCTCAGTCGGCCTCTACTCATAACCTAATCTAACCTCCTAAGTGGGTCAAAAATTGCAGCTTTTGTTAATATCATGCTGTATACCTAAAGTTTTGTTTTTCGTCAATATTCCAAGTTGAATTTTTATGATTTGTTTCGATCAGAGAACGATCAGGCAAAGTCATTGGAATATAGTTCTTATAGCCGAATACGACCCTAAATATATTCTCAAAATTCCTGAATCCTTGAATTGTATTGTGGATTGTAGCTCCCCTTTGACCTAAGCTACTACAAAAAATTTTGAAACCCTTTTGACTTTTGGCCATAACTTACGTTTAAGGAAGAATTTGGTCAATCCAAGCACATCTTTGTAAAGGTCTGAGAAAAAGGAACACTTTTGCTGAAACATGAAAAAAATATAGGCATTTACAAATGAAGTTGAATGCTGTCAAAGGTCGGCCAGTGCTGTCTAGGTTGGACAATCGACGAAATATGCTCTGAAATGATTGAAAATGACCTGAAAAAATTATTTGAATGAAATAAAAAGACGAATTTAATGCATTTTTCGATGTTTTAGCAAGATTTTAATAGCACATTATTCGAAATCGGATTTCCGGCAAATGTCGTTATATTGACGCACTTCAAATACACTTCTCTCTTGCATAGTCCTAAGAGGGCTTTTTCTGTGCTTTTTTTGGCGGGCATCTTCCTTTAGCTGGTGTTTTATTGACTGACTTCGTTGGGATTGGTGCTGGACATTTTTTTGACATCATCCAAGCACACAATCACAGTGGGCAAACCCTGAATACACAAAGTGCCCAACCTTGACGACAAGCTCCATTGCCGCATCACGTGACACCACACCAAAGATGTTACAGGATTGAATTTTCATCATGGTTTATTTTTAAGCATGAGTCACACAATTCATTCACAAGGTTTACCATGACGATTACATGTTTTCGCTTCACTTTCTGTTCGTATTCTATCTATCTATCTCGTATGCTAAAAACATGCTTTGTTTTCACGGTCCAAATCTGTAATGTCACGAAAACTTTGGTGTCACTGAGAGAAGTTTATCGGCGCGCGCATATTGGTCACGCCGATTTCGAAAATTGCAATTTTATAGTCGGCGTTGCCCGGCGATAATATATATACCTAGATAGGTGGAGGTGGGGTTGGGGTGTTAAGAGATTCATAATATGTAAGCTATTATATGACACGATCGCGCAATTCCGTACTTTCGGGGTTCACTCTGTGTCTGGATGTGTGTGTGTGTGTGTGTGTGTGCGTGCATGCATACATTCAATTGTGTGGGTGACTGTAGCTGTCAACGTGGAGGCGTTTTCAGGCAATGCCCAAATATATAGTAAAACACGACATTTTCGTATGGCAACTCTACGAAGGAGTTGCCCGATTGGTTCCATTTTTGAATTGTATCTACAAAACGCCGCGTAGGAAATATCAGCTCTCCACCTCTATGCCTTCTCAGTCAGCTACCAAGTATATAGTATATTTGTTCAAGAAGGAATTTATTTTAATTCATCGGTATATAGCAAAAGCTAAAAAATGTTTTTAATTTGTTTGTTTGTTTTCTCAATTTTTTTCCATTTTTCATTTCTTTTCTTTGTTCTATTTTTTGATTTGTTTTTCATGTCTCTCAATTTCGCTATTTGGTACCTGTTGATGAGTCAAACCAAGACTTGAAACTTGTCACCACTTGTTGTGTGATGAAATAACAAATTAAAAACATTTTTTAGCTTTTGCTATATACCGGAGAATCCAAACAAATTGCTTCTTGAACAAATATAAGTTTAGCCCGGTAAAAAATCCTAAAGAGTAATCTCAAGTATATAGGGAAAAAACGAAAGTTTTGTATGGCAACATCAAGAAGGGGTTACCCGATTCAGACCATTTGTGTAATTTTATTCACTGTTGCTATGAAAACACCATGTACCAAAGTTTAGTTCTTCAAATATATAGTAAAAAACGAAATTTGTGAATGGCAACCCTACGAAGGAGTTGCCCCATTTGTCCTATTTTAGAACTTAAATTTCCATTATTTTTAAAAACGCCTTGTATAAAATTTGAGCTCCCCACGTTGACGCGTTTTCAGGCAGTTTCCAAATATATAGTGAAAAACTTAAGTTTTGTATGGCAACATCAAAAAGGGGTCGCCCGATTTGGTCCATTTCTCCACGTCGGTCGACGCGTTCTCAGACAGTTTTCAAATATATTGTTACGAGCGTGGCCTTGGTTCGTTATTTAAAACACAATATTTCAGATATAATTCAAAAGTTCTTTCTTTATTTAACTTTACTATTTACTTTTATAACATTTACAAACAATTATCAAATCAACTCTTTATTTATCGCTAGTACTGTACTTCGCACTATCGCAATCCAAATAGTTTACTTCGTTCACTTCGCTGTCTGAAATAATACTCGCCTCCTGATGTGAGAAGCGCCGTATTTATCCTAGAACTTTCCTGAATATTCCGTTCTCCGAACCCATAGTTTACTAGGATGTCACTAACCTAAAGTTGTTTCCATTTCCAACAGATGTAGCTTGTGTCACTTTGTGGCACGTAACAATGTATAGTGGAGAACCAAAGTTTTGTATAGCAACACTAAGCAGGGTTGCCCGATTTAGTCCATTCTTTAAATTTTATTTACTATTTCTATGAATACACCACGTGACTAATTTTAGCTCTCTACGTGTACTTGTTGTCCGGCAATGTCCAAATACAGAATGATTCAGATCAAGATACCTTCCGGTATACCACGCGATTCCTTGAGGTAAGCTAGTCAAAATATTGTTCCACATACCCCCCTAGAAACCTTCCTTTAGGAGTTGTGGCCAGTTAAATTATTCTCAAATATTTCCAAAATTTTGATTTTTTTTACACACAAATTTCATAAATACCGTTTTTTATTTCAAAAACTTTCTTCCATGTAACCCAAATTTATTGCTTCTTATTAATGCCCCAACTACCCTCTATCACTGGAAAAAACCGCATGCCAATACCTGAATCAGTTTTAGCACTGGAGGTTTATTGGCAGATTCAAGCCAGATCATAAAATTGCATTTAAACCAATAATCACAGGTAGGTACGTAGGGTCACCGTTGGCTTATAGATCGCATCGTTAATAGGGCAAACACAATGGTAGGCTTTGTAAAGCGTTGGGCAAAAGAATTAGATGATTTCTGTATTACTAAAGCTCTTTTTACCACTTTTTTTTAGACCCATTTTGGAATATGCCAGTCCTGTCTGGTCTCCCTCTTACAAAAATTACTCCGATCGTATTGAGAGCGTACAAAGGAGATTCTTAATATTTGCTCTAAGAGGTCTTGAATGGACTTCATCTTCCTCTTTATAACGAAAGATTAAATATAATACACCTTCCTACTCTTGGGACTCGTAGAAAAATGTGTGATATTACATAGCTTTGTATTTCAACTTATGAAGGGTGACATCGACATGACTTTGATGCTTCAGAAAATTAATTTCAATTCACGATCTCTTCACTTGCGATCTAATGACTTTATTAATTTGTGTTATTCTTTTTAATGCCTTGATAAAAAACAGAGGACAACTGGCACAAACGCAGTTTTCGATATGTAAAAATATTAAAGTTAGATTCAAATTCTAATACCTTCCCAAGCCCATACAACCCACCCTTAAAAATATTAATAGATACAACCAATCTATTTATTGCGTTTGAAGAAATTTTCCATTGCAATCCGCATCACTCAAGTATTTAAAATGCGCTTCCTTTCCCACTATATATTTGCTCTTAAAATGGTGCAGAGGAAAGGAGAGGGAAAGGTAAGTTTCAAAGTAATAAATTTCAATAGTTTCTCTTTGAGATGTTATACAAAAAAAAAATCCAATTTCAATTTCGAAATTCGAAATATTTTCGAAATTAACAAAAATAGCCATAAAATGTAGGTACTATAAACACAAAAGTTATTATATCAATTGGAAAACGACACCAATTTTTGTTCGAAAAGAAACATAAAGTTAAGTTCGAAATGGAATTTCGAAAAAATTTATAACGCAACTCCATGAGTATAAAACTTCTCCATCATCTAATAAGTATTTTTATACTGTTTTGATTGCAAGAATTACCCATATCCGGGCTCCACCATTTTGCTTTAGCTGATTTGAATAAAACCACAAAATTGTTCAATTTTATATTAAAATGGTTTACTTTTGGAGCCGTTTCACAGCTTAACATCTTTGAATGAAATAGGTTTTCCAATTATCATTTGACTAGTATAACTCAGTTTTTGTAGATCTAAAAATTCAGAGGCTATGTGTGATTAAATATTTATCTCTGTCTATCTATTTCTGTAACACACTAATCTTAGAGAATATTTATAATGGACACTCCCACTCTCACCTGAAATAATTTTATGAATGAATCACCCCTTGTAGATCTACCATAATAAACTATTTATACATATATACATACAGGTTATATATATGCATAGAGTCATAGATAGTAGATACTGAAATATTTCGAAAATGCAACATTTCTTAAAAAAAAAAAACAAAACTCCACAAAAATACCCTAATTATCTTGCAAACTATACATGCGCCACACACCTAACAAAATGCACATTTTATTAACAACCAAATTGACATAATTGAAACCATATGTTGGTGCCATGTATATGTATGTATGTAAGTACTGTACATACGTCGCCTGATCCCGTCAAATTTATGGTACCAACAAAAAGCCCACATGAAACGTATAAAAATTTCATACAAGCCTACAATGAAGGGTCTCCTTTAAAAAAGCAAGCAGAAGGGGAATTTTCCCGACTCACGAAAAAACCTAAACGAAATGCAGAGCCCTCATAAGAAAGTATCAGCAAAACTGCGGGCTACCGCATAGGTCATGTTTTTTTCGCATCATATCCGACGGGAACTGCTATATCATATGGAGAAAATTGGTAAAAAGTTAACGCACAGAGGCACAGACGATAATGATAAGATCTCCGCTCAAATTGATATCGAAGTCATTAATTTCAATTCCGAGGCTTTCATCTGAATTAAAGGCATCTGTTGGTGGTGGCAAGAGTTAAAAAACTGTGCAACTTACGGTGAGCAAAAATTTCGAAAATACAGAAAGTGGTTGATTCGAATCGCGATAAAATCGTGTGGTTTTTTTTTTAAAGAGTATTGAAGAAGAAAAAATGAAATCTTTTTCTAATATTCTTGTAAACGACGAATAAAATTTCAAAATAGTCATGGTGACCATTAGTGCTATGATATGGAAACTACTTTGTGTTACTTCTTGCCTCCTTTAACTCTGGACGAACAAAGGGCGGAAAAGGTAGAACATTCCAAGTGGTTATGGACCTTCGGAATTTCCAGTTTCTAGGGAATGGTGAAATTATCATGTTGAAGCATGGCCTTATAAAAGGTAAATCTACTATGACTAATTTGTAAGAATTTATTAATTTCTGCATTTCTCAATTGGCTTCTTTCTTATTTATCTGATCGTATGCAACGAGTTATATTCCACGCAGCTCTTTCCGACAAAATAAATAATACTTCCGGCGTTCCTCAAGGCAGCCATCTTTGACCACTCCTTTTTTGCCAAAATCTTCGGCACTGTTTTTAATGCAAACGAGTGTAGAATTTTAAGCTCGTACTTAGACAACTTTCATAAGTGGTGTGCTATTAACTGCCTTCCTCTTAATATCGGCAAATGTACTCCTATGTTCTTTTCTCGTTAAAGGAGGCCTTTGAAATCCAGTTATATTTAACATGGATGCTTATTAACTAGACTTGGATGGATGGATGGATTGAAGAGAGGTTGAGCTCCCCGTATGGGCGAAACTCTAGAATGTAGGCCACGATAAGGCCCATTGTTCTCCCTCCTCCTCCTCCCTCCTCCGCCCTCCTCCCTCCTCCTCCTCCTCCCTCCTCCTCCTCCATCCTCCTCCTACTCCCTCCTCATCCTCCTCCCTCCTCCTCCTCCTCCTCCCTCCTCATCCCTCCCTCCTCCTCCTCCCTCCTCCTCCTCCACCCTCCTCCCTTTTCTTATAAACCATAAAATTGGCCCCAACCCTCCCTACCGGCCTCATGCAATTCATCCAGGAGGTGTGAGCCAAGGAATCTATAACGTTTTCCAGAGAGAGCCGGATAGTGACAAAGGTAAGTCGCCGTTTCGGATTCGTCCCGCATCCTTTGCATATCGGATTATCAACAAGACCTAACCTATGTAGGTGACCCCTGAGAGAACAGTGTTCAGTAAAAATAGACACCGGAATTCTCAGGGTAGGCTTTCTCAGTCCTAGCAGCTTTTTTTGTGAAACCTGGGTTAGGTTTGCCCCACAGTTACTTTGTTGTTCTACCTGAAGGGTTATCTAACCAAAGACAACTGTGTTGGCAATCGGCCCAAGTCGCAATTGTAAAAGCTCGTCTGCTTTTTCGTTTCCGTCAACATCACTGTGGCCAGGCATCCAAAGAACGAGTACTGTGTTACTGAGAGAGGAAATTCAGGAGGGTCTTACACTCCAGTATTAAGTTGGAGGTTGTGAAGGGATTTGACAAGGACTTGACAGCTGCTTGGCTTTCCGAACAGATGACAATCTCCTTATTCTCAGTGTTTGAGCCAAGGAGGTTCCTTCCAGTTTCAAGAATGGCGTTGACCTTCGCCTGGAAGACCGTAACATGGCTTTCCAAGTTCCAATGAGGGTCCTCACAGAAGACGCCTGCTCCGGTGTTGTCTTTAGATTTGGAGCTGTCCGTATAAATTATGATGTCTAATAATGGGTGAAGCACAGAGTGTGTTTAAAACTACTTATCAGCATGGTCTCGAGGAGGTGGTTGCTCTACCTGTTGATGTCAGGTGCTATGGGAATGCATAAAATCAAGGATGGATTCGTGTGGAACCATGGTTCCCGAATGGATACAGCTTTGATTTAGATGCAGCCTCAACGCTGCGATAGAGGCCCCTCAGCTGCACTAAGTAGGCACAATCTTTGAATCTTTTCCAATATCTTACGATGATTGGCATACTCCATTGTTTTCCACCATAACACAGGGCTACAGGCCAACATGGGTCGGATGACGCTGGTTTATATCGATAGGATCATCCGCCGTTGAAGTCCCCACTTTATCCCTATAGTTATGCGGCTCATTAACTAGACTTGATAAAACTAAAGATTTGGATGTCTTCCCTAATACTCGTCTTTCCTTCGAGGATCATATTAACGCAATCATTACCAGGGCTAATGCTACTCTCCGGTTTGTAAAGAAATGGTAAAGGGAGGTTAATGATCCACTCATAACAAAAGTGCTTTACTGCACATTTATTAGACTCATTTTGGAGTACATATGCCAGTCCGGTGTGGTCTCCCTTCTATGCTGTATATATATAAATTACATTGGGGTTGTGCCGCGTAGCCCTGCATGGTCTTCATTGGGGCAACTCTATTATTCTACCTCCATATGTTGACAGACTTAAACTTTTTCCATTGAATTCTCTTGAGAATAAATGATAAAATTAGTTCTGCGTTGCTCTTCAGCATAGTACAAACTATTGCATGCATGAACCGATTCCATCAATGTGTCGTCACTTTAAGTTTGATTGCAAATTTTGGGTAATTTACTATCAAGGTAACAAAATCTTTTTACTTCCTCCAGTCTTTGGCTGTACATATGAGTGCTATGCAGTGAATATTTATAACATGTGGTTGATGTTCTGGTGGTGCCTGTGCAACACCAGTCAGATACTATCGAACCCTTATAAAAATCGGTGAGACAATAAATCAATCTCTTTTTATACCCCAGGTGATGAAATCATACGGTATATTAAATTTGTCATTCCATTAGTAACGTATAGAAATAATGATGGCAGAGCAAAATGGATTAGACATCCACGCATATCATTAAAAAGTTATTTTGATTTTTACTTGTCTGTATGTCCGTCCGCCTGTCCGTCCGCCACGAGAACGCGTTCAGTTAGAGGTGAAATTTTGCACACAGCCTTTTTAAAAAAAAATTTAGATTTAAGTTCAAAAATGGAATAAATCGGTTAACTCTTTCGGAGGGTTGCCGCACAAAAACTTCGTTTTTCACTATATATTTGGGCACTACTTGGGAGAACGTCCTTTTTTATACAAATTGGTCCACACGTTCTGATGAACTTTTCGTTACATTAAAACCGTCTAGGACTGATCGTTTTTACAGTATACGTAAAAATCCTAAATTTTTATATGGCAACACTAAGAAAGGGTTGCCCGATTTAATCTTTTTTCTAAACTTTTTTTACTATTGCTTGGAAAACACCCTGTACCAAATTTCAGCTCTCTACGTTGACGCGTTCCCAGGCAGTCTCCAAATATGTAGTGAAAAGGGAAATTTTTGTATGGCAGCGCTAAGAAGTTACCCGATTTGTCTCATTTTCAAACTTAATTTTACTTTTTTTCTTAACAGCCATGAAAAATTACAGCTCTGTAAGTGCACGAGCTCTCTAGTTATCGTGCGCACAGACAGGCATACAGAAGACAGACGGACATGCAAAAATTAAAATAACTTTTAATATTATGCGTGGGTGTTCAATCCATATTGCTCTAGCGGTATTATATCTATGCGTAACAAACTTAGTATACCCTTTAGATTTCATCTAGGGTATAAAAATGGACTAAGTCGGGCAACCCCTTCTTAGTGTTGCCATCGAAGTTTTTTTCCTAGACTTTTTTGTTTCTACTGAAAAGTTCTTCAGAATATGAAGTCCTATGAAATAGGCTATAATCATTTTAACTATCCGATGAACCCTTCTAGAAACTTATGCGAAAACCCACAACAACAATCAAACTTACACAGATGTGTCCTGGATTCCAAACTGAGCTGGAAATTTACAAGAACCCGTGAAGAAGGCCAGTGTGGCCTTCTACACGTGCAAGAGAATATTTGGCGGAAACTGGGGATTAAAACCCAGGGTGGTACACTGGATGTACACAGCCATAGTTCGGCCCATCCTCTACTACGGCTCTACGGTCTGGTGGACGGCACTGACGAGGAACTGTAACCTTGATGTGCTGTCAAAAGTCCAGAGAGCCGCCTGTATGGGTATAACTGGGTGTCTGTGCACCACGTCCACGGCGGTATTGGAGGTCATGATTGACCTAATGCTGCCGGACCTTTATTGTAAGGGTGTGGCGGCAACTAGTGCTGTCAGGCTGAGAGCGGGGGGCTGGTGGACCCAGAGGGGTTTTGGGCACTCCAATATACTCCAGAAGGTAGACTGTAGGGACTGCAGGGTAGAAACAGACTATCAAGTACTCATCCTGACTTTTGGTGGGGGTATCAATGCAACGATACGATATGGTCGTTACATGCGATATTTCTATATTTACGGATGGCTCCAAGACGAGTGCGGGCACAGGAGCTGGAGTGTACTCTAGAGATCTCCAGTGGCACGAGTCTTCTAGACTGCCTGACAAATGCAGTGTTTTTCAGGCAGTGCTCACAGCGATTTATCAGGGGGCAACATTGGTATCCATGTGCAGACAGCCCGCACGGCACATCTGCATATATACTGATAGCCAGGCAGCCATCAGGGCGCTGGATGCTGGGCTGGTCAAATCAAAATTGGTGCAGTTATGTAAAACCAGGCTTGAGGAATTGACTGTAAGGCACAAGGTGATCCTAAGCTGGGTACCTGGCCATAAGGATATCTCAGGCAACGAGATGGCTGATGAGTTGGCCAAAAAGGGCTTCCAATTGGATAGCTCCGCAGCTGTAGCTTACGTGAGGATCCCAATCGGAGCTTTAAAAGAGGAAATCATCAGGGACGTCTATCTAAAGGCAGGCCTCCGATGGACCAGCAGGGATACCTGTCGTATTGCGAGGCAATTGTGGCCTGCATATGACAGGAAAAGGACAAGGGAACTGCTTAATAGCAGCAGAGCAAATACCAGGAATCTAGTAGGGGTCATGACGGATCACTGGGCCATAGGGGACCATGCTGGAAGAAGACTGGG
Organism: Dioctria linearis; assembly: GCA_963930735.1. NCBI lineage: Eukaryota > Metazoa > Arthropoda > Insecta > Diptera > Asilidae > Dioctria > Dioctria linearis. The sequence continues at coordinate 43,904,922 of OZ005740.1, forward strand.
AATAGCGTCGAACGATTTCTGCAGGAGTTGTAGGGACTCGGAGGAAATTGAATCCGTCAAACACGTGCTTTACGAATGCCCCGCTCTGATGAATAAAAGAGGTAGGCTACTAGGTAGCTACTTCTTTTCAAGTCTGGAGGAGCTTCAAAGTATACAGTTGAGACATCCTGAGTTTTCTGAGAGAAGCAGGATGGATCTAGGTTAAAGGTCTTGGATATATCCTGAGTTTCCCAAGGAAAGCAGGATAAATCCGCGGCTTGAAGGGTTATTCCATGAGGTCTAGGGGCACAATGGATTCGTTGGAGGTCTAAGTGAGGCTGGCTGGTTGTCTAGCGGCACCCCTCTTACCTAAACCTAACCTACACAGATGTGTGACCATACGAAATTGCATCGAGGTGACATTCATCTAGGGAATCGTAACAATTGGTCTTAGACAAATAATTTATAGATTGCGTTGTTGTCAAAATTCACTGTGTGCATACTACGCTAGTCTACGGCGACTGGACGGCAACAGTGATTAAAAAAGTCTCCAGTGGGCGTTAGCTCTAACATAAACCAAGAGTAGGTTTACTAATTTTCGCTGATTACCAAATACATTCAGTTTGTATGTAAGTATACCATGAGAAAATGCCTGAAATTTAAAAAATACTGGGGCTTCAAACACAGTTATTATAGACGTTACATTGTATGGAAATTTGTTGCCATGTATAGAAGTTCAAATAAATCTCACGGTTTAGTCTCAGTATCCAAACTCTAACAGCTAAACTAACTTTTAATAGGTTGTCTTACTGATTGAAGAAGTGGTCTTCGGTGGGTCTACCATCGCAGGGGCTAGGGGTCTTAGTGAGACCATGCTTTACAAGTTTTAATAAAATTTGATTCTTAGATGAAATGCTTTGGTGTAAACAAACAAAATTGCCTATACTGATCTCAGAACAATCTTCGATATTAATATTAAATGCGGCGACATATATCAAATTTAACAGATTGGGCAGCACTGTCAGCTGATGTGATCAATGGCTCATATTCCTTTGGAGATAGCTAAGTTGACGATGCTGTGACCGTTAATTCTAATTCTTTTGAGTATGTGAAAATATTATATTTTGCGTCACCACAATTGCGAGAATTTGAAGGAGACAACATCAGAGCTTGGTTCCAGCAAGATGGCGCCACATGTCACACATCGATCGCGTCTTTGCCTTTTGTAAGAGATATGTTTCAGCATGAAGGCAAATGGAGGTCATGTATTATCGCACCAGGTGTGATTTTCTTCTGTGAGGTTACTTAAAAGGTCATGTTTGTCCGACTACAATAAGACAACTAAAAAAACAATATTTTTGAAAAAATGCCAGCGATACAACGAGTACCAGAGAGTTTCTGAAAATTTGAGAAAAAGATTTCAAGAGAACCAGCGACGTGATGGTGGGCAACCCAACGACATAATTTTTAAAAAACCAAGTTCTCTTAGGCTCGGTGCACACATCAATATTTTGAACGTGTTGTACCGCTACTGTGCCGTAGCGCCAGTTCATATTCCAACTATATACATATTACTTGTGTCAGTAGTACTACTGAGACGTCATAATTGCGCTACCGTTGTGATGCCATAAGAATCCGCGGCAGAAAGTGGCCGCAACATTGCCGGAGGTATGTGTGCAGTTCTCAATCCAATTTATAATATACTAAGCCGTAATTGCGACACCACTGTGACCCGCTGCGGTACCGCACGTCCAAAAGACTGATGTGTGCACCGAGCTTTATAATTAATAATAAATCGTTTTAGGAGTAGCTTTTTTTAATATAGTTTTAAAATATGCAAAACTTTATGGTCCACTCTGTAAGCACCCGTCTCTTGTCAAAAGTATTTTTATGATTTATTACATATTTCAAATTCTTGTTTGACTGCAGCTTTATTAATTCTAGTATCACAATGACTCACCTACTATTTACAGTAAGTTCGACACGCCCAATAAAAACTCTCGTGTCATATCTAAGGGGGAACAGGGCGAGTGGTTCAAAAACTCAGCCTCCAACATCCAGTGCTACCAAATGCAAAGACTTTTGTTTTTAATCAGTCAGCGCGCTACTGAGCCACTGAGAATCTATCAAGTTATTGGGTGTGTGAATATAACTCCTCCCTTTCCCATCAGATGTCGTTTTTAGTAATGCTAACGTTTACTAATAAATGGCAACACTTGTATTCGATATGACTTTATGTCAATTGTCAAACGCACTACGACACATTTGGTTGAACTATAAACAACAAGTGTTTTTACCTCCTTGAAAATGTCGGTTTTCGTTCCAAGTAAACATCATTTGTGGGAAGTTTAATTACACTATTTTATTGCAAAAAAAAGTTGCTTCGGAAACTCTTCGTTTGATTATGGAGATTTACAATGAGCATGCTCCATCTAATACAACGTGTAAGGAATGGTTTCGATGATTTCAAAATAACGATTTTGGCACTGAGTACAAAGAACATGGAAAACTACAAAAAAAGTTTGAAGATGCTGAATTGGAAGCAGTATTAGCAGAGGATTCATACCAAACTTAATCAGAATTGGCTGCAGCCTTAAATGTTGAACGGTCAGCTGTTGCAAAGCATATAAAATCAATGGGTTCAAAAAGTTGGTAACTAGGTTTCATTTGAATTGAAAGAAAGAGACATCGAATGTCATACCGCATACCGTACATACCTACTACTCCACCCCCATATTTGCCAGACATAGCTCCTTCAGATTATCACTTATTCCGAACAATGCAGTCAGATCTTAACTGTATACAAAAGCATCGAAATTTGGATTGATAATTGGATCAGCTCAAAAGGCCAGGATTTCTTCAGTGAAGGAATATGTGAATTATACCTGAAAGATGGGCGAACGTTGTAGCTGCCGATGGAGCATACTTTGAATAAACTTCGCTTTAATTTTCTAAACAAGCAAATGTGTTTTATTTTAACAAAAAAAAATAGACGGAGTCATATTCACACTCCAAAATCGTAAAATCTCTTTCGGATGCACACGCATTAAGCATTCAGTACCTATACCATCATAGATGGCACAAGAGCTAGATGTCGCATGCAGTACTAAAAAAGTATACAAAAATCATATTCTGGAATGGACCACAACATTTGAAATGATGTATACGTCGAGAGATTCATATTGTTTCGTATCTGAACTGTTGAGGAAGTCGATCAAATGTATACAAAACTGATACTATAAAAAAAATTGCTTTCTGCACTCTCTAAAACATGTTATGGTCCATTCCAGAATAAACTACCCATTTCACAATCTGTATACTCTGCTCTAGTATGCCATGCGACATCTAATTCTTGTGCCATCTATGCTACAATTCATCTCATATTTTGCACTCTGCTTAGATTTTCAAAATATTCTGATCTTAATTAGCAAGACGCTATTATGTTTTTAGCGAAGTCTATGAGACTGAGGGGTCAAATGATTTCTATCGAAGCTGTAAAACTCCTCAGCAAATCGAATCAGTTCGATTTGTGCCCCACGACTGTACTGCTCTATTAATTAAAAGAGGTGGGTTACGGGAGCTGGGAGAGCTACAAGGTACAGAGCTTATTATGCATCCTAGGATTTTATAGAGAATCAGGGTAGATTTAGAAGGATCGGTTCCCGCAAATCTATGGGATACAATGGACCCAACTGTGGTCCAGCAATAACAACGAGCTACGTTTTAACTCCTAACCAAACGTAGTAAAGTCGTTGGATATAATATTTGGTCACCGGTCAGATTCGAACGTCCAAACATCATATTTGCGGTAGTATATCACAGCCCAGGTATTGAGTCCAACTTCAACTTGGACATTCTGAAATTGGCCGGTCGCAGTTTTCGTCGAGCCAACTAAAAAATTTTTGGTCGACACCAGGAAAAGCATAAACACACACATTTACTCACAGTTTTACCCTGTTTCTTGAACCGGAAGAGGCAGTTATTATGTAAAGCAATACTAATTTCAAGGTGTTTGCAATTCATGAAGAAATCTATAGAAAATTAAGTCCCGATGAGCCTCCTGATGAGCATTCATTAAATCTCATCGAAGGGCTCATTGGATAGTATGAAACTGCTCCCTATGTTCTAAGCCAGCAATAAATAAATATTTATTATTGTCCTCACCTTGTCAGATGACATTTCTACTAGGAAAATTTGAATTGATTTATTGATTTATTTATTTAAATTTTTAAATTGTTTATTTTAAATTTTCTGAATTGTTTTTCCGCGGAAAGACTGTCGCCGATATGCTGAACAAGACGTTATGCCCAAATCCTTACGCCTCAGTGTCTTAGAATATGATTTGCAACCGGAATTTGAATTCTGAAAAATATATAAAATCAATCGTAAATGCAGATTATCATTTATGAATTCATCACGACACTCATTGACATGCTCATTAATAAACTCATCGTGACACTCATTGCTATGCTCATTAATAAGCTCATCGTGACACACATTGACATGCTCATTAATAGCTCATCTTGAGCCTCTTGACATGCTAATTAATAAGCTCATCGTGACACTCATTATGTACTCATCGAAGTGCTCATCTAATATTGTGAAATGCACAAAAGGGAAGCAAAGTATACATTTCTACAAAAGTGAAAGAGATGCAATATTTCATGCGCACTATCTGTGAATAAGTAAATAAATGTGTTTTTTTGCGGATTTGATTCAAATGCGAATAAATTTCATTAGTACGTTCATCTGATTGCTCATGAGGAGCTCATTGATGAGTTCATCCTTATATGTCTACCAGAGATATATTCGCAATTTAAAAGTTCATAACAACATATTTATGTAATAATAGTATCATTTTAAGTCCATCGATCGTTCACCACCATTTCATTTCGATTTCATTTTTGTAAAGCATTCAACCAAGAATTCAATATTTTTGGCCAGGAAGTCACCTGTACCAACACGCAGTTTTTCTGTTACCAAAAGTAAATAAATTGCCGAAGTCATTGAACCGATTTCATTTCGATTTGTATATCAATTTCACCTCAATGTTTATTTAAAAAATTCTGTTTACTTGCAGCTATCTGCACTCGAATCCACCCCTCCGATCTATTTTTGGCCTCCCCGCATTCTGGTCGACTGGTATTACATACATAATACATATATATTATTTGCTTAGGCCCAAATAGAAATGATATCGAACCGAAGAGAATTTGACTGAACTCCTTGAGAATTGGTGGTCTGAGAAACTTGCCTATTAGCTAAGCCAAGCAGTGCAATGACTTGCAGTCTTATCAACGAAATTTCTTTAAGTCTCTTGGATTTATCACGGTTTTGCGCCAGCGCGGCGTACCAAAACGACAAAACCAGACCGAAAAAATGAGTGCACGTAGATTGCGTGCAGGCATTTGGATTTTGGGTTTTTGATGGCTGATTTTCTTGAAGGGAAGTATTGCGGGGTACTTCACAATATATTTATGATGATGACGAAAGAAAAATCTTAAGGGGTTGGGTTTAGTTTCAGCTGAATCCTTATGAGGGCTGCCTTTGTCTGGCGTTGGCGTTTGTATGTTTTTCAAAAGAAGCTCTATGAAAACCGCTTTGTTTCTGTTCCCACGCATATGCGTACCTACTTGTGAAATTTATGCGCAGTAGTGCAGTTTCACAAGAGAACGCTAGACGTTGTTGCAGATGTCATGGCATCTTTGGGGGTTTTTTGTTTTTTTGAGTTGTGAGTTAAGTAGACAAATTTTAGCACTTTTGACGAGGGTTGTGCTATTTCTAGGACAATTTGAGGTGAATGAACTTCTTTTGAATGAAGTATGAATGCAAGCAAGTAGAAGAGTTTGCTGTTATATTGGGCATAATAAAAGTTTTTTCTGAATAGATTGTGATGAAATTTTATGCACACATAATTGTACACCTGTCGATAATTGGCTCCATAACAATCTCATAGATATAGAGGAATCATTTTATTTTGAAATGTTGGCAGTATTGTGTGTGTAGATATGTCTTTTGTCCGAAAAATCTTTTCTGCATTTCATAAAATTTCTTTAATGCCCTCGGTTTCACAAGCTTCTAACTTGATAGTAATTTCAGACATATGAATTACAAACGATCCTCAGCTTATGTATATTGCACACAAAATATTATTGTGGAGGGCTTTCAGTTGCAGTCCATAAACATCTAGTAAATCTGTAATTTCAAAAATAACCAAATAATTTGGTTGTCCACCTGACCGTCCTCTAAGAATTCCTAGAGCACACGACGGCCAATCCAATTTCAGATGTTATGCCGAAACGCCATATATTTGAAACACAATTCAAGGTGATCTTATGGGTCCGTCAACAGTGGTACACTTTGAAAAATTGTGGTGGCCCAATATTAAATTCTTTAATACGCTGTTTTACCAATTCTGTTGAGATTTCTCGAGGTTTTCCGTTACTAGATTGACTAACGCTTCATTGACTAGCTTTGGCCAATGTTCATACGTTAATACTTTCTTTTCCTGTTATATTCGCAAAAAGAGGCTTCTCATCCTTGTTCCTTTTTACATTCCATATTGACAGTTTTTGGTTAATGCAGTCGATGATAGCTCTATCCTTAAGAAATTCAATACCCAGTATTCCGTCAGCTGGTATTGAGTCTGTGTCATAAATTACATTGAACTCGCAAGCATGCTCTTCAGTATCTATACGTAACTTGGATTGACAAACCCCTACGGACTTTCCTTGAGCCCCAAATAAACCGTAATAGTTCGTTTAGGCTGAATAAACGTGTTTTTTCTTATCTTATTAAATGACATGTGGACCCGTTATCAACCAAAAGATTTAACTTACCTGTTAACGCTATATCTGCTTCAACTGTGATGCTACAATTATGTCCTTGGTATCTTATAGGTGATACTGGCCTAGCAGTGGAATAAATCGGTCTTTGCGGTCGCTGGGCTCGATTGGGGCCGGCCTCACCTGCTCCACATCTGTTTTGCGTACCTAATGAGTTAGACCTCCAACCTGCCTGTACTACTTCTGGGTCTCTTACTTGAATCCTTTGTGCATCTTTTTCATAGTAGGTATAGCTTCCTCCTGTACTCCGTCTAGTGATTCGAATTTCCGTCCAGTGAGGTATACCTGAGTAGGTTTACTCCTAACGCCAGCTTTAAATGTTGCTACTGCATCTACCTCTAGTTCTGCTATCAATCCTGTATCATCTCCTGGGTATTTCGCCGAGACCGCCGCTTTTATTTGGTCAAGCAATTCCTTCATCCGGTCCGCGAACTCCCGCAATTCGCTAAACGATTTTTTTGGCATGCAGGTCGATTTGATTACTTGTTGTAAAGCATCAAAATCTTTTGGTTCCTGTGAGCTTACCAAGTAGTACGCATCGTCCGTTAGGTGATTCTTTATGCACTTGATTAGCTCCCTTTCTAAATTTTCATCTGACTCATTATGCTGTCCCCAAAATAACAATTTCCTCGGCTTGAGTGCTTTACTCGTACTCATCTTATTACCCTCTTGAATCGGCTTTCTCTGTGATGTGAGTCCCCGTTTGATTTACACCCTTCCTAAGATTAGAGTGTTAATAAAGTCTAGAACCATTCTGAGACTTAGGCTCCACACGTAGTTTGGTGGAGGAAAAGCATGTTCGAGGTGAAGTAAACTCGGTATGGCCAATGCTTTAAAGTTGCAGAGCTGGTGCTCCCAGGTTACATGGGCATACTGAAAGAAGCAGCAGGTTAAGGTCTCGGCCAAGCCTATATGAGAGCTCTGTAATCATTTTGAGATGTGTTTTCTTAAGGAGTAGGAGATCCTTTGTTTTTGCGTCAGAGGTGTCAATAAACTTCTTTACCTGACGAAGTCCTTGTAGTTTTTTCCAATAAAGGGATTTTTATTTGTTCTCTCAGCTATTTAGGGTAGCTCTGAGGTAAAACTTTAAAGTGCCACAAAATGGCTCTATTCCGACAAAGGGAGTTTCTGCTTCTCTTTTGACTACGCCAGCTGCAATTTCATTGCTTTTATGGCCATCATGTCTTGGCACCCATATAAGGATAACTTCGTTTCTCCTCGATAAATTTTTACAGATTTGCACACTCCCAGACTAACCTTGACTTGATAGAGTAGAACTTTAAGGCCTTGAGAGCGCTTTGACATACATCGGCACCTCCGTCACTCTCTTCATATCCCCTGAGCTTGGCTTAATAATATAAAAAAAAGAAAAAAAGGATATTAATAGTTGAATCAAGTATAGCTTTCATTATGCCGGTATTGGCGCATTCTTCTATGACCAGTATCTCGGCTTTGGATTACGGTAAGGGTATAGCCCAAGGCTTTTAATATACGGCATATGGGGTCATATACATTCAGTCCGACTCCACTGTTCGTTTTGGAACCATGTGTATACCATACCATCGATCCTTGTTAGAAAGACGGTTTAGTGGAACGTCATAATTATCGGTCTCCCAAAAACACGTCGAATGGTCTTACAAAATCCACATTGGGTGTGATTATATCAGATATTGTCGTCATTTGCTCGAAGTATATCTGTTTTAAGATACTTAAATGACCAACCAGATCACCTACCTAGCTTTGACTGTTTTTCCTTTTGCAATCTAGTAATCGCTTCCTTTTTTAGCTTCAAATGCAGGGGTGGAAGGTTTAATAAAATAAGACTTCCATGCTTGCTGTAGCACAGGTCCTCATGGCACCAGTTATTCCTAGATAGACAAGCCGCTGGCAAGCTGTAAGTTAGTCGACGCAAGATGATAATGCAGATTCAATATTCTACTACGAACTATCTTCCAGTCCGAAGTCCGAGAAGTGAGCCAGAGGCGTGCGTCTACTGATTTTGTATGGAAAGAAAACCAATGCGTCTAATCACTGTATTAAGCAGATTTACTGGGTCTCTATGCATATGAAGTTCACCATCCACAATTTCCTGCCTTGTAGATTCCATTTGTTCATTTGCTAGTAACGCCTCTCTCTCCCCCTTAGGATCACTCTTCGTACTCTTTTTTAATAGTTGGCGAATAATGTCAAGTCTCACTGGTGTTTTTAAACAGAGGCAATTCTCTTGACATGTTAAGGTGAAAGGAAATCTGGATGTTGTACCATATAGAACCTCCTTAGTCCACCCACCTCGTATTTCTACAACGGATTACCTTTGTTCGATCATTCGTATTCAGAACTGTATTTAGCACTAATCCAAGAGAGAATATCTTCGTTAAACCCTAGCCAGAATAGCAAAAATGCTAGGAAATGTTACGGCAATGACTCCATAACTAACAATAAGTTCATTTTGTGAATATTATTTTTTTTTTTGCCTAAGCTATTTTTTGGAAGTGAACTTAATACAAACATTTCATAGTGTCCTCGATGAAGGCCATCAATTACTTGCAAATATCAGAATGGCAGAGTAATAACCGAAAAGATAAAAATTTAACAGCAATTAATTTGATTTTTGATTATGAGCGTTATACGGATACTGATAACTATGGCAACGTGATTATAAAAATCAGCTTAACAACAAAATATCAAACTTTCTTCATCCAGAAAAAAAAAACAACTTCTTTCAAATGCTAATTTAGCCTTAATTTTCGATTAAAATTTATAGCCAGCATGGAAGTCAGAGTTGCAGTAAAATTATCAGTTTCCGCCATTAATGTGAATTTACCGCGTTAACACTGCGACAAAATTGTTTTTCCCGCTTTCTCAATTTGAGCGAAAACTTGTTGTTGCGGACGGACGCGGACGGGAAGACAGGCCCAAAGTATATTATGATGGTCTGCCCTTTACCACCATCATCTTCTGCAATATTTTGCTGGGCCAACCTACACACATTTGCGTGGAGGCCTTTTTGAGCGCGCTATTGCACAATTTCACAGTGCAATGGTCAATGAACTCTTGCTGCAACAACGATCTTCCAAATAGCGCGATCGTAAAGCCACAAAACTGGCAGAATGGCGCATAAATGCAAGGCAATGAAAACATTATAATCCAACTGCGACTGCGCAGTGCGTGCTGCCATAGACGACGCGGGATGGCGGAATAGTCGTCAGTCACGTACTATATGTATGTATGTATGTACAACTTTTGACCGCAAATTATAATTTTTGGCTGCCTTCGATGGCCGTCACCGCCACATTAAATACACTCACAAAATAAAACTTCTGCGATACGCCACCACAACCAGCTATAAGAGCGCGCGCATTTTAGGCCCTTCTTGATCGTTTTGTTTTTGTTCAAGCTGCTTTTAACTGCGCTTGCGTAGATTCGCTTGATGTTCGAATATTGAAGAAAATTTTGCCACGTGCAATTATCGTGCACAAAAGTAGCGAAAGTAGGTTACACGCGCACGCTCTTTGCTGACTTTTGAATTTCTTGTTTTTTATTTATTTTTCGATGTCTGCTGGCTCAAGAAGAAAATGTTGTAGAGAGGGGTGGGAGGAGAGAGAATGAACATATAGGGCCCAGGGCTTACCGCTTACAACACATTAAAATTTTTTAGCAAACAAGCTACAATTGGTTTTGGTATTAGCGCGCGCGCGCCGCACGCCGAACAGTTGGCAATGACAACTGAAAAGCGAATATTTGACAACACTTTTGATCGAGTGACGAAATTTTTTCGTCTTTTTAGGTCAATTGTTACACGAAATTATCGTGTCGAAATTTCGTGTAAGTGTGAAGGGCTTATCTTGATGTATTTATCTAAAATAGTTGGGTATAAAGAGTGTGGTTCAACAGATTCAATTTGCAGAAAAGAAGAAAATACTTTCAATATTCATAGTGCGTGAAGATTTTTCTTTTGAAATTTTCTCAAAATTTGTTTACGCTCTTTTGTATTGTACCGAAACGTCGCGACGTCTACGGTACTAGTAATTATCGCACCTCATTACCATAACTGATTTACTGGTCTTCTAGGTTGGTGGTTAACTTAACGACATCAGAGTCATTTAGTAAAATAACATCTATCAATTTTGATGATATTACATTAAATGTAAATTAGCTTGTTTTCTGCTCGTTAGGCTCCATAATTTAATTTAATTTTGAGAAAACCTTTTTCATAATTTATATGGATTGCTTTATTTTAAAATAGCTGTGGGTACCTAACCATATTTGCACCTATACATTTATGTAAATAGATTCATTGAAAAAAATTAATCATATAGTGAAAGAATGTAGTGTGAAATGTCAGAGATTTAATCCATTGTCGCCATCATTCAATCGATTTGTCCATATAGGTCTGTTGAGTCTAGTACATCTTCTTGATAGTTTTATACCTGTATGTAGTTTATGGTCTGTGACACGTCTCTGGGGGAAAAAATAGCGATCAGGAACATTTTATCGACAATATCCAACATGAAAATAGATTTCTCTTGTTCCTGGTAGGCTCAATACATATCAGTTTAGTGATCTTGCAGGCCTTGATTTTCCTGCACACGTATTAAGAACCACATTATTTATCTTGAATTCCTCTCTGTGCCCCGCCAGTAATGAGTTTACTGAAATTGCCAATGATCTGATATTTCCTACGATTACCTCCTACTCTGAAGGCAGACTCTGCGAAAATTATCTAAAAAGTTTCGGAGCTCAACATGAAGATGGCAGCACTCGTAAACAAAAATTGGGGAATGTGTTGGCGCATGCCTTGACGGTACTCACCAAAATTTCAGCCATTGTGGACGCGCAGTTGTTGTTTGACAATCATTTGAGTGGGTTGATGTGAACGTTTTTGTGAAAATGGAAAAATTTGAGTATCGAGCTGACTTAAATATTTGTTTTTGAAAGGCAATACGCCTACGCAAATCAAAGACGAGTTAGACGATGTGTACGGGGACTCTGCACCTCCATTATCTTAATCGATTATCTTCAAAAAGAAAAACTATTAAAGGAGACTACGCATCATTACTTGACAGGCTGGAGGCAGAAATTGCATAAAACGGCCACATATGTAGAAAAACAATTATCGTTCCACCAAGTCAATGCGCCGTCTCACACCTCGGTTACCACGGTTACCATGGCGAAAATCTACGAATTATGGTTTGAACTGCTTAACCACCCTCCTTACTCACCAGATTTAGACCCAAGCGACGGTTTTTTGTTCCCTAAGCTAAAAGTTGCGCTCGGAAGATAGAGATTTTTGTCGAATGAGGAAGCCATTACCTTCGTAAACAACTATTTTACAGAGAAAGACGCCGAGTACTACTTGAGCGGGTTGAAGAGATGGAAGCATTGCTGGGATAACTGAATAGACTTACAAGGAGACTACGTACAAAATTAAAAATTAATTTGAAAAAAAAGATGTCTTGTATCTTTGTTAGGTCGGAAACTTTTCAGACAACCTTCGTAGCCTAATAAAGGTAATACTAGACCCATTACAAATATCATATTCATCATAACTGTTTGTTACTTGGGTACCCACTACAGAGGCAAAACATGCAAATTACTCCCATCGCCCATCTTGAAAGAAAGCACTCGGGAGAAAAAGAAGACGAGCTCAGATCTGACATGAAATATCTCTATAATGAGAGAACTTGCTGAACTGAGAATCTTAAACGAAATGTGTCCAAGTCAAATTCATCCACAGAGATTTGAGTACAGGATCTTTGATGTTTGATTGAGCTATCTTAACCACAGCACAGAGCGGCTGTATTGTAAATACTGAGCTTGTATCCAATGTCCTCATCAAGTTAAAAACTATCCGGGGGTCTTAGGAAAAGTACTGTTAGAAAATGACTTACCCCGTTACCACCTGATCAAGGTAACCCCAATCACAAAAGTTCTTTTGGAGTTCTCCATAGCTTTCCAACCAATTGACTTCAGAGTAATCAATTCCCGGGTCAAGCAAACCTCGTAAGCCAGGTGACAGCACCTCTTGTAGCACATAATTTATGTGTCGCTTTAAGGTAGATTGCTTACAGTCGTAGTGTGTATACTTCCAACGTTTTATAGTTTTTTTTACTCGAACAAAACAATTTTTAAATAACTGGACACTTTTCATAGTACACAAATTATTTCGAACTTGACAGTTAAATCAGCTGATTTGTCAGAGGTAGACACTGAACCATAATAAATCCCAAATCAATCCCAACGATTCCGCGCGACACCTAGTTCGTCCCTAAGTAAACCACGCAAGCCGATTTAAAAAAAAGATAGAATTATTATGCCCAACCGGAAAGCTAGAATTAAATGAAAACTTTGACAGATATAAAAATTTAAAACTGAATAGAAATATTGTAATATAAATTTAAAATGGAAAAGAAATGAAAATTTTAACAGATATGGAAAAGTAGAGATAGGTGAAAGATTTGTCATGTAATAAAGAACTGCATTAGGAATAGAGAATAATTGGAATTAATTTTGATCAATGGTAAAAATCAGAAACAGATAAAAATTTGTACAAGAAATTAAAAACATAAATAAGATGAAGCTTTAAATAGTGTCGACTTTTAGAAATAGATGTCGCTAAGTACGATTAGAAAAAAAATAAATTGTAAGCCGCCATGTTGGTGTCAACGGTTTTTGATTCTGGCTATATGTACAACTGAGTACAACAAAAATTCACGTGCCTTAGAATTAAAATCGCTTAAAACAACAAAAAGTAAAAAGAAATAAAATAAAATTGGCAAAGAAGTTTCCCGGTAAACATGTCGTTTTATTAATGAAAGGAAAATTTTACAGGAAACGAATGAGGGAGACACAGAATTCCCTTAACCAACAGAGGCCCCTAGATCTAGGACATTGACCGCTGTTTACGACGCTATCCTGGAAGATCTTGTCTTTCCAGTTGTGATTGCACATCCACGGAATTTGAGCAACGTTGGTTCGTTAGTTTGGCGTTTTAAGTTTTCAGAATCGTAAAATGAGAAGCCTGACTCAACTGGAGTGCTCTTGGCCAGGTGGTCAGAGCTTCCTTGCACCAGCAAATGCTTTGTATAGTGGTATCTTTGGTATCACCTGTCACCCGACGTTTATGCTAAGTACTAAGCTCAATGTGGTTCAGTTATATTGTTTGAACCCTTCGACGAAAAGAAAGCTGTTTTCGAATGTGAATCAACTGCTGAAAATATTAAAGGAAAAATTCATGAAAGTTCGATCACTGAACTCCATCATGAATCCTTGGTGGTACGATTAAGTCACATCTTCTATTCTTCGGTTCAAAAGAAGATGGCCATACTGAGAAATACGTGGACCAAGAGAAGGATATCGCAAAAGAATTCAGTGGAGATAATTCAACTGTAACAGTACAGTAATACCGGCCCTTTTTACTGTGACAAATCTATCCTCCAAAACATGCAGAGCAGACAGATGAAGAATGCAAATATTTTCCCGTCCCTACTACAACGTTCCACCTTTTTCTGCTTGAAATTCTCTGTTCTCCTTCAAGCAAAACACCAAGGACTCCATGGTGATTAAATTCCAGCTCCCTCACGATAAGATCATCTTAAAAAGCATGTTGGACGTATGACTGAATAAAGAGATACAGTTTTAGTAGGTTAAGTCAATCTTCCAAGTGTTATTGTCGCAATGAATGCATAAAGAGCAAAAACAAGAATGAAGCTAACATTACTTTTCCTAACACGGAGGCCAGGGCGGTCCATTGTGGTAACCTACTAGAAACACTTTCAACCAAACCTTCCTGCCTTCTTACTGAAGCCCATCAGGTCTGAGTGCGATAAGTTTTCAGTTCATCCATATATAGGAGGGCAAGCCCAGGCGTATCCAGCTTAATTCGGGCGAAGGGCGAACAAGCACACAGACAGTGTTCAGTTATATTAGGCTCTCCTTCCAGGCAGGACAGACACTTTGGGCTGTCCACATCTCCATTTGACTAGATGAGCGTGAAACAACCTGTGACCGGTGATGATGCCAACCACAGGTCTACATTGTTTCCTTCCGAGCCCCAAGAGCAAATCAGAAAAATTCGAATTAGGACCATAAAAAACAAGTTTTGTACGCCTGCAAGTATACACAGTTCCACTCATCTCTGCTTATACATCCGCTTTGATGAAAGACCCGATAACCGAAATGGCAACACTTACAGCGGACTCCCGTCCAAGGAAGGCAGATCCAGAGCCAGACCTGGTTAGAAAAAAACTAACATTAGTTTGGCATTTGAACTTTCCACTTCGACCACCACAACAAAGGTCAACTTTCAGTGTATCACCTTCACCGTTGGTATGGTTATTGTATACACTAGGCGAAGATCTTAACGGCAGTCTTCCCCTTTGCGTCACAATCCTCTCAATGTTAGCTGCTAGTCGAAATAATCACCAAGATGCTTACTACCCCAAGATAGCTGCAAGTACAACGTATTTCTGTAAAAAGCTTGAAAAGACAAACTGGTCAAGCATTCGTTTTTTTGTTGGGATAAAAAAATTGTTTAATTTCAATGGGTTCACTAACGTTTTAAGTACTCAACATTCGTATGATCATTTAGCAGCTATGCTAGACTTGCTAATAATCAGAGCGAACCAGTCAGTATAGATCACAGTAGAGAGTAAAGTACTAAAGTTATATTTCTCCATCAACGATATTTAGCAACACATCAAGTATTGGACGACACACCATTTCATAGCACAGAAACCTTAGCCCGGATAAAGAGCCATCTCTGCTGACTGTCTTCTCTAGTATGCATCTTACGAGTAATTTAAGGGAAGAGCTTCTAACACGATTCTCTTCTGAGTGCATATGGCTCTCCAGATATTTCAAAAAGATTAAGGCAACGCTTGTGTTACGAAAATTAATGTCTGACCCCACTCAGAAGCATGCCATTTGGACGCGAAGTTCGACATTAACCATCTTGACGAAGTGATTCATTTACATCTCCACCACTGTTCATTATTCAAGTGTATAGATTCTTTTACAGCCTGCATAAAAAAAATTATCGGACGTCAGAAGCTTGCAGGCCTCTTCTTTTGGCTCTGTGAGAAGGAACCATTGAATTTTGTCAGCGCGGGTAGGCGCCGATCTCTTAACGCTGTTATGAACAGGTTTACTGATTCGTGATATCCTTTAGGCTTCTCACAGAAGTCCATAACGACTTGCCCTTACATAATTAGGACCATAATTGGGACCAGGTGGTAATGTACCATAAATTAGGTTTTGTCAGCATATACTGTTGTAGATGAGATATATGTTGGGATTATCGTCCAGAGATTAAATAAAACCCATCAGAATTTTAGAAATAACATCTACCAATATTTTGAAAAAAAAGGATCCATCAAGGAACCATCGAGACTTGTTCTATGCTGATGTTAGGACATTTTCCATCTACAGATCATGCTTTAAAAGATGCACTTTTTATTGGAAGAATCAGAACTGAAGTACCAATGTACTTCAAAATATTGGCTTAGACCGCTCGGCACCAGAGTTCATAGTTTGGAATTAAACCGTTGTAGACTGGCACTGGTTGGATTCCAAGTTTTTCGTGGTGAATTTTTGTGCTAGGTTTGTCGCAGGAGATATTTTCTCTTAATATTGACTTATAAACGGTATTTTTACCTTTAACTGATTGTTTACCTTCTTCATACGTCTCTTTTTATATGAATTTAAGTCTTTTAATTTTTTTTTTACCATATTTCCGCCAGTAGTTGTCTACATACGGTTTCAATTTCCAATATCAAATCAACTTCCATTTTTTCTATCACCCCTCTTATACGATAGAATCACACCTCTGTAAACACCCCAAGGGAATGAAATATCCAATGAACTTTTGACAGGATAAAAAAGTGCGTGTGCCGATATCTTTTGCAACACTAGTTATATCCCCTTTTAAAAAAATATGTATACAACGCAAAGGGATACGACTAAAAGAGATGCCATTTTTGGCAAAGGAAACAAAATTCACATCACTCGTAATACTTTTGGGGGAAGAGCCCTTCGTTTAATTTCTCTTAATGGCGGTCGATGCAAAATGTCAAATCTGGAGGCTCTCAATTCAGCCCCTCCTCAATATATTTACGCGAGTGTCAAAATTCATTCATCCATTCACTTTTTGTTGTTGTTCTGTTTTGGTCCATCCAAACAAAATCAATTTTAATTTTTCATTTTCTCGGCTGAGTTGATGATAATTTGAATTTATTTGCTTGGGAGAAAGTGTTGTAAGATTTATCTGGCTTCAAAGCCACCCATATGCATGGCCAGCTAAATATTATACAATGAGTTCGCCAACCGAATAACAGCAACTTTTTACAAATTTTATGGTGAAATTTTTGATGCTGATTGGAGCGGGCATAAATTTAGATGGAGTTCGGTGCCAAATTGAAAATTCCCTGAAAAGAGAAAAAATGAAAAAAATAAATAAAAGTCAAAGTTGTGCAAGTTGCGTTTTAAATGCATATAATGAAGGCTATTTTGAATGAATTCCAATTTTACGTAAATCGCTTTGGAAAAAACATTTCGACAGTATTTTATGTGATTTTTGTTGTTGTTGCTTTTGAATTCTAAGGGAATAAAATCCCCAACACGGAAGTTAAGGTAGCACAATTTGTTGTACCTTTTAGATACAATAATTCGAAAAATTCTGTCTTTGATTAAATGCAGCAGGTCTTGGTGACGGATGTGTTTTTATTTCATCTTCCAAAAATTTTTATCTTGCACTTGTACCACAAACACACAGGAAGTGTTCTATCCTCTCAGTCATTCTTTCTAAGCAGAATAAACACATCAGTCTAACAATGACACACATTTAAAAAAAAAAGTTCCAGCTGTGACTAGTAACGACCCCCACAATAGATCATCATTACTGTCTCCTCCTAAATCCCCAAAGAAACTCCATGTTATTTTTGCTTGGTCCATCGAGGAAGAGATCCGCCCAAGATTCACCATCTATATTGTAGTGCGAAAGAGCCAATCCAATATGTAGCTCCAGTTCTTTAGGAGTTCTTCATGGATCACTTAGAGTCATAAAGGAGGCCTTGCTATCTGAGAGGTTAACGATATAATTCTCCTTAAAGGAGCTCGCAAACAAATGGAAAAAATCTAAGCTCATCCTACAAGGCTCCAGAAAGGAAATCCCCACAGAATTAACAGAGGCTGTCCAAATTAGTGGCGTTCTCAGTTCAAATTTATTTGTTTGTAACGCTCCTCCTTCAGTTTGAACGCTGAATATTATTAGATAAACCCAATCGTATTCAAGTTTCGTAAACCTCTATAAACAGATCCAGGAACGTAAGTTTAAGTAACATCTTTCATTGAATGCTTGGAGTCCGTAGTACCTATCTAGTCAGAAAACTTTTGCAAATCGCTAAGCATAGGCTCGAGATATTATATTACGTATTCAATCCCACACAGCATGGGTAAGCATGGGTCTTACTAGGACGTGTATTTCCAGTACACTACCCTATATTTCATACCCCGAGTGCAGCCAAATATTATTCTGCACTGGGCGAAGTACTTAGTAAGCGTAGCGATAACTCTTCGTTCCATACGCCTTTCACGCTAGCTCTTCCAGTCTAGGTGGGTAATCTCCCTACGATTGCATAAAAATATATCTTCAAAGTTTCATCAGAAGACTTGAAAGGATAAATGGCTAAGATTTCGTGTAATTGTTACTTTTCTCAAATTCAATTCATTCGATTTTTTATCATTTTCAATCCGACGAGCTGTATCCCCTCCCCCTCCAAGCACAACAGTCACGATGCGACACTCCTCTTCCGCAGAAGTATAATAGTCACGAAGCAAATACATTGTAGGGATGAGCAGAACACCCAAATGTTCTCTGAGAGAACGCAAGAGATCTCCGCACATACTCGTCCAATTGTACTCAAAACCAAAGACAAAAAATTATTAAAGGCTTCCGGCTGAAATGAAGCTTACTTCGAATTCCTAACAAACAAAAATAAACTTAACCTTTTCAACAGACACAACAGACAGGAACAAACAGGGGCTGCACATGCCAGTTTTTGTCCTCTTACTGAAGCACTGGTTACCAAAATAGTTTGAAACCTCAGACATTCATGACGCATCGTGGAGGCAGGCAATGATGTTGAAATTGTTAAGAGACTGGTTGATAACATGTACAGCAATAAAATTTTACATATAGTATTTGGCGACGGTAGATTAGGTTAACTTACAGAAATAGCTTCGAATCAATCACGCTTCGATCACAGAATGGTTCGTTGTCATACTATTTCGTTAGAACATTTATAAAAGTTTGGCAAGAATACTTAGAACATAGTCACAAGAGTTGAAAAACTTTAATACGGCTTCTATATCTTTGTCTGCTATTTTTCACAATTCATTGATTCACAATAATGGTCAGCCACAAAGTTCCATACTAGGTCCATTGCTATTCAATTTACATTTCTCTGATTTCCCGACATCGACTGCCGCAATTTCATTCGAAATTGGCTATTGGCATACAAAATTTTATTTATAAGCTCAGTACAAAAATAACATCTTACAGTGATTAGGAATAAAGCAAGAATCCAGCGCTTCCTGCTCAGAGTGGCAAACTGTAAAAAAACCTACCTAAAGTCTAACCAACATTCACTTAAGATAGATTGATCACTAAATGTTTTAAATGTCGATGTGTGGCTGAGCGGCAACAACACTGAAAATCAACTAGTCCTGCTTGGTAATTCTTTATATATAGTCGTAGGTATGTGAAAAATTAACCGGCCGAACTTGGAAATTTGGACAGTATTCAATAGATTTTTAGATATTTTCCCAGTATGCAATTTTAATTTTGCCCAAAGCCTGATCTGTGCGAAGAGGTGGCTTTTTGCGTGTGCAAAAAAAGGCTCAAATTCAATAAACGGAGATCTGGCTGCTTTGTTTGTAAGGCGGTCCGCAAACTCGTTGCCTTCAATGCCTGCATGCCCTGTGACCCAAATCGGTGTCACCTTGTTTGCTTCGACCAGTTGCTACAAGACAGTCTCAAACCAGCTTAGACTCATTGGTAAACGGGTTTAGCGCTTTAAATGCTACTCTACTTACCGGTGGCTACAGGCGTTCCGGGCGAAGGAGGCTTGGACACCCCTCTCCCGCCAAGGGCACTTGACAAGTGGTGCTCCATTTGATGTTTTTTTTGTTTTGCTAAATTTAATTGCAGTAAAATGACCGTCCCCCTAATTGCAATGCTAGGTCCGCCACAGGTTTGATTGTTTGATATTATGTATATTTGGCTCCACCCATAGTCTTGTGCATTATTTCGCGAACGCATAGTTCTATGGCGTGTAGTTCTGTCTGAGAAATAGTTGGTGATGCCCCCAGTACCTTTGAGAGATGAACTTCTGCTCATATATGTCCAGATCTGTTCTACCTTCCTTTTTGGACCCATCCGTATAATATTTAAGAGATCCTTTTCAAAATATCCAAAGTTATTAAAACTATCCAGCCAAATCTATGATTTATTATTACCATCCAGACGTATAAATCCGTTACTGCAAATGCAAATATAATTATTCAGGAGATCCTTGAAAGATAATTCACATAACCTGGATCCCATTAAAGAATCTCTAGACAAACCCTAAAATATTCAAGGTCTGCTAAAATTTACATTTGAAGACAATTTTTGATTGCCAGCCACACATCTGGCAAGGCAAGAGATCACGTAACCTAGGAAGGAACGAATTTCAAGAATTATTCCAGCTATAAATCGATCACTGCTAGATATGCAAATAAAAATTATCCAAGAAGAAATGATCTCTTATTGCGTGCTCAAATGTTAAAAGGCCATTAAAAAAAATGTTTCCCACGATACACGCACAATTACTGTACCTGCGGCGAAAGCGAAAAGGAACAGACAAATAATTTGCATATAATTTTGTATGGAGACGTATCTCAACAAGGAAGAAGGGCGTCCAAAATATTCCAGTTGTTGTTGCATTTGCGCACAAATGTAATTTGCATACCGAAATTGAAAGTTGCTCCGATGGCTTGGAGTGATCTCTTCCTTTCTTCCATCTTTTTCTGTGAGTGTGTGTTGTGATCAATGTGAATTGGAGAAATTTTCAATGCTGCTATGCCTAAAAGGGTTCCTTCCAGATTTGCATATTATTCACCTTTCGGCATATGCAAAACTTTCTCGTCTCTTCTTAAATTATGCAAAGATGACACTGGAGAAGATTTTTTCTCACACTCTTTGCGACAAGGACTTTTTACATAGAAGAATCCTTTCGAGTCTCGTCTTCTTATTTTGAGGGATATCTCCATATATGATGAATTTAAAACTGGGTTTCTTCCGTTCGATATACGTGTAGATGCGATACGCAATAAATGGCGTTATCGTAATTTATTTGCGTTTGCGCATTGCGATTATTTTCTGTGAGAAAACCAGTCTTTCATGAATTTCAACGCAATGCCGTTTTATCATTGTTTGGATTTTGAAATTCGGCTTATCTTCAGCCGACAAATACAAGAATATTTGCAAAAATTGTTGTGTGGTATTTGAAAGTTGACTTCTTTAGATAAGAATAGACTTGATAAGGTACAGAGGAGTTCGCATTCTTATCATGCTACATAACATGAACGGTATTTGTGTGGTTGATTTTTTTTACCTATACGCGAAATGGAAGGTCCATTTTTGAAACAATGTGTTTTCATGAATTTTACGCTTTTTATCATGGGGCGTAGCATGATGATATTTTGTGAAAATTATCTGCTTACATAATAGAAACTTGTCGAAATGTTTAATAATATTTTTTACTGTAGATAGTTATAGTCGTATTAAAAAAAAATCACATGTTGGATAATAAAAAGCAAAAAAAAAAATATTGAAAAATTTACGATTAAATTTTTTGGTTATTAGAAAAATTTGGAATTTTGTAAAAATTAAATGTCATCAGAATGGAGGACAGAAAGACAGCGAAAGCTAGCGAACTTCGTCATTCTTCCATTACATTTACAGGGTGTCCCGTAAATGGGATGATACCCGAAGTCTATGGATATAGGTCATACTTAGACGAGCAAAAAATTGTATGGGAGGGGAATTCTAACGGTTTCCGAGATAACGGGACTTAAAGATATATGGGTATGTCTTTATAGATCACCCTGTAACTTCAGAACGTTACAGCATATGATGCTGATTTATACTTTGGTAGATAGATAATCATTGGACAACCTTACAAATGGGCCATAAATCTTTTCCCCTTTTAACTATTTTTTTTATAAAAAAACTTTATCAATACGAGTTTTACATAGGTATTGGATTTAAGAAGGCCAAAATCTTAGCTTTAAAATGACCTATATGACCTGTGAAAGTGTAGGCCTTTCTGTGTTTTCGCACTTTTTCTTAATCATATCCAGCGGAAATGTCTGAAAAAGGTCAATAAGTGCCAGAAAGTAGGCAATTATCTTTTGGAAATGACCTTTTTCAGCTATTTTTATTTATTTATTTTTATTTTATTTTGGATATGCTTAAGAAAAGTGATAAAAACGCAGAAAGAGTTACATTTTCGGTACAGAATGTGATGAGTCATTTTAAAGCTAAGATTTTGGGTTTCTTAAATCTAATAAGAAAAATTGCTATTGAAGACATGTTTTTTGATATAAATAGTAGTTAAATAGAAAAAAAAGCGAGTAAAAATCCCAACATTTTAATTTTGTAGAGCCATAACTTCGAAACGGACAGGGTGAGGGAAAAAATTAAATTTATAGACCATTGGAAAGGTCCAACGATTATCTATCTACAAAAGCTTACATCATCATCATAGGGTATAACGTTCAGAAGTTACAGGGTGATCTATAAAAACATAACCAAATATGTTTAAGTTCCGTTATCTCGGAAGCCGTTAGGATTCCCCCTTCCCATACAGCTTTTTGCTCTTCTAAGTATGACCTATCCATAGCCTTCGGGTATCACACCACTTACGGGACGCTCTGTATAGTGGCTCAGCTGCCTTAATTGATAGAATCAGGTGCCTTAAGTTTATTCTGGTTGGAATTTGAATCTTCTAACGCTCTAAGAGTATGTCTGGAAGCTGCTTACCAGGCAATGTTGCAACTGAAATGCCTTAGCCATTGAGGAATTAGAACTTGATTCGATTACTTGGCGTACTTACAGGTTGTCAAATATTTACCAGCATCTTTGTTCAACCAGTATTCCCTAACCCATCCTCACCTAATTACTTTTCTTGTCAAAACTATGTGCGCTGTATTATAGCGTCTCCCTTAAGTTTTAGATTCCTTACAAAAATACAAAAGAAAGTGAAGATTTTACTATAATTGTCAGCAACGCCTAGGTTCAAACTTTGGAGATGATTTACATTCTGAAGGATCAGGTAATTTTTTAGATACCTCCAGTCTTGACTTTATTCCTGAAAATTCTGTTGATCGAGCCAAACTTAAACAGCATCTTTGCAAGCTAGCTAGCGTACAGCGATAATATACTATACTCCAATTCTTGTTAGATGAGCGTGAAGCGATCTTATCTTATATTTGATACGAACATCCGCTTTGATGAGAGACCTGGTCACCGAGGCGGCAACGCCTATAGCGATTTTCGGTCCGAGGAAGGGAGAACCAGGGCCAGACCTGGTTAGAAGATCAACTCTTTTGTTCCCCATGATTCACAAGAACCCACTGAAGAGACACATTTCTGTGGTTAAACAGGTTATTCACAGGCGTCCTGCAGTCCCCCAGAAACTTAGATGTTATCCGGAGCCACTCAGAGCCATCAATGCTGCAATATCCTTTCCTTTGATTTCCATATCAAGGGCTATCTTCGCTGCCATTGCTATGGTGAAGATTTCAGCCTGGAAGACAGTGGCGTTCCCTTCCAAGTGAGGACTTCAACCGAATGTCAGGCTCAAGAAAGTAAACCGTCTTCCTCTTTAGTTAGAGAGCCGTCGGTGAAAATTTTTAGCGAACCAGCGAGCACTCCATAACACACTTCCCAGGATTGGCGTTACATATGGAATCTGTAAGGTATTTACATAATATATATTGTAGTTCGATACTCATTCGTCATCATTCGTCTACTTTTTATATTGTGACGAAGGTAGTTCGCCATTCTGATCTTTGTATGAAATCATCACCAAGGAATACAGCAATAGGAAAATTCAACAAAGTTTCCACTGTTTCCTTCGTCTCAATGAAAATGTGGTGTAGATCATCAAAATAATGGGGTAATGGGGACTTACCACGAATCTGTGACTAAGTAGATTTCACACGATGTTAATCTCAAGGCGGAGGTAATTAAAAAGGTAAAAGACTTGTATCTAGGGGCGGATATCATTAGACGACACCCTTGTTGTGGATGTTGTGGGAATCTATATGGAGTACATTAAAAGGTTTATCAAAATTTAAATTTGTATCAGCAGGGTGTTCGGAGTACCGGCTAGAGTTGAAGCTGTACGGTCTAGTGCCTTTCTCTTACTTGTCGGCATATTAATATATTTTTCTTTTCGAAGGCCTGATTTTAACCTCAATCTTTTGTTGGAGCAAGAGAATTTTCCATTAGCTTGTGACGGCGCATCTGTACCGGATCGTGGATCTCCGAACAATTGACCAATCACTTTGTAAACCTAGCAATATTAGTTTTCAAATTTGCATCTAGTGAAACGTTGCTGACCATGGAAAGGCTTGGTTTGGTGGGCTTTTGGTTGTATAAAAATTAAACAAAAAATATTAGTCTGATACCAACCGGCAATTCAGCCACGCGGTAGAGAAATTAAAAAAAAAAGTCAGGTTCAAGAAAATAACAGGATTAATAAAGGAATAATTCTCGAGAGGTCTAAGGTACTGAAGAACCGATGTTTTTGTTTAATAGTTCCCCGATAAGCTGTCAGTGTCCACATTTTCTTAGTCTCAACATAAATGAACTGTCAATCTGATACGGCAGAAGGGGATCCAGCTAGCAGTAATAGCATCGTAAGTAATTGTTGTGTTTACTGTCGTCACGTCGACATTGGGTGCACTTGGGACAAGACTCCCGACTCACTAACGTCGCAGCCATCAAGTCGATATAGGGTCGACTTGATCCCACCACCACTGCCTCCCTAATGGAATTAGCACATATCCAGGTAGTTGGACAGCCTGGAGTGAAAAATAGAAGCCTTCCTAGGCTCGGTGCTGTGGACTTCAAATCGCTCTTGATTTTCTTACTTAATATAAAAATAATTTAGAACAGCAAGTCGACGCGACTCCAGCTAGTTGTTCATAGAGCGAGCGGTTGATCGGTAACTAGGTCAAGCCATCGCCATCCCTTCCTGCGCCAAGTAAGCACTCCAAGCCAGACCAGTGCCTACTCCCAAAGGTCCACTGACTGTTGCAACTTCTAAATTCAAGCAACTCTGAGCAAACCTCAAGACATCAGTTCCTGTGTCAAGCAGGTGTTCAGGACCGTAGTTTCCTGTGTCAAGCAGTAGTTTAATACATCGCAGTTCTCCGCTTTAAGCTAACCTTCTAACAAACGCAGATTCGCTTCAAGCAGACCTGACATCTACTCAGAGCAGTTTTACCCGATAGGAGGCGTAAGCATTGTGGTCTCATCTTCTCAACGAAATTTAGCATCCCACCAAAAGCTCATGAAACTAAGCTTATCCAATGGAAGGTGCAAGGATCGCCCCTCTCTCCTTGTTTACACAATAATTCGTTGGCATTGTAACATGAATCTAATCTATTTAACTCTTGGTTTGTAATAAGTGAAAAACAGCGTATTTCGACTCTTGGATATTTCAAACACCTTCTAATACCTGATTTGTCATATCAGTCGTTTTTGAATGAAAAAAAACAAGGTGTTGAGAGAAGGCAAAGAAGATTGTGATGTGATACAATCGTTGGTGAGTTATCAATAACAGAACAAAAAACTGTTCTCATGCAAGGTATAAATTTCACCAAGGATAACACCTTGTTTGTAATTTTATTTACCCTGGCGTAAAATTACGAAAATGTGCGATCTGATAATAAAATGATCCTTTGGAGTAAAGAGCGCATCAGGATATCACGTAGGAAGAAATACAATTAATATAAATAAAAATGGTTGTACCTAAGGCTTGATAATGCTGCATGACAAAGTATGCGATGAGTTCAACGAAACATGAAGTCACGTAAAATTCGACTATAAACGCTTTAAGCGCCTTCAGCCTCGGTGATCAAGTCTCTAATCAAAACAGATGTTCGCATGAAACATCAGAAGCGATGGGCAAACCTGAGCACTTGCAGGTGAACATAACTTGATTGGTCTAATAGGAATTTTTCTGACTTTCTTTTGGGGCTCGGAAGGAAACAATGTAGAACTGTGGTTGGCATCATAACCGGTCGCACTCGTCTTACGCTCATCTAACAATGATAAGCTTTGCTGACAGCACTGTTTTTCCTGCCTAGAAGAAGACCATGACCCAACCGAATACTTTCAGTGCGGTTGTCCGGCCTTATCCCAGAGTACAGTGGATACGCTTGGGACTGCCCTCCTATCTACGAATGAACTGAAAATCCTAGATAGAGAATAGAAGAATATTAAGAACTTTTATTTTTAACGGCTTAGTAGGCTAGTTACAAATTAAGAAATATAAGAGAAAAAAACAACCATCTCGTCCGGGTTTTGATGCCGGGACCCTCCGCTTGCCGGGCGACTGTTCTTACTACCACTGAGCTAACGAGACAGATGATTTTTCCTCTTATATTTCTTAATTTATAACTAGCCTATTAAGCCACCCCGGACGTGGCGGTTGTTTTTTCCTCTTGTATTTATGATTTGATTTAGAATCATTAAAAATAAAAGTTCTTAAAATTCTTCTATTCTCCATCTTTGACCGATTCTAATAAGTGTTGGTTCGATTCCCGTCCGGGAAAAATAAATGTGAGCCGGTTTTTAGCAGGTTAATACAATGGGCCACCTTGGCCTCCGTGCTTACAATTTCTCGTCTTCCTGCATATATTAAAAAAAAACAATAGTCTAGAAATCATATTAATTTCAATAATGAAATAACGTAAGATGAACGGATCTGCATCCGTCAGGGTGACAACGGCTCCTCAATATCATAGATGGCACAAGAACTAGATGTCGCATGCAGTACAAAAAAAGCATACAAAATTTGTATGGCCGGGGTGGACCATAACATTTGAAATGATGTATACGTCGAGGGATTCATATTTTTTCGTATCTGAAGTGTTTACGAAGTCGATCAAATGTATACAAAACTGCTATTATAAAAACATTTGCTTTCGCCACGCTCTAAAACATTTTAATATCCATCTCAGAATGTACTACCCATTTCACAATCTGTATACTCTTCTCTAGTACGGCATGCGACATCTAGCTCTTGTGCCATGTATGCCATCTATGTCATCTATGTCATAAGTCAAGAGTTTAAATCATTTATAAGATCTGAAGTTTGTGACATTTGGCTCGGGGACATGGTTCATACTAGGATATTCGGCATGTTTTGGTGTACAGAGTTATACGCTCGACTATACATGTGTTATTATATATGATCAATATAGGAGCATCCAGTTGGGACCTATGAACGATCGCTCATGGGTCTGGAGGGTGAACAATGGGCCTTGACTTGGCCTACGTTCGGGGGATCCCTCGGGGTCCCAAACCTCTATTTCAATCAATCAATGTATGATCAAAACAATGTTTTTTTCTGGCTGTGAATAGTACGACACTTGAATTCATTTCTATAAATCAAGATGTTTACACAAAAACTGACGAACAACTAAAAAACAGAATCATATCGACGAAGTCATACAATTTATGTAGTTCAAAAATTGGCATTTATAGTAATTAGACGTTAGATTTTTTTATTATCACTCAGAAAGGCATTAAAAATCTTGACTTATGCATGTGTGCCTTCTGTCAACAGTCAACATACAGCGAATTCATTTAAAATTCTAATCATATGCCTAAAAGAAAAAAATCTCAAATTACAATTTTTGCCAACCACATGAACATTTTTTTTTACGATCTCTCTCTCTCTCTCTCTCTCTCAAGTATATTCAAAATACCATTTTACCTTCACCCGAACATAATTTTATGTTCAAGTCTGCACAACATAACAGCAGAGCACCAACAGCAGCATGTGTTACATATATTTCATGTAAATTACTTCAGACGACGACGACGAAGAGGCAAGACGAAAAAGTCACAAAATTATTCATGTATTTCGTCGCTTGGTGGTGCATACATAAATATGCGCGTACCCCTGGCCGAAACTGACAAAAAATAAACAAGTTGCGCAACATATTTGCGTTTTGCGCTACTAAAATAACACACAGACTATGTTTTGCTGTTATGCTGTCCTCGTTTCAGTGCTGGGGGCTTAATGCCGTTTCATTGGAAATATTGTAAATTGAGAGTGTGCATAATCACTGAACGCGGTGTGGCCTCCCATAAGACCTAATAAAGCTAAGCGAAATCATGGAGAATTTATGTAGTTTGAGGTCGAAATGTTTGGGATTGCATGACTTGTTTTCAGGTTAGTGAAATTTATCGAGGTATGAAATAATTGTATTACTTACTGCTTACTTACAGACCTCAGACCTTGAATTTAATTTAGCTATTTACGATTATGGCAAGTTCGATGTTGAATGTTTCACGTTTTTTTGGAATTTATCTGCATATTTTGATTACGTGAAATTTAATGCGCGCCTATTTTCATCTCAAGATTTCGTCGATTTTTGGAAGAATTAGCTAAGATTGATATAATGCTAGTAGAGTTCATAGCTCTTCCTGGGTTTATCTGGTTTGAAACTTCGATTGATCAAATCGATTCATATTGAGTCTCAGAGTTCAGATTTAAAGTAAGAATAAATTAAAAAAAAAAAAATCCTATAACAACTGCTTTCATTTGAATCGAACTGGTTGGATTAGCTCCGTTTATGGAATCTGTACCTTCGATGAAAGCGTGAAATTTTTTAGGAACAAAGTATAAAGTTTTGTATAAATTAAATACACAAACCGATCGAATTACATGAAAGTACACGAAAGTATGAATCGGACCAGATATTGGCCTCTATGAGTACATTTATGCGACAGTCCCAAATCAGGACTAGAAACCGGTTGTAGGCCAAAATCTGGGCTACCCGTATAAGCGGCATAAATTTGACTAGGTAATTTGCACACACATTCAAATAAATAAGGCCTAGGAATAATTCAATTGGGGCAAGTCCAAATTTCGAACTTGCACGTTTATACGGCAAAAAAAATCGGACTTTGACCTAGTCTAGGCCAAAGTCCCGACTTTGGTTATCGTATAAACCTAGTATATGAAAAAGAATCAAAACAATAATTTTTAGTGTTTCATGGGTTCGATTCCTCATCAAAACTCATCGAAGCTGCTCGAACTGTTATCCTCCTTCTCTCACTAACATTTTCAGATGTACCAAATATTTTCTGTTAAATAAGTTTTTGGACATCCTGTAGTGTATATTATATACTTGTGTCTAAATAACGGTCTTTGGCGGCATCGGAATACAAGGTAGGCCCAATATGGATTCTATATTTAGCCTGTGATGAACGTCGGTACGGCAGTCATGTGTGCAAACAACCTTATAAAGAAAAATAGGGGAAAAACCAGGGATGGAATTCTAGTGTGTTGCCGTTCCCTTGACTCAAATTCAAATTTGTGCAAAAAGATGAATGTGTCCAGTCGACTTACAAAATTGTACTAAAATTTAGTAGTATACCTACAAATGTAGTCCAGCACAAATTAAAATGTCATATACCCACGTCAGCTCCCAGTGTGCCAAATTCGGAACTTCGGAATGGTAAGAACAAAATCGGGAAATGTGCAAAAGAGCCAAAGTGAAAAATAAATCCCCACTTTTTATGGCTTTTTCAAATTTCAGAATGGTACTCAAAAAACTCTTAAAATTCAAAAACAGTCCTCAAAGAAATGTGAACTCGGATTTTTCACTGATTTCTTTCTAAATTTTGAAGGCAGCTTGAGGTGCACTGTCATTTTGTGTTCCAGTGTTAGTTGATAGTGGATAAAAATGTCAGTGTTTTTGTTAATTACGTCAATAAGTTTGTGGTACAGATAGTACCAGACAGCTGAAATATTGGCGGGTGAAATAAGCTGTTCAAGATTTATATGCTATCTAAACGCTGCCGTACTTCACGAGTCCCAAATAAACCCAGTGTTTCGAGCTCAATAACTTTCTGTCCTGTTTGTTATTCAAAAGTTAGGGCGAGAAGTCTTCTATTTATAGGAGGAACGAAGGTTTTGAGCAAAGCACAAAAGACACCATTCAACTTAAGTTATCCTTGTGTGTAGAATTATATATAGTTATTGCGAAACGCAATTTGACCTAGTACCTTGTTGTGTTGTCTGTTGTGTCTGAAATTTGCACACACATTGAAATAAATCAGGTCTAGGCCCAATTCAATTGGGGCAAGTCCAAATTTCGGACTTCCACGTTTATGCGGCAAAAAAAAATTCGGACTTTGGTTTCCAACTTTGGTTATCGTATAAACGTAGTCTATGCTCATAAAAATGTATAGTGGCCCAAGCAACCGTTATCGGCCTCCAATATGCATAACTATTCTAACTCGGGGGTTACACCTGCAAGTACAGCTTGTATGCAAGCCTTCCTTCCAACGCGATTTAAAACTTGACAGCAGAAGGCAGTTCGGTTGATGTCTTATCAGCTTGCATGCAAGTTCATTTAAAAAATGGCATTGAGACGTAGAGTCTTGTGTATATTGGAAAATTATAGGAATAAAGGAAGTATCAGAATGATAAGAACATAAGAAAAAAGGAACAGGAAGGTGGTGTTAGTAAAGTATGCAATGCAAATGATCCCAGAAAATTTCATTTTCCCGGTATAAATTTATGAATTTCTCTCAAGCATTTCTTTTCCGCCATTTTGAAAACTGTATAAATGTAAAATTACTATCTCCCAGCTGCCATGAATTTTCTTCATGCAAGTTCGCTGAAAGTTGTATGGCAGTTGGATTACACGTTCCTGAAGTATGGCAGTGCAAGTTGCATGCAAGCTGTACTCTCAGGTGTAACCCCCGAGTAAGGAAACAATTTATAGTATATTTCTAAGAAAAAATTGCGGCCTTCCCTACATCAGGCCCAGCCATCGTGGATTTTAGATTCTATCGAAGCGTTGCCTACTTCTCAGCTTTTGTATTGGCTTTAGTTTGGCTATACTCTTACGGCTTGTCCATTGAACCCCATCCTTCAGTTTAACAGCTTTGCTTTTAGCGAACCGTGAGCAAAACTGTTCAAAATGGTAGAAGTGGAGCCATCTGACATTATAACAAAGAAGAATTTTCGCAATCACTAGATACTTCTATGCACATGGGTGATGTACAATTTCAAAAGAAGACATTCTAAGTCTCGAAAATAAGTGAAATAGAAGTAGAAGCTGCCGAAGAAGCATGGTACGTATGGAATTTTTCTTAACAATGAAAAATGTTTTATTATTATAATTTTTCAGAAAGAATTTTTTCAACTCTTGGAGGATCGACTCTGAGATCGTTCAAGAACTTGATGATGGAACTTGCTAAGCATTTCACGTGGATGGGGCTGAGGCAAAATATTAAAATATCAAATTTTTCGATTGTTTCCGTTCGCTTTGATATATATTTCACAGAATTTAGTATGAATTCCTTAAGATTTCAATCGGAATTCAGGTAAGAAGCTTGAAAATTTTCTTTAGAAAATCATTATGAATTCATAAGAATAGACAAACTCTTTTCACGTCGATTTGAGGGGAAATATTCGGCACTTTCGGCGTTTTTGTAAAAATTTACATATTCTTCTCGTAAATAAATTTGTTCGGAAAAAGTATAAGAATCCGAATTTTTTCGGAATTATTTTAATTTTTCTTTAAAACATAAACATAAACATTTAGAAAAATTTCGAATTTGGCGCACTGGGCACACGCGCAGTAGCTTTGAACGTTTTGCTATGCCAAAAATTGTCTGTAACCAACACAAATTTTGACGCATGACGGCATCATAATACGACTAAAAATCAATAAATCAGTAGAATCAGAATTTGAGTCAAACGAACGGCATTATACCAGAAGCCCGTCGTAGGAATCTTAAAATATCGCAGAAATAGCATTCTCACTCATATCACATGTGTTAATTTGCTTCACTGATAAACTTCGTATATAAGTATAGTGTCACATAATATGGATGGATGGATTGGTATGCAGTCCACAACAAGGCGCGTTTTTCATCCTCTAGACTTAAAAGAAATTGCTCACAGTACCCAACCGGACGCTCCAACAAATTTCAGTATTGGCCCTAGCCCTCCTTACCAGTCTCATCCAGTTAGTCAAGGAGGTGCGAGCTAAAGAATCTATAACGCTTTCCTGAGAGATTCGGACAGTGACAAAGAAAGTGAGTCACTGGCTCAGACTCCTCTTCGCGTCCTCTGCATACAGGATCACCAAAAAGTCCCAAACTGTGTTGGTGACCCCTAGCAAAAAAGTGTCCAGTGAAAATTAACACTAGAGTTCTCAGGCTTCGGTTGGCTTGTTTAGCCCCAATAGTTTTTTGGTCAGATTTGGGTTAGGTTTACCCCACAGTTCCTTTGTAGTTCTAACAGATGGGTGATCTAACCCGTAGGAATTTGGTTCGCCAAAATATTTTGGGCGAATTAAAAAAAAAAAGCAACAAGAGGTCAATTTTTAGCATTGGCAATAAAATTGATATTAGCACATTACAAAGAACACATAAAAAAAATTGAATATCTCTAAGAAACTCAGTCCAAATTCTCATGGAAATCTTGTTCTTTGATTCTTTGAAGAAAGATCCTTCATATGCTTTCAAGACAAAACAGTTGATGTGGCGGAGAGATTTGACTAAAAAGTTTAAAAGCAACACAAACAAGTAAAAAAGTTAGAATTTGTCTAAGACCAATTCTTATGATATCCTAGATAAATGCCGGGATAAAATATCGTATGGTCACTGATCTATGCAAGTTTGATTTTTGAAGTAGCTTTTCGCATATATTTCTAGAGCGATTATAACCAATTTTATAGGATTTCGTATTCTGAAAAAGTTTTTAGTACAATAAAAATGTCTAAGACTGATCGTATTCACAGTATACGTAAAAATCATAAATTTTTATATGGCAACACCACGAAGTAGTTACCGGATTTAGTCCATTTTTGAATTTTTATTTGCTAGTACAATGAAAACACTATGTACCAAATTTCAGCTCTCTACGTCGACGCGTTCTCAGGCAGTCTCCAAATATATAGTGAAAAACGAAATTTTTGTATGGCAACCCCACGAAAGAGTTGCCCGATTTGTCTCATTTTCGAACTTAAATTTACTTTTTTTTAAAAGTCCTTGTACAAAATTTCAGCTCTCTAAGTACATTCGTTCTCGAGTTATCGTGCGCAGACGGAAGGACATGCAAAAATCAAAATAACTTTTAATATTATTACGTAGGCGTCCAATCCATTTTGCTCTACCATCATTATTTCGAGGTGTTACAAACGGAATGACAAATACCCTATAGATTTCATCTAGGATATAAAAATCCAATGTCACTGTGCTTGGACACGCTAATCTCCGAAATTGCCCAACCGATTTCAATAAAATTTCGCGAATGTGTTTGGCTGGTTCCAGCTTGAGAGATAGAATAGTTTTGGACATGAAAGATGGCGCTGTTGTCGATATCTTAAAAACTGCTTGAGGGCTCGAAATTTTTTATACGGCGTTTTCATAAAAATTGCAAATACAGATTAAAAAATGTTCTAAATCGGGCAACTCCTTCGTAGGTTTGCCATACAAATATTTCGTTGTTTAGTATATATTTCGACACTGTCTGACACCGAGTACACGTAGAGAGCTGAACTTCGGTACGTGGTGTTTTCATAGCAATAGTAAATAAAACTAAAAAATGGTCTAAATCGGGCAACCCTTTCTTGATGTTGCCATACAAAACTTTAGTTTTTCACTATATATGTGGAAACTGTCTAAGAATGCGTCGACGTTGAGACCTCAAATTTTGTACACGGCGTTTTCATGAAAACTGAAAATATGGGTTCAATAATGGATGAAAACGGGCGACCCATTTGTGGTGTTACCATACAAAACTTTAAGTTTTCAGTATATATTTGGACGCTGCCTCACATGTCGACGTAGAGAGCTGAAATTTTATACCCGGGTTTAAAAAGAAATTTAAATTAGGTTCAAAAATGGGATCAATCGCGCAACTAATTCGTAAGGTTTTCATTCAAAAAATTTGGTACGTGGTGTTTTCATAGCATTGGTAATTAAATTTCAAAAATGGACTAAATCGGGTTACTCCTTCTTGCCATACAAAACTTTTGTGTTTCACTATATACTTGGTAGCTCCTTGAAAAGGCGTTGAGGTGGAGAGCTCATATTT
The DNA here is from genome assembly GCA_963930735.1 of Dioctria linearis. Classification (NCBI taxonomy): domain Eukaryota; kingdom Metazoa; phylum Arthropoda; class Insecta; order Diptera; family Asilidae; genus Dioctria; species Dioctria linearis. Next base: position 43,939,156 of record OZ005740.1, read on the forward strand.
TGTACATGGCGTTTTCATAAAAATTGGAAACACAGTTCGAAAATGGGACCAATCGGGCAAGTCCTTCGTAGGGTTGTCATACAAATATTTCGTGTTTTACTATATATTTGGGAGCTGCCTGGTAACGCATCGACGTAGAGAGCTACAACCTTCCACCCATATGAATATATGCATGCATACTCATACGCGCACACACACACAGATTAACATCCAGAGACAGAGTGAAACCCTAGAGCACGGAATCGCGCGATCAAGTCAGATAATAGCTTAGATAATCTTTAATCATTCCACCCCAGAGACGCAAATAAAAGAAATTGTTTCGCCTAAACTAAGAGCTGAACATCCGGAAATTTTTGATATGATATGTATTAATCCAAAATATTAATAATTTTTCTTTATTTCTTTGAAAAGTCCCATTTAATACCATTAATATGAAATATCGTAGAAAAGAATGGAGTAACCCGATCTCCAGTAATCAACAAATTAAAGAACACGTCCACAGTGAAAACAATTAAAATTTGACTCACCTTGTATCCAAGGCCCGATGTCGACAGGTTAAAAAAAAAAAAAAAGAAAGGTCCAAAAGGGTCCATTATTTTTTAATACTTAACTAATTCTGAAAGTTAAGCGTTATGCTCGTTTACCTTTGAGTCTAAGCTGGTCTGGGACTGTCTTGAAACAACTGGCCGAATCAAACAAGATGACGCTGATTTGAGTGCCAGGACATGAAGGCACTAAGGGTATTGAGATTGCGGACCACCTTACAAAGGAAGGAGCGAGCAAGATCTCCGTTTATTGGCCCTGATCCCGCCTTTGGACATTCAAAATGTCACCTCTCAGCTCAGATCCGACTTTGGGAGGACAGACTTAAAAAAGCACACTGATGGGAAAATATCTCGGAGCTGAGACAATCTAAGAGGATAAAATTATTATTATTTACTAGGCATTACCCACATAGATCTCATCTTAAAAAGATGGATAATATCGATATTGAGACTGTCGCTTCTGTATGGAAGACGATGAAACCGTTTAATATGCCCTATATGACTGTGAAGCTTTTGCCGCATAAGGCTAACACATCTAGGAAATACATTCCCACTGCCAGAAGATGTCGCAAAAAGGCCTTAAGCTCGAATGAACGCCCTAGGGCATTTAGGAATTATGTCACTAAAGATCCTATAGATCGCGGTGACTAGATGAGAGTCAAGAACTCTGTCTGCATCATCTACCCACAAATAATAATAATAAATTCTGAAAGTTTCATAGAGATCGATGCGGGTCGGATCCAATGGGTGATCGTTTTGGTATGGAATTGCTGAATTATATATAGAATTTCCGTCATCACATTGACCTTATAGAGATCTAAACTAAATGAGTTCAATGGGTTCGAAAAACATTTAACTTTGAAAGAAAAGCAAAATAGGAAAAATTCTTTTGGATTTCAGGGAGGAAATTTCGCTTAAGTGCCCCATCATTGTGTAGTGTTTATTCCAACTGTTATAAAATACTAAACAAAGTACTTGATAGACATGGATTAGGGTAGGCAACTTTAATATTAGAGTTTAGGCCTATTAGGCTGATAGCGATAATTTTAAATTGGAATTACCTACTCTGTGGATAAATTCACAACTTTAACAGATTGAAAAGTCAATAAAATTTTTAAATTTCAAAAACTTATAATCCAAAAATGATTCCCAATTCCCATTTTTTTTTCTTTTATTTTCCGGAAATACATACTTGATTGAAGATGTTTCATACAAAAATAATTAGGAAGGGACGGCAAATTGATTAACTACAAAATGCTTCACCATTTCAGCTTTTCAATTGCATTTATACGAATACAAAAAAAAAAAAAAGCGAAAAAAAAACAGAAAAAAAAACATCCTAGCAAACCCAATCGAATGGAACCCTTATTTATCTCTTTAGCTTCAATAGAGATATATCAAAACTCTTGCCTTCTCTATTCCCCATCAGATCGAATTATATACAAGTCACTTTCGCTTATTTCACCGCATTCGGAAAGGCTTAAAAAAAAAGGGGCTTCCAAAAAAAACGCACTAACGCCTATGCTACATAATATGATATTTGTGCAGCCAGTGCGAGTGACGCTCCCCTCCTTTGCTAAAAAAAACCAGACCCTATACGCATGCAATGCTGGCCCTGGCAGACTTCAAAAAAACACACACATCTACAGGAAGATTCAAGCAAAAAAACAAAAACAACAACATAAAAACAAGCCTCGATCTGGAATAGTGTAGTCGCTAGATGGACGCAACAACGTACGAGAATCTCATTTCTTCTTCTACAGTTGCTAACCCAATCCAAATCCGAACCCAACCCAGACGCAAGGAAATTAATGAAATGTGAAAAGTGCACACAGAACATGCGATGCTGTACGAATTTATCCGAATATTCGTCTTGTTTTTTTTTCTCTATGATTTTCTTTATTTTGTTTTTTTTTCGTCTATATTCTTTTTCCTATTCATCCAGTTTGACTTCTATATGACCCTGAAATTCATGGGGCAACGACCCACGCACCAAAACATAGCCATGCTAAAAAGAACACAGTCGCGAGCAGACAAATTTTTATATTTAGAGGAGGCTGAAAGAAGAAGAGATGCCGAACCGAGGGAAAAAAAAATGTTGTTCTTAAGAAATTTCGAGTTAACTTTTGGCATTTTTATACGAGGCCTATCTAGAAGCGCTAGACTTAGTCGACCCTAATTTCGGATGTTGAGAATTTTTTTTTCTCATCTCAAGTAAATTTTTTTTTCTCTCTCTGATGTTGCATTTTTGGGGTAGTGTTTGATAAAAACAGGTTGGTACTTACTTGGACCGCGCGAGATGTTAGTTTTAATTCGATGCATTAATGCGAGATGAATTCCGGTTTTTGTTGGATGAATTGGATGGATAGATGGATGGATGGATGCCTTTTATGGTGGTACACTTGCATACGGATTTTGTTGTATTTTTGAACCAGACAGGGATTAATAGTAAGTTTTTATGTTGATTCTAGTTAATTGCAGTTTTATTCAGGAAATTTTTATAAAATTTAATTTTATTTTACAATAAATTTATTCTTAAACTATAACTTTTTATACAAATTAATATCAGATTTCTTAATTATTTATTATACAAAGAATATTATTGGCATGAAAAAATAAATAACAGCAACTTAAGATTACAAAACCTGTTTTCTTGATATATGCTAAGCATGTTTACTTAAATCTTAACATATTTTCTTGTTGACTAATACAAACTGAGGAATGCAAGTGATACGAAAATAACTGCCACATATTGGATTGCACGCATGTGGACTGTTATGGTGTGCAAAATTTTATGAAGACTAAATTGGAAATTTATTATTTTGTGCAATTGATAAATATTTAAATTATATTTATTTTATTTTTATTTAGGTGCAGAAGTTTTCTATGGATAAACCTTAGATTGAAATTCGAACGAAATAGTGATATTATCATGTTATGTTTCTGTTGGATGAAGGAGTGGTTTTAGATATTCCAATAAACTCTAGAAGATAGACTGTAGGCGATTGCAGGGTAGAAACAGACTATTAAATACATTTCTTAATTTTTGGGTGGGGATGTCAATGCAATAATGCCTACCAGAAGTGATTGGGACGGGAAGAATATGGCAATAACATCCGATATTTCTATTTTTAAGGGTGGATCCAAGACAAGTGTGGCAATAGGAGCCGGAGACTGGCTTATGACAGACAGGGGATATCGATATTTAGATATTCCGAATATCTAGATATTAAAGTATCCCTGACACAGAGCTGGGCAATACTTAAGTAAAAAACGGCTTGAGTACTACTTAAAATACATTTCCGTTACTTAAGACTTATTACTTAATACTTTTGAAATTCCGTACTTAGTACTTGAACGTAAGTACTTGCTTTTATTTACTTGTACTTAAGACTTAGTTTATTACATAAGTACCAAGATTTTTACTTTAGTTGTTCTGAGTCTATTAAGTGCCTACAAATATCTTTCTAAAAGAGAACACAATCTCTGGCGCAACTGTTTTTTGCTGAGTTTTAAAGCACGCAAAGAACTGTCAAAGCATGTGCCGCACTCACGGGTCAAGGCAGAGCCGTACAATAGACAAGTTAATAACATACAAATAAGACTGGGCAAGTACAACAAAAACCAGTAACGTCACGATCGAATATAAAATCGACGATGTCTTGACTTGATGACATAAACAAGGGTAAGCAAGCAATGCCTCGTTTCAATATAAAATAAACGATGCTTCGACCTGATGTAGGGAAGGCCTCAATTTTTTCTTAGAAATTTACTGGAAATTTATTCCTTCGATTTTTTATGCATTATTGGAGGCGACAATGGGTGCTTGGGCGGACCTCTAATAGTTTTTATGAGTGTAGCAATGAGAGGTGAAAGTCTTACTCTACGTGCAGTGCCGAAAACTATAAACAGTACCCACTGGTTACTATACATATTATAGTTTTCAAAAGGTATTTATTTATTAATATATATTAATTGAACTCTATAAGCTTCATTATCTAACATAAAAGAATCTAAAAAAGTACTTTAAAAAGTAGGTACTTTTATAGACTAAGTACTAAGTTACAAGTACTTTTCATACATGCGGTATACTTATACTTACGCTGAAGTACTCCTGCCTTCGGTACTTATACTTGTGCTTAAGTACTTTTTCTTTCATACTTGCCCAGCTCTGTCCTGACAGACATATAATAGAATGTGATGTGACAAATCGTAGTAACCTACTTTGACATTTCATTTCAGTTGACAGGTTTTTAAGCGTAACCAATTTGGAAATGGAAGTGACAAATATATTAGTTTTAATGCAAGTTAAACTGCAACGATCAATTCTAAACAAATTAAAATTTTGAAAGAACAAATTGCATTATCTTGCCAATAAGATCGTGGTTGAGATGCATAATGTATCAACGGATGTGGTGTTTCAATTCACATTTTATGTGAAACGTAGGAAAATATGATCAAAGTTGTTTAAAAATAACAAAATCGTAATGGAATAATAATAAAGATCATTATCGTAGTTTCTCTATACTTCAATGTTTCCTTCTTCTTCTTTTTCGCTTTCTTAGGAAATCACAAACAAATATTTGTCTAATTTGACACATTATCATATTTCTATTGATCACTAGATGGCGATATTTAGATATTTAGTTTACACCCAGTAAGTTTTCTGGATATATTGGGAGTAGTTGATGACACACATGGTGTATAAAGTGGTTTTGGAATATCTAGATATACCCCATGTCTGTCATATTGGGTGTATATTGGGTATATTGGGAGTACATATATGATAACACACATGGTATATAAACGGGATATTTGGAATATCTAGATATCGATACCCCATGTATGTCATAAGCATTATAGACTACTGGACAAATCCAGTGTCTTTTGGGCAGAGATTGCAGGGATGTACCAGCCGGCACTGATGGTATCTATGTGCAAAGAGTCCTTACAGCACGTCTAAATAAACACTAACAGCCAGGCAACCAATTAGGTGCTGGATGCTGTGCTAGTAAAATTGAAATTAGTGCAGTTATGTAAGATCAGCCTTGAGGAATGAACTACACTTGATTTTTGAAGTGGGTTTTCGCATATATTTCTAGAACGGTTCGTCGGACAATAAAACCAATTATACCAATTTCATAGTATTTCATATTCCGAAGAACTTTTCAGTAAAATAAAAATATCTACGACTGACCGTTTTCACAGTATACATAAAAAACCTAAATTTTTATATGACAACAACATGAAGAGGTTGCCCGATTCAACCCATTTTTGAAATTATATTTTCTTTCTCACCGTGTACAAAATTTTAGCTCTCTGCGTGTCTCCGGCAGTGTCCAAATATATCGTCCGAAATTCTTGTATGGCAACCCCAGGAAGGAGTTATCCGATTTGTCTCATTTTTGAACTTAAATTTACCTTCTTTTTTTTAAAACCCTGTTTGCAAAATTTCAGCTCTCTAAATAAACGTGCTCTCGAGTTATCGTGAGGACGGACAGACAGATGGGCGGATGAACGAACGGATAGGCGGTCATCCAAAAATCAAAATAATTTTTAATTTTATCCGTGGGTGAACAATCCATTTTGCTCTACCAACATAATTTCTATGCGTTACAAACGGAATGATAAACGTAGTATACCCCGGGCTGATGAGTTGTCCAAAAAGGCTCTGAAATGGATAGCTTCTCAGCAGTAGCTTATATAAGAATAACGAAGGGAGCTCTAAAAGAGGATATCATCAGGGGCGCCTACGAAAAGGCAAGCGTCCGGTGGTCAACAGAGAAACTTGCTGTATTGGTAAGCAATTTTGGTCTGCATATGACTGGAAAGGGGCGAAACAACTCCTTAATGGTAGTAGATTAGATACCAGGAATCTACTAGGGGTCTTTGCGGATTGGGCCACAGGATACCATATTACTAGGCTGGGACCATCGGCGAACGATTTCTGCAGGAGCTGTAAGGATTCGGAAGAAATCGATTCCGTCCAACACGTACTTTGCGAATGCTCCACTCTGATGAATAAAAGAGGTAGGCCATTAGGTCGCTACTTCTTTTAAAATCTTGGGAGCTGCAAAGTAAAGAGCTCAGGCGTATCCTGAAATTTCTTAAGGAAACAGAATGGATCCAGAACGGCTTCAAAAAGGTTATCCCATCAGATTAAGGAGCACAATGGACCTGGTGGAGGCCTAAGTGAAGCTATCACCCACCAAGAAGAGGTACAGACCTAACCCTGTGTTGATGTGGATGGTGAGAAAATTAAAATAGGAGACAGCTACAGATTTGAGATTTGATTCTACTAATAATTTGCTCTATAAAACTACGGTCCAAAATGGAGTAGAAGGCAGCAATTCACAAAATTTTAATATGGAACTTTTCGCATAATTCCTTTTTTTTGCCTTAATAAGTCTGCTATAAAAGTATTTATAGGAAACAATGAAAATTGGTTCATAAATTCAAAACATGACAAACACATTATAGTACGGTAGGAATTATGCATTTACTTGCCTATGATTTCGTCAAATTCAATAATAATTCTAAGAAAACTTTTGAAGAATTTTTATATGAAATTGTTGCAAACGAAAAATGCAGGTAATCGTACAATAATAAATTAAAGTGGTCCAAGAAAAGTGGAGGACTGCGATAATATAGACTAAACTTCCTGTAGCTACCAAAACCTGGACTCTAAAATATGCTCTCTGAAGGTTTGTTTCCTTGCAGCTTCAAACTTATTGCTTCCAATTCTTCTATTGCCAACTGGAAAGTAAGAGCCCATGACACAATCGACATGGGCAGCTACAATGTCTAGAAAATAGGATCAAAAGTCTCTCAAACATATTGTTCATTCAAGATTTTTAATTTGAAGATTTATTTTTCCAGCCCTACTATAGCATGACGTTGAGGGATTACTCCTGCCATTAGTAATAATTTTCCGAGCAATCTGCCATTTTATGGTCGATCTTCTATTAAAACTAATCACTTTGCGCTTTTATGTAGAAAGCTACAGGGATGAGCACGTAATATCCAATATTTTACAAAAGAATCCTTTTCTATGTACAGTTCGCAACTGTTGTCTAAATAAAGGTTTAAATATAAATCTTAATAAAACAGTTATTATTCCATTGACGAAGATTAGGTGTAAACACTAATCGCTTCTTCTCTAGATAATAATGAAAACCGATTTCCAAACGGGTACATGTAGCACAGAAAAAGTATTTCTGTGTGAAAAAGGAGGTTATCTTTAGTGGCATTAAGCTACAAATAAATTAACGGAGACCTGATTTGTCATCTAACTATCCTCACTTCATCATTCTCTTGGTCAATTAATTCCCTTTCAAAATCGTTATAATTTAATCAGCATAGAATCAAGAGCAAATAGCCTCTGGTTGTCTAAAAATCCTCAAAACGCTAATGATAAATAAAACAAAAAAAAAATCGTCTTCATCTTCGTACGGGGACAAGATGACCAGAAAGGCAATGAAATTGTTAATGGCCGCAACATATATTTTATTGAACCTGTATAGAGTCATTTTGTGATCCTACGTCAGATCACGAAATTTAACACATCATCTTTGGAAAGATAGTAGAAAAATTCCTCCTTCATAAAAAGATCAAAGCAATAAACAACTTTTACGTCATTGTCATTGTCTTATACTATATATGACAACAAAACTTGCAAAGCTAAGGTCCTGTCAATAAAATAAATTCAAAGCACCTGTGTGGTAGTAGCAAACTGCGGAATATTTCACCTTGAAAAGGATTGTCCTTCACCGAGCCAAATAATGTGACAACTGCTCTTTAATAACTAGGAACTAATTCACGTATCTGTAATCTATTCTAACTCAAATTATATATTTTTCGTAAATTTGTTTGTTAAATTGAATTAGAATTTTTCTTAAGTCTTAATTCCTTTACACGGTATAAATGACTTTTCATTCGATTTTCGCTAACTTTCGCTGACTTTGCCACTATACGGAAATTGATGTAGTTAGCAGTGATTTTTGGTGTTACGTAAATTCTTCTTCATCTTTTATAAGTCACTTAATTTCATTATGGTCAACGAATGAATTTGATTGCGTTAATTTCGCTAACTTTAATCATTTTCACTTAATCTCATCAATTTTGAATTCTCGGTTTGTCAGCATTTTCGATTGTTTTTTATGTTGAACAATATCAACATAACTAAAAGTATACGCCCAAGCAAAAGTCAGCGAAACTCAGCGAATTATCTCATACGTCAATAAGAATATCAATAGGTCTTCGAGGTATAGGGTGATTCATAACTACAGATTTTTCACATAGGTGCCTGAGATAACGTTTTTATTTGTATCTCTGGTGATCCGTAACTTATCGACTTGAAACAACTTTCTTGTAATATGTAATGTGATCCCTGAAGCTTTGATTCCTTGCAGCTTCAAGCTTAATGCGCCCAATTTTTCCATTGCTAACTAAAAAGTAAGAGTTACGTAAGAGTCGACATGATCAGGTACAATGTCTCTCAAACTGTTTTTTCATTCAAGATTTTTAATTGGGAGATGTATTTTTCCAGCCCTACTATAGCATGGCGTTGAGTGATTACTCTTGCCATTAGTAATAATTTTTCGATCAATCTGCCATTTTATGGTCGATCTTCTATTAAAACTAATCACATAGGGCTTTTATGTAGAAGGCTATACGGGGCTGAACAGGTAATAGCCAATATTTTACAAAAGAATCCTTTTCTATGTACAGTGTGCAACAGAATAGATCAATATGACTAAAGGTATATGCACAAGCACAAAGGAGCAAAACTCAGCGAACTATGTTGTATATCATCAGAATATCAATATGAGTAAAGGTATATGCTCAAGAAAAAGTTTGCGAAACTCAGCGAATTATTTCGAACGTCATTAGGATTACAGATTTATCTAGCTGATTGGATTTATTGTAGTGAATTTGTATATATAGAAAAAAACTCTACTGAAATATTGGAAACAAATCGCTGCAATATAATCGCCTATCAGCTTCCTGTCTCCATCTATTATAAACAATATGCGAATATTATATGAATATATGCACAAAAAAAGTTAGCGAAACTCAGCGAACTATGTTGTATATCATCAGAATATCAATATGACTAAAGGTATATGCACAAGAAAAAGTTAGCGAAACTCAGCGAATTATTTCGAACGTCATTAGGATTACAGATTTATCTAGCTGATTGGATTTATTGTAGTGAATTTGTATATATAGAAAAAAACTCTACTGAAATATTGGAAACAAATCGCTGCAATATAATCGCCTATCAGCTTCCTGTCTCCATCTATTATAAACAATATCGCGACAGAGCACGTTCTTGTCAAACAGGCACCTAAATTCTTGTTCACGCCACCACATCTTTCTTAGTTCATTAGTTGAATACAAATGGCTGAGCATAAGATACTAGCATACATCAGTAGGTATATCTACAGGTAACTAACTGATCAGAGGTTAGTTCATATATGAATATTTTTACAATCGGAACTCTGCACCTCGCTGTGATCACTTCGTCTAAATCGAGTATGCATTGCAACCAACAACGTCCCCATAGCCTAAACATGCCACCACCAGTGATCAGATCAATTAAAATTCAGGCCCAAAACTTTTTGTCATGTTATTTTTCAAACATTTTCTTTCTTTTTTTTTTTTTGGCTATAATAGAAATTTTATTCTACAGCAGATCCGATTCGAGTTTCTTTTTGTTTTTTTTTTTAACTCAAGTTTTCTATTCGTACATATCGATTTTCTTTTTTTCTTTTTTCTGCACTGCTGTATACACAGCGTCCGCGAAGCGGCCATCAGTGATTTTTCTTAAGTCCCTTTTTAGTATTCGACTTTGGCGTTTGTGTCTCGCCTACGCCCTTCATACCACGATCGCCCCTTTCAAATGTAATTTTATGTCATGCGCGAGTCACTTTATTGCACTGCGCGAGTGCAGTACCTACACCAACTCAGTTTCTGGTTTCCAGTTTTAGAATTTAGTTTTGGTATAGTATAAATTCATGCGCAAGTCCAAATATGCCACGAGTTGAATAAAAATGCCGAAGAGGAAAAAAAAAACGTGGAAAGATTGCTGTGGAGGGGGGATGATGGGGGGAGTCTGAAATAGAATTTGAAATGGTTTAATGCACTTGACAAAAACAACTCTAGTAGCCTAGCGTTGAGTTCGAGTTGATTTTGCTCGTGACTACTTACATTGCAGCATTTTATCATTTGTACTTTGGCTGTTGTATAGTTTCTATAATCAACCGCCATTTTAACTTAAAATTTTTAGAGAAAGAATTCCTCTATTTTTTTTCTTATTTGTGCTTTTTTTCTCAGCAATTTATCTGTTCAATAGTTTAGAAAGCTGGGCACCATGAAAATTATGTGAATCAAGCGAAAAGTGGTGCTTCTGAACTTTCCAATTAAGTGCACAATTAAATTTTCGAACAGATACGAAAATTCGAATTTCCTTTCCTCTCTAACTCGATTTGAGAACTATTTGAAGAAACTCTCGAAGTTATATACATTTTCAATGAATAGTTAATTTAAGGCTATTTGTGATGGATTCAACTGCCTTGGCTTGGCAGTTACTTGGAAGTTGGCGGGAAAATTAGAGCGAAGAAATAGACGCAACGAAAGCATGTAATTGATTTGTAATGAAGTGTTGAAATAATTCTCACTAAGTTGTGTGAGAAATTATTTGAGTCTCTGCAATCATTAACTGAAAAAGTCGATGACTTTAAAAATCTATCAGATTTTTGTGTGTTTGACACTTTTTATGTCTTAGATAAAATTATAGCGTATTATGATAGTACCGGAAAATGGATTACGACGATCGTTTTTCTCAGTCTTTTCATCGTTACGTTAGTCCAAACGATCATATCTATCTAGTAAACGTGTTTACTTTAGGCTATGTTGAAATTTTGATCGCAGTTTTTTAAATTGTGCGAGTAGATCTAAATTCGAAAATGAGCGAAATCTGAAAACTTTTCTAAGTGGGTGGCCATATCCTGTAACTCTCTAGTTTTACGTATGTTGTGGCAGCACATCTGTGACTGGTCACACATTACTGCTCGCTTGACCAAGCAATCGGGCAACATGTTTTTCGAAATTCCCGGCTACTAAGACTTTGATGAACGTAGAAAACCTTAGTTAGGTAGGTTTGATTAGCCTATAAAATAAAATCAAAAAACATTAAGGCAGAAACACATCCAATTAAGGCTCAGGCCTGGCCTCTCTCAGGATTCCTCGCAGTTCGCCTCATGGCTTGCCTCAGAGATTTGAAAACAAAATTACACCCCCGGACTCGGTGCTATAATTGTAATTTTGACAATATTTCCGACAATTCCTTTACATTCTGGGCAGAAATAATTTATTATCGGTTTTAAAAAATGTTGAATATAAATTTCAAGTGATTCTTATTTGCCAAATATGTCGTTTGACAGAACAAATGAGCTACAATCAGGGGCAACAAGGTGATATCAGCGTTAGCTTCAGTACACGCCAGCCACGTCGGCATAAGGTCGGCTTGATATCAGCAAGACGACCTCTATCGTAGACAGGCGCGTATACAGGGGTAGGGTCACTGGGGTCATAACCCCCTCTCCCAAAGAGCCACAACACCTTCGCGGTGGATTGAATTGGAAAACATTAATGTGGCGCTGGACTGTAGAGTGAGTTGTAAAACTTTAACAGGACGATTTTCGTACGGTACAGACACAATGTGCAGTCGACGCTAGCATTTAATGTTGGTGCTGTAGCACACTTTTCCCAATTTTTAACTTTAGCGCTGCTCCGTCAAAAGAGCCAATCTGCAGCGACGGTAAGCGTTGGGCTGGACCTTTGTTTCTTGGTTCCAGTTTCAAACCTCGAACGAGGTGGTTGTTTTTTCCTATTTATATTTTAATTTAGAATCGTTAAATATAAAACATCTTAAAATTCTTCTATTCTCCATCTATGATGCATCCTAAAAATTTTAAGTTCGATTCCCACATGGGAAAAATAAATTTTTAATTGTTATTATTTCAAAAAAATTGGTCAGCGACAACAGGGGCAAACAAACTGATAGGGTTCTTCCAGTAGAACCCTATTTCTATGCAATCAACGTATAGCCAACCGTTGATTTTGCATAGCGACACTAATTCAAGCCTGAGTTGTTGTCGATAAAAAAATTTAATGAGCATGGGCAAGCATGCATTTCACAAAATTTTAAAAGCGAATTCCCCGACTTTTTTCTCTCACCTCCCTCGAAATTTTAGTTGTGACCCACCCCAGGCTGCAGGTCTGAATAATCACCTGATCGTAGAGCAATCTTTACTTAAATTGCACATCGATTTGCCAAAAAACGGGAAGTTTCACTCCAACTCGGCCTAATTGTGGCGGCTCCTCGTCCAGTTGTACATGATACCACTGATGGCAATTAGTTTACATTAAATAAATTTTTAGGATACTTAAGGTATCGAGGAATACCGTCTTGAAGTATAACTTGAAAACATTGAAGCAGAAATTATACATATACTTATTCGAATATTAACTAAACATGGCTTTGTATATGATGTTTGCGAGACTGTCATACAAAAATTTCGAAATTTCATATTAGATAGGCAGTCAGAAATATCTCTATAAATAAAATTTTTGAAAATTGTTATTTACATTTTACTGCCTGACGAGATATTTTCGAAAAATATTCGAAAATCAAGTTCAATTTTCTTACACGAATATAATTCAAAATTTCTTTATCCGTCCTTCTGCTTGTCCCTACAATAATTTGAGAACGCATCAACCTAAAGAGTTGACAACCATGTTTTGTTTTAAAATTATAGAGCTACGTTCGAAAATAAGTAATATCGGGCAATTCCTCCCCAGTATTATCATCACTGACGTGTATAACATGGTCTGACTAGGTTCACATAAATACACTGCAGAAAGAGGGCTTACTTTTATATTGCTAACTCTTTCGGTCTAAGTACCAACAAGTATCAACTGAATGAGAACTGTGTGCAACAAAAAAAATTGGTGGATTCGTCGAAATAAATGTTTTTAAATTAATTATGAAAAGTGTACGTCAATTAAGTTGGGACCGCCATTTCATGGTAGAAAAGTTTTGAATACGCCAAAATTTAGGACTCAATTAGGGCTAATTTAATTCCACTTTTCCGAATTTAATGCTCTAGTACTTTTTAAAAAAATCCATGGATAATCCAACGACTACCACTACTGAGAAGAGGTTAAATAGTATTGTTACAATAGTGTTCACTGCATTATATTTTAGGGCTCAATTAGGGCTCAGTAGTGGTGGTCCTAACTTTCAATAAAGTTGGATTATCCATGGATTTTTTTAAAAAGTACAAGAGCATTAAATTCATGGAAGTGGCATTAAATTAGCCGTAATTGAGCCCTAAATTGTGTCGTTTTCAAAACTTTTCTACCATGAAATGGCGGTCCCAACTTAATTGACGTGAAAAGTATTTTACCAAAGGCAATATATTCAAATCACTTTTCGAGCTGCACGATCATTTTTTCAACTTCCCGTCAATGGTTTTTTTAATGTTGTCCACAACGCAAGAACTCTTTTGGCCCACGTGAAATAGCATATTTGTGCCGGGTCGTGCATTTTCGAACATTTGTAAACCTACCAAAATTAATTTCGAAATTCGTGTTTAGTAACACTTTGATGTTTTTTCTAAAAAACAAAAACAACAAAAAATGTAAACAGCCAAGTGTCAACTCTTGAGTGGAAAAGATACGAAAAAAATAAAGTTTTTAGTAGATACTGCCAGATCGATAAATCCTCAAAGGACCTTTTTATACCCTACACCAAGTTTGTCCGTTTGTCCGTCCGTGCGCACGATAATTCGAGAACGCGTTCACGTAAAAAGCTGAAATTTTGTACACGGACTAAAAAAAAAAGCAATATTAAGTTCGAAAATGAGATAAACGAGGCAACACGTTCGAAAAATTTCGTTTTCCACTGTATATTTGGATTTTGGCGAAGAACGCGTCGACATAGAGAGCTGAAATTTGGTAGATGGTGTTTTTATAGTAAAAGCAAATAAAATTTCAAAAATGGTCTAAATCGGGAACCCCTTCATGGTGTTGCCATATAAAAATTTTGGATTTTTACATATACTGTGAAAACGATCAGTCCTAGACATTTTTATTGTTCTAAAAACTTCTTCAGAATATGAAATCCTATAAAATTGGTAATAACCATTTTTTCTGTTCTACGAACCGTTCTAGAAATATGTGCGAAAAACCACTTCAGAAATCAAACTTGCATAGATCGGTGAACATTCGGGTATCATAGGTTGGTCTTAGATTAATTCTAGCTTTTTTACTTGTTATGCCTAATAATACACCCCCATATCTTGCAGATACTTAGCTCCAATTTAGTTCACTTGTAACCGGACTGATAAGAAAGCGATATTTTAAAAGGCTGACTTATATCCATCCTGCTGATTCAAGCCATCCAGATGAACATCAGCATTCCAGCGATTCTGCTAGTTCATTCGCTTCAGACAATTTGTTATAGTGACAGTTTGGACTGCTAGCTCAAACCATCCAAACAAATATCAGTATTTCAGCAATTCTGGTGGCTCAATCTTTTCAGATATGGGGACAAACTGGATTCATCCTCTTGAAGACTTCTCGATACGCCAGGTAATCTTGATCTCTGTAATCCAACTCCAACACGGTAAGATGCTGGTTTCAGTTGTGATAGCCTGAGTTCAAGATATTGTGTGCATCCATCTTGATACAGAATACCATCACTATCAACGTCGGCCGTAGGGCAAACTAACTAGGCAGGCTGTCATTAAGACAATCTGATCTGTATCCTTTCGGGTGCTCGACATAAGACTGCATCGATCTGATTACATTTCAGGTTAACCTCAATGCCCAAGACTACTATGCGAATTAGGTTGACTATATCCCTCCTAAGAACTGTTTTCGAAGACATTAGGAGATGTGTACCGATGATAGTTGGCTTAATCCATCAGAATAATTTCCTGTTCGATAGCACAGTAGTTAAGAACATCAAAACGGTTCCCTATTCAATACTGGCTACATACTTAGAATTCTCCAGCGTTAAGTTTATTTCTATCACTTCTATTGAGACCGATACTATAACAAGCTGAATACGCTGTTACAGCAGATTTTCGGCTCATAACATAATTGGTGCAAGTAGTCCATATTATATACGAGTACAAATGTTAGTGATTGTCTTAAAACAATCCGATATAACGCGATTACTACAATTTTTAAAAAGAAAGAAAGAATTTGGGTATTTTTTTGAGGAGCAGATATAAAATAAATTCTAAAGTCATCATGATGGCACTAAATTTCAAAGGAAATAAAATTCGTAGAAAGTAAAATATCTAAAGAAATATTTACGATTTATAGTGGTAGGAAACATGACTGGAATAAAAAAGTTGACACTTTTGATAAAAGAAAAGTCCAAAAATCTCCGTTGCTTTAAAAATGCAAAAAATCATGGTGACATCAGATATTTTCCATTTTACTTAAGGAAACATGTTCAATGAAATTTTGCTTCTATCTTCCCAATAAGACTTCGCATTCAAAGCCAAAGGAGCAAGGCATCCTAAGATCTTTAAAAGAACATTATCGTAAGTTGCAAATCCTTCACATCCATTTCATATAGATGTTGAAAATTAACGTTATTTGTTTTTTGTTTTTAATATTACTCAAAACTGTTGAAAAGTGTGTAATATTACACAGAAGTTGTTTAATTTCACACGAAAATGTATATTACGGAGAAAAATTGTGTACTTTCGGACAAATTCACGTTGAATAAATAAAACCTGTTGACCGTTCAACTCGTCGATTGTTTAAATTTTAGCAATTATAAAAAAACTCCGTGGGTAATTTTCAATCCATATTTTTGTAGTGTATATAATTTTTTTTTTGTCATTAGCTCTTGTCTTCTCTATTGACACGCTACCCCACCCCTAAAGTACCCAGAGACAAATTTTCTTCAACAAATTGTAGCTTGGTAATAAGCTGAGGCGAACAGTGAAACCCGTTTTCCGATCGAACATAACCTTAACGAGTTAGAGCCGATCTAAGGTTCGAAAAATCTAGTACCTCAGGTCGAATAAAAAAGAGGGAAATACTAAAACAGTGATTATTAGGATGGCTATATAGCTATTTAAGCCTCCAAGTATAGGGGTGTGTGTACCAAAACATCTCAGGATTTTTAATATGAAGGTGGTGGCTGCTGCAGCAACTCGCAAAGGTGGAGGGTAGTTACTCTAAAAGAGAGGATTGATCGTCAAATGAAAGGCTCTCACAATACCAATGGAAATGCATAACAAACTTTTCGATACGATTAATTTGACAATATATTTTTTTCCTGCCTATAACTATTCCGAATTTTTCATTAACAATCATTGGGTCGAGTACATCCCAAACCTACATTTAGGTCGTGAGAGCTCGGTACTTTTAATACAAAAAACTATTGCTATACAACGTGTACAATTTATTTTCTAAACCATCTCTTTCCATATCTACTACTTAAAGAACAATACTTAGACCAGTGTAGGCGGCCAGATAAAGACTAATGTTGGCACACAAGCAAGGACCAATGTTTTGATGATTGGCAAAGATAAATAGCCAACATGAAAATGGTCGAAAAAGACGACATACAAATATAGTTATTCCAATGTTGGGCTACTTCTTGGGAAAAGAGCGCGAGTGGTCTGCAGAAACCATAGAGATAGATGTACATATGTATGTTTGCCATTTTTAGGGTTCTGTATAATAAAAGAAGAAAAACGGAACCCTTATAAAATCATTTGTGCGTCGTCCGTATGTCTGTCACTGATGTTTTTCTCAAAAACAACGAAACGTAGGAATTTGAAATTTAGCAGAATGTTAGGTCTTCATGTCACGCACATGTTTCGATAGTCAAAGATTATTAATGTTGTTTTAATTTTTAATTTAGATTGGTTGGACCTCTCAACAAAATTTTCTTCTGTTATATCTCGTGGGGTATCGTTTGAAAATTCTACTTTCAAAAATTCAAAGAGAAAACAAAATTTTTGGTGAATTGGTTATAAAGATAGAGCACAAAATATGCGAAAAAAAACACTGTTCCGCCCTGATCTTCTGCATTTCTAAAGCTAATGATATTTTTCGAGATAGTAGGTATTGAGTCATAGATAACACGGATGCCTTTTTTGTCCCTGTTTTCGTCAGTCTCATTGTTGTTGAAAAAAAATTTAAAAAGTGTTTTTTTAAGTTAACTTACATATATAAGACAAATTTTATTAAAAAAACCAAAAAATTCATATATAAACACATAACCTTACTAAGCCTTGTGTACACGACACATTTATACTTGGGTACAGATGTCTCTCCCTATTCTGCCCAGATAGCGATTCGATTTCAAAATTGCATTCATTGGTAAGTAAAAAAAATTCTGAAGAAAATTTTGGAGTAAATTCGTAACAAAAATGTTACCGAAATCAACGTTATGAGGCCTCCATAAAAAATTGAATGAAAAATATTCAAGTTGTTTACCAAAAAAAGGTTGTGCTGAGTTGAGAGTGGTGGTGGTGATATAAGGATGGTAAATTTTTGTAGAATTGAAACAGATAGCTGATAAATTTTCGTAAAATTTGAACAGGGTGCCACAAGTTTCGTATCGATGTGCCGTTTTAATGGAAGCCAACAGAGTAAGGGTTTTCAAAAAAAAAAAACATATTAAAATTTTGTAGTATAGAATGTCTAGATTGCGCTCATAAAATATTGAGTTTAAATTCAAAGAATTACAAAAATTATTCGGGCTTAAGTGAACCTATGCATCCATCTGCAGCCGTCTGTAAATTTATGATCCTTTCTAAGCCTTCTCTAAGAAATATTTATGATTTTAATTAGGAAAAATAGGAGGCAGACAGGTATATTTTTTATGATCCTTTATTAATCATTGTCCAGATTATTTGCCTTTGTCTAGACCTGAAATCGACGAATAAAGGTAAAATCATATATTTATCGACAATAGAAAAGAAATTTAAATTTTAAACCTTATAGGAAAGAGAAAAAATTAACTTTGGGTCCAATTTTCTGTCTATTAGTTTATTTATGTCTGGTCTCATAGAGCGCGTAAGCTTTTGCTATCACCAAAATTATGCTCAACAAATTTGAGTTATTATTATTTTTGGCGTCACGTTATGAAATTTTTTTACTAATTAACCGTCCTCTTTCTCAGTTTGATGGATGTACGATTAGCTAATTTCACAATTTTAGGATATAACCAATATTGGTAAAACAAAAATTGCTTTTGATTTGGATGACTACACCTAGTTACTCTACTATAAAATTTGGGCTGTTCTGATGAAACAAGCGATATATGAAAACTGAATTTACTGCGTTATCACAACAGAAAGATTAATTGAATTAAATTTTCTATCTTCACATACTCTTTAAGTGCCAAATTCTTTTTATCCATCTTCGAATATACCAAAAAAAATAACAGATGTTTTTTCTAGGTTAGTAAGACCTAACCTCACATGTGGAATCTTGGTGTGACGGATTGCTTTAGAGAAAACCTCCTCTTGTCCCTTGGCATCTGCATAGCTGCCTGCAAAAAGTTCACTAAGCCTTAGAGAGTCGGGCTGCTGAATAACAGCAGACCTTGGGTACAGCAGAATACTGAAGATCTGTCCTAGGGACTGTACAGAGGGAGCTACGGATTACATCGTCGCTAGACTAGACTTTGAGAAAGAATTCTCAACTAGCATTCCTATTAGAGAAGAGTGTGATGATAATCGCATGGGAAATGACTCTGATATATGTGTTTTTACGGACGGTTCAAGAATGGATGTGGTAGTGTGTGTCGGGGTGTACTCCCCTCAAATACACGAATTGGCGGACCGCCGCCTGCGGGACTACTTTAGTGTGTTCCGAGCGGAGGCTCTGGCGATCTGCAATACTGCAAGGCCATTGGAAACAATTTATGATGTACCTAGCGCAATTAAAGTTCTGGACATCAGCAATATTAGATCGTGCCTAGTTTGACGGCATCGCTGTTAGCTCGGGAAACTGGGTGTAAACCACAAAGTTATTATCTGTTGGGGTCCTGGTCACAGTGACATACCTGGAAACGACCCATCTGATACTCTGACCAGAAGGGCCTGGACAAGCCTGTTAGCTGGTAAATCGCAGATGGAGACAATGGACCACATGCGCAAACTCAATACAGGTGTGGCCCAAGATATGACCTGGAAAGAATGAATCTCTGCTGAGGAGGAACCGGAATGATGTGCGTAATAGTACTGCAGTTACCACGGGCCCCAGCCTCTTTGAAAAATATGCAGAATGCATGCAAGCTCCATCCAATGAATTCTGCAGAAGCTGTATGGATGATGAAGAGGTTGAGATCGTTCAGCGTCTGCTGTGCGAATACTCTAGTCTTGCTAAGCATAGGAGGAATACGCTTGGTAGCTACTTGTTCTGCGAATAATGGGAATTAGCAGACAAAAAGCTTGGGGACAGCTGGTAAGGTTCAGTAAGTCTTGTGGCTGGTTTCCGCGTACCCTTTAAAACTGAGGAACCAACCTTTTCAAGGTACGGCCCCTATAAGGTTCCATCAAAAAGGACCATAGATGTGTGGTGACACATCTATCTCTGTCCGCACTTCTCTGAACGCACGACCAATCACCATGTAAATTGGCCATTTATTTTTACGGAGTTCTTTGCTAGTAATACCTTGCTGAGTGTAGAAGGTCAGAAATAAGTAGGGTGAAATTTGTATTTTAAAATAAGAAAACACAGAATTTTAGTTTAACGTCAGATTTTATCGAATGAAGATAATTTTCTTAAAAAAGTGCTATTATAACGTTTTGAATATTTTTTTTACTCGAATCGGGAAAATCAATAAAGAAGATAAGATTATAGAGCATTTGAACCTGGATTATTACTTCATAGCGTTATTACAGAAGATCTCTGTTCACGCCCGTTCAGATAGCGGCCCCTTTCTTTTCTTTCTAACGAACGTGAGAGGCATTGCTAGAAGCGGACATCTCCTCGCTTCTATCCTAAATCTAATCCTGCACAAGAAGTTTAGAACCACTGCTGATCAGACGCTAACTGGCTGGGTAGTTGCTAAATGTTTGTCGCAAATGCACCAGGAATAAGTTCAATCGTGCATATCAAGCTGAACTATTCAAAGCGCATGGGACATTGGGTCAGCTGGTCCATTACACTTCTTACAGTGTTCCCAAACCTGACGATGCATTGACCTCTTCCAGAAAATACCTCTGTGTTGGAGCACACCATAGTGTTGACTTTCGAATGAATAATTTTTCTACTATCGAATTTAAGGACTTGATATTTGTACCACGGATACTAATTGGTGGTTAATGCTGCAAGTAGACTCAAGCCACCACTCCTACACAATCTGCTAAATGAAATCTGCTAATAACACTCACTACCGAACTATATTTCAAGATCTTCTTATTAGTCGGTGCATTTGTCAACCGGATTCAAGTGTACCTGTACTACACTACAAGAGACCATCTAACAAGATCCGCTGCGTCAAGTCAACAAGTCCTGTGGACGCCAGATTTCCGCACTCAGTGCACACAATTGCTCGGCTAATTACAACATAAGATATATGGTTGGCGCTCAGGTCATAATCCTTGGTACCCCAAGAAACATGATCTAAGTATGGTTGATCGTACATGCTTTTACAATGGCCGCCACTTTAATCTAACCTAACCTAGCATCCGTAAAAGTTGAAATTTACTCAACTTCTCCATTTTGATTCGATCTATTTCTATTCATTTCGTTGTTATGTACCCTATGGCATATAATGCCTCATATAAGAAAATTTGACATTTATACGAATCGGATCGAAACGATCCTCTTTAGGGAAAATTAGTTTGGTATTAAAACAGAGGCCTAAACTTTTTTAGTCATAATTGGTGCAGATGACATCACCTCATCATATCTACCATGGTTCGAGCATATTAAACACACTCCTCATGGGAGAGTTGGGTCCATTACCAAGATCATCTACGTGTTTATATTGGAGTTGCAGTAGAAAATGGAAGCTGTAACATCTGCTTTTTCTTATTAGAAAGAGACGTATATATCTAGAGAGAGTAAGTAAGTAACAAGTGTACACTAGGTGCCTACGTTAAGAAAATAATTTTATATTGGAAACATTAAAATGTAACGTCTCCAGGACTTTTCAATACTTCTCAAATTTTTCGACTATATTAGTTGTATATAAATTCGTTAAAACTTGAATGTGTTTAAAATTAAATTAAATTTAAATTTTTCAATGTGAAAAAAAAACAAAAATGATTGATTAAACCTTCAAAATAGGTCTGCATTACATATTTCTTTGACCAACTGTTATTCTTCAATCAAAATCGAAATGACAATGTCAAAACAGGAAAAGATTATATAAAAGGATGTCCATACTTTTAACTTTACGAGACGAATTCTCTTTTTTTCGTTTTTTTTTAGCAAATAATCAACCCTAGACGATTAAACAACAACAAAGCAAAGTGTATCTATAAAAATTCCTTACAAATCTCACATTACTATGCCAAACCTTTTCTATGTCACCTGTATAAAAAGAGAGATTGAATGCGGGGATCAATGCTCAACTGTAGCAAAAAAATCACCAGAGAAAAAAAACATACTCTTCAAAAAGAAATTTGTACAATGTTAAGGAGGTTTGCCTTTCGCCTTTTCTCACCCAAAATACTCATAAGAAAGGATCACAAGACGATTTCAAGTCAAAACTTACTTCTATACGAGACGACGCCTCTTACGCAATCTTCTGCTATTATATGTAGGTACATTGCAACTCAGACAAGATGCAACGTTGCATTTAGAGAGAGTCTGACTGAGTTTGAACCTTCCCCGCAACTCTAAATTGAGACAGGTTTTTTCGACTTTCGTCTTTTTTTTTCTTTTCTCATGTCTTTAAGTTCAGGAGCGTCTCAGATTTTATATAGAGGACAAAAAAATAAAAAATTACCACAACAAAAGTTCGGACACTTCTTGAGAGGATCGGTTTGAATGTCGAATTAAAAGAAGGCAAAAATGCCATCTGAATATTCAGACAGGCCTAACGGGGGAGTGAAGGTACAGAAGGGCAAATGAATGCGTGTATAAAAATGAAGGAACAAAAAAAAATGAAAAGTTTCATCGAAAATTCCACGATCAAAAGATCATGGCGAGGAGATTTGTTTAAAATGTTCTTTCGCTTAGATATTTCAAAGGTGTTCTTCCTACGGGATATTCAAGTATTTTTATTATGCTCTAGGGTTTAGATGAAATCTTAAGGGTATCCATATTAATTTTGTCGTTCCATGTATTGATGGCATAGCAAAATAAATTAGACATCTACGTATTTTGATTTTTGCGTGTCTGTCCGTCTGTCTATCTTCTTGCACGATAACTGCATGTTGAATGTTGACTTAGAGAGCTGAAATTTTGAACATATTAATTTCATGAAAAAAGGTCATATTCGAAGGTAACTCCTTCGTAGTGTTACCATGCAAAATTTTGATTTTCAATATAGATTTGGACACTTATTTGAGAATGCGTTATGCTATCGTTTCCAATAAATTGCACACGCAAGCGCACGACTGAAATCCGTCGTAAATTTGCATTATAATCATTTGAGTCGTTGTAATTGAGTCGTGAGAGAGGTTTGCAATAAGAGCTTAATACCCTAGATAGACTGTGTCCATAATGACTTAATTTGAAATTCAATCATTTCAAGGAAATGAAAAGATAACAGACTATGGACGAAAATTATTTCATTTGAAATGTCATTGACAATTCCTCAATGTGGGTAAAGATCATGACAGAGTTCAATAATTTAATTAGATATGCTCTCAAAGAAATTTGCTAGTATTTCTAATGGTGTAAAGCATTTTTATTATTATTATTATTATTATTTATTAATATGTAAAAAACACTTCAAGATTTACAATCTTATAGTAAGTATTTATGTAATAAGGGGAAAAAATTGGACACTCAAAAAACCTAGTTAATCTAAGAACTAAGACTAAAAATAAAAAAGCAGAGTACGTGATCCGGAGTATAACAAGTGACTTCTAGAAATTAACATAGATATTTGATCCATTATTTGAAAAAGAAAGAGAATATGTAGACAATAAAGGAAGAAAAATAAATAGATCTATGAGATACGTAAAAAGGTGAATATGCTTACATAAAATCAAAAATCAAATCTACAACATTGACTAGGTGAAGTGAGTCTGGTAAGAAATAAGCAGTCTCCTGAATGCGCCGAACGAGCCCGCCCTTTGCAGACTATTGGGCAAAGCGTTCCAGATTCGAATGGCCTGAACAATGTAAGATCCTTCAAACACAATGGTGTAAAATTTGGGCAGTCGAAATTTATATCCCCTACTTGTATTTAAAGGCTGAATTATAATGCACAAATAAGAAGACTGTGCAGAAAAAGTTAGTTTGTACAGAAACATTAAAATTTGTCGCTCAAAGTAAGTCTTCAGCGAGCACCCTAGCAACGAATAACTAAGATGAGAGATATGATCATACCTTCGTAGTCCAAAGCCAAACCTAATACACTCATTAAGTGCTACATTCAATTTTCTAAAGCATCGAGAATCAAGCTTAGGAAATACAAGACAACCTTGACTAAAATATGGCAAGATCAGCGATTTAACTAGATGGCAACGCAACTTGGGAGAAAGAATTCTAACAGAGGGCCAAAGCCCACGCAAGGTGGAGTAGATTTTAGATAGAGTTAAATCGACATGGTCGCAACGTTTCATGGTAGAATTTAAAATAACGCCCAAGTTACGGATTCTGGATTCATATGGGATAGTGATGCCATTTATTTTGATATGTGGTAATGTAATGACAAAGTGTCAGGGGGCCATGAGAGAAAGCAATACACTTAGACTTGGCAGGGTTAAGATTGAGATTGTTATTTAAAGCCCATTTACATATTTCACTCACGTCATCATTAACGCGGGCCACACAGTCTTCGATGAGTCCGATAGGACGAGAAAGATAAATTTGTAAATCATCTGCATACATGTGTATGTTAGCATCACGGATCACAGAAGGTAAGTCATTAATGTACAGACTGAAACACAGTGGGCCTAGGATAGATCCCTGTGGAACTCCACTGGTGAGATAAAGGAGGTCAGAATGGTTCCCATTCTCTGAGCTCTCTGTGTAAGAAAACTCTTCATTAAGTTAACAGCACTATACAAGAAATTATAATAGCTGGATAGTTTATTCAGAAGTTTGTTGTGACAAACACTATCGAATGCTTTCGAAAAGTCCAGAAGCAACAATATAGCGGTAGACAGGCTTTCAACAAATTATGAATTAAGTTCATTCGGATTGATGTGATTTTCAGATTTGTCTTTGTCATAAACGTTGGCGCTACGAAGATTGTGCCATAAAGTTTTAGTGGGTACACTCAGATCAAACTTATTCTTGTAGTATGCTCGCTTAACATTACGAATTTTTAAAATTATTTTATTTCGTAACGTAGTGTATGCTATGGGACTATCACTAGTCTTAAGTCTGCGATAACGAAAAAAAAGATATTCTCTCTCGGTGATCATTGACTGAATTTCTTGTGAAAACCATGGACAGGATTTCGGTTTAATAACCTTCTGTTTATCATGTAAATATGCTATTGAGTCACTGATAAATTTTATTTGGTTCGTATACTTGGTTCCACGATATCGATATCGACTCACAGTCAATTAATAGAGAATTCAAATCTAAAATAAGTATATTTTGGAATAACATTTAAACGGAGTTTTACATCACAAGACATGAAAATAATATCGTGGTCTAAAATGCTGAGACATAATTGATTAAAGGAGAGCACTGAACGAGGGTTGCTAATTAAGAAAAGATCCAAGAGAGACGGGTTAGTAGTATTAAAATACGTTGGTGACGCGAACTACATCTCAGACAAGAAAAGATCAGTATGAGCACAAACTTTTAAAATATTGACATTGAAATCACCAGCAATAACGACATTGCAATAACGTTGACAGAGAGACGCGACGGTATTAAAGAACACATGTGAGTCATCGACGCTAAATGAACTAGGAGGACAATAAACAGCACCAGTTTCAAGTTCATGAATTGTAAAAAACAAAAAACAAAAATTGACAAACGACTTTTCAGCACATATATATCAGCTCCCTTGGCTTAGGAAATCATTAGTAGAAGAAACAAGTGAAAAAGCTAAAATTGGTCTAAGACCAATTCTTATGATACCCTAGATGAATGCACGTATGAAATTTCGTATGGTCAACCATTTGAGCAATTTTGATTTTTTGCATTATTTTCTCGTATATATTTCTAGAACGGCTCGTCGGACAGAAAAAATGATTATAACCAATTTTATAAGATTTCTTATTCTGAAGAAGTCTTTAGTACAATAAAACTGTCTAGGACTGATCGTTTTCAAAGTATATGTAAAAACCCAAAATTTTTATATGGCAACACCAAAAAGGGGTTGCCCGATTTAGTCCATTTTTGAAATTTTATTTTCCATTAGTATGAAAACATAATGTACGAAATTTCAGCTCCCTATATTGATGCGTTCTCAGGCAGTGTCCAAATATATAGTGAAAAACGAAAGTTTTGTATGGCAACCCCACAAAGGAGTTGCCCGATTTGTCTCATTTTCGAACTTATTTTTGCTTTTTTTTAAAGTCCGTGTAAAAATTTCAGCTCTCTAAGTATACGCGTTCTCGAGTTATCGAGCGCACAGACAGACAGACGAACGGACGGACGGACGGACGGACGGACAGACGGACATGCAAAAATCAAAATAACTTTGAATATTATGCATGGGTGTCCAATTAATTTTGCTCTACCATCATTATTTCGAGGTTTTACAAACGGAATGACAAACTTAGTATACCCCTATAGATTTCATCTAGGGTATAAAAAGAGAAAAAGCGGCAAAGAAATTTCTATCATGATCAGCTGACGGCTGTCACTGCTAATTTTACTGGAAATACTCTCCACTTTCCATTAAATTCAGCTCATTTTCTGCATTTTCACCATATGGAGTAAAACTTGGTCCATTTGAAAATGAATTAAATGAGTCCTTGATGGACTTCATTTGTGTGACACATTTGATAAGAACGCAGCCCTTATGGCTAGCGGCTCAGCCCTCGCTCCACTTTAAATCGTGGCTGTTGAATCCTATAGAACAAACAGGATGTTCTGACTCCTGTAAAATTCATGTATCTGTACATGAGCGTGGCTTTTCTCGGGATTTTTGAAGCAGGACAGAGCTTATTCGGATGAAAGTGATGGAAGGTTTGTTTTAATTGAAAACAACTACCAATTGATGATTGTTCGATGTAAAATAATTATAACCCTTAATTGGAGAAATTCAGCGAAACTGCACAACGGTAAACAAATGAACTGTATATTGGTCGACAAGATTGAACGCAAGTCTATTATCCGGAGAGAAATATTCCTTTTTGACCAGCATGTTATACTAAGAATCTTGGCAAGCCTTAAGGATAGAATAGGATTCTGATCCCTAGTTAAAACTATCAGGAACAACTTCACTAATTCCTCTACAGCTTCACTACTTGTGATTGTTGATTCCCTGGGTAAAGCTTATATTTTGGTTGGTAAATTCGCCTCAAATTCTCGTTTCCTATTCACTTCACAGGCACCCATTTTGCATCTCCCGTGTGGATGTATACAAGAGCCAATACAAATCCGTATGAGAGGTGTGTTCAAGATCCTTAAGGGGATAAGCGTCTCTAAAGCCATAGGTCCTGATGGTTTTTCACCGCTGTTAATTGAAAGGTATGCCTCATCCTTGGCTAAACCTCCACACAATATTCTACTTGTCTTACTCGACAAGAAAATTTCCAACTGGTTGGAAACTAGCTCACATTCAATCGATTCTCAAGAAAGAAGAGGATAGCGATCCCCCAGATTATTGACTAACTGCAATCACTTCGATTCTTTAAAAAGTTTTTGAATCTTAACTAACTCCAAATTAATGAAGCATGTAGAAAGCAAATACCTTATCAATGATCGCCGATATGGCTTCCGGACTGGACGCTCTACTGTCTTTTCTTACGGAACGTTGGAACCCTAATCTTCACAATTGTGGTGGTCCAAAATCTAGATATTTCAAAGGCTTTTAATAGAGTCTGGCATCCAGCCGTTTTAGTTAAGCTTAAAGAACCTGATCTCTTCCTCTTCTTCTATTATAGATTGAAAGTTTTTTATCTGATCGCCTAATACCGGTTGTACTAGATAGCGTTTCACCATAACCTCACCCTATAAATGCCGATGTCTCCAGGGCTCGGCTATCTCTCCATCCCTCTTCTTAATTTTCTTTAATGATCTAATTTTCCTTACTTTTAAGCCTATCCATAGTTTTGCCTATCACAGTACCCTTGATTGTGATTGTGGTATTCCCTCTGGAGTCCCTAAGAGTGTTAAAGCAGTATAACACTCATAGCGATTCCAGATGGAATGCCACATCTGTCAATCGAGTTTGCGTCACAAGATCATTGATTAACGACCTTGATAAAATCATCGCTTAAGGTAAAGCGAATCGCGTCGAATTCAAGGCATCTAAGTCCCAAACCTGTCTCATGTCTTTAAATCAAAACCATAAATTTAACACTTCCATTTCTTTTGATGGAGCACTGACTTACAGTTCACCGTCTTTATGCATTCTTGGCATTAATATTTCCTGAAAATTAAGCTAGATAGATCATATCTTTTCTGTTACCAAAGAAGCATCGAAAAGTCTTGAATTTATGAAAATAAGAAAGATTTCATCCCATCGAATCTAGTGCTCCTCTGCAAGTCCTACATCATACCTAGAATGGAATACAATTCCCATATCTGGTAGCACAGTTTTAGCTTTTAGAACCTTCAAGCTCATTGGCGATTTGGCAATATCTTGTTAGATGGACGCACTCGGGCGCCTCCGCAATGTTAGATGCCTTTCGCTCTTCTCCCAATGTCCTTTCTACCATGCTGTGCTTTGCATCATAGGGTACCTTTTTGAGCTTGATTTATTAGTCAAACACTCTTAACTTTTCCATGAAGTTATATACTTACAAAGTCTGTGTTGCATCTGTTCTGTGAAAGCTATTTTAAATAGACGCAAAGTTCGTAGCACTTACATAATTCCTATATTTTGCAAAGTTGCAATTTATGATGAATTCGTAAATCTGAATAAAATGTATTTTGCTATTTTTACTAACCGAAATTGATGATTCGGAAGCGTTACCCTGCCACCATTTACAAATAATTTAACACTTCGTTTGACTTTCGAGAGTGGCAAAAGTTGAACGTTGAGCAACTTTCTTCGTTGAGAGTGGTAGCATATATGTTCGACCCGAATCTTCCCAATGATATATTTTGTGCATTTGATCTTTACGAGTGGCGGCGCGTGTCTTGGAACTTTGTCATGTTACCAGGCTATTCCGTTTTTAAACCATACTTGCGCCTCTCCTCACAAGAATCCTGGATCCGCCCCTGCACTTGGGTTTCTTGTTTTATCGAAAACCACTCACAAGCCCTTTGTGCTAGGTAAAGTGTAAAAGCGCCGACTTTAGTCTTGTGTTTGCGTCGGCGCATAACTTAATTTGAATATACTGTAGAATTCTTCGGAATGTTTCAAAATCGAGGGGTGGATATATTTACGAACATTCATCTAGGGTTTCACAAAATTGATCTTACACCAATTATAACTTCTTAATCAAGTAGTATATATAGTAACTCTCCATAGTGGACTAATTAGTTATCCATTTCAACGAAGTTTCCCTAGCAATATGAGGATGGACATCTATTAATTTACGCATTGGCTGATTTACGTAAAATGTTCAATAAAACTTTTCTAAAAGTCCTAAAGAATGACTTATGCCCTCCCTCATTTCTCGAAGCTCCATATTAGAATAATTTTTGATTTTCCTGTGGCCAAGAGTCAGAGTATCTAAGGCAGGCTTTTACAATGTGGTAGAGAAAGCACCAGAAAATTGGCAGAGGAAGGAGAAGGAATATTACCTCTGATTTTTTACTTGAACTTTGTAGTGTACTCAAGGATCCTTTCAGAGTCCAATATTATTTTCAATTTTTATAAATGATCTTTTGATAACTTTACTATAATTTTCATATGGGAGTCAGAAAGAAATAAATATGGTCACCGATGATATTCAGAATCTACTTCTTATCAAATAGGTACAAAAATGAGATTGGCAAAGTTTAACAGAGCATCTGTGAATAGAAAAAAGATTGTTGTCACACCCGTCTCATTTTAGGAAACTTTAATATCTCTTTGAACCTGCGCGAATTCAGGACCAATTTAATACGGTAACCTATACAATTTTAACGGTTGTGTAGGTGGAAATATAGTCCCCCACCCCAATACTCGTACCACCAGTGTTCTTAGTGCGACGCTGTCTGCGCATCGAAATACCCGTGCGTCAAGTCAAAACGGGTACCTAACTATGACCCAGCGTCAGAAAAATAAAAAAAAAATAAAAATATCAAAATTATGTTTTCAAGGTTGATTTTGCATGTGAATAATTGAGGAAGCCAGTTTGGTTTATAGAATTCATTGGTATTATCTTTATTTTACCACATATGGAAAGAACCCTAATTAAATAAATTCTTATTAAAATTCAGGAAGTCTTTTAATTTTATGATAATTTGTCGATATAATCCGGGTCATTATGACCAGATGTCATAGTCTGCGTAATTATTTTTAGTTCATTTGTGCCGGGTTAAATATTTTTAATCCGAAAGGGGAAAAACCTTGTGTTAACTTATTTAAAGCTAGAAAATCACCGGAATTAATTGGAATTTTTCAAGGTTTTTATAAAGATGGCTACCATATCTATTGTCGACACTGATACAAATCTTTAGCAGTCTGCCATTCCTGTGGATTTTTACCCATAGTATGATCATGTTGGCACACATAGCAGAAGATGACCTAATTACCATCCTAAATTATATCGTCCAAAAAATTTAACATTTTTTCGACTAAATACCATGGAAAATATCCTAGATATAAGCATATCAGGAATAAGCCACTGCATACAAATCAATATCTCTACCAGGCAGGTAAATCAACAACCTACACATTGCAGAAGTCATATAAAAAATAGAGGAATCTATCAATTCTAAAAAGATGTTACTGTTAGTAGATTTCTGGAGTAGTGGAATTATTTGACAACAAATCATCCCAGCTTACCGTCATAGTGGGTATAGAATTGGATAAAATTCATGGTACAAAGAAGGATAATAACCCCAAAAAATGTTTAAAAATGTGTACAGGTATATCAAAATTTGGCTAGTCTCAAACGCCTTCAGTCTTATGTTTCACTACTCTATGTATGTATAATATAACATTATTAATAATGTGCTCATGATTTTATAAATATACCCTGCCGCAACACTTATGTTATAAATAATATTATATATAACATTTTAAAATTAAAATTGAAAATTTTTTAATCGTCCCCCTAGAGCAAATGTCTGGATTCGGCCTTGTCCCTGGTGCTAGAGCCATATGTATGATATTAAGGTAATAAGTTTTATCTAAGCTAAGCAATCCCATTGGTTTAATGGATGATTTCTTTTATGTATTTATTTATTTATTTAAAAAGTTACGAGATTGTATACAGAGACTCAATGATTGATCATAATGAACGAGTTCCGAACTCATGTCCAAAATAACTTAAAATTGAATTCAAGCAAGGTTAAGTGCTTGATAGTTAAGTGAAACCCAGTACTGCGACAGATTAAAATTCCTACGCAAAATTAAACTAATCTAGCTAAGGGCCAAAATATCAGTTTTACAAATTATATATATGTCTTTGTCTTACAATTGAGAAGAAAAACAAATTTATAAATTCTCGCTACAACCACAAATTTGATAAGCGTTCTTAATTTTTTCAAATCGATTCGTAAATAGATGCTGCTTTTACCTTGCCAAAGTTAACTAAACGTGTAAAGGCTACAGTAGAAATTTATACCAATCCCAATATTGGCAACTTTGTTAAACAGACATTTTGCACATTTCTTGAGGTAGACAATTTTTTTTTCTTATATTTTATTTTTCTACATCTACATATTATCTTTTCCCTTATTTATTTTCTTTTTATTCATCTTTTGAACTTTACGTTTCCATCTTCAGTATGATAAGGAAAAAATGAAATTCATAATACAAAAATTACAAAATCTTAAATCTTTATTAGGTATCACATAAAATTCTGTAATTTTTGTACTGTATCATAATTCGATGAATTGAACTCTCTATCAAATTCAAATTCAAAGTTTATTTATTACAAACCCCTGGCATAACCGCCACACAAATAAATATTGGGTACAGAGATTTGGGTATTAAGAAATTAATTACAGAGTTGCATATAATTAGGATTTAGACAGTATAACAGTAGTTAATTAGTTATCACCATCTCACTTTATAAATTGACAAATAAGCAACTGAAAATTTCTGCATATTCTGAAGACTCAATAATAATGCTAAATGGATTTCGATATTTATTGGTACTAGTTTGCACTATCCATCAGCACTGTGCTTTATTATGCATATTTAAATTATTATTATTAATATTAAAAAAAAACATTATTTCATAAAACTCTTTTCTATTTGAAATATGCCATCCCTGTATATTTGTAAGGTACTTTAGCATACGATTGTAGTGTCACGAATTAAAAATTTATTAAAAAAAAAAAAAAAAAAATTTAAAGCTTCAACTATGTATCACAGGTAACAATAGAGAAACGTGTGGAAGTTGAAAAAGTCACATGAACATTGATGCAGCGTATCCTCTATCTAGTCACAAGATAAACAAGGTAGGTAGGTATAGGTACCGCTCAGATCAAGAATATAAATCACGTTGCGCAGGCGTTACATCATGGAGGACAATGCACACATGTTTTCCTTTTTTTTTTATCACATATCACTTGCAACACCCACCACAATACAATTTTCGATTTATTTACTTTTTTCATTCAAAAAAACATTTTCTATAAGACTTAAAGAATATGATTTTCGGGGAATAGGATTTTCCCATGACTCTCGACGAACAATATCCTTTTGTTGAGGTTTTGGCAATATTATCCCACATTCATTTTCTTCTTCACTTTTAAAATTGTATGAATTTGATTGGTCTCGAAAAACAAATGCACATTGATTTCTATTTGATTAAAATTTTAACAAATTATTTTACAACACGCGATTTAGTTTTTTTTTTGCACCATCTACACTTAAATAAAACATTATGTAAACAAGAAATTATGTTTAAAATTTCACTTAAGATTTTACACAATAAAAAAAAAATAATAAAAGCAAATTTTGCACAGAGTATATTATTCGCGATCCAACCGAGGCTACGCAAAAGACACGAATGTTATGTAGGTGAGTTTGAAATTGCGAAAGTTTGTAGATTATTATTGTATGTATAACAGTTCACCATAAAACTTGTATATTTCACTCTTTTGTCCAATGAGTGAGTTCTTTAAAACTGTGCGAGATCGTCCATGACTCTTTTAAATTTCAATTTAACCCTCTCCTCTCCTTCTATGTATGAATGATCAAAATTTAAAAGAAAATCGCTTGATCTTAACATAAAATTTGTTCTGAAAAGAGAATTCGCGAGCGGTTTGATCAATTCATTCATAAAAAGCTCTGATCACAGCACACACCAAACAAACCGCTGTTGGTTGGGGTATTACAGATCTCGCGATCGCGAGTTGCGATCATGATCTATGTACGACGGGGATGGTTGTGGCAAAGCAATGAAAATTTCAGTTTCACAGTCTCAGGTCAGTTCTGCAAAGTTTGTGAAGCAGAGTTAGCTTTATAAAGATTTGTGATTTGAATAAATTTTAGCTTTGCTGTGGGATGGTGATTCGAATAAATTTTTGCAATTATTCTTCTAATTATTCTTCTAAGAAGTGCTTTTAATTTAGAAAAAGATACGCACATAATATGAGTCGAATTGCTTTTGTTCTGATAAACGCCCGATATTATCTCAGACACCGAAATATGATGATTTTAATTTATTTATATGTGTTGCCCTGGAATAGCATGACGTTTGGATTAGAACCTGAGTACACGAGAAAAATAGTCAATTCACACGCACAAGATCAGCGACAAAGGTTGTCTATGATTTCCTTAAACGATTCAGTCGCTTAGAAGAAATAGACCAGATATGGAATAGGTAATCAACATATATGTAACAATATTCAAACATGATATTAGGCACTCGACTAGTGTTTGGAGGTTGTTGCAGCCAAAATTTCCTCGAAAATGGAAATTACTGAGAAGTTTTCTTACAGATTATTATGGAAATTTCCAAATTAAAATTATCTAATTACCAAAAAGTGTAAGGAATACATCAAAAGGAATAGTTCGCGTAACTTTTAAAAACTAATTTGATTTTATTGATAGGGGAGACCTCTATAGAAGTACATTCGCAAGTTAAGAGTAAAGTGATCAGTGCTACTAAATATCAGCAATTAAATACAAATTTCTATCCCTTATAACTTTCTACCCTGATATCCCAATCATAATGAGCGCACTGATGAGCTCATGATGACTGGTTGGATGAATGTAATGCTGAATTCTGTTCTAGCACCGGGACTAAACTCATTTATATACTTCGCATTCATATGATGACCAATTCAATGATTGCCTTTGTGAATAAATCAAGTCGATCATCGCTGAGCGTAATCACGATTCTTATTGGTGAGTAAATCAAATACCTCATCGCTGAGAGTAATCATGAATATCGGGGGTATAGTTTTTAAATTCAGAAAATAACAGATTTGGGATTATCACGCATATTATATGCCTGCACCAAAGTACAACTATACACTGTTGCACTTTAATGCAGGGATACGATACGCAATCGCAAGTATAAAGAAATATTATTATTGTAATGCAGCTGATATATATGTATACCCATTACATATATCATCAACAAATTGGTTATTCTTTTACTTTTTTTAGGAATATACTATCCATAATATAGAAAAAAACCCTTACAAATGATTAAAAAATACTTGAACTTTACTGGAACTGCTCATACACTCACACTGTCGTACTTCACATAAAAGTTGTGTTAGTTAACATAAGACCCGCGCCCGCACCATCACTAAAATTTTGTAAACTGATGAGCTTTGGCTACCAGGGTAGTCATTTCAACTATGTATGCATAAGCAAATTTTTGCAGTTGTGCTATTTTCTTATTATCATCAAAGTTCTCAAAGCCCTTCTATTTGAAAAATGCTCAATATATGAGTTTCACGGTCATGCGCAATTAATTTAACATGCTTGCGCAGGAAAATTCAATTTTATGTGTCAACTTTAAGAAAATATTTTCTGAAGTTTGGATGTATAATTTTTCCCATAACTTTGTAAAGGGGAAGAAATTATTTCCTCCTCCCTTTTTAAATTTGTTCAGCCTAGAAATTCCCACAATATGCGATGAGAATTCCCACGATCACCCAACACTGCAATCCACCCATTACAATTATGCGCAAAAAAAGCTCTTGCCAAAATAAACTTTACGAGGACCTATCTGTTTCAAAGGGAAATCTATCTACACCATTAGAATCGTCCGAATGCAATCCAGCAGCAAATATCCATATTCATGAAAATCTAAGTTAAGACCACATTGATGAACATAATAAAAATGTAATCGAGGAAAAAGTCGCCTCATTGTAATGCAGAAAGTAAGCGAGCAACTAGACTTCCCTGAATTGACACGGAACATAAAAGAGTACGTTTATGCGACAGTCCCAAATCAGGACTAGAAACCGGTTGTAGGCCAAAATCTGGGCTACCCATATAAACGGCCCAAATTGGACTAGGAAATTTGCACACACATTCAATTCAATTAGGGCAAGTCCAAATTTCGGATTTGTACGTTTATACGGAAAAAAATTCGGACTTTGGTTATCGTATAAACGTAGTTTATGAGTCACGGAGAACAATGTTGCTGCAGTTTTGTAATTTATATTTTCATGAACTCTGAAGTATTGTTGGAAAAACTGGGAAGCTCAACTTGGTTCTATTTAAACTGGTTTTTACAGGCGAGGAGTATGTCGCCACCTAGAGCTACAGACTCAGTAGGCCTATCTCTTCTAAAATATTGATAAGAATTGTCAAGGATTTCAGCATCGCGAAAGCCATGATGCAGCCAAGTTTCAGTGAAAGCATCTATATCGAAACAAATCGCAGCAGAGACTTTGAAGATTTGTACAGTTTTTGTACGAATCTCCCGGCCTTACGTTTTAATAGTAAAAGGAGAGCGATTTAAGTTTTTTGGAATATCGCTGCTTATTTTAAATGCATTTCTAGGTTGGCGCCCGGAAGGAACAAATAATTTAGTAAATGTGCCAGAGGGCAAAAACGTGGGATCCAATAACTTGTTCCGCACATCTTCTAAGACGGTTAAAACAAAGAATGTAACCGGTTTAGAAGTTTTACTAATCTTACGACAAGAAATACCATCACCTGCGATATTTTTTGACTTCAGATACTTCAATATATATTCACACAACGTTTTTGGAGAGAAACGGGTAACGAAAACAATCAAAGGTTTTGGTACTGCTCTCAAAGGGATAAAAATACCATTTCCTAAAGAGGCAAAGAACCAGTATCATTCGTTACTGTAGAAGCAGAAGTGATATTAACTGGATCATAGTTTGCTGTAGATTGAACAGAGTCCTTATTTGAGCGAATCGCCTTAGTTTGATTATGGTGGTGTCTGCGATGGCTCCACGGTTCCTCTGGTTTGTAGCTAGTTTAGTACTATGAGTATCAGATACAGGAGAGTTAGAGCTAGAGTTAGAGTTCTGCTTGTTTTGTTCTATTTTGTGGTATTAGACTTATATCAAATTTCAATATAAGACTCAGGCTACGAGACGGTATTGTTTTGAGTTTGATGATTACCCAGATTCGCAATTAAAAATTTTACGTTATTGTTAGGTTCAAATGTTGAAGGTCAGTGTGTTGATGTTGATATTTTAGCGTAATGTCAAGTCTTGTTGGGGGGAATTACGTCCACGATTGAGCGTCTCAGTAAACGAAAACTGTGACTTGAACGTGCTCTGGGATCAATGTGGTGGTCTTAGAAACAGCAGCAGCGATACAGGAACTGCGAGAGGAATCCACTGTCTCTGCAGCAGATCGCTAGCCCGTGTGCCCACTGACGCATAAGAAAATGTGAACTTTGAAAAGAAGCTTATTTAGGGAGTCATTGAATAAAACAGCGGCTTGTCAGTTATGAGGTTCTCTCGTGGATTTTCTTTATTTAATGTTCTTATTATTCTTGATCCTGATTATTATTATTATTATTTTTTTTTGTTCGAAATTTCTGATTGACTTCGAAATTCTTATTTTTGTTGTTTTTTCTATTTTCGCCCCTAACAGATTTTCAAAATAATTTGTCAAGAGCTCGGAAATGTAGGAACCGGTACAGACCAGTCGTCGCAGATATCTATTTTGGTCCTAATGTAGAAGCTAAAGGTATGGGTTCTGATTTTGATAGTCTGGTCTAATGTAGAATCCAATGTTGTACGCCCCATGGTTTTGATGTAGAAGCTAATCGTGTGGGCGCTAATGTACAAGATCCACATAATAATGTATTTTAGGGAAAAAATCTACTTGTTGTGGAGACACATTGTATGTTTGTTGCGTCATTTTTTATTGCAGCATTTTCTGCGGCGGGAATGAAATCAACATCAATTAATTTATTTTCATTTAATATGCATTGATTCCCGTTACGGCGGGACCCATGGCAATGATTTCAGCTATTTGAACTTTTAGATAAGTATTTTTTAATGGCATTTATTGGTTTCCATCAAAGTTTTGTTTAAAGATTAGAACTTGTGGGTCTGATATGAGTTCCACATTATTTTCTTTTATCAGTTATCAGTTCAGTCATATTGATATTACCTGTGCGGTTGTAATGGCCATCTACTGAAAATTATAGACCACTACGTAAATATATTGCGTCTAACCTGACGGATATGGAACTCTCCTACAGATCCCTGGTGGAGATTCTAAGAAGTAGGGTTTGTTTTTTTCTGTTGTTTTCTTCTTCTATTGCGCTCATCAGTCATATATGACTATATAGTTGAATCCACCCATCCACTGGAGGGGGGAATCAATCAAAGCAGTAAAAAGAAAAGACAGTTGATACGAAAATGCAAAAATTAAAATAACTCTTATAATCTTATGGCTGTCTAATCCAGTTTTTACCCTAGATGAAATCTATACGGTAGGTATAAGAAGTTTGTCATACCATTTGTAACGCATAAAAATAATGATGGTAGAACAAAACGGATTAGTATACCCACCCATTTGTCTGTCCGTATGAACTCTCCATAATCCGAGATCGCGATCACTTAGAGTGTTGAAATTTTGCACACGGGCTTTTTAAAAAAAAATGTAGAATTAAGTTCGATAATGGGAAAAATCGGGCAACTCCTTCAGAGGATTGCCATACAAAATTTTCGTTTTTAACTATATATTTATTTGGACAGTTCCTGAGAACACGTGGACGTAGAGAGATAAATAAAATTTTGTAAGCGGCGTTTTCTTAGAAATAGTAAATACAATTTCAGAAATGGACTAAATCGAGCAACTCCTTCTTGGTGATGCCATACAAAAAATTTTGTTTGAAAACGAACAGTTCTAGATGTTTTTATTGTACTGAAAAACTCTTCAGAATATAAAGTCCTATGCAAATAGTTATAATCATTTTTTTTATCCGATAAACCGTTCTAGGAATAAATGCGAAAAACCACATTAACAATCAAACCAAACCAAATTTGATACAGGCTTTCATCTAGCTAGGGTATCGTAAGAATTGGTCTTGAGCAATTCTAGCTATTTTTCTTGTTCATTTTAATGAAGGTTATAGGTTAGGTTAGGTTATGTTGCAGGTGCGCCGCTGTTAAGGTAACCTTGGCCAGTTTCACTTGGACAACTGATGAGTATATTGTGTCGTTTAGATTCATGACAATCTATCCTTCTAGGAGCAACTCTAGATCTAACCTGCATTTGTAAGAAAATGCATCGGAATGCATCTAAATTCTTTACCTTGCAGCTCCCCATTCTTTGAAAAGAAGTGGCTAGGAAATAATCCGCCTATTTTGGGAGCAAGACAGTCACAAAGTAAATATTGAACTGATTCGATTTCCTCAGGAGCTTTACAGGTGCGACAGGTATCATTTGACTGTAGACCCATCCTCTTAACATGAGGTTTGTTCGATGGACACCCGCAGGTAACCCAAGGACTGCACTATCTTGTTTTTTAAAAAACCTAAGGCAACCCCGAACTTACTCTAAAATTTCTTGGAGTAATGGTTTGACATTCGTCACTTGAGAACTGTCATTTGAAATTTGTTGCTGACTGGGGCATATAAACTGCTTCATGAGCAAAAAGAAGCAAAGTTAGAAGAATAGAAAAATAGCTAGAGCACATTTTATTTGTCTTCACTCATTTTTTAAATAACTTTTCACAATTAATTGTATACTCAGGAGAGCTGTCAGAGAAACGTTTTACACTAGGTTTACCCTAAATTCAAATAATAGGTCTGTTCGCAAATGTTATTCCACACTTCTTCTTCTTGTTTTTCGCGAAGTTGTCTGAAAAGCGTTCGTTTACTATTGCATGCATTTTACATTCTTCCCCCCCCCCCCCATACGAGTAAGTTTCCACCCATAGAAAGTTTTTGCACGAGAAGTACGCGAACAGACCAATTTTGTTCGATAAGTGCCCAAAACCCTGAGTAAATATTGGAGGGGAAGATTTTCACTGTGTTTTCATCGAACAAACCTATATGGTTTGTCTATGGCCCTATGGCCTGTTAACACTATAGTTTTCTGATGTCACCTCTATTTCCCCTCCTTTGTTTCTTTCTATTGTTCACAGGCAATAATTGCCTCATAATACAACATATTGTGTTCCGATTGACTCACCGATGATTATAGCCTTAAGGCTAAAACACAATGTGAGCGACACGACAAAAACGCCGTAAAAAACGCTGTCATTTGGATTCTAATAACATGGCAGTGTATGGTATAAAATACAATGCTGACGACATCGTTCGACGTTGTCGTTGAACTTAAATGAAAATTGAAATTTTTCGCACGTTTAGGGTGCGTTTAGAAAAATTATGATTTTGGGTTGCGTTCATATTTATTTTTATACGTTCATTGCAATCATAGTTATGACTTGATAAATTAAAAATATCAGTAAATAACAATGCTGTGGTAAATATCAAAGTTGGTTGAATAAAAAATGGAAGAAAAGCTTATTGAGGTGGTAAAATGTCACCGTATTATACAAAAAACAAAAGCATCCGCATAAAAACCTAATTCCGGCTGAGTTTTAGATTACTCTTGGACACACCTCTTCTTCTATGTGGGTTCTGTTTTTATCTTCATTAGCAAAACGACCACACATGCAATTTTAATAATCTTTTATAATTTATTCGTTGAATTTTTTTCTATTTTTACTTTACAATACAAATAACAGAATAAATTTAATTGGGGATTGACAGCTATTGTCGCTCCCATTGTATTTTCACGGACGTTTTATACGGCGTTTTTTACGGCGTTTTTATCGTGTCGCTCACATTGTGTCGCTTTTTATTAGATTATCCGATCGGGATTCTCACATACGATATTGCATCTAACGAACCCATTTTTGCTAGTTCATCCACTATTTTATTGCCCTCGATATTTCTGTGATCAGGCTCCCAGCATATGGTAACCTTGTGCCATATGCAAATCTGTGCTAGGCTATCTTTGCATAGCTACACTAGCTATGCTTTTTATTCAACAGCATCCAACGCCTTAATAGCGTTTTGGCTATCAGTATACCTACTGATCAAAGAGAAGTGAGCAGAGGAAAATATTTGGAAAAATAATTTGATTACGGTAATAAATGGCACTAAAGTTTAATATATAGTAAAAAAAACGACAGAAATAGGTAACTTAATATTTTTAATTAAAAAAAGAACGTATGTTATTTTTATTTTTATTTAAATATACTAATATCTCGTATTTCCACCTTTATTGTCTATGACGTCCTCCAGCCGTCTTGGAATAGATGATATCAAATTTTCAATCAAATTTGATGGAATTTCGTTCCAAGCCTTTTCTACAGCTGTCCAAAGGTCGTGGATATTACGTATATGACCTTTATGAATTTTCCTATCGATGTGGTCCCAGAGATTTTCAATAGGGTTCAAATCCGGGCTTTGGGCAGGCCAGTTATTGAACCATTTGATGTTTCCTTCCTGAAACCAGGTTTTTGTCTTTCGGGCGGTATGGAGCATTATCCTGTTGAAATATGTACTCCGTCCTATTTTGAACACCTTCCAAAGTCGGAATCAAACCTTCTTCCAAAATGTTAATATAAATATCCGCATTTATTTTAACACCCTGATCCACTTTCACCAACTTTCCAACTCCTGCTGCCGAAAAGCATCCCCAAACCATAATTCCTTGGTTATCCCTTGTTGTCGTTTGGACGCACCGAGGATCGTATTGCTCTCCAGACCGCCATATACAAGTTTCTGGACGATCTGTTGACAAACAAAACCTGGACTCGTTAGACCACAAAACTTTCGACCAATCCGTGTCTTTATGTTCTTTGTCCCATTCGATCCTTCTGCGCTTATGAGCTGCTGTCAGCAGCGGAACTCGTTTGCATCGAAAGCTACGGAATCCAGCGTCCTTCAAATAACGTCTAACAGTATGTCTGCTAACTTGGGATGCTGTTTGAAAGTTTGCTGCGACCTCGACAAAAGTTGTTTTCTTTTTCTTTAAGGTAAGAAGCTTTAACGCGTGGCAGTTTCTCTCCGTTAATTTCCGCAGTCTTCCTGATCCACTCTTGCGGGCAACTGTTCCTCGAACTTTGTAGGATGAAATAATTCTGTGAATTCCTCCCGTACTGACTGATACACCATGTTTTATCAACTCACTTCGGATGGCTCGTTCCGATTTGTCACCTTCGTGTAGCCCAATAATGAACCCTTTTTGAGCTCCGGTCAATTGTTTGCTGCAAAATAAAAAAAATTAAAGTTAATATGAATTAAGGTCACTTTTAAATCATAGTGAGAGAATTTTGTTGTAAATTTAATGACATTTTCTGCACTTTTCCAACAAAATTTTTGAAAATCGCGCCAAATGTCAATTGTCTTTAAAAACTTTACTTTTAACAAAAAAAAAAATAAATTAAAAAACACCATAAAAGTGCAAAACAACATTTACTTAATTAAACAAAAAGCAAAATAAATTGCCGTTTAGCAGGAGGCATTATAAAAATATTATTTTGAAATTGTTGTTCAGAAACTTTTATAAAACACTTTCACTTTAAAATTTGCTTCACTCTGCTTAACTCTGATTTTCAGTCCGATTAAGAACACTTTCGGGAAAAGAATATGATAAAAGTATTCTACACGGATGTATTTATACCCCTAATTAACACCAAACTTCCACAGGTAGAAGAAAAGGGGTGGGGGTGACTGCAAAATTCAAATTTTAAGAAAATTGCGGGTGCTCACTTTTTTTTGATCAGTAGTCCTTTCCTATAGTAAATTTTTCAAAAAATAATTTTTTACTGTCGCAAATTTTGTATATGTAGATGTCTAAATCCTACTCTCTACGCATACAAACAATATTGCTTGGTGCATCCCCATCATTTCTGCCTGTAAAATGGAACATTCGTCAAGCAATCTGTATGATGTGTTCCAGTGCCAGTTCCTGGAATATACTCCTGCTTCTGTTCCTGTAATTGTCTTCGATCCATTTGTAAAAATTGAGATGTCTGCTGTTCTCTAATTCCCTTCCGAAGTCGCTTCTAGTGTGTATCCATGTATTGAACCCTTCACTAAAGAATAGGACAGGATCTTGAACATTTGTTACTACAATGTTGTCTATTGTTCGAAGGATATTGGAATGTCTCAACTCCCTCATTTTGCACCAACCCATTTCTTTTGCCTGAGTGCGCTCGTTAATAGAGGTCCATTGGCAAT
Source organism: Dioctria linearis (assembly GCA_963930735.1). Taxonomy (NCBI): domain Eukaryota; kingdom Metazoa; phylum Arthropoda; class Insecta; order Diptera; family Asilidae; genus Dioctria; species Dioctria linearis. The sequence goes on from OZ005740.1 coordinate 43,981,791, forward strand.
ACATTGAGCATTACCTTCATTCAATGCAGCCATAGGCCCCCACCCCAGTTCTACCTAGGCCGCTCTCAGAATTTTCGTCAACTCATCCAGATTATTTCTTCTTGTGTGCCGTCTGCCAGGACTAGACTATGGAACCGTAGTAGGTACAAGATTGAGTTTACAATGACAGTATATGTACATCCATCCATCTTACAACTTTGGGTTTATGCTCTGCAAACAATTGGATCAAACTCCGCCGCAGCAAAATGAATTCGAAATAGAACAAACGCTCGTAGCTCGAAATCGCTTCGATTTTTTTCTTACCTTAAACGAAGTTTTAGCAGCATGCCCTAATTTCTGAGAATTCGAAATAGATGAATCGCTTTTAGCTCGAAATCTCTTCTATTTTTTTTTTTTACCATAAACGACTTTTTCAAGTATACCGGAATTTCCGAGAATTCAGCATAGATGCATCGCTTATACATAGCTCGAAATTTCTTCGATTTGTTTGCTATATACGAAGTTTTACGATACGACTCATGTCAATTTCCGAGGAATTCATTAAAGTAAATATTTTCTATTCATTTAATTGTTCTTCGCCGGCATTCTAAGTTGAGATTTTATTGAGTGGAGTGCAAAGTGAAGTTTTACTACGGTGAGTATTTATTATTTATTTATTCTATTTCATATTTACTTCCTATTTGCAAAACGTCTTACAGGAAAAGTCGATACGACATCGTATACTGTTAGAAAACATCGAATCCAAAACGAACTACCAACACATATAAGAAGTTTGAAAAAAAGTCGAGCTAGCGAACCACTGTCGGGTCGTCAATACGATTCGATATTGTGTTCCGTTTTTGTCTCCTGCAGTTCGCAAGCACGTCGGAAGCGAATTCGATTTCGAAGCTTAACTTCACCTAGTCGGGTTGATTTACTTCGAATTCGATACGATTATGACCCGCAATGTTTGCAGGAATGGTCCCAGCCAACAACAATATTTTCTTACACGTGTAAAAAGTCACACTGGTATTTTTCACGAGTTCTAGTATATTACTTCTTCAGATCAGCTTAGAGTCTGCGTATGACACCTAAATACCTACTTAGCTTTATTTTTATTTATTTTTTTATTTTTGTAACTAAATTAATTAAAAATTAATTTAAAAAGAGAGCAGCATTTTCCCTTAAGCTTTTTTGTATCCTTTCTCTACGAGCGTTGTTTGTAAAATACACGAATATACTCTTGGCGATGAGACATGAGGAGAAGGAGACTTTGGGAAAAATAAACAATTTGCGAAATGTACCTACCTACCTTATTCCTCTCCTACACCAACATTTACGTGTCAAGGAGAAAGAGGTATTAATTCGTCCAGCCAGGTAATGATGGAGGAAGTGGGGATGAAGAAGAAATTTTAAGAGCGGATACAGACTGTATGACAGTTGATTAGGATAGGAAAGTGGAATAGGGAAGAGTTTGGTAATTGCGAAAATGCGAAAGTTCACATAAACCTTAGTCTCACTCTCAAGTTCATGTCCCCTTTACTCAACTCTCAAGCTTAACTCAACTCAAATCCTCCTTCGTTCCCCGTATTCGCGAATTTTGTATGTATGCAATGCAAATAGGCTTTTGGTGCTCTTAAGTTTCACAATACTGCGAAAATTGTGCGCAAATTTATATATGTATAGAGAGAGAGAGAAAGAGAGAGAGTTTTCATTTTGATATTTTGGCAAGAATATAAAGCTTTTTTTCGCTGTATATTTGCAATCTAGCGATTGGTAAATAGGTGACCACGGCAATAACTGTGCAAACATCTAATTGGCAAGTTTTATTATTGTTGTGATGAGAAAGCTTTTTTCTTATTATCAGTGTTTATCTCAGAAAGCGTCGTAGTCTCGTAGTATCGGTGAGTTTGCGTTTTTTTTTTATGAGGAAAAATACCGGCATATTTTAGAGCTCGTAACACGTTGTAATTCGGCGAATTTAACGATTTTGCTTCGAATCTCACCCGCCGCAATACTATGGAAACGTAAACCAATGATTATTTACGTTTTTCGCATATGGCGAATATGGGAATATAAAACTCACGCCGGCGAATTGTGGCAGTTGAAGTACATAGGTCAGTTCAGCTCAGGTCTTGTTTGTTTACAAATTCCATCTAAATTGGTAGTAGTTCGGCCTGCTGCGTATTCTAGTCATCGTATCTTCGGCGGAGTCGCGCGGGTGGAACTTTACGCGTCGTCGTCGTAGTCGTTGTTGTCAGTCAATGAATGGAAAATAAAATTTTTGGCGGCAAGTAAATAGATAGGCAAACAATTCTGGTTTGGTTTGCAGACCTTTTCAAGGCCATCGCGAATTTTGTTTACCTGGAAATTTTCAACTAAATGCGAAAGTAATTCGAGATAGAGATAGAGAGAGATATAGGAACACAGGAAATTTCTAGACCTTGACTTCATCATCGCCACCATCGTACGCGCTCTTGGATGAATAATTGTCGGTTTTTGTTGTGAAATTTGTAAAATTTAGCAGGTTATGGAACTTTTCTTATAAAATAGGTATGTATGTAGGTATATATGTATGCGGATAGATAAATTAGACAAATGCATACATACATAAATATATCGCTGAGCGCTAGACTACGAAAAAAGTAAATTTTGTTGGGGGCTTGTTCTATAATTGTTTTTGTTGTCGTGTTGTTGTTGTTGTGTTGTGGATTCAGAATTGAATTTTGAGGAAAACAAGTTTTTTTCTCTTTTTGTTTTATTTTTTATTTAATAATTTGAAAGTGAGATTTTGTTTTAAATGATTCACCACTGCTGCTTCAAGTTATATCTTAAGAAGAGACTTTGGTGGAAAAAGATGAAGGTATTTTTTTTTATCATGAATGAATGACCGATGTTTCAACTTTCAAAAGTGTGAGTATATATTTATTTATGTTCTTAGTCATTAAATGTCTATAAATACCTACATACATATATATATCGTCCAAATTTTACATTTTTAGTTAAGTTCGGTTTTTGAGATTATAACTGAAATTGAATTAAATGCCTTAATCAGATTTTTTCTAAGTTATATAGGGGAGGGGGAAAGCACCAATAGTCCGCATAAAAATGCATAGCTAGAATTTTTAGGGAGCCGTAAGATGACTGTCCAAGCCTCTGTTGCTATAATAACATTTTGTACTGAGAATTTAAAGCGTTTAACTTATGTTTAGTATAAAAATACTACTAATATAAACCCACATTTTTAATAAAAAATATAAGTTTCAAAAAGTATCTACACTTTTACCCTATAGTCGGCCATAATGTTACCTAATGTCGGGCAAAGAAAAAGAATGCAGTTTTAAGCTAAGTTCAGACTAGAGTACTGCATGGGTACCTGCCCAAGTAACAATTTTTCCAATTTTTGGTGACTGAAGGTGATAAGCAGTTTTATAAGGGATATATAATGGTTACTCGGTTATATAAGAATTTGAGTGGTTATATAAGAGTTTTATAATATTACCAATTGGTGACGTAGTTATATTATAGTTTTTTAAGATTACTAATGGTTCTCGTGTAAGTAAGTTACTAAAGGTTTTATAAGTTGGTGATGGAAATCTTTCAATCATCGGTCTATATAACTTAGAGTAACCATTACTAGAAGTTATATAAGAAAGTAATAAGTGCTTATTGCGGTATCCGTGGTTACCCTTATATGACTCGACAACGTTCAGTAATTTAGGTAACTTTTATAAAAATTGGGAACTTTCGGTAATACATATACCCACTATAAAATATCATAACATTTTTTGGTGGCTGTGTAGTAACTACGGTGACCGTTATCAACACAAATGACTTTTAGTATCGAATAGAGCCATTATAAAAGTATTTTCATTTATTTATGGCGTTTTAGTAACGAAGGTGACTGTTATAAAAATTGGAAACTTTTAATAACGTCAATTTTTTCATATATGGCCATTTCAATATGCATTTTCCCGAGCTGTTGGGACAATGCACAAAGTAGGTCTTCTTGACCTGCCCCTTTAATTTGCACCATTTTATATGACATTTTTTTTTTTAACTAAAATTATTCACTACACTACCGAGGAGCGTACAACAAAAATTATCATAAGAAGAACATGACACAGACATTTTGTCATTACTTTAAGATATATAAGATTACCACAGGTAACACAATATAACCAAAGGGTATATAAGATCACTAACGTCTGTTTTTTGTTACTATAAGATATATAACATTACCAAAGGTAACATATTATGACTAAAGGGTATATGTATGGTAGTTCCATTAGTTTCTGTAATATTTCTAGAAGTTTTATAAGGGTAATTGAGTTTATATAACAGAGCCAGAGTTTATATAAAAGTAGTTGCAATTTTATAATCGTAATTTATTCATTTAAGTACAAGCCGCCATTTTTTCATCTATGCATTGCAGATAAAAAAGAAAATGTCGGTTAAGCCAATTATTTAAATTTTATATGAAGAAAATACATCTTTTTAGGTATATAACATTTCTAAATTATCTAATGTAACTTTTATCAATTGATATCACCTAAGTGATAATTTTAAATTTTTTCATATTTAATTAAAATAATTAAATATTACTTATTTCTGGAGCGGTCTGTATCTTTTAGAAGTATCTATAATGATACTCACAGTAAAATTTTAATTGCAGCTGAATTTCACCACGTACATGCCGATAAATTGTAATTCTAAGATGTAAAAATATTAAACCCTTACATTGCAAAAATGCAGTACAAAATAATGGTTGGGTAAATATTTGCCTTATATTGTTTTATAAAGGTAACGAAAAGTAATTTCCCTAACATTTCAATCACTAAAAGTAATCAGTCTGAAAAAATTCCAAGCGTTGTGGAAACGTTACCAACACCATTATAAACAAAGTTTATAAAGGTAACCGAAACATTGCCGCAACCACTGCTGTACCTGTGACCAAAGTAAATTAATCGAGAGCACCTTGGGTTATATAAGGGTTATATAAGAAGTTATATTAAGGTAACCAGAATATTTTGGTTACTCATTTTATAAAACTTTTAGTTATATAACGTTACCTAAATCAAGTCACGGTAACCTTTACATAATCCTCCATTTAAGCTCTATAAGGGGTTTATAGTGGTTACGAAGAGGTTTCGAGGACTAGTTTATATAACCTAAGTTATATAATTTGGTAATGGAAACCTTACGGTTACTACTATATAAAATAAATTGTTTCTTGGGTGTGGTCCTGCGCAGGTACCTGTGAATCTGATCTGATACTACAAGTACATACCATCAATTTTTCGGTTGCGTCATAATAATAAGAAAATGGCACCATCCATAGTAGTGAAATTTTCTGCTAGTCATGAGCAGGGGAAATTTGTTAAAGCTGTTCGGAAGATGAAGCCGAAATTAGCTGACATTGGGATTTCGGGTACAACGGGAGTTTTCGTATAGGAGAGTCTGACCAATAAATCACTGAGGCTGTTTCGTTTGGAAATGCAGTTAAAACATCAGAAGAAGATAGTATCTGTTTTTACTTACTAAGGGGCTTGTTTATATTCGACGTTCATCTGAGGAAAATCCAGTTAAAGTCACGGGGGAAATCTTATCCATTATGGCTGAGAGCTATAGATACTGTGTCTTTTGTTATAATTTTATACAAACACACTTACTTAAATAGTTATGTGTTTCTTATTAACGCTTAGGCTTATTTTACTTGTAGTTAGTTTTATCCTCTTTTTCTATCTTTTTCTTCTAACTTCTTGTTTCTTAAAATTAATTAAACTAAATCTTTTCTTTTTTTTTGGAATTTTTCTAGTATATTTTCATTGCAGCTTTCTGAACTGATAATATTAGGTAGGTATATGTATAGTGTACAAATTGTTGCAAGCATGAGTTTGGCTTTTTGGCTAGATTGGTATGCAGACGAAATTGCTGATTGTTACCATGTTGATAAGTATTTCTGGTAGTGCAGGTAGGTACTGACACCGTAAATACCATATCAGTGAATAACTGAGGTGAAAATATTCTTAGTATTTGTCACATAAATGCTCGGAGCCTGCGCTCAAATTTTGAAGAAGTTGTACATGTTTTCACTCCTTTGAATTTTGATGTAATTTGAATTAGTGAGTCCTGGCTTTTTGATGGCGTAAACGATCAAGTAGTAGCTCTGGGAGGTTATCAGATTTTTAGAAATGATCGCCGCTACTCTGCAGGCGGTGAAGTTTAAACGAGCAGATAATCTCCTATTCAGATGGCGTAAGCCTCCACATCGAGCTCTTGTTTCTTGAATTAACGCTGTGTTATGATAAATTAGTGTTGCCTGTGTTTATAAACCTCCGAGAGTTTCTTCAATGGACGCTTTTTATGATACGCTCATGCTCTTCTCAAGCCATAATATTCGTCTACTATCTTACCTGGCGATTTTAATATAGATTTGTTGGCAGATAACAACCCAAGACGTGGCTTCCTTAACTTAACTCAATGGATCAGATCTTGCCGTAGTTAATAGTTGTCCCACACGTTACCACCCACTCGGTAGTTCGTTACTTGACGTCATAATTACAAATCGAATCGATCTTCTGGTTGATCACTACCAATTTCCATTGCCAGGGATAGCTTATATGTGCACGCTTTTCTTTTCCTGTCGAACGGAACAGTTTGTGTGTGGTGTTCAGGGACTTTAAAAACATTGACATTGAAGGTCTAACTAGTAGCACTGAGACCGTCTCCTTTAATTCTATCTATGAAACATCAGATGTTGATATTCAAGGTGACCACTTTAACGCTATAGTAGTACCCTTGTATAACGAGTTTGTCAACAATACATCCCCGTGGATGAACAAACGTATTAAAAACCTCATGTGTGAGCGAGATTATGCGTATGAACTCTGGAAAACCTATAAAACGGACCTCTTTTTGAAAAATTTCAAATATCTGCGAAATAAAACTACCCAAGCGATTCGCACAGCTAAGCGTGACTTTTGTTTTCGGAAACTTGATCCTGCGATCCCCCGCGAACTCTTTGGAAAATCATCAGAGATATTGGAGTTAAAAAATCACCGGCCTATTGCAACATTGACCCTGATGTATTAAATGAGTTTTTCGTGCAAGGACCTTGTTTCAATGGTGCTGCTAACTCTGGGCAGGAATTATGCATTAAACTAAATTTTGATGGTTTCGCATTTAATACGATCATAAATCTATTAAATCCAACGCGATTGGAGTTGATAATATTGACGTGCGATTTCTACGCATTATATTACCGTGTAGAGTACCTCTTTTGACGCATATAATAAATACCTGTATCATGACATCCAAATTTTCGTCTGCTTGGAAATATGCAAAAGTTGTTCCAATTAATAAAAAAACCTAATCCTCGACTTAAGGAAGATTTTCGTTCAATTAGTAAATTGCTTTGTGACCAAATTTCAACTTTTGTATCTGATCAGTCCCTTTTATATGCATTTCAATCCGGTTTTCGCAAACGACATAGTACAGTTGCATCGCTTTTACACCTAGTAGATAATATTAGATTAAATATGGATGCCCGACTAGTATCAATCCTCGTATTATTAGATTTTTCTAAGGCATTTGACAGTGTAAATATTAATGTATTATATAGTAAACTTAAAACACGGTTCCTTTTTAGCAGTTCTGCAGTTAATTTAATTTTTTCTTATCTTTCGGATAGGTTCCAAAAGGTTGTGAATGCATCCAGATATAGACCTACCTTCTCAGGTGTTCCACAGGGGTCAATTCTCGGTCCGTTGCTTTTCTTATTATACATTAATGATTTACCTGAAGTCATCCGTTGTGGCAATATCCAGCTGTATGCCGATGATGTTCAGCTTACTTTATCTGCTCCTGCTACTTGTATGAAAGATGTTGTAGAGCTGATGAACTGTGAACTTGCAAGGGTGTCTCGCTGGGCTATTGAAAACAAATTTTGTTAAATGCATCGAGATCCCAAGCAATCCTGATTTATCTAAAAAGCTTCGACTTAAACAACTTTCCCCCAATGCCATCATACCTTACTCAGAGTCTGTCAATAATCTTGATGTTGTCTTCAATCGCACACTTTTAGTGAGAAGCGGGTACCTGAAGCTTCAGTGTATTCATTCTTTTAATAGCCAACTAATTTAACTGATCTGCACTAATGTTGTCTTGAGCGGAATTCTTGATACGACGGAGTATTCATTCTTCTTGATATGCGGTCAATTTAGGTGATATGCACCAATACTGACTCGAGATGAAAACCAACATGCGTTCTTCTTAATATGCAGGTCGCATAGGGTGAAGAGAAACAGAGTATATTGGGGAACGTCTAGAAATTGTATTTACAGGACTTCGTGGTTGTGGTGTCAGCAACTGCTTCGTGGATTGTCAGTAGTGTCGACCCTCGACGTTGGAGAGACGGTCCCAATGACAATTTGGCCAAAGAGTCTTGAACGTGGTCGATTATAACTGCAGCTTACGGTATTCTGCGTTGTCTTGGTTAAGCAACAAATGGTATTGCCAGTCACAGTGCTGAACTCATTTAGAAGAAGCTGGGACTGTCCCTATGACAATCGATCTGAAAAATAACTAGAAAAGCAACGCTCAGCCGCGATGGTGCCTATAGGCAACTGTTGGCTGAACTACTTTAGACGAAGAGGTCTGGTTGCTTCCGTGTTGGGCTTGAACTTCAATGCGATTGTCACTACGTTTAACCTGGTCGATATGAGAGGACATTAGAACGCCACATTTGTCTTGATGTTCTGATTGTGGGACTTCGGTATACTGAGCACTTATTCCACTTCTGTGCCGATGTTAGAATAACAACGGATGGATCTAGACTTCGTCCTCTGTAACAAAATCTATTAATTATTACGGCGTAAAGGAAAGAGTCTCATTCAATTTGTTGTACGCCTTATATGCGGATTCTTTATTAATCGGACTTAATATTTTTATTATGCTTTCTTAGTGTCCTTCTCGGTTGACCTAGCTGAGGCCTTTTTGCGTTCAACAAAGTGTTCTGGGTGCAAAATTTTTGAATCAAATTTTGACTAGATTTCAAAGTAGTTAATCAAGCGTTCGAAATTGTGCGACCTGGCAAAGACGCGTCGCCACACACTTACCTGGGACCTACAAACTAACAAAGTGACAGGGAGGGTGTATGGTACACTTCGTAAGCTGTGGGTTTTTGCAAAATTCACTCCACAGGATGTACGAACTCTGATTATCACTCTAATTCTGTCGGTTATACTGTATGGTAGTGTAGTATACTGCAAGACCGACCATATTAGTAGAAGGAAATGAAATGTGACTTGTCATTTTGATCATATTTCTATGCACGCTCGCAGCATTTTAAATTGTACTTGTGATAATTACCTTGATTATCATGTGACTATTCTGCATAGGGTAAACTTCAGCAGCTCAGATCATCGACAAACTGCCAACTTGTCATTCCTCGGAGTAATTGCAGACAGAGCGATAGATCTTTTTTCGTTTACGGTGTCAGGATTTGGAACTCCCTGCCGACCAGTATAAAACAATCTATAACTATCAGCGATTTCACAATTAATGCTTTCAATTTTTTTTCTGACTATGGCTGAGTATTTACTCATCTTCTTTGCTGCCATAAGCATCTAACCACGCCATGTTGTTGCGCGATTTAATTTAATGTCTATCTTCAACGCTTGTAATATAATGCTTTTTCCTTTTTGGATCTTTTTTTTGTCTTTTTATTTGTTCTTTTTATATATAATAATTTCTGTAATAATTGCCACAGCAAATCATTTCACTTATTCAACTTACTTTAATATTATTTGCTTTAATATATATATATATGTATCTTTTTTTTGTTACTTTCCTTCCTGGAGTTATTACATGCAAGAAAGCGACAGCTCATATGTAAATTTAATTAACTAATAAATTTGAATTTGAATTTGTTGTACCTGCACTTACAGCCACAGGTAAGTAACGTATTGTTACCTGTACTGCAACCGCAGGTACAAGTACTCAAGTTATGAACAAGTACAGTTAATGTGTCGTTACTTACCTGTGGCTGCAAGTGCAGATACAACAATATACCTGTAGTTGTAGTATCAGTTCAAATTCACAGGTACCTGCGCAGGACTAAAATAATCTGCTTCAAACAAACATTTAATGAAAGACAATGTTGTGCGTTGCAAGAAATGGATATGTTTCTTGGGGTAACAAATCAGCGGGGATTGGCTTATTACAAATTAGTATAAATACAGTTTCGATCTTCTAATTGAACAGTATTAATCTGGACAATATAGAGTATACAGTAAAAAATGTTTGGAAATCTCTATTCTTAAAGAAGTAAAATTTTACATTACTAGAAAAGTAAATTTACAAACATTCTTAATAATACAAATTCTTGTGTGTAATTTTCATAAATGTGTAATTTCACCCATTTAATTGCTAGAATTCAAAGGAAGGCATAAAGGCAGAAACTATTTCTGGAAATTTAAAGTCGATGCAGCAAAATTGCTATTCTAATAATAAATTTGCGCAGGTATAAGTCAAATTCTACATGATTTCTGTAAAATTGCTTATTGCTGCAGTAAAATCGAAATGGGTTTGCTCTTGAGAGTCATTTCTGGTGCGGACGTGGAAAGTGTTAGTTGATTAGCTTAGTGGTTCCAAATAGTTTCATCTTATTCCTAGTTTCAGGTTATTTTCGCGGCAAGAATTTTGAGTAAATTAAAATATGCATATCCATCTCACCTTCAGCATAAATGCCATAAACACATTAATCAACTAACACATTTTCATTAATTTTCGCTCCATATTAACTTTGCCCTAAAATAGAATGGGAAACTTGCATTTTACAATCGTGTAGTAAAATATTTCCTCTAAAATGTATAAATTTCTATCAGTTGTTTACATATATTTTGAGCTAGTAAAATTACTACACTTAGAGTAGGCAACGGGAAGTGATTTACGGTTAAGTGATGATTTATTGATAATTAATTTATTAATTTATTTATTTCCGCATTAAGACTATGATTTGCAGAAAACTGTGTAAAATTTTAACTCCTTTGCTTTTTTCCACACTCACAGTATATGCAAAAAACCAAAATTTGTATATGGCAACACCAAGAAGGGGTTACCCGACTTAGTCCATTTTTCAAAACTTCATTTAGTATTGCTACACTGTAAAAAGTGTGCATAATTGTTACCACAAAGCTTAGGTATATTTTTCCTTAAAATATAGGGAATATTCCCTACATTTTTGCGAATATTCCCTACATTTTAGGGAAAAATACCTAAGCTTTGTGGCAACAATTGTGCATATTTTTTACAGTGTATGAAAACACCAAGTACCAAATTCCAGCTCTGTATGTCAACGCGATCTCTGCCATACTTTTAGAGGCTTCATTTTCTTTCATTGGACACCCTAAATAGGAGCCATAACTGTTTCAGAATTTTTTCGCCTTGAATATTTTCTAGTATATTCTCAATTTTCCTCAACTTCTAGCGGCTCTTAGCATTTCAATACCCTCTCGCTCCATTAGGTATCATGGCTTTTTCGAGGTTTCTCATCACAGCAACGATTTGCATGAGCAGATATCTACGATATCTCGCCATTTTAATAGCGTTTACTCCGAATCCATAGATTTTAGTGCCGTGCTCATAACCATGATGTTGTATCATCTCATTTTTCTTAGAATTAAATTCATTTTATCGGTCGTCCATAGTATTCTAGCATTTCAAAATCGTAGCAGTTTAAATTAAACCCCCCCCCCCCGTCACTAGTACCAGGTAAATATACAATTTTTATATTTCTTTCTACTCTTCATTAATGATCTGCTTTCACTTACTTTCAATCCTATCCATAATTTTGCCAATGACAGTACCCTTGATTTCGCTTACTCTTTTCACACTCTTGCGGACTCCGGACGGAATGTCACATGTGTAAAACAAGATTGCATAATTAGATCATTGAATAACGACCTTGACAATCTCCTCGCTTGGAACACAGCGAATCGCGTCGAATTCAATACGTCTAATACCAGCTGTCTCATTTATTTAGATGGAGCACTAACTTACGATATACCGTCTTTATGCATTTTTAGCATTAATAATTCCAGTAAGTTAAGCTGGGCAGATCGTATCTTCTCTGTTTCCAAAGACGCATCGAAATGTCTTAGATTTCTGAAGAATTGTAAGAAATATTTCAGTCCATCTAGGGCTCCCCTACGAGTCCTGCCTTAGACTGAGAATGGAATATAATTCCCAAATCTGGGCACCGGGACCGGTCGCACGGCCTTAGTTTCATTATTGATACCTATTGTCCAGAAGAGAGCCTTCAACCTCATTAACGACGTGTCCATAACTTGTCTTATCGACTCACTCGAACATCGCTGCAATATTGGATGCCCTTCGCTCCTTTATTGCTACATGCATGGTAAATATTCTGATATCTAGTCTGATTCCTGTAAACCACGAACATCCTTTTACCTTTTAAAATACTTTCGGCCATACAATAAAATTTTATGATACGTTTTTATCCCTAACTGTGCGAATGTAGAACAGTCTACCCTATCTTCTGTCCTTCCTCGGGCTTCCAATCTGCGAAGGTTCAAGAGTAATATACATCAGTTCCTCCACCACTCTACCTGTATCCCTTAAACCTTTCCTTATCTCCCTCCTGCCATTCTGTGCTTTACATCATAGGGTATCCCCTGAGTTGAGCTATTAAAAAGTGCCATTTCAGGAAAGTCAAAGGTCATTTCGAAATCATGTCTTCTCTTCCGTTTTCCCTATTTATATGGAAAAAAATGTTAGTTACGTCATTTTACGCCACTCTCCCCTAAGCATATTTTTCAATTTATTTTTCCCGAACGGGAATCGAACCCACACTTGTTAGAATTGGTCAAAGATGGAGAATAGAAGAATTTTAAGAACTTTTATTTTTAATGATTCTAAATCAAATCATAAATACAAGAGGAAAAAAAAACAGCCTCGTCCGGGATTTAAAGCCGGGCTTTCCTCTTGTATTTATGATTTGATTTAATATTCTTCTATTCTCCAAATTAAAAAAAAAAACCCCTGAAAAACTCAGTTCGTCGCAGATATTTGTTCAAGTCCAAATAGTTCCATTGAGATTTGAACCTGAGAACTCTTATTTATTGAACCTTAATGGCAAACCAAATACTGGGTCATCTTGACTTTTTTGTTAAATTTTCTCCGATAACTTCAATCTTCTTCTTCTCATGGCTTCTTTATCACCCAATCTTATAACCTTGATCCTTGCAAATTAAGAACTATCATTTGTCGAATGTTACAATTAAGCCAATGACCATTAATTCCGCATACATACTCCAATAAGGCACATATAAAGTCGTCTTTTTCCACAACAACGAGGAAGACTTTACTGGCATCTAGCCAGAAATTTGTCATTTTAGAAATTTTCTTCTAGTTTTCCTCAAATAGTAAACTTAACTCAGCTGCATAGGCGCGCAAAATCAGATCCTCTGTGTCTATTGAAAATATTTACGGAAATAATGGACAATTCCAATACGCTTGAAATCACTTAACAGTAACACACCATTTGTCCGGATTGCGATGAAAACGATTTCCTTGAATTTCCCTGCTTATCACTCTTCCAAAGTGCGTTGCGTGCTTGTATAGCTAAAATTTCAAGAATATACGCACATATTCAATGCAGTCCCAAAATTTACGGATGGGCCAAAATGCATATGGCAATGGCTGGCTGTTTCTATTTTTATCAGCGCAGTTGACTTTGGTTTCCAACAACTATGAAAATGCGTTCTTTTGCTTGTTGTTGGCGGTGAAGTGCAATGACCGATTCCACTTAGACGACGCACAATTTTTGGCTCTTGAAACTACTATAGCAAAGCAGCACCGGGGCTAGATACAACGCCCAAATTATGGCGATGGTATGGCATGGCGATAGTATGAATCTTCGTTCGGGGATTAGCTTACTTACATAGATAGGCCTTATGCTGTTAATACGAGCAACATCGCCACACTATAGCACAACAGAGCAGATGTAACGATGCGTCCGCTGGTATAGTAGATCGCATTATATGAGTGAATTTCCAAATTTTTCATTTTCACTCGGCCCTTATCTAACGGCTATGACTAAATTGAAGGGCCCAAACAGATGCAATGACCTCGGCGCATATTCAACTTTTTCAGCGCAAATTAATCAGCTGCAATGGCCGTTTGCCTTGTTATCTTGACTTGGCTTTAATAGTTTTCATTATTACACATGCTGCTTACTCATCCAGCTGCCTTTGTTTTTTTTTGCTTGGAGGGGGCTGTATTTTTGCCACTAATTTGATAATGATGGACACAAATATTTAGATGTGGTGAGGCTACAGTTTTCTTTTTTTATTTTTTTATGCTTTAGAATTACACAGATTTTTTTTAATACCAAACAAATTAACGATCTCTGCTTTTTCGCTGCTTAAGCAAACATTTTAGCGAATTTCGTTTTCAGCGAAATATTCTCGAATTATGAAAATCGAGATTTCTTCGAGAATTCTTCGTTCAGCGATGTTTATCTGTCGGAAATATTCTCGAATTCCAAAATTCGAAATTTCTTCGAGAAGTATTCGTTTAGCGATTTGTATCTGTCGGAAATATTCTTGAATTCCGAAATTCGAGATTTCTTCGAGAATTCTTCGTTTAGCGATGTTTATATGTCGGAAATATTCTCGAATTCCGAAATTCCATGATTTCTTCGAGAATTCTCCGTTTAGTGATGTGTATATGTCGGAAATATTCTCGGATTCCGAAATTCCATGATTTCTTCGTAGAATTCTTCGTTTAGCGATTTGTATCTGTCGGAAATATTCTCGAATTGCGAAAATCGAGATTTCTTCCAGAATTCTTCGTTTAGCGATATTTATCTATCGGAAATATTCTCGAATTCTGAAATTCAAGATTTCTTCGAGAATTCTTTGTTTAGCGATGTGTATCTGTCGGAAATATTTTCGAATTCCGAAATTCGAGTTTTCTTCGAGAATTCTTCGTTTAGCGATGTGTATCTGTCGTCGGTACGCTTATTCCAATTTTTTCTTCACCACTGCTCAATTTTGCAAAGCAATTAAAGCATATTTCTTGTAACTTTATTGGAGATTTGTTGAAAAATGTCTTTTGTGGTCTAAAAGTGCAGTAAAGTGGTCATTTAACAAAAATGGTTAGAAGTCCGTGTATTCAATATTGCATTTATAATTTGCGTAAAAGTACTCAAAAGCTTTGTTCAAATAAAATAAAATAAAAAAGAAGTTTAATAGATTGGGCCAATGAATCGATCTCCTGCAGATATTCACAAACAACATTGTTCAGGAGTTCTATTGGCTTGGAAAAAAGGACAAGCAATGACCGGGCTATAAAATTTAAGCGTACACAATGCACAAATAGATTGCATTTATAATTGTTCCTTTTCTATAGCTGCATTGCACGAAAATTTTCCTGACCTTCAGCAAATTACATATAAGCCTAAAGTGTTAACACTTTTCCATTTTATTTTCTTCTGTTTAATTGTTTTCTGAAGAGGCTTTATTTTATTTTTGTTTAAAGAATTATTTTTATTTTTAGTAATTTTTAATAAATCACTTTATCAGTCAGTTATAATATTTTCAACATATTGCAGAAAATTCCTTCCAAATTTGATATATTTGTTAGACAATTTTTATTTTCACCTCACAGAAAAGTATTATATTTATCGGATTTGAAAAGAATTTTCTGCAACATATGAACAGAGTTTCCATTTACTCCTATTCCTTATTTGACCAACATGATTTCATTTAATTGTGAATTTATTGAAATGTTTTAAATCCCCTACGAATATCCGTTCATTTTAATTTGGGAAAACGAATCAGTTTACAAACTGTTATGAAATCGTTATTCCGAATCGTTATCGAACCGTTATTACGAATCGTTATCGAAACGTTACTTTGATTTGATATAGAATGTTCCTTTTAGTCATAGCTGAATCGAAAACGAATCGAGAACGACATCGAGATCAAAGTCAAACTCCGATAAAGCGAATCGCATTCGATTCGATCTCGAGTCGAAATGTTTGCTGGGTTATAAATAATTTCAATTTTCTTTTATTTATGTAAGTCTAACCCTATAATATTTTATATCATTGTATGTAAAACATTTAGCATTCATAGAAACTAAAGCTTAAACTAAAAAATTGTCATAAAAATTCAAACTGAAGAGTAACTTAAAACTACATAACATAAAGATGAATCACCTGTTCACAGGTGACATAAGTGTAGATTCAGTATATCTTTAATAGTGACATGTTCATGCGACACCACAAGCGTCCAATTCATTTTTATACCCTAGATTAAATCTATAGGGGTATACTAAGTTTGTCATTCCGTTTGTAACACGTCGAAATAATGATGGTAGAGCAAAATGGATTGGACACCCACGCAAAATATTAAAAGTTATTTTGATTTTTGTATGTCCGTCCGTCTGTCTGTCCGTCCGTCTGTGCGCACGATAACTCGAGAGCGCGTATACTTAGCGAGCTGAAATTTTGTACACGGACTTTAAAAAAACAGCAAAATTAAGTTCGAAAAGGAGACAAATCGGGCAACTCCTTCGTGGGGTTGCCATACAAAAATTTCGTTTTCCACTATATATTTGGACACTACCTGAGAACACGTCGACATAGAAAGCTGAAATTTGGTGCGTTGTGTTTTCATAGCAATGACAAATAAAATTTCAAAAATGGACTAAATCGGGCAACCCCTTCTTGGTGTTGCCATATAAAAATTTAGGTTGTTTAAAAAAATTTGAAAACAATCAGTCCTAGACATTTTTATTGTACTAAAAACTTCTTCAGAATAAGAAATCCTATAAAATTGGTTATAATCATTTTTTCTGTCCGACGAGCCGTTCTAGAAATATATGCGAGAATGAAAAATGAAATGAAAAAAATCAAAATTGCTCAAACGGGTGACCAACGAAATTTCATACTTGCATTCATCTAGGATATCATGAGAATTGGTCTTAGACCAATTCTAGCTTTTTCACTTGTTTCATAAAACTTCACGCCAATAACTTCGTGCTTATCCTTCTCCAGAATCTTGCACCTAAAGGGCCACATCCACTAGCATACATGCATTTCATACACAATGTATGATATGCAGATTCGCAAGTGATGGATAGGTATGATGGCATGCGCATGCATGTATGATGAAAATCCATAAATTTTAATATCTATGATGCCGTATACGCATACCTCATTGCATGACATACATATATATCAATAGATGGCAATGCTTGTGCATACATCAGTCACCGGTTATTGGTGGAGCAAAGCAATTTTGGAGTGAATTTATTAATATATATAAGAGTTCACCAGAACTTTGGGATGTCAAAAGTGACAGTTACAAAAATAGGCAACTAAAAGATGACAGTTACGACAAATTAGTTCTTTAATTAAAAGAAATAGAACCACTCGCAAATAGACAAAGTGTAAAAAGAAAATTAAATAGTCTACTCATCGTGAATTAAAGAAAAAAAAGAAGAGCAAAAAATCTGGGGCCGGGATTGATGACATCTATGAAACATCATTATGGTATGTTGACCAACTAGATTTTATAAGATTGCAGGAGATTCCAGTAGCTGCTTACTTTCAAGCCTCTAGTAACCTTCTGTAAAACTTCCAGTTTTAACATATTCCACGGTGAAACCTTGATGCAAATAGACATTTTCATTTCTCTTTCTCAGGAAATTGTGCAAGTAACAACAAGTCAATACTTGCTTTTTTTGGGTGTGAACTACTCGAAGATAGCAAAACTCCGAACCTAGCAGATAAAATGCCAAATGCATTTTCTACAATGCGTTGTGATCTCGATTAACGATAACTAAACATTTGTTGTTCAGCGTTTAGAATATGGTTTTATTAAATTTCCCATGACAGGAAAAACATTGTCTGCAAAAAAAACAAATGGAAGTTTCTCGTTGGTATTTGGAAGTCGCTCGTAGTCTGGAATATTAAGAGCTGCTTCCTAGAATCTTTCATAGAATGTTGAGTTAGTAAAAACTCCACCGTCAGATACTCTACCATTAGCATCAACATCAACTATTATGATATCGTAATTGGCATTTACTATAGCTAGTAACACAACGCTGAAAGTGTTCTTGTAATTATAGTAATATAAGATCCAGAATGTGCAGGATTCTTTATCTCTATGTGTTTCCCATCGATGGTTCCGATGCAGTTAGGAAAATTCTATTTTGTTCCAAATTCTTTCCATTCCTCTTCATTTTATGGCGTAAACGACGAAGCTGAAATAACTGTCAGAGTTTGGGGGTAGAGTACAGACAGCTTGCTACAGATCAAAAACTTTTTGCGATGAAAGCAATTGTTGACATTTTTTTTCAAGGACATCTAGGAAGATTGGGAGAACACATGTAATATTGTAACAAATCCAACCGAGTCGTTGAGAAAATATTTTTGAAGTTCAACTCCGTATTGTCAGTTACCAGATGCTGCTTCCACGTCGTCTATTAGTACGAGTACTGTAGTTATGCTTACTCAAAATGTTGACTTTTATTCTTACTCACCAACACTACCAGAAACAACTTCATCACAAAAAGTGACCAAGTCATTACAGCTCGAACAGAGCAGGGTCATAACACTTTTATAGGATTACTACAAGATCCCCAGTACAATTAGTACACTACAATATTTTTTTTTTTTATTATTTTTTTTTTATTTATTTTATTTTATTATTCGCTGAAGTATATTTGGTTTGATTTTCTCATTTTGGTGTCCTTCTTTTGAATTAGCGAGATGATTTTTCTTAAAATTTCTGTGTAAGTGGAATAATCCATCCTTAGAAAGTTTTTGTAATCAGAAGAACTCGTTCCGTGCAGCTCTTTCAACAAATTCTCGTGTGAAAATCCCTCACGTTTCGCTAGTCATTCTTTGATCCAGTATCTATGTTTCCTTTTCCTTTTGTTTTCAATAACTTCAATTTATATTTCCTGGTTAATTATCATAAGCGCTACCAGTAAAGTATTAAGTCATGCACATCTGCCAAGGTCACCATTTGCAATTCAGAATGTTTTCACGTTTGTTGGCAGGTATTCGAGACAAAAATCTTTCATTGATTTTGCAATGAAGTATCTATTAGTCTAACAATAAGAGCCCGCAGTAAATTTTTGGTGTGAAATATAACCAAAAAATTTATACATATGTATTAAGTTAAAGGAAAGGCATGTCAAAGACAATCGTCTGACAGGAAATCTCCACGGCCTAAGTGAGTAATATTATGTTAAAAACACCCAGTTTTTTCAAATTTTAAGTACTTATGGCAGGACAAATATGCAGGTCCAAGACCATTTGCGCGTGACTAACCCCTTGCTAGACGTAGTTAGGGTACTGCAAATTTCGATTTTCCCATAATCCATATTACAAATAGTAAGTCGTTCCAAGAATTGTTGAAATACCAAAAAACAAATATCGCATTCAGACAGAATTTTTGTGTCAAAAAATACATTTTCTGTGAAATTCGCATTTGTTATTATAATGAGTGATAAAAAAAAAGTGCAAAGTGCATTCTCGGTTTTTGTGAAACTTCTAAAGACCGCAACCGATAAAGATATCGAATAAACTTCTCGGGGTAATTCCATTGCTGCCACATCAAATCAACTACAACGTCTGCAGCTCATGTGGGAAGTAATGAAAAGTGCTTGTTTTGTAAAAAAAACAAAAAGACAGGAAAATGTTGTAAAGGAAAAAAGGAAAAGCTTAGAGTAGGCAGAAAAGTACACTAGAACCCGTCCATGTGTAAGGCTGTACTGCTTGGGAACGATCAAGTATATCAAACATTGACAGGCGGGTTCTACAATGATGATATGAAATATTTTTATTTATTTTTATTTTTTTATAAGAAGTAAATAATTTAAAGAAAAGCTTTCCAAGTCTTCTAAAAAACCCCACACAAATACGCACTATCAACTGTTTGCAACTATGCGTAGGAGCGTATTTTATAGCTAAGAGAGGTACATTTTTTTTACCATGTTGTTAGCTTGTATCAGGATAAATTAAATGATAAATTTGAATCAATGATGTTTTCAAGAGATGCATTAACAGAAGTCACATGATATAATTAGCGAATCAAGTATAACATTTTTTAAAAGAATTTGGTTATTTTGGATAGAACTACACCGAAAGAAAAACCTGAAATTTCCGCTATAAAATTGATAAGATTCCTATACAAAATCTCTCCAATATACGAATGAAGTATTATTATGATATGGAAAAGTATTAATTTTTGAGAGCGTATTAGCTTTATAAAGAATTCCCCAGTAGACATATCATGATGAGCTCATCAATGAGCTCCTCATGAGCATTCAGATGAACGTACTAATGAAATTTATTCGCAAAATCATTTATTTACTTATTCACAGATGGTGTGCATGAGAATTGCATCTCGTTCACTTATTTAGAAATGTATGCTGTGCTTCTCTTTTGTGCATTTTACAATATTAGATGAGCACTTCGATGAGTACATAATGAGTGTCACCATGAGCTTATTAATGAACATGTTAATGAGTGTCGTTATGAGCTTATTAATGAGCATAGCAATGAATGTCTCGATGAGCTTATTAATGAGCATGTCAATGAGTGTCATGATGAGTTCATAAATGAGAATCTGATTTTACGATTGCTTTCATATATTTTTCCGAATTCAAACTAAACTTCGGTTGCAAATTAAACTCTGAGACACTGAAGCGTAAGGATTTTGCCATAACGTCTTGTTCAGCATATGGAAGACAGTCTTTTCGAGGAAAACAATTCAAAAAATTTATTTTAAATAAATAATTTAAAACATTAAATAAAAAAATCTCAAAAATCAATTCAAATTTTCCTAGAAACGTCATCTGACAAGGTGATGACAATAATAAATATTTATTTATTGCTGGATTAGAATATAGAGAGCAGTTGCATGCTATCCAATGAGCTCTTCGATGAGATTTAATGAATGCCCATCAGGAGGCTCATCGGGACTTAATTTTCTATATGTTTCTTTATGAATTTCAAACACCTTGATACTTTTCAGTCAACCCCTTGCGGCCCCTTGCGGGGCAGGAGACAAGATAAAGCTGTGAGCAATTTCTACTAGGAAAGCGTATTTATAATATACGACAGTGTATTGTTTTTATAAAGAAAGTTTTTAATAAGATACGACTCTTATAAATTATTTCATTGATAAGAATCCTTATTAAATTTATATGTTTCAAGTATGCGTCTTTTTTCAGCAATTTCCTTTAAAATTGATAAGAAAAATATAAAAATGCAGTAGTTTTTAATATAATTTTAATACATAAATAATATCAGATCTTAAACCTAAACCTAAAGATTTTAAGTAAAAGTAACAAATATTAAAAACATATTGGTACTTATTATTGGTACCACAAATATTATTTTATACTCGCTACCTGTAAATTCAATTCGTTTAAAGACTTGCAATTATTAAAATTAATATTTGAAATGGTGGCTCTGTTAACTAGTGAGAGGAATAAATCTTCTGCAATTAAATTTTGATACAATGAGCTTTCTGGATCTTCAGAATTGAAAATTTTATATACATACTTTTTGAAAAAATTACCATACCAGCGTTGATTCTACTGGATATATCAATAATAATAATTAATAAATAATAGTAGCTTTTCTAAAAGATGAAGAATATACATTACATAACTTCTGTTTTATTCCTAAAATAATAAAAGAATTTACCTTTTTCAACATTTGCTTTTTTTCATCGAAGAATAGAGATTCCTATAACTGTTAACTTTAATATGGTTTTCGTAGTACTTTTCTAATTTTAATATTGGCCACATGATGAATGCCCGTATAAAATTTCGTATAGTCACCGATCTATCCAAGTTTGATTTTTGAAGTGGTTTTTCGCATGTATTTCTAGAACACAGAAAAAATGATTATAACAAATTTTATAGGATTTCGTATTCCGAAAAAGTATTTAGTTCCTACAAAGAAAAAATGTCTAGAATTGATCGTTTTCACAGTATACGTAAAAGTCCTAAATTTTTATAAGGCAACACCAAGAAGAGGTTGCCCGATTTAGTCAATTTTTGAAATATTATTTTCTATTACTATAAAAACACCATGTACCAAATTTCAGCTCTCTATGTCGAGGCGTTCTCAGGCAGTGTCCAAATATATAGTGAAAAACGAAATTTTTGTCTGGCAACCCCACGACGGAGTTGCCCGATTTGTCTCATTTTCGAAATTAATTTTACTTTTTTTTCAAAGTCTGTGTACAAAATTTCAGCTCTGTAAGTATACGCGTTCTCGAGTTATCGTGCGCACAGGCGGACGGACGGACAGACGGACAGACGGACAGACGGACAGCCGGAAAGATGGACAGACGGATGGACGGACATGCATAAAACAAAATAACTTTTAATAATATGTGTGGGTTTCCAATCAATTTTGCCTTACCATCATTATTTCGAGGTGTTAAATAGAAATAGAAACTAAAATCAAAAATGTTTTAGGATACGTTGCAAGTATATTATAAAACTGGCGAGCATCGGACTTCGATCATAAAAGTAACTACTAGCTGCACTCTGTCTAGCTTAATCCAGTTAATAAAAATCTTAAAAATATTCTTTAGTTTGAGAAAAGTGGCGCTGTTAGGTTTGACACTCAGGGGTAAGTCGTGGAAAAACTTTCTTCCTCCTTTTCTTCCTGTCTATACAACTGTTCTATTTTCCATAAAATGAAATATAGCAAATAATGCATACCTACATTGGTCTGGAATGAATATCTGCCGTTAGTTGTTATACTAATTTATATGCCAAAAACCAACTAAAAATTCAAATAAACTTCACACAAAACAACCTCAAATCTAACAAGTTTCCCTGAATAATTCATGTAATTTCACTCATAATAATTCAACAATCCTATAAAGGCAGGTAGGCACTCATCTCTACACAGGTAAACCGATTTCATTTCAATTCAATCTAAACACAGAAGTCAATCACATCAAAAGGGATTTATAACTTTGAAAGGAACAGCAGTCATATTCGCAGGACATTAACTCACCGAGGGGTCATTCTTTGCAAAATCGCATTTTGAGTACCTTTTTATCCTCTTCATACCGTTATAACCACAATATACAAAGGCGTAACCTGCAAACAGGAACACTTTAAAGCCAGGATTATCTTCCTGATAGGTTTAGTTAAACTGAAAATCAGGACAATGGAACGAGGAGGATCTTCTGTAGAAGGTAGGCAGGCATTTATGTACAATACCTGTACGCGTCCGTAACCCAAAAGAATTGAGAGAGTCATAAATTGTCCGTAAAATCTTTGAATAGTTTACAGAGACTTCTGGTAATAATTTAGCTTTGTTCTTTGTAATTTTGTTGCTAGTCCTAATAATGCGTAAATATTTATGTGCGTGCAACAAACATTCATAAATTGACATGAGGTTTTTGGACATAATATGATCATCCAATAGTTAGGTTTGGTTTAGGCTTAGTCAGTATGGCTTGACAACAGTGGCTTTATGACATTGAGACAGATTGTTATCACAAGGTTAACTGATGGTGACCTGATGTGCATTTACGCAGGGTTTGTAAACTGGGTTAGGTAAGCTTAGGGGATATTGAGGTGATAATATACATGTAAAGGAGGCTCCCATAAATGGTGAACGGACAACGGATAAAATGCAGTTGAGGATTTAGTGTCGTCATAACAATTTCACGGTTTACTGAAGATGAATTGAACTGTTTTATTGAGCGCTCAAAGAAGCATATAGGTATTACGTGTGTGGGGATTTGCAACTCAGAATTCTGAATGCTGTCGACATGTTCTTCATCCATACAACTTCTATGTACAAAAGTCGCTGTGAGGAAAGCATGTAATTTTTCTCAACAAGGACAATTCCAAACAACAAATCAAATCAATTCCTTTAGACAAAACAGTGTGGATTTTTTTTTAATTCCAGCTGAGATTACTTGGATTTTCATCAATGTCAAGGATATTTAAGATGGATGAATTGAATTAATCTACCAATAGGATTCTAGATGAACAATGAGTCACAGCGTATGTACTATCCACGAGACTTTTAAAATTTGGCTAAATTTAATGGCAACATTTTGAACAAAAACTAATAAAAGTGCATTACAATTTTTGATTTATAGAAGTTTGGTAGATTTTTATACCCTAGATGATATCTAAAAGGTATAATAAGTTTGTCATGTCGATGGTAAAACCTAGAAATAATTATGGTAGAGCAAAATAGATTGGACACCCATGCATAAAATTAAAAGTTATTTTGCTTTTTGCATGTCCATCCGTCCTCACGATAACTCGAGAACGCGTGTACCTAAGGAGCTGAAATTTTGCAAATGGCCTTTTAAAAGAAGTGAAATAGGACAAATCGGGTAACTCCTTCGTAGGGTTCACATACACTACCCGAGAACGCGTCAATCTCGAGAGCTGAAATTTTGCACATAATGTTTTCATTATTAAAAATCGGGTATTCCGTTCTTGGTGTGGCTATATCAAAATATTAGTCGCTCTAATGTTCTTCAGAATATAAAATCCTTTAAAATCGGTTATAATCATTTTTTCTGTCCGATGAACCGTTCTAGAAATATGTATATGCGCAAAATAGAATGGACTAAAAAGTAAAAAATGATTTTTCCTTTCCTTAGTCATATACACAAGAAAAGCTTCATTGCAAATTAGAAATGTTCGAACTCCGATTAAATCTTATAAGTTTGGGCATGAATTGCAGTTAGACTATTGTGATTTAAGCTATGGATGCCCAAACTTTTAAGATTTAATCGGAGTTCTAGCATTTCTAATTTGCAATGAAGCTTTTCTTGTGTGTATGACTGAGAAAAGGAAAAGTTATTTTTTACTTTTTAGTCCATTTTATTTACAAAAGTTATTTCTTTTAACAGTTTTTTTAATATATTTTATTTTCTACTTTTTAGTCATACTCTCGAAACTCGATTCTCGAAAATCAACTCTAGAAACTCGACTCTCGAAAATCGACCCTCGAATTTTAACTCTCGAAACTAGACTCTCAAAAATGGAGTCTCGAAACCCGACTCTTGAATCTCGAAGGGTGGTAGCTACCACCCTCACCCCAAAACCCCCCAACATGAAAGAAAATTTTACCTCATCGGAAAGCTCCCCATTCACTCATTCTAAATCAAAAGACCCCATGTAAACCCATCCACGTTTACTACCCTAAAACTCTTTCGTCACGAACGGCACTCTCAGGCGCTCAGATACATACTTTCTGAGTAAGAGATCTGTAAGTTGATAGAAAGTTATTAAAAACTACTTCAAAAATCAAACTTGCAGAGATGAGTGACCATACGAAATGACATGCGGGTCTTAGACCAATTCTACCGTTTTTAGTTGTTTTTTTCTAAAGTCGCCCCAACAGAAATTCTATAATTTTCCTAGTGAAATTCTCAAAAATTTTCTATTGTTGGCAGCATTCACATCCCTCTAAGTTCTAATATTGGCATCTTTTTGTAAGTTTTACCTTCCTTTTCCGACACAATCTATCCTTGATTGTAAATCCTTTCTATTTCACTGTTGTATTGCAAAAAGTGCAGCACTAGCTAAACTAAGACTTTCTGATGTTTTTTTTATTATTATTGAATTGAACTCGCCTTTTGTTTAATCACTACGACGGGGGTCGGTTTTGAAGGTTTGGAGACCCTGGGGCAACAAAGAAATGGAGAGCCCGAAAAACCAGAAGAAATATTATTTTTTCACATTTTTTAAATAATTTATTCCAAGCAAAAGAAATGCACTTTTAACGAACATATGAAGGTATCGTAAAATACAAGAAATAGGACAAAAATAAATAATTTTACTAGATTAATGGAACTTTGCGGATCTTTCTTCAATGTAAAATCATAATAATTTGTGTGAAATCCAACTCTCGGAGTAAATCAATTTCAATACTAAGTAGAGATAACTTTGACAGCTGGGGCCCTGTGTAGTTCGAAGTCTGTTTTTTATAATTTTCATTTTCGTAAATGAGCACTCTCCAGTGCAGTTCGACACCATCAACACCAAGTACTTGTCCAACGTAACTTCAACGTTTGGAAAAGTAGCTATGAAATTTTGATCTTCAAATAGCTCTTTAGATTGATCTCTTTGATAATCATTTTTGTACAAAACGATCAGTGATACGAATTAGACCAACTAATAACCAAAACTTGGTTCTAAATCGTATTTGTAAATTTTGAAAAATTCCTCCGCTGCAGCGTATAAATTTGCAGAGTGTCTATTTCGTCCTCTCGAAACTGAAGAGCTTGATAAAACCTAGGCCATCGTTGTTACATCTTCTGGCGATTAGAAAAACTATTCTTAGATGTTTTAGTCTTCGCACTTGCAGAGTTCATGCTTGGTCATTTCATCATTCTCCATGCAAAAGTGATAGGCTTCATTGCAACCGTTATCCAACGCTCAATGAATAGCTTTAGTTCTGAGCCTGCTCTGGGCATGAGAAATTTTTTCGTTCTAAATTGCGATTACGATAAAAAAATTTAGTTCTTCCCCTGTTTCTGGTCTCTTGGGATATTTTTCCAGTCTAATGATTTAGTTCTGTTCTCCCAAATTTGTGACGAAAAATCACCTTTTGGATGACCAAAAATAGGATCACGACCAAAACATTCAGTGTATCTATAGTGAATCTCATTCTATTAACATTCGAAGTAGCTTTCACATCGTGGAAATTCCATTGAATAATAATTGAATATCATTTCTATAGAGCATCATTTTTGGTCAGGCCGTTTTTATTTCCACTCTTGTGTTTATACCCTTAAAATTTTGTCAATCTCTTCTGAAAGCAGCACATTTAGCCTAGGATGAGAGTGAGTTGTTTGTTGAACCCTTTGCTTAAAAAAACTTTCATTGTCATAATATTGATGGGCATGAACATTGCCCGCTTCCTAACGGCATTGGTCAGTTTGCCAACTTTGTTCGAGGTTGAGGTAGTCCCAACTACCGAACCAATCGGTCTATTCACAGTCATGGGTTCATCTTCCATCAAAATGGGTATCCCCCCTGCTGATGGACATTTTCATTTTCTCTAGAGTCTTTGCTTTGGTCGAGATACTAATTCCCAAATTTGATGATACCATAGCTGCGTTGGGACAAATTACTGGTGCGAAGTCCGAGCAGGTTACTTTTTCAGTCGCCAGATCACCTAAACTGTGTTCGTTTTGTGGTCCACTGGAACAAGCTCTAATATTTCATCAGCAGTGAAATCCAAGTTATCAGGTCAGTAGTCTACAAAGACTTAAGAGCGTGGAATTTCTATACCCTCTATTGTCTTTAGAATGGTTTGATCTCACCCTCAATCTATTTTAGACACTTTGATGTGACCTTATCATCAGACAAGATTATTATGATTTATTATCATCAGAGGAAGTAAGAACGAAACAATCTTAATTTATACTGGATCTGAGGAAAGACAGTTTAAGTTCGTCACTATTTATCTCTAGTATTTTTTGCAGGCACTCTTTCTAAATCTGATCTGTTGTAAGCATTCGCTCGGGGAATTTCATAAAAAAACGCCCACTTTTAACACCTTTCACCATAAATCTTGTTTAGGTCATCCCCATATCTATGTCTGTATCATTTATAACGTTTCTTAAACATTCTGTTTAATTTCTAGGTTTTGCTCTCTAGCTTCTCATCGAAGTCGTGTAAGTGAGTCCTTGTCAGGTCTTTGAAATCCTCCGGTAGACCTCCCAGTCTATCATAGCCATAGAAAACAAGTGGGGACCGCGGATGATCCTATAGATATACACTAGCACCATCTGACCCATGTTAACCCATGGCTCTGTGGTGTGGTGGAAAGCAATACATTTCGCCAATCATCGCAAGATAATGGAGAGGATTCAAAGAATGTGCCTCTTCAGTACAAGTGGCGCTCTTAAGTCAACTAGTACTCGCGCTCTTGTGGTTATCCTCAACTCCTCACTCTGTGCATATACATATCAAGCAAGAGGCGTCAATTGCAGCGCTGAGACTATATCTTAATCAGAGTTGGATTCACATTGAAATAAGAGTTCCACACGAATCCATCTTTGAATTCGTGCAGTCTATCGTACCTGGCATCGAAGGGGACAGCGACAACATCCTCGAGGCTATGCAATTTTGAATCTAGAATTCCATTCATGGCAGAATGGGAATCAAATTTTGAGCTTCAACTATTAACAAACCCTATTATTATCTACACTGACTACTCCAAAACAGAAGAAAATATCGGAGCAGGCGTTTTCTGGGAGGAGCCTCCCATGGAAATTACCATACACCTTGAAAACCATGCCACGGTTTTCCAGGCGGAAGTTAAGGCCATTCTTGAAGTGGGGAGGCATCAGGAGCCAGGAGATCGCCATCTGCTCAAACAACCAAACAGCTGTCAAGACTTTATCTAAGCCCTTTACAACCTCATAACTAGTACTGGAGTGTAAAATCACTCTGAATTCCCTCTCTCGGAATAACAAGGCATTTGTTGAATGGGTCGCCAGGGCATAGCAACATGAGCGGAAACAAAATGGCGGACGAGCTTGTTCGGCTTGGTGAAGCCTCGGAGGAATCTCCCTCCCTAATCGGGATTGCACTAAAACACC
This sequence comes from Dioctria linearis, assembly GCA_963930735.1. Classification (NCBI taxonomy): domain Eukaryota; kingdom Metazoa; phylum Arthropoda; class Insecta; order Diptera; family Asilidae; genus Dioctria; species Dioctria linearis. The sequence goes on from OZ005740.1 coordinate 44,010,437, forward strand.
TTTCCTCAATTATTTCGATTTGGGCTGACCGCCAGCACAGTCATCTTTGGTATTACATGACCCTTCGGGTAGAACGGAGCTGTGGGGTAAACCTAACCCAAATCATACGAAAAAGCTCTTGGAACTTAATAAGCCAACCCTAAGAGTTCTAGTGTCTATTCTCACTGGGGCTGGCTCTTTTCTCAGGGGTCACCTTGACAGGATCAGACTTGTTGATGATCCTGTATGCACAGGTTGCGGAAAGGAATTCGAAACAGTGACTTACTTTTTTTGTCACTGTCCGGCACTCTCAGGACAACGACACAGAATCCTTGGTTCACACCTCCTGGACGAGTCGTATGAAGTTGGCAAGAAGGGTTGGGGGCCAATATTTAGCTTTGTAAGAACGTCCGGTTGGGAGCTATGGGGGATTGCTCATGGGTCCGGAGGGTTGTTTTGGCTTATGTTCAGTGACCCCTTCGGGCCCCAAATCCGTTTTCAAATTAAACTAAACTAAGGCAGTCAAATAATAAATTAAATTATTTCTTTAAATTTCCAGTTACAAAAATTATGAACATCCCCAGAACAATAAATCACTCTAAATTTGAAGGAAAATCCTCTGTTGCCAACTCTTCGCGGACGACTATTCAAAAACATTTTTTTTATAGTTTTAAAAATTTCTTGTTATCCTTAATTACATAATTTTTTCATATAAATTTTACAGCACCTCTCTTTCAGCAATATCCAACTGCTTATTCATCCTGCAATAAAAATTACCTAAATTACCCGCAATGACTACCCCTTTTAAAACATTTCGCAAATCAATTTTATACATACACTGCACATACATAAATGTACCGAAAAGGGTTAGATAGAACAACACCACACAATCTATGCAATAACTATTTCCTAACATTTTTGCTTCATAAAAAACAATTCAGCTAATTACTGCCATCCTAGTTCGTATTCTTAGCTGAAAATGCGACTATTCGAATTAAACAAACGCCCGCCGCCTTTTTTTCTACCACCTTTGTGTGCTAGGTACAGCAAAATATCCTTTTTGCTTTGTGTGGTATATAAGAGGTATATAAAGATTCATGCGAAATCCAAGGATGCAATTCTGTCAAATTTGAATTTGTTCCAGGAACGAACAATCCTTTCCTACTATTGTGGCGCGGTCCTTTACATGTTATTACGCAATACTGAAAAACCCTTTTTCGCTGTGCAAACCCTTTCAAAAAAATGTTGCACTCTGGGTGTAATACGGTGCCATATCCTACCTTTTTGAGTGATCAACAGATTTTACAACCGTAAAAAAAATATCTACAGGCAATTCGCACTTTTGCTGATTTCACATTGTAAAAATGTATTGAACTCAGGTAATTTAGTTTCAAGGAGAAGGACGTTTTTATTATTTTTTTTTGTCCGACGTAAGGGTTAACTTTATACCTGTGCATAATAAAAGTGGAAGGGTAAACCCAACGCATATATATGAATGTAAACTACTCGCATACCATCGACTTCCTCTTTGGTTTGGTTTGATAAAACCAAAACTGAATCCATGTGGACGCACACATCTAATTTGGGTTAAAAAATTTGTTAATCACCTGCACTTGGTAGAAAACATTTTAAGCGCCGCACCGATGAAAGTCTACTGTCCGAACATTAACTACCTATCAATATCGTTCGATGATGGGTTTTTAACCTTTGCGCAGAGTCATCGTACACACATTTGCCCTTAGCGGTTCCTCCTTATCAGTTGAAGAGAAATTCCTTGAGGTGGATGACTTTAAATAATGACGTTGTAGAGGTAAATGTTCCGATGACAGGCGTTATCAGAGTAACATAACAGTGCATTGGAAAATATTTTTTTTTATTTTGTCGCTTAAGCCGCGCAATTCCAAACGATGATCATATCTTGGCTTGACCATTTCCCTCAAAAGCTCTTCGTATAAGACTCAATAACTGCAACGAATTTTCGGAAAGGAGGCTTGCAATTGACGTTCTTAGGAACAAAAGAAATCATATGAACAGGCTAAATTGGGTAAATGTTAGTGGAGATGGCGGTTTTCTGTTAGTTGTTTTAACGGAGAAATTAAAAAAACATCTAAATTTTGACTGCACGAGGAGGGTCTCAAGATGATACGCGGATGATTCGCGTATCTAATTCTGACGAAAATAAAGTTTATCGCAGAAGATTACCATGTTCTTATTGCGGACGTCATGTCCTTCGGGAAGTTATGTGCCCCGGATACAAAACCGCTTGATGAATTGCTTTCAAACCATCTGGAAGATATCCTCCAATGATCGCGCTGATGATATTTATACGCTAGATGAAATCATAGGAGATACTAAGTTTTTATTCCATATGTAACGCACGGAAATAATGCTTGTAGAGCAATGAGGATTGGACACGAAAATTATTTTGATTTTTGCATGTCGTCCGTCCTTCTTCACGATAACTCGAGAACGCGTTCATTTAGGGAACTGAAATTTTGCACACGGGTTTTCAAAAAAACAGTGAAATTAAATTCGAAAATCGGACAAATCGGGTAACTTCTTCGTAGGGTTGCCATTCAAAAATTTCGTTTTTTACTATATATTTGGATACTATCTGACAACACATCGACGTAGAGAGATGAAAACTGTTACACTGTGCTTTCATAGTAATAATAAATAAAGATTCAAAAATTGACTAATTCGGGCAACCCCATCTTGGTGTTGCCATAAAAAAAATTAAGTTTTTTACGTATACTGTAAAAACGATCGGTCCTAGACATTTTTATTGTACTGAAAAGTTCTTCAGAATATAAAATCCTATGAAATTGGTCAGAATCATTTTTACAGCCCGACGAACCGTTCTAGAAATATATGTGAAAATCCACTTCAAAAATCAAACTTAGACCGATGGGTGTCCATACGAAATTACTTACGGCCATTCATCTAGGGTATCATGGATGAGAATTGGTCTTATACCAGCTTTTTACTTGTTCATCTCAATATTCGTTGGGGTATGGGCAAAGTCAACTTAAACAACAAGCTAAGAATCAGCCGAGATTTGCGACTGTTTTACCAAAGTTAACTTAATGACAAGTTAGGACACAGAAGAGTTTTCCGATTGTTTTACACTTATAATGTACACGGCTAGAAAATGAAGGAAAGAAGAAGAAAAAATAAAAAAATGTCAAGCTTTCTTTAAAACTTTTATGAATAAAGACAAAAAATATGAAAGCGCAGATTGCATGCAACGAAACAGAATGGCAAATGAGTCATTTTCGTAAATAAATCAGAAGGGACGGAGTTTTCAGATTTTACTCTCAAAAAATGTTACCGCACTTTTGTGAAAAAGGTTTTTCTAAAATATTGAGAGTTTACGCCCCAAAGTTGTTGCTGTAATCATATGATTACATTCGTTTTGCTCTGAAGAGATTAGGTGATGGAAATTCATGCTAGATTTTCTGATATTTTCTGGAAAAATGAAAATTTTATATGAGAGGAATTTTACATCTCATTTCAGCATCTGGGCTAAAGCGAAATTTATCTTTTTCTTAAAAATGGGAGGTAGTGTGACCCGATCAACATTATTATGAATAGTTTGATAAAACTTTGAGGAATTCAATAAGATTTTGTCGTTCGGGTAATCCTACATTCTCTCAATTTTTGTTTTTAACTCGTTGTCTCAATCACTCTAAAAAAAATCAAAGCCAAATTCTTTTCCACCATTCATGCAAAAGATGAATATGATATTATTTGTTTCTTTCTAGAAAACAAGCAAAATTTCCAAATTTGTTCGGCTGTGTCCTATTTTCTTATTAGGTTATTTTTGGTATGCGGTTTCGGTACAGTTCGTACAATGACATCTTCCTGGTTTTTTTTTCAGTATATAGGGTGTTTCATGACAAAATGGTATAATTGACTAATCACCCTGTAACTTTTGCACCATCAACATTTCTATAACCACAAATTTGATTATTTTTACTCGAAATAATCTCTCTATCTCTTGGTTTCGGTTGGACCATGACTTTCTGAACATCCTGTATTATGAAAAACAAAAAACGAAAGAAATATAAAGCTACTAAAAATTAAACTAAAGAATTGACCAAAATAAAATTATAATCTAAAAAGAATTTATGCATAAAGAGGACTTTTCGAAGTTACAGCAACCAATATAAAGTATTGCTTTTGTTTGAGTTTAAGCTATTTAGTGTGAATCTAAAAGTGATTATCTCTAGAGTTGACTTATATATTTACATATATATTTATATTAGGTAGGTATATATTTAACAAAATTTACTCGAAAGGGTCTGTTAACTTTTCTTAAGTTATCCCCTCTAACGCATAAAAGTTTTTACTTGATTTTTACGGAATTTTTTAACTTTAGGGAAAAAATGGATCGACCTAATAGTATAATGTCCTCACATGCCCTACTATTTTTATCCAGAAAAGAAGAAGAAAATCCATTTACTGGACCCGAACCCTTCTGCGGCCTTACAAAAAAGGAATCTAGCAGAAGAGAAATAATATCCAAAACAGAAAAATCTCACCGATTGCAAAATCTTCCTGGACTAATACCTTTCCTACGCAAATGCTTTTTAAAATAAAATACATCACATGTGGTAAGCACCAGATGAGGCTATTCACTATGACATTTTGACTGGCCACTGCCCACTTGGGTACAATGCTTAAAAAACTGGGCAATACCACAAACGACAACTGCCGAAGAGGACTACACCGGAGACGTAGAATTCAAAGAGCTGAACTTACTTGCCAAAGACTCCAATGTCTATAGACAAGGGTTTTAAACCCCATCAGAAGTCCGCAAAACTGACCTTAATGAGGTTATAATATTCCTAGTAAGGGCTAACATGGACTGTACCTAACACGGTAAGGGCATAGCACAAAAGATCTTTTAGATCGCAATGCTTAGAGATTGGATCTCCGGAACCCACCTCAAATTTATGTAATAATAATTCCCCACTATTCCAAGCAAGACAATATCCTCGGCACATCCTTTATTTTTCCTGGATTATATGTCTAATTTTGCAGTGATAGGAAACATTTTCGTTAAATTTTTCTCTTAGATCCTCTTAGGTCTTTATGTACTTACAGTCAGAGCCAGTTTCAGCATGTATTCATTCTAAGCTCCTGTTTTTTTTCGTTTAAGGAGATAGTTTTGTTTGTAAGAAGAAATGATCAAACTTTCAAGTTGGGATTAAATCTGGTCTATGTCCACGTTATTTTTTATTAACCTCTTACCAAGGTCTTCTTTTATGCCTATCCTAATGCTGTGGTGTCTATAGAGAAACATCTAGAAATTAGTCAATGAAATGTTTTAAGTCGATTCTTATGTGGCTATATTTTTATAGTAAGGTCTCCCTTTGAAACATGGCAATTTTATTAATCCAGAAAAACAGGTATCAGTAGGCATTCTGCTTCCAAGACCAGATACATTGATGTCAGCAACAAATAAAAGCATCGAAATGCAAGCTTGCTACTTTAAATGTTGCTTTTTTTGCTCCCACTCTTGGTACCATACTGGGAAATCAGTCTTCAGAATTAGAAACTTGCGAAAAGTCAGTAGAAAGAATCTCGTTATATTAAGTTTGTCATTCCCCATTCCCTTTGTAACTCATAGATACAATGTAGGGCAAAATGGATATGAAACCCGCCCATTAGAAAATATCCATCTGCTCTCCCGGTAAGAACACATTTACTTAAAGATCTTAAATTTTGTACCGCAGGCATTTAAAAAAAAATATTTTGAAAATGAGACAAATCAGCTAACTCTTTCGTAGCGTTGCCATATGTAAATTTCGTCTTTCACTATATTTGAACACTTGCTGAGAACACATCAACGTAGAAAGCTGAAATTTTGTACATTGTGTTTTCATAAAAATAGTAAATACAATTTCAAAAATCGGGCAACCCCATCTTGGTGTTGCCATACAAAAATTTGGTTTTTCATTTTATTTCACTTTTATTTTCATCTAGGGTATAATATTATTGGTCTTCAACTTGGATAAGTTGGTGATGATGTCTGCTTGCTTTCTTGAGCCTATTTTACGGCTTTAACATTAAAATAAATAGAAAAAGAAAAAGTAAAATATTGTAAATTTCAGTTTGAATATGGCCCAAATCGAATATCTTGTTTTTATAGGCTTGCCTTGTTGAAATTTTTACAGAAATTTAGGTATCTTTGGTAACGCACATCCTTTTACCCTTCAGATTACTTTCAGCCGTACAGTAAAATTCCGTGATGCTTTTTATCCCGAACTCTGCGAATGTGGAACAGTTTACCATATTCTGTTTTTCCTCCGGCATACAATCTGCAGAAGTTTAAGGGCGACATACATCGGCACCTCCTCCACTCTCCTCATAACCCCTAATCTTTTCCCTATCACCTTCCTGCCATTCTGTGCTATGCATCATAGGGTTAGGTTAGGTTACTAATATTCTTTATATGAAAATAAACAGCTCAGCTTCTTCATCTGGTTATCGTGTAGAAGTTTTGATCTTTCACATTTATTATGATAAAAGTTCTTCACAGTTGTTTTTACTGTAGATACTAATAAGTTCTTCGTAATACAAAAACAAATTTTTTTTAAATCTGTTCGAGCTACGCCGAGTAGAGTTTCTTTTTTTACCACGAAATTAGAATTATGTATTTAATTTTTAATTGTCTTGAAATCCCCAAGGTAGATATAAAATTCCTGGGCACAACACTCAATCTTTATTCGACCCTCCAAATGCAGACCAGCAGTATATTAGAATTAGAGGTGAAAAACAATCATAAAATTAACTCAAAATAAAAATAAAAAATATTAAAAAGGTCAAAAAGCTAAATTGCAAAAATTTTAAAAAATACTAAAACTGTAAAACTAAAAAAAAAAGTCTGCAATAAAACAAAGACCCGCACCGGTCATCACGTACACATCGTTCTTCTTGGCAATGCAGGTGTGCAGATATATTCAATAGTCATCAATGAACTGGAAAAATTCATTAAAATCTATATGAATGCATGAAAGTACTAATAAAAGACTAAATGTACTAAAAGTCCTAATGAAAGACTAATAAAAACACTTAAGACCCGCCTCACCCGCTATTTCATTTCTTGACTCTATTTTTTCATATTATTTTGAGTTGGTGTTTGTGGATTTTTTTTTCAGAAATTTTATGGTTGGGGATTTTGTATTTGGGAATTACATGGGTAATCCGTGTCATTTGTAGTAGATTTAGTAGAGCAACTAAATTTTATATGTACAAATATTAGTGAATCCCATCGTATAAAAAGAAAATTGGCAGCTCAATACCACAGACAAAAAATACCCAGATATCGATTGTTGTAGACTAACAAAGTGATGTATGAGAACAGCTCGTAGCAACCCTCAATAACACGGCTACCAACCAAAATTTTTTTATAATGTAAAAATTTTTTCAATGAAGGCAAGAATTCTTGTTTTTTCTTAGAAATACAGGGTGCGACAAAAATATCTGACGGTTTTTGCCGTCGTACTGTTGAGCGAGTATGGGTGTGGGGGGGGGGGGGGGGGGGGTAGTCGTAATCGCAATCCAGAGTCCACACGTGGCAATTTTTGGAGCATTGGTCGGGTGAGCACTGTGCGTTTGTTGTCGAGGCGTTTTTTAAAAGTGTCGATTCCTGCGTTGCTGCTCATCAACGGCAGTTTCGTACGCGTTTTTATGTGGGTCCAAGAGGAAGACTCGCAACTCGTTCATAGCAAAATTCCGCTATGGGTGAGTAACTTCAGAGCTACCGGTTCAACGTTAAAACGGAAGTCGAAAGGCCGTCCAATGTCAGCCCGAACGCCAAAAAATATCGATCAAGTAAGAGAAGCTGTGGAAGCCAGTCGAGATGTTGAAAAACTTCCTAATCCCTAAACTTCAGAGAAATCGTTTACTGCACAGGAGGTTGTGGTACCAGCAGGATGGGGCAACTGCCAATACAACCAATAAGGTGATGGACTTTTTGAGAAGCAAGTTTCGTGGCCGAGTCATCTCGCATTTTGGGGGACATTACATGGCTAGTTCGCTCCCCAGACCTTAGCATTTGTGATTTTTTCTTGTGAGGGTTCCTTAAAACAAGAGTTTACACAAACAAAGTCCGCACACTAGACAAACTGAAAGAGGCCATAAGCCAAGAAATCGCCAAACTGTCTTTTGCAATGTTAGAGAAGTTGTTCGACAGCTTCAGTGCAAAACTGGAAGAATGCTTGGGCACAGAAGGACATCATTTAAAGGACGTTATCTTCAGATCTTAAACGGTTGAAATCGGTTGTTCTGATGTTATTTTCATTAATTTACATGAACATCCTTCTGTAATAAACAATAAAACAATTTGTATCACTTTTAACCGTCATATCTTTTTGCCGCACCCTGTATAATCGACCAAATTTTTTCAGAATTCATATGCATTATTTAAGGCTGAAGACGATTCGAACTAGTTGTTTCTGGGTAGATAAACATTTTTATGAATGCAGATAGATAGCCATAATTTTTTTCTTAGGAATTTACTAAAAAAAAATTCTTCAGCATATGCAGCCGACAATAAATAGTCCAAATGAAGTGAATATCGAGATTCAATTCAAGCTAATCATTCAGATCCAAACAGAAAAATTGTTGTCGCTTACATTGACTATGTAGTATAATATATGTAGATATCTCCACTTTCCGGTGTCAGCTTTCCTGTGTTATCTGCATGACGTGAGAGTATTGTATATAAAATCGACGTTGTCTCGACTTGATGATGTAACTAAAAAGTAACCCAGCAATGTCTCGTTCCAATATAAAATCAACAATGCCTCGACCTGATGAAGGGAATTCCCCAATTTTTCTTAGAAATTTACTGGAAATTTTTTCTTTTGAATTTTTATATATTATTGGATGCGACAATGGGTGCTTGGGCCGCTAAGAATTTTTTATGAGCGGAGATGTGTAGATAAGCAATACGCATTAATTTTTTTTCTAGAAGTTTAGAGAAAATGTTTCGGCAGAATTTTTATTCACTCTTGCTGGCCGACCGCAGTTATTTTGAGATTACTTTCATTTAATTCTGTGTTGGCCTCTAATAATGCAAAAAATTCTAAGGAAAAAATTTGCAGTAAATTTCTAAGAACAAATTTAGGGCTTCGTTAACGTGCAAATGCAAACGCATTTTTATATGTTTTTTTTCTGATTAACTCAATATGCAAAAAAAATTATATTAAGCCGGTCCCACAAAATGCGTGCATTTGTCAAATATTTGGCATGAGTCTGATTTTTGACCTACAAAGAGGAATATTTTTCATTCTTACGCTTTAAGGGCGCATTACAAACTTTGATTAAAGCGTACAAATGAAAAATATTCCTCTTTGTAGCTAACACACACACCTCCCCAAATCAGACTCATGCCTAATATTTGACAAATGCACGCATTGTGCGGAACCGGTTTTATTACACTGTGTCAAAGCAACCAAATTAAATTTATATTAAATTCGGTGTAACGGTGCATCCACACGTAGTAAACATTGGGAAAAAAACATTTGTAAAACATTTGACAAACAATTTTTAAACAGTTGACAAACGTTTGACAAATGTTTGTTAAACATTTGTCACACATCTTATAGGATATTTGTGTGAAAAATGCTTTCCAAATGTTCAGTTTTACACATATATTCTCCGAGTGCAGTAACGTGCATTGCAGCATTTTTCGTCGTGAGTACTTGCCTCCAAGTTTACCGAAAATTTGCGAAAAAGGAAATGGTGGTACAGAAATTTATTACACAGAAGATTACAGGTCGTGATTTATTAAATGATTTAAAAATTGGACGTCCTTCTCCCATAAAGGAACTATCGCCCAAGAATAAAAAATATATGACGGTTATACAAGGGCGGCTTGACATTTGCAGCCATTCCAGAGGAGTTTTTCACGCCCTTACTGAGTAAGCAATGAGCTTAGATTTTTGCTTACTTCACCTGCAGTCATTAATAACTCACTAACAATTGATATGAAGGAGTTATTACGCTTTAATTTGTCCTTGTACTTTGTTCCACAAATTTCGGTGTGAAGAATACGATTCCATTAATTACTCACGATTACTTTATTGTTAAAAAATTCTAAAATTCCAAAATGAAATCTCACTGCTGTTTTCCACAGCTGTGGAAAACTGACTGAAAGTACTTTACAAACTTTAACAAACATCTAATGTCTATCATTTCATTTGGATTTAATTAAAACTTTTTAAAGGACTCAAAACTATAAAATGTTTGACAAATGTTTGTAACAAACATTTAGGGGAATGTTTGTTATGTGTGGATGCGTCTGATCTGAAGTAGTCTCTTTTGGATTTTACAATCTGGAGACTTACAGTCAATAATAATCAATGTCGGGTATCTATTCTATATAGTGCAACAAATTCTGAAGAAAAGGGTTCAGCAAATTTCTCAGAAAAAAATTAATGTTTGTTCTGTCTTGCTACGAAATTGCTCGATGTCTCGGCCTGATGTAGAGAAGTCCTCAATTTTTTCTTAGAAATTTACTGGATTTCTTTAAAAATTATATGCATTATTAGAGGCCGACAAAAAAAACTCTTGTCGGCCACTAAAGTGAATAAAAACTCGAATGAAACATTTTCTATAAATTTCTAAGAAGCAATGTTTGCTTTTCTACGCATCTACGCTCATAAAAATTGTCCAATTATGCACGAAATTCTAAGGAAAAAATTTAAATTTCTAAGAAAAAATTGAGGGCTTTCGAGACATCGTTGATTTTATATTGGAGTGAGACATTGCTGGGTTACCATCATTATCAAGTCGAGACATCGTCCATTTTATATTCGAGCGAGGCGTTGTAAATTTCTGTTATTTGTCCAGTCTTTGTATTCTTTTAATTGTCTGTATGCATAAAGCCTATCCAATCAATCTATACACCCCTCAACCGTTCCTTTCATTCCAACAATAGCAACAATTTACTCCTCAGATGAAAACAAAAAACAAAAATTGGTTCGTACCTACTACGCCAGTTTACAAACGAAAATGAGCAAACGAAAAATGATTGCAGTCAATGAAAAAGCTTCGTTAAAGTTAGCCAAGACTTGCATCATATTTGACTATGGGACTTGCTTATCTGTTATTACTTGGCTGTGGTACAGCCCGTCAAGATCTGGGTATTACTTGTCTGTGATAATACAGCTCAGATTAAATCAAATCAATTATGCAGTGTAAAAGTGAGCATTTGCTGAAGTATTTATAAATCTTTTTTCAATCTCAACAAAACACCTTGCATTGCAGCAAAGCTAAGTGTATTTTTAGTGTTAATCAAAAAAGTTTTCATTTTAAAATTATTTCTGTTCAATAAAACACTAACTTCCAACAATGTTGTGTAAGATAGAGAAATAATAGATGGATAGTTTCTAGGTTATGGGCACTATACTTAAAAGTTGCACATATCTAGTCAATTCGATATACATACATAATTGCATCCAGTCATTCATTCATCCTGCATTTAACCACAAACAGAGGTAAATTAGGTTACCCAATGGTCCGATTTAATGTATTTTAGTTTTATCATAGATGGCACAAGAACTAGATGTCGCATGCAATACGATAATATTTGAAATGGATACGTCACGTCGTGTGATTCATATTTTCTCGCATTTGTTTTTTGGGGAGGTCGATCAAATGTATATAGAACTGCTAAAGTAACATTTGCTCTTGGCAAACATTTTATGGTCCATTCCGGAATGCACCACTCATTTCACAATCTGTATACTCTGCTCCAGTGTCTTAACTAGCCTTTGTAGGGCCCAATGCAAAAAAACATGGAAGTGTTTTTTTTTTACACACAGCAGAAAAATTTCGAAATTAAAGAATCGTTTGTGGCTCGCTGGGGCCCCCTTGAATCAGGGGCCCATGCGAACGCATTGGTTGTATTGGCACAGTTACACCACTACTCTGCTCTGGTATAGCATGTGCTATCTAGTTAATGTTTGATCTATGATTTTATTCATTTTTAATTAACAGCCGTACCGATGATGTCTGCTAGCCGAAATCACTTTGCATTACAAGCAGCCTTCGTTGCATTTTTTGTAAGAACTTTACCCGATGTCATGCATTAGGTCTGGTCAGGTCATCTGGGTACTTTCACTTAAATATGATTTCATCTAAAAGAGTGCAGAGTTGAATGTTGTCAATCACCTGGGAGACTTGACTTGCTTCTTCTATTTCAGATTTGTCACCTTACTTACATACATACATATGTAGTCTACATATATATATGCACTTGCACTACATCAAATTTTTAAAGAAGGTAAAAAACTAGCACATTTATTACAACAACTAGTTACGTACTGCATCCCTTCACAGACTTGCTATTGACCCTTCTTGAAGTGAAAATGCACTTTACTTTCTTCTTGATGCTTTTTTGGATTTAAATCTCTCAAGTTCAATTTCTCCTCACAATGCAACACGTACTAAGAACTAACTACCCCTCCTATGGTCCCCTCTTCAAGGGCAAAACTTAGATGCGATAGAAATTCATAAGAAAAAAATAAATACGGGGAACGGATTATGCGTGCGTTCAACAAGATGATTTCATGCGTCGCACGGCTTCGAGAGTCCGGCAAAATATCCCAAGCACAACGGCAAAATATTTTAAACTTTAAAGGAACGCAACGCAAGGCGATAGCAAAAGCGGCGTGTAACGTTCTCATCAGTGCGTGTCAGTTCAGTAGATGTCGTCGTCTCTCACTCCTCATTCTCTCTTGTCGGCAAAAACCGCTGAAGAAATCCCTTCTAAGATGAGAACGCTCTGTTATGGAAGTGGAAGGGGAACTACTTAAGAAGAGCATTTGCAGCAATGCAATTTTCCCCTTAAAAGTGCACTCGGGTTCGGGGTTAGATTTGTGATTGTGCGTCTCGCGTCGGAAGGTTTTTTTTTTTTCATTCTTAAAATGCGTTTTGTCTTGTGTCGTAATTTCGCCTTTTCCCCTCCGCCCTTTTTTGCTTTTGATTCGCTTCTTCTTTTTTTTTTTATATATATATATGCAGGGAAAAAAAGCTGGGCTTTGGTTTGCTGGTGTTGTTTTTGTTTAGATTGGTGTGCGTACATGCACTTTTTAAGTTTATGCGTTCTTTTTGTTGGTGTGAATTTGAATAATATACGTGAGTGCGACAGTGCGTAGAATTGCGTGCAATTGCAATTGGTAAGCTACTGGTAGTGCGTTGCTATATAGATAAAGAGCTCATCTGCTGCTCGCAGTTTGCCCTTATTGTATTGGTGGTGCATCCCTCTCTCTTTTAGATTTGGAATAACTATACAACACATACGTCCGTCCTTCTGTATACAGAGGCGTAGAGTCGAATCACTGGCATATATATATAGCAGAATACTGCTGCAAAGGGCTGCCCTTTGGACTTTTTTTTTTCTTGGAGCACGTAGGCGATATGCGTTTTCTTACGCACTTTTCAGGCAGGTTTCGTGTTAGCACAGCAGACAGAGGCCGCGATTTTAGTTTAGTTCTCTTTCATTGCTGCAAGTTCTCCGCTTTTTCGCTGCTGCTTGTTTTGTAGTATTTTTTGAGTTTTGCTGCGCCGGCCGAGTTGCGACTTTGGTTGACTTGGTTTGGTTTGGTTTGGTTTGCTGGGCTTTGGTGGGTATTCTTCGATTCGTTCGAACGTGAACATGAGTCGCGATTGTAAGGGCTCGTTCACACTGTTTTGATTATTGCGTCGCTAGAGAAATTCCTTTTCCGCCGAACGTTTAATTTTTTTTCAATATTTTCTTGCTTTTTTCCAATATTTTCATTTTTTTTTGGTTTTTTTTTTTTTATGTGGATGGAACATTTCGTGATGGATAGTTGTGACGATGCGGTGAGGGGGAAGTCTAGTAAAGTAGTGAATTTGATAATTTCTTCGGTCATTCAAGTTGAACAGTTCACAATGAAATTTTGTTGAGTGAGGACGTGTCGGTTAGAATTTTCTGCCAAAAAAGCCCCATTATTATTACTGGACTTGTTATGTTGTGACTTTTTTGCTTTTCATTTTATTGTTTTTAAGATTTTCTAAGACTGATATTTTTGTGACGCGGTAATGTAATGTAGTACGTAGAAGTACGTGTGGGTAGTGTGCACTGTGCAAACAGTTTGTTTGTTGTATACAACAAGTGAAGTGACTTTTTCGAGTTAGTAGCATGTGTGTGAAACTGAAAAAATACAAATTTTTAAAAGAGTGCGAAAATTTTAAAATTCTTAAATTTTGTGCATAAAAAAGAATTTTTCTATTTTTTTTTTTTTTTTTTTTTAGGTATATACCTAGGTTTACCTTTTATACCTAAGAAGGAACATAACTTTCATATTCGTTTCATATACTTACCTATATAGGTGGGTGCCTATAGATAGTAGGTACCTATAGTGAGATAGGGTATAGTGCGTAAACTTTAATTTCATAAGAGTGATTCGAACTAAAGTCATTTTCGACTAATTTCTGTCGACGCACCACACAGCTAAAATTGGCAACTTTTTTGCTTTTTTTGTTTGTTTTGGATTTTCCTTATTTTGGCTATTTTACATAACATTTTGGATTTTATTTTTCGGACTGCTGTGTGTGTGCGACAATAAAAATTTCAAAATTCAAAATTTTTTCAACAGTTTTTTTGTGTGGAATAATAAAATTATTATAACAACGATAAAATATTGCGCGCAAAAGCTTAACAAAAAGGAAATCAGCGAATCTGTTCAACAACTGCCATGAAAATTTAAATATTATAATACGATTGGTTCAGGTGAGTGCATTTTTATTATTGGTGTTATTATTGTTTATATTTTTTTTTTTTATAAATAGCAATTCCACCTATAATATTTAACAATTACCTACCTAAAATATTTTTATAAACAGTTTTATGTGCCCATACCCCATACGCCCATACCTATAAAAATTTTGAAATAACTTCAGACATAATGTCTCAACGTTTTAAAATATTTTCTGCTAATTAATTAAGCCTGGAGGGCTGTGAACTGCAGCAATTTTTGTATACCTTTACATCTACATACACACCTATAAAATATTTCGCAATTACATTTCCGACCGCGCTTAATAAAATTTCGTGAAATCTTTTGAACATTTTGTTTTCATCTATTTAAATTTTATGGAATTTACATTATGCGGTAGGTAGTTAACTACGCGGGTTATGTGCGTCAACCGAGAACTTGGTAAACTGTTCTATAACAATCTAATTATGAAGTACCTACTTGAAATTAAAGTTTCGATATTTTGGTTTAAATGACTGGATTCATACCTACCTATGACCCGATCAACACATAACTGCAGACTTTGTTATCTTAGCAAAATTCTTGAGAAATTAATGAGTTTGCTTGCAAATTGTCCAGTATGTGCCGGGCAATAAACTCATTCAAAATGACAGTCCGGCTTTCGTTCCGGCAAATCACTGTGACAGTGATTTATTAACAGCTTTGGCACTTCTCGACTACACTAAAGCATTTGATTCCGTCAATCACAGTTTACTTTTATCAAAACTGCAAAAACGTATAATTCTTCCCATTCATCCGCTAGAATGATTTCATAAATCCTTTCCAACCGCTTTCAGCATGTTAAAATTGGAAATCTTAAACCGAAGTGGATTAGTGTGAAATGTGGTGTTCCGCAAGGCTCAATTCTTGGACCGCTTCTCTTTAGCTTATTCATAAATGATCTGCCTGATATTATTGAAGACGTGAACATCCACATGTATATACTGACGATGATATCTATCTCGTCCATTTGGTTTAATTGAGGACTACATACACCGAGTAAACCGTGATTAAATAAATATTTCTGATTGGGCCACCAACAGCTGACTCTTGTTAAATCCCCTGACGTCTCCTTCTATGGTATTTTACAGGAGAGATTTAGAGTTTTCAGATCTTCGCACTATACCTACATCTTATTGGTGTACTTTTGCTATATGCCAGCAGGGTTAAAAATCTTGGGGTATACTTCAAAAGTAAATTGGAGTGCTGTGGCCATAAAAATTCCTCATTATATATGATTTATGGTGACCTTCCATTGGTTCGTCTGTCGAGCAGTCTGCTCCACATTAAGTTAAAGCTAAAGTTTTTGAGGCATTGCTAATTCCGCAATTCACTTTCTGTAATTATTTATTTTAATATTTTATTTATTATATTTTATTTTATACTTGCATTCCCACTTACGTTTCTAAAAAATCTTTAAATTTTATAAAACGCACACCGCAAAGCAAATTTATACTAAAATTTACTGAAGAGGGTACAAATCTTTAAAAATTGATTTGATCTAAACTGTAAGGAATTCCAGTTTGTGCATTTTACAATTACTTTAGTTGCTATAAAGGATTAAAGTATAAAAATATTGAAAAAATTGAAGAATAGCATTTTCAAATATTCAAGGATAAAATAAGAAATTATAATATGGAACTTTGCTTTATTTTTCGCAAATACCGTAAGGCTTTCTTAAAACAATAAAACTTATTTCATGGAGCTGTGAAGAGCACAACCCTAGATATGAATTTTATAAACTCCGTCCGCCAAGTAAAATTTTCCAATTTCTTCAAAAATTCAAATACTATTATGTCCACCAAAAATTGTAATAAACAACCTTTCTGCGAAATTTTATCAAAATCTGAATTAGTCGAATCAGAAGTTTATGTAAAATTGATCCATTTTCCGTGGAATGACCCAAATATGAATTTAAAATTGAAGAAAAAAATTTCTAAGGTGTTTCTCTCAAGGCAGTCCAAATTGGTTTCCTTTTATTTTCACTCTAAGGATAATTACCTTAATGTCTGTGAACATAGATTGCGGTAGGGTTAGTATCGAAAATTTATCAAAAACTATTTCTTGAAATTTACTCACATTACACATACCTAAATCAGGATCATCTTTAGCTAAGCGGGGACACCCTATGGGTTATCAACAGGAATAATAACGTAAAATATAATCACAAACATATAGCACACGAAACACACCGATTGCAAGTTTAAAGGAGAGTAAACTGATTTTAAGTGACGAGAAGAAAATTAATGCGAAGTCATATTTATAGTAAATGGGAAATTCCCGATCGTTTGAGTCTCTTTAGTTGTTTTGTAATCAAAATATTTAGGGGAATAACCTTAGCCAGATAGAGTTGCCAGCTGTATAAAAAAAAACTTTCTCTGATTACCAAATAGAGTTTGCCTAACTGAGAGTAAATCATGAAAAACGACGGAACTTTTAAAAATATTGGGCCTGTAAAAACCCAGCGGGAAATCTGGTTAGGCTTTCCCCGTGTGAAGGTTTGTGGAAGCAATAAAACTTAATGCAAAATAAAAAAGAAAAAGCTGAACAATTTTTGTTGATCCATTCCAGATTGCTCCCGAAAGAAACTTGTTGGAAGGTTCAACATATATTTTCAAGCTAGTTTTTGTTTGGTTAGTGAAATCAAGTGTTTTTGCTTTCACAGAGTAAAGGGGAATGCCCATTTTAGCCCCGACGCCTCCAGACATTAGAGATGTAAACAATGCATTATGATACTGCGAAGATATTTTATTAACAACGTTTATTTTAATTAAGCGGGCGAAGCCTTCGGCTGGGGGCTCAAAGTTTTATTTATTACATTTTAGAAAATTAGTACAGAATCGAATTCCTTAGGTTCTCAGAAGAAGTTTGAGTACCCACACTCCTATACTCGGAGCCATTCCCATACTCATTTTTTTAGTACTATCCTCGTTTTTGTTCGAACTGAGGTACTAGATTTTTTGCACCATAGATCGGCTCTAACCCGTTAGGGTTATGTCGGATCTGAAAACGTTTTACTGTTCCCCTCAGCTCATTACAAGCTACAATTCGTTGAAGAAAGTTTTTCTCTGCATACTTTTAGGGTGTGGGTGATGGAGGGGGAGGAGACCCCGGAGGATTCCAATACAGCATGTTGCATAGCAAATTAAAGGTCTCGCCAAGTACTATCGGCTGGTGGGACGTTTTTGCTGCCGGAAAACCCATTATCATGCACTTGGGTCACATACACCTCAGCTACTACATTTCGCATATATTTTTGCAGTTCTTTCTTCCATGGTAATTAGCGCTCTATTCTGAAAATCTATCTCATAGAAAGACATTTTCCACGACTCACCAATTCCGCGCAAGCACGAGAAGTAGAAAAGTGAACTTTTTCACCCAAGAAAGTCGCTCAAGCCTACATTCGATCACCACAAATTTCCCCCGCTTAATTGAAAGTGTAATAAACATTGTTTATAAAATATGTTCAGAGTATTATAGTGCATCGGTTAAAGTGGCATTCCCCTTTAGTTAATTGTGAATTGTTGTGATTTTTACCAAAGTGCAACATTACACAAAAAATAAAATGAAATAACCATTTTCTAAATGATTCAAATAATGCAAATGGAACTTCTTTTAAATATTCTTGATTGTCTGATTCATTTTGCCTCCATTTTCGTTCCAAGGAAGCTAGGAGGAAGCACACAAAATGCTTGAATTGCTTCCTCCCAAGGACATGCCTATATATGTATGCCCCATTAAGTATGTATGAAGAGTTAAGCATCCTTGTTCTTTCCAAGGAAGCTAAGGGTAGCACAGAAAAAAGCTTGAACTCCTTCTTCCCTAGGATATGCCTGTACGAATGTCCAATGAAATGCCCATTTTAGCGGCATGCATCATATCTTCCAAAGAAGGCATCCGATTTGAATGATGGTATGATTCCATTTGTCGCTGGACACTGACACTATACAATGACAACGACGTTTTTTTATACATATGTTACGTCCAGTAAATATATTCTCGGGTTTTCGCATTTGCGAAGAGCTCTCGAAGAGCGAAAATCCGAAAAATTTTCAATTTTACGAATTTCTTTCAGCATATACCTTTCAGGTTCATAGGTTCGTTTTTACGAATCTCTCTCGAATTATTACGAAATATTTGAAGAGAGTTTTCGGTACATGATTTTTTCAGATTAAGAAGCATGATAACGCAAGCATACCAACAGCATTTTCTTTCATGTATACCGCCGAAAATCAAATTTGCATTTTGTAAATATATAAAATGTTTCTCATAGTTTACATACCTACTTGTTTGTTTTCATTTGAATATCGAGTAGTTTTCACAAAGTGTATAGACTTAACTCATTTACTCAATTCGAAATCGCGAAGTTTTTACGAAGAAATCTCGAATATATATGACCCTTATATGTATATAGCATCAATACACGAAACATCTTCGAAAAAGTCCCGAGGAGACGAATCGATATTGAGTCGTCATTTCGATTCGAATTAGCGTTCCTTCGATTTCGGCTCGATATCGAGTCGGAAACGATTTCGAAATCAAAGTCAAACTTCAATTGAGCGATTCGCTTCTGATTTGATTTCTAATCGTAATGTTTGCTGGGATATTTGTATGAAAATTTAGTATCATGAATAGAATTTCGAATGAAGCCCATCACAGTAAACTTTTATAATATTTCGAATGGAACTCGAACTTGTTCTAGGCTCGAGTCGAAAACGAAAGAAAAGGAACGCTAAATGACAAGTCTACTCTATATCAATTCGTCAGGGTGGGTTCGGGATATTTCGTGCATTAGTGTTGCATATGGGTCACTTCTATTCGAGATTTTTTCGTGAAAACTATTCTATTTCGAATCTGATAAACGAATAAACTACGATTCGTGAAAGCTACTCCTTATCGAATTGAAAATAATCCAATAAACTACGGGAAACATTTAAACATTAACCAAATGCAAATTTTATTTTCTCAGCCATCACTATACAGGGTGTTTCCTCCAGTAGAGCAGGAGGTGATAGTACTCACCTAGCCAAACAAAAAATTGTATGGTAGGGGGGTGCGGGGGGGTCATATCAACCGTTTCGGAGGTACAGGGTGATTAAGAAAAAAGCTAGTTTTTCACAAAAGTCCAAGTATCTTAAAAGTTACACGGTATACGGTCACCGTCTAAGGCTGATTGTATGCACAAATTCTTAGCCTTGCCACAGACATTTAAAAAAAATATCGGCTAATTTCGGTATGACCTTAACGGCTGCAGATAGTATATAGGATGAAAGCGGTCAAATTAAAGATGAAAGTCTACACTTTTTATAAAAAAAAGTTATGTTAACCACCTTTTTGCAAAAAAAGAGAGGTCAAATTAAAAAAAAAAGGTAAGAAAATCCAAAATTCTTAGTTTAGACCCCCATAAATTCTGCGAGCTCTGCAGACAATGAGCCCTTCTTAACTACGTGCGCCATGTACTTTTTAAGATAGAAGGTGTTTTGTAAAAGACTAGCTTTTTTTGTTAATCACCCTGTAACTTCGATATGCACCCCATTTTTCGGCCCATTTCTTACAAAAAATCCACTGGCAGGCTTGCCGTATTGTCATCGTATTCATCACACTTCGTAATATTCGAGAGATTTGTAAAACCAAAAAATTTTCGGATTACTGCAAGCATTTTGTACCTGAATGCCGAGAGGAATTCGTAAAATCGAAATTTTCTCGCATTGTTGCTCTTCCAGAAGTTTTCGCAAATGCGAGAAAATGTTTGGTGATGGTCTACCTTCAGTAGCCAAATTCTAACAGCTAAACTGAGTTGTAATACTGGTTGAAAAATTGATCATCGGAAGGGATAGGGGGCCCCATGGAACGCGGGCCAATGCCTAAAGATGGCACTGACGTATTCGAAAAATATCATTCTATTTGAACAGATCCACCCAAGATGGCTCATAAGGGTATTATGCTTCATATGTCTCATTTTCAATGTATATAGAAAGTACATCTCCAGTGGGGATTCCTCACAATAGAGGCAACGCATATCGTCATAAATTTCAAAATAAGAGTTTTTGTGTGCCATTTATTCGTTGTTTTTCGAGTTTTCTTTTTTTGAATGTAGTCTTTGACATTCTCCTCTCGAACTGCTCTCCTTTTAATTTAATTTTCCTCTCTTACTCCCTCACGAAATATCTGTAAATCGATTTTATGCGGACTTGTAATAATAACTGTTGCCCATGCTTTCTTAGTGCTTAGATCAAATTCTTTTACAGTAGGCATTATGTGAATTTTTTTTTATTATTCCCGGTGATATGAACTAGTAAGCTACTTTCACTCAAGGTAATTTCAGTGATCTCTACAGGCCCAAAATCATTGTCATCATTGGAACCGATAATACTTTTAGATATGTCTTACCGAAAAACTTCGTCATTCATTTCATATCGAATGATTGTTCTGTCCGCATTGTCTCGTAAGAACTTCTCAGCTATCTAATTGAAATAGATAATGATGGAAGCAAACTTTTCATGACCCGCTTTTTAAATAAGTTCTAAATTATGTCAATCCAATATTACCGGAATGGGTTCATATTTTTTGATGTAGGTATTACTGTGTTGGAGAAAGTAATCAACATAAACAGTTCGAGTTGTATATCCATCGAGATGCGTGACCACATAAATTTGGGTACCTGAAAAACAATAGTCGAGGGAATTATAGTTGTCGATTTCATTTGAAAATCATCGTTGGTGGAAATGAAAGAATCGGTTGAGGACATGACATGTAAAAAGTGATCTTAGTTCGAATACTTCGTTCAGTAGAAATTTAGCAGTATTTAAATTTGTTTTCGAAAGCTTCTAATGGCAAAACTATGCAACTATCGAAAATTTACGAAAAGGATATGTCACATCAGCTCTGCCTTCTGCTCCAGGTTTCAAGACAAGATGAAAATTTCCTGTCGTCAATCCTTTATAGCTTGCTTTTAATGACTCATCAATTCTTTGTTTATTACAACTTTCATGACTATTTTTCCTCCATAGTTTTTCACTGTCTGAAGAAATTGTTCAATGACCACCAAATGTGATTCTAGTACTGGACTCAAAAAAAATAAATATATATAGTATATATAACATAAAGGAAAAAATAAAAATATAATCTCAAACCATTTCTTTAGTTCATTCAATTTAGAGATGATAAGGAAGGAAGAGCAAATTTTACACTGCTCCGAAAACACAATTGTAAATTTGGCAACACACATAAGGTCTGTTCGCATATTTCTCGTGCATAAACTTTCTGGGGAAAATCTTACTAGTGTAAAGGGGGAGGGAGGGGGAGGGGTATGTACAATGTATGGAAAAGTACACGAATGCTTTTGCGGCAACTTCGTTAAAAATAAGAAGAAGAATCAGGATCTAAACAGTAAACAAAAACTTGCATACAAAATTCGCTACTCTGTGGTTTTATTTACCTTAGCACTCTTGCAAAAGTCCCAGGAGAACACTGAATGGTCATTCCATCTTCATTCGACATTTTTATTGTGTTTTAAAAACTTTTAAAAAAATTAAAAAATTGAACTTTTCTTATGACAGCTGTCAATTTTCTTTGCAAAAATCGTGCAGTAACTAAAATCGTCGGTGGTAAATTCATGCAAAAGGTGAAGCTGTCACGTGGGCAAGACTCGTGTAATTTTCAGGCACGAGAAAGTAAATGAACGGAAAATTTGTAAGTTCATGCAATGTCCCCAAAATGAATACGCGAAAAGACCTATATTTTACTCTCTATATATAAATAAGCGAAAAGAATGAAAATTCTTAGAAGATTAAGCTATTCCAAGATAGATGGCGTTAAGATCAGTTGTTTTAATGAATTGCCGTTTTTCGTCTGCAATTTTTATGTAGAGACCTCTTGTTTTTATTTAGGCGTATACTATGTACCTATATTATTTTCTTGTAAATGGATTCTGTCGGAGATGTAATGGACTCCTTCCAATTTTTTTTTTCTAATTTTCTCAGTTTTTCTATTTTTTTTCATTTCTTTCCCTTTTTTCTATTTTCATTTCTTTTTTCGAGGCACTCAGTTTCGCTATTTGGGGACCTGTTGATGCGTCAAACCAAGACCTGAAACTTGCTGCCCTAAATCAATAAGTTGTGTGATGAAATAACGAATATAAAAATAATCATTTTTCACTTTTGTTGTTGTACGTACCAGAGAATCCCAAAATGTAGCCATCTTATACAAATATCAAGTTTACCCGGTAATGATTCTATGGGTCTTAGTTCGAGTCCCTACAGTGCTCATCAATAGTCGAGGTATTCAGTTGTTTTATATAAGCCATTAAGACTCTACACTGTCACAGAACATATAAGTTAAATTAAGTTAAGTTATATGTTCTTTGATACTGTGCAGTCGAAGCTATGTAAAAGTAATCCAATTTGATCTCTATGAGAAGACCAATATTATTCCTTGCATTGCGTCTGTTTTATTCTATGAAAATGGAAGATTTGGCGCAACCTAAAGATGCACGCTGAGTATGAAAAAGCTGTCCTGGGTTACCATTTTGAATTTGACCATCTTAACTGATCTTAACTTTGACCATCTGACAGATACGAATTGAGTCAGATGGCCCTAAAGTTTATACAATACTTCCTGTCGCTCTAGATATAGCCAAGTTAAAGTAAGTTGCTTTTACGTCTAGCATCAAATTCGGTGTTCAACAGGGATCTTTTCTCGACCCACTACTTTTTTAGTATGTATATTAATATTAATGATCTGGTTAATGTTTCCTAGAACTCCTATAGCCGTATGTATACACGTGCGGATAACATTTAGCTCTGCAGATCAAGGCTTGATATCGGCTTGATCGAAGATTGTGGCAAAATCTAATAGATTTATAATACATACTTAGAGCCTTGAACTGCCCGTTTTGATACTACATTCGTGAGGCATCTGCTGCGATTGTCTATTGATCGCCTGGTGTTAAGAGTGTAAACTAACACCAACCACAGCTATTTATGAATTTAACAACTTCATTGATTCCCAAGTTCGTGAACTTGCGAAGATCGCTTAGGAAGACTTTGTCTAATTAATTAATCAATCTTTTTTTATAGCTAGATTGGGTATTCGTAAAATAAGTTCCTAGTACTTTCCACTTCTTTTTCATACTGACAGCTTCTATAGAAGTTGCCACAACGACAATGTCAATAATAGCCGTTGTGATCTCCATGTGTGTCTAATCAATTTCTTTCCAATAAGACAGCACTCTTTTTTGACGTTTTTGTTTTCTTTATGCCATAACTATCTTGAAATTAAACAGGGTAGTCAGATAACCGCAATTATGCATTGGAAAGCGAATGAACCTGTAAATCCTTTTCTCTTTTAACTGATTCCAGAACCAGTCTTACCGATCTGGACAGGCATCTTTACTTGAGCTTTCTCTATCAGTGTATCGGATACTTCGAAATCCGTTACCATCTTGTTCATAGCTAAAACTTGAACTGTGTATTAAGGCCTTCCAAGAAAACCTCATACTGTGATTATACCAAAAGGTTGCATCATTTTTCTACGCTCCTCCTTAGCTAAACTGCTCTTAAATAAATCTAGAGAGATTTGGTCGATGGAGTTTTTTTTAACTTTTACACCTCTGTACCAACCGGACGTATCATATTGCGGGACGTTCCTACACGAGCCACTGTTCTGGATATCTTAGAGCTTTCCTTCGATCGACCTCCAGTGGTTTGTGGGCTCTATTGTCAACCACCGCAATTGCAGGTAACTACCTTATCACCTGTGCAACCACTTTTTTTCGGGGTTCTTATTATAGGGATGGTTTGCTCATCCCGCCATGAACTGACTCCTTCTTACCGGTAGATGAACTTTGAAACAATTCCATAGCTTCTCCAAACTACTGTTGGTTTCCGTAAAGATGTTAGAGTTACGCTTCTAGCAGTTTGGGGACCTTTTGACTTGTTGCTGGCGATATTCTCTTCCTCGTCTTTTGACGAGCTTCAGTGGTCGATCCTTAAGCAGATCTGTTACATAATTTAATCCTGGTATATGGAATATGGTATGTGTCTTGGCATGAGTCTTCTTCCAAGATATATGGGAACTGATATGGGTCTTGGATCGACTTTTTGGTCAATTAGTATCTTTGCATATGTATGTATATGGAAGGGATCTTGGATTTCTTTTTAATTTCCCCAGGATATGCCTGGAATTCTTCATCCTGGTGGGAATGAACGTTATGACCAGAACCACCTTTATACATTTTTCCGTGGTGACCTTAGGAACCAGATCTCTTCGCCACTTAGGATCTTACTGTTGATATGTGACAGCGGGCTTTCTGGTTAAATAACAACAATTTGTTTAGTATTTTTATTAATTTAAATTTTCATCATTTTTTATCCTGTGAGCTTGCTCGGAAGGAAGGTCCATCATTGCAGAGCACAGGCAAAGGCATATATTTTGGTGTCTCTGTCTCACCAATATACTTATTTACGTCTTTGAATACATATGTATATAAAATTGCAGGAATAATCTTAACTAAAACTAAGTAAAACTAAAAAAAACCAAAATTAATTATCAACCAATCCACGGATTTTTCATTATCATTCGCCCTATCGTCAAGACTACCATTACTAATCGTATCCCATACAAAATAAAATGACAAAAAGATTCCCCTTGAATACAATAAAATTTTTCACGTGCCCTTGGCCTTGTCAACACACTGAAAAAAAACAAGAATTCGATTTTGGCTCAAAGGTAAATAGAATAAGTTTTTTTCTCATTTTGCAGGGAAATTTTTTATGCCTACAAACCACACATGCAAAAAATAATAATATTGAACAAAACAAGTGTAAGTATTTGTTTAATTTTACAGTTAGCAACAATATCTATATCATTTGTAATCTATTCGGAATTTGTTGTTGGCCCTTTTGAGTTACGCTGGCGATTAATTGGCCAAGCATACTTTACATAATTATTATCTCTCTACACACATGTAATCCAGACAGGAGTGTATGTATATAAAATCTGTATTTACATATGTGTGTATGATTGTAGAAATTCTAAATTTTTTTGATAAAAATTTCGAAGGTCAATTTTTTTCATAACAATCGAGACGAATTTCTCAGATTATACAGGGTTGGCCAAAATATAGTGCGAAACGTGAATATCTGTGTGAAATGATCTGATGAATTTTGACGGGAGCGGCGAGGCGGTTGTTTTTTAAATTTCAATGCTTTTTGCTAATTTTTTGAATATTTGAAGTTGGCGGACCTTCAATGGCTTGTTTTCCTGGAAATAACAGGTTCCATACGAACCACGGCTTCTGCTGCCCTTGAGGTCGTACTTAACGTACGACGTACGATCCCTGAATCTTGTCGTTCAGGCAGATGCCAAAATGGCGGTGGATAGGTTACGCTAATGGGGATGTTGGGAGGACGGTTGGGGTGGTTCTTACTATTTCTCATTGGTGTGTGGGCTGGAACGGGAAAACCTCTGCATGTCATTTGATACTGGAACTTCGTTTTGGACTGCACTTCTCTCTGGATATTCTTACAGTGGATACCTAAGCACATAAGGAATGAGAGAGTTAACTTGCTAGCCAGGTCTGGATCTAGTACCTCTTTCTTCGTTTGCGTTGCGACCTCGGTGATCAAGTCTATCTATCAAAACGGTTGTACGCATGAAGCATCAGCAGTGATGGGCGAATCTGAATACTTGAGGGTATACAAAGCTTTTTCTTAATAGGTCTAATAGGAATTTCTCTGGCTTTTTCTTGGGGCTCGATGCTTCACGCTCATCTAACAAAAATGAGAGTTTTTGACAGCCCTGATTGTCTGTTCTGCCTGGAAGGAGAACCTGTGACAACCGAATACTTTCTGTACGATTGTCTGGCCTTTGCCTGAAGTAGGCTGGATACGCTAGAGTCTGCCCTATTATCTAACCAACAAAATGGTCATTGATCGTCACTACAGTTTCCGTTCTGGCCGATCAATAACCGATCTTATGTCGTATTTTACTGAATGCTGCAACTATTTCTTCCATAACTTTGGGAACTTATCACAGTTCGTCGTTTCTAGATATTTTGACGGTCTTCAACAGAATCTGGAGAGCTGCCGCTATATATCCAAACTCAAAACTTTTAGATCTTGGATTAAGATTTGTTTTTTTTCTTTTACAAATCGCATAATTCATGCCTCTTACATTAAGATCTATCTATAGCTTTGAGACGGTGGAACTTTTGTTTTCGCTTAATCATTTGTAAGAGTCAAACGAGAATGCTTGATTCAATATTTAATGAAAGCGTGATGTTTGAATGGGAGTTTGATGCCTCGTAAGATGCAGAGTTGTCCGTTATCCTTAAAGCACTCAAAAGACCTCATTAAACTTGTTCTATTTTTGTCCTTTATTCTAAGCGAACATGAACATCTTTGACATTGGAATTTTAATTAATCTTAGCTAGATTGAGCAAATCCTTTATATTGTGAAAAACGCAATAAAGTGCCTTGAATTCTTTCAGCGATTGAAGAAATATACTTTTCAAATCTAGTGCACATTTATAATTCTTACATGTAAGTAGGGGTAGGACGCACTGCACCAGCTGCATTAAAGATTATACAAAACAAGGTTTTTAGACTAATATAGGCAATGTGTCGATAATTTCTTCAATTAGCACACTGAAATACGGACGTAGAAAATTTCCTAATTTTTGAATACTTTGTCATTCCCCACTATTTTAAGTTGACTTATAAGGGGATACTTAGCAATATATTCTGCACACAAAATATGATTTTGTTTTTATATTAAAAGTAAATTTAAATTAATTTTGGAAAAACTTTTTCTTCAAGCAAACCGTAATTCTAGTTTTACCACATAACAACAGGTGGCGCAAAATCGCTTTTGTTTCAAAATTTCAGTTTGAGTACGTTTTATTTCCAACAATAAGACCAATTCTTATGATACCCTAGCTAGACGAATGCTCGTATGTAATTTTCGTATGGTCTGTGCAAGTTTAACTTTTAAAGTGGTTTTTCGCATATATCGTTTTTACAGTATACGTAAAAAACCTACATTTTTATATGGCAACACCAAGAAGGGGTTGCCCGATTAAGGCCATTTTTTGAAATTCTATATACAATTTTTATGAAAACGTTGACGAGTTCTAAGACAGTGTCCAAATAAATAGTGAAAAACGAAATTTTTGTATGGCAATCCCCCGAAAAAGTTACCCGATTCAATTTGACCCGTTTTCGAACTTAATTTGTTTTTTTCTTTTAAAAGACCGTGTTCAAAATTTCAGCTGGCTAAGTACACGCGTTCTTAAGTTATCGTGAGGACGCGGGGACGGGGGTGTCCAATCGATTTTGTTCTACCATCATTATTTCCAGGTGTTACAAACGGAATGACAAACTCTCTAGGATATAAAAACAACATAAATAAATGGACAAATCGCAAGATTCATAGGTTATGTTTACTATCATCCGATAGGTGGCACTACTATAAAATTCAATTCTATTTTAACGTTTTTTTAATCGTTCTATCATAAATTCTCTGTTGATTGTAATTGTTAGTAATGTCTAACCATGACAAATATATTCTCGTTCCTCCTGTCAATGTTACCGAAGAGGGAGTGCATCGCATTACCATGCTTCTTTTAATATTTTCAATTAACGCGCATGTACATCTAGCTTTCGGCTACTTAAACTTACATAGGTTTGCATTTAATGCATTAGTCCCATACAATTGATGCAGATAGTGATTTGCACGTCTTGCCAATGTTGTCTAATTTCCTAGGTCAGTCAGATCTAAGTATTTCTTTTAATTTTATTCTTTCGGTAATTTGGCAAGTGATAAGTCCTACACGCATGGCATGAACTCAACTCTAGGATTGTAGATACGAATATGAGGATGCTATAAAAAATTACCGAGTTTCAATACTAAATAGGCACATTCATAACATACATAAGTACCACATGCTGACGCTGGCATATATCTAGTGTTTGGTGACAAAATCTATTTGAATACCGCCAGCCACATCCTAACTAATTATGAAAACAAATCTGCTCTTTCTCACACGAGAACTGTTAGTCAGTCAACGCAACGGATTAAGTGTAATCTAGTTGTAGGGCGCTACAAGGGACGAATAAATTAACGAAATGTTACCAATTTAATTAAAATTTTTGATTTACCATTGCTAAATACTACCAAAAGTGTTACATGATTAAGAGAAACATCACTAAACTCTCGATTCTAAATTCCAGCGGTAGCGGCTTTTCACAGTAAAAAAGCCGCCTAAATATTAAAATGTCTCATTTAATCGCGTAAAAATATATATGTAGTAGTAGAAGTATTAGCTGTAGATGGTATAGGAAATGGTGGTAATTATAATTAATTCGCTTCACACTTAAATCGCGTGAGCGAACACGATTGAATTAATTTTCCTCTTACTACAAAAGAGAAGGAACCAGTTTAATTTATGAAGGGGTAAATTATCGTATAATTCTCTTTTTACGATTTTTGTCTCTTATTTGTTTTTTAAATAATTTGCAAAGAAGAGTTTCGTTTGTACTTGTAATTTACTGTGACATTCTCTCAGCAAATTCTCGCAAAACTTTTACTCTCACTCACCACATATTCATAATCCGTTTTGTTTTTTTTTACTTGGGAGAAAAAGCTTATTTTTGTAAACTTGAGGCAAGTTGTACTTGGTGTTGGTAAATAATACCTTTACATATTGCCTAGACACACTCATTCTTGTTCAGAAATACCAGAAATTTTCGGTACTAGAATGACGAAATTTGCATATTAAAAGATAGATATAGACTTGAGTAAGTTTTTCTAAGAAACTATGTGAAAAGACAACCACATTGTGTTAAAATCATAAATTTATTGAAAACTGGCAATAAAATTAGAATTTTGGCCGAACAATACCGAAATTTTCAATAAGAAAAAATTAATTATTTCTAACGGTACTTCTTCTTAGGTAAATAGTACGCATCTTATTTGAAAGTGTCAAAGTATGAACAGTGGAAAGTGTATTGATTTAATTAATGTATTTCCAGAGTTATGGACCTACAAGAGAAAGTTTTCCTTTTGGAGGTTATGTAAAACAAAACCGTTACATCCCTTCGTTGGAATGAATGTATGCGCTATCACTGATAGCATTATCACCCTGTGAGATATTAGACCACATGAGAGGCACTTCTTGTAGGTAACGTTGAAAATTTCATTAAAAAACCATAAAAGCCACTACACACGTTCATGAAAATTGTACGACTTGGTATGCAAAGTCAAATCTTTAGACTTATATTAGCGTGTGTGGCGAAAGTCGGAGCTTGAACAGTTGAACATGAATGAACAGAAACTACTCCGTACAAGAAAATCTGACAACTTTTGCTATCGAATTGAACTGAAGTCTGCATAGATGTCGTTGGTTGTTTAGGTTAAAGTTAACGTCCGGTTTTATCTATGTACAACTTGGCATATGCATGCCAATACAATATAAAAGCTACGGCAAAGGGGGGGGGGGTCCACATCAACCGTTTGGGAGATACAGGGTGTTTGAGAAATTATGCTAGGCTTTCACAAAACTCGCTGTATCTTAAAAAGTTTACGGTATGCCGCCTGTTCAACCAGCGCCGTATTCTTCTCGTCTCAGAAGTTCTGGGGCGGGATTCTGTAACCACGGAGAATTTGGGAATTTGGGAGATGAGAATATTCGTTTTCTCCGATTAAACTCCCTAATTCTCCATTCCCAATTCACGAACATGTTTTGAGAATTAGGGAAAATGTGAGAGAAATGCGAAAAGAGAGATCGCAATTCGCACCGGTTAATTTGAAAATTCGTAGGTTACCTAAGTTACCTACGTTCTCAAAATACAACATAAATAGACAATATGGTCAGTTGATAATTCTTCTTCTTACTTCTCCACAACTAAAACACCGGAGAATTTTAACAAGTGGAGTAGAGAATTTGGGAATTTTCAAAACAAATTCGCCGAGTTACAAAATTCCGAGTGGAGAATTAACTGTCAAAACAACTTTCACTTCCCAAATTCCACAATTCTCCTTGTTGCAGAATCCGACCCCTAGAGGTCTAAAGTAAGAACTTCGGATTTTGTCCATTTTTTTTACTTTGACGTCTTTTTTTCCAAAATAGGCGTTAACATAACTTTTTTTTTATAAAAACTGTAAACTGCAGACTCTCATCTTTAATTTGTCCTTTATACTCTATGTGCTATCTCTGGCCATTAAAGAGCTATTAGCTAGGTTATGAGCTAATCAGGTCATAACCGAAATTAGATGCTTTTTATTTTAAATTACGATTCTCAGTCACTAAGGAAACAAAAATTATCTTTGAAAATAGGTTTCAGACTAGCTTTGAAAATTGGTTATGAGCTAATAAATTTTTAACGACTACAAATAGCATATAGGGTCTAAGGGTGAAGTTAAAGATGAAAGTCCACAGTTTACAGTTTTTATAAAAAAAAAGTTATGTTAATGACTTTTTTGCAAAAAAAAAGATTTCAAAGTAAAAAAAAATGGTACGAAATCCGAAATTCTTACTTTTAAATCACCAGAACTCCTGAGAGGAGAAGAGTGCGCACCTGGTTTACCAGTCGTTGGAAGGGCCTCGAAGCCACGAGCTCTTAACTTCGACCATACACCCTGTACTTTTTAAGATACTAGCATAATTTCTTAATCATCTTGTATCTCCCAAACGGATGATGTGGACATATGGATGCCATACAACTTTTTGTTCGTCTGCTCTATGGATCACCTAGGCGGAAACACCCTGCATACATACATACATAAGTATATAGTTTTTTCCTTAGAACATATTATAATAAACAGAAATGTAGGTATCGTACAAAATTCGTGTACATGACTGAAGCCTCGTAGAGGTTCAGTTCATAGCAAAGGACAGAAAATACAAATGAAAATAAGATGCAGTATAAAACAAAACCAGAAAAGGAAGCATTGGAAGCTATGACGATAGATAAGTAAATGACAGCGTGTAGCTTGTAGAAAAGTAATGAAATTTACACTCTTATTAGAAGTAATTCTGCTAGCTTTTCGTAACTGCACTGTGCTCCCACACTGAAAAACTTCCACCCAATACAAATATCGGCCGGCTTCGCTTCATTTAGGTTATCAGGATTACTGCTTGTTATATATTCTAAGGTTCTTTCCTTAGAATATAAAATCAACAGGAACTACTAGATTGCATAAAATGCACCAACGAGGCAGAAAACTATCGGGGTATCAACTATTTCATACCCCTCTATCTACATACTTTAAACGACAGTAGAATAGTGAGAATTTGAAATAGAATTGTGGATTCTATCGCATGATCGTACGTAATCGACATTCGTTACCCTTTTGGGCCTGTATTTTCTCCTTTACTACCATAGTGAGATATATGCACATCACGCAAAAGTACACAAAACATGCGTGAGGCTGGGTCATAACCCTTATATGAGCCACCCGCGATAAGTTAATTTTGGAAATAAATAAAAGAGCCAAAAGCTAGTGGGTCATTCCATAGCAAATCGACCAAAAATCACGAAAAGTGTGACATGACCATCAACAATTTTTTTGAAATTTTACATATTTGGAGGGTTTGTGAAAATAAAAATACAAATTAAAAATTTTTCTCGTACAATGCGTATTTTGCGAGTATTGGCATTTTCAACATTTCGCAAAAATGCTGTCCTTGTCTTCTTTAAAAATTCGTGTATATTTTTCTATTTATGCTATGGTCAGTGAAACATGGCTTATTTAACGATAGGATTGCAAGCTGTCTAAAGAAAATAGAATCTTAAAAATATATATATATAATTTTATCCTTTATCCTTGAATATCCTAGCATAAATAGAAAAATATATATGAATTTTTAAAGAAGACCAGGACAGCATTTTTGTGAAATTATGGCATTAACTCGCGAAATACGCATTTTGGAAGAAAAATTTTTAATTCCGGAGGAAATTTAATATTTCTCGGATGACAATACACCGAGTTATAAAAGAAGAAGGACTAAAATATCGAAAACGAAAATCAACTCTTAAATATTCGGCTTCACAGTTAGAAAAAATTCCAAGATGTTGCAGGGCTTTACAAGTGAACCATTTTGGTGGAAAAAAACAGATAGTGATGTACTATGAAAAGTACTTCACGTTTTCTAATTCCATAAACAGCGGAAACGATAGATTTTAAAACAATAATTTAGACACAGCACCTCAGGCAAAAAAATATGCAGGAAAATCACAATTTGAACCAAAGATTCTTATTTGGTATACATACAATTTCGTCAGCTGGTATCTCGGAACCTTTTATTGATAAAGTGCGAGGCGAAGTGTTAAATGCCAGACTCTAACTAGTTATATAAAGAAATGTCTACAAAAAAATTAAAAAATTATTAACACATTTCATAACCAATGATGACGTTATATTTTGGCCGGATCTAGTTCCATGCTATTATGCAAAAAACACAACCCAATGGCTTCAACAGCAAAATATCATAAGTTTTGTACCAAAAGAGGATAATCCTTCAAATGTCCCATAGAACACTTTTGGTCTTTATTATGCAGGATCGTTTATGAAGGAGGGTGGGAAGCAAAAACCGATAATCATCTTTAAAGAAGAATCTGAAAAAACATAAAAAAAGTGAGCATGAAGATCGTCCAAAATAAAATGGGAGGTATTAAATATAAGTTGATAAAATTCGAGGATCATGGTCCTTTATCTATAATATAATAAAATAAAAATTAAATTCAAGTATGCCTTAGTAAAATCAAATAAAAGTCATTTACTAAAGCTTTAATAAAAATTATTATTTATCAATATCAATTTGTCTCATTTATTTTGTGACACACCTTAATGATGATATTTTCACAATTGCGATAGATTACTACAATAATTGTCTCCTTTAATTATGCCCATAGAAAAACGTATGAAAACGTGCAACAATTTTGCGAT
Organism: Dioctria linearis; assembly: GCA_963930735.1. Classification (NCBI taxonomy): domain Eukaryota; kingdom Metazoa; phylum Arthropoda; class Insecta; order Diptera; family Asilidae; genus Dioctria; species Dioctria linearis. The sequence goes on from OZ005740.1 coordinate 44,044,162, forward strand.
AGAAAATCGGGTAAAATAATAAAATTTAAAAAATATAATAAGGCATATAAAAGAGGGGAGAAAGGACATTTTCTGGAAAAACTAAAGCGAATAAAGTAGAAGAGAAAATGTATTTTGGGAAGTCTGTATTTAGATAATTTCGCTCTATCTCTTCTCCTTCCTCCTCCTCGTATTTAGTTTGATGAGGTGGAAAGGAAATTTTTTTATAAAAAAATTAAGTTCGAATTTTTAAATTTTTAAAATACTGCTTACAAACACCTGGAGGAGTATCTCGAAATCGAAAGTTTTTATTTTTTCGCTTTTTTAATTTTTTTCTTTTTGTTTTAAGATTATTAAAAATGCGAATAAATTATAATTTAATACTATCTACAGCTCCTAATGCTCGAGTGGGATTGTAAAGACTTGCATAATCAATCGAATCTAATTGCTGTCAAATAATCGTTACAGTTTTGAAGGAATATTCGAAATTCAAGATTTCTGGAATACCAAACAATGGAAAATATCATTGTTCATCCACATACCGAATTGAATCAATATTGGATAAAATAATACTGGATATAAGTAGATATAATAACGGAATTTTAGTTTTCGATGTGTTAGTAATACACCCTTCCAGCACTCTCCTCTGATAAAGGTACTACTTAGTCTTTGTACAGTACTACTTAAGAAAAAAAAAACTTGTAAAAAAAACACAGATTTTTAAAAAATCTGAAGATTTGTTAAACGAATTTTCGAAATTTCGATATCGAATTTATATATTTAATTCACTACCTACACTGATCAATTACGTCTCCAATGAGTCGAAATTCATATATTTTTATTTTTATTGGTCTCAAACTTCGAATTTCGGACAAATGATATTCAGGATTGAGTTCATGCAGAAGTCTTCCCTTTTTGGAGGTTATGTAAAAACAATACGTTACATCTCTATATGGTGTGAAAGAATTTTAGTAGAGCCATCTTTAGGCTAGTAATATAAAGCTCTTTTTTAAGAACAGATATTTTGCTGTTACATGTTTGGTTTGGTCTAATTTGATTGAGTGGGATGAGGACTTTTCTTTAATTTTGTTTTTTCATTCTAAAATTATTTTAAGCTACAATTTTTATTGGCATAAATTTTTAAAATAATGGCGAAATAATTTCGCTTTCTCAGATGGTATATAAATTTTTTATATTAGAACATTTTTCTAAGTCACACAGGTTTTTTTTCTAATTTCATTCATGTTCTTAAATTATTTTCATACAATTACTGTAAACTCTCGACAGACTTTTCGGATGGATTTGTTAGCTAAGTAAGAACTACCACACAATCTTAAAATTAACAAAAATGTTCCGCACTGTGTAAATAAAATATACACTCTTTCAAATTAATATAATATAATTACGAAATACAAATAGTGCAAAAAATACATACCCGCATATCTCTGTACATTATATCGTTTAGCATACACTCAAAAAATATGAATTGAATATTAAATTTTAAATTTGATCTAATTTTTACAATTTATTAACTGCAATTTTATTTTGTTGATGTAATAATACACAATTAATAAATTTACACATTTTACCTAATTTTCCAGTTATGGTAAAATTCAAATATTCCTAATTAATTTTACTTCGGGAATGGAAAAGTACACAACTGGAGTTATAATTTTTATGAGATGAGTAAATTAATGTCGTTTTGTGTATGTTATAGAACCTTCAGTTCCAGGACACGACATAATGAATCCTTTGCAAATTTTACTGTTAATGCACCAAAGTTGTTCTTATTAATATAAATATTTTGCTAAATTGGCATACAAAAATTTATAATCAAATTGAAAGCATATTCTGCGTATTTGAGCAATCTGTTGTAATTTTAATGCAGCTTTCTTAATACAATAGATATATATGTATGTATGTATTGATTTGCTAATTTTACAAGGTTGTAAAATTGCGAGTTTTATCATAAAATGAGTATCTAAGCGTAGCATATTATATATCATAAGTAGTACTGAATCGGTCTGGTTAATTAAAAGTATACAAATAGATGTAAATTTACACAAAACATGTATAAGAAAATACAACTGTAAAATTATATATGTATGTATGTAGTTGTAGGAATGTGTGGGAAGATATATTTCCGATTGGGATAGTAAGCCAGTTTTTCAGCGGTTTGTTTTTTGTTCCCTCTTCTCAACAAGGGTTTGCTTGAGTATTTTCAATATATGCCGGGTAATTATCACGCAGCGCACTGTATTTGACAGTCTGTTTAAGGCTGCCTCAGATGTTTTCGGGCTGATGTTCCTACGTGATTGAGTGTGTGTGTTGTTATAAACCTTACAAATGTTTCCGTAGAGTACATTCCAAACGTTGTTGCTATTAATAGAGACGGGAAAGTATTATAGAGTATGTAGTGGGAGTTTCTAGGAAATCTAAAAAGAGGCTAGATAGGAAAAAGTGCAACAGCAAGTAGAGGTGAACCTACGATTCTTGGAATGGTCCATACTCTACCGCTCTTACACATATTCTGTATAAATTTCTTCTTTCTTTAAGTATTCTTATTTAGCATGGAATTCAATATTCATAGAAAACGTTGTCTTGCTCTCTTTATGCTCGGTTCAGTAGGAAATCAGCCTAATAATTTGGGTTGTTTGCCTCTTATAAAAAAGTTATTTTTGAGGACCCAGTCCGGCCCTGTCGGCAAGCAATATTTGATTCGTTTTGGCAAATAAAAGATTTTCGTAGACAAAATGCATTTATTTGTGGAACAATTCAAAGGAAGGACAAAGCAAGACAATACTTCTTATCTGTGGCAGTAGCAGAGCCCTTTCGAAAGTATGCTATCGAAGGGATCCAGGCTTATTAAAAACGAAATTTCTATTGATATAACTTAGGAGTGCATAACCTTGCAACAGATACTGCCATCTTTTATGTTTGGAATGAGAATATATCCCTCAGAGGTGCTCAGGAGATATCTTCTTGTCTCATTAAACATTTAAGGATTCAAACGCAAGGTAAAAAAATTTTGATAATCTACAACGACGCTTGCAAGGAACAAAGCAGGCATATTAAATTGGCCTTAATACTCATGTCCTTTCTTCAAAGTAATGAAACGGTCATCGAGAACATTGACCAAATATTTTTCGTATCCAGCTATTCATTTCTGCCCAATGATTCTGCTTTTGGATCAATAGAGGTACAAGCTAAAGGAAACATTATCTACATATGTTCCCGAACAGTGGTATGATATGAGATCTACATACAATGCGAAAAAAATGTTGTGTTTGTGAAATGAATTCTGATCAGTATTTTTCTACTGGAACATTGGAAAAGAAATATATAACAAGATGGAAAATGGACCAGAAAAATATCCAGCGAACTGGATAAGAATGCAATGATTATGTTACGAAAAATGCGGCCCATATGAAATTCTTTTCAAGGACTCATTGCAGGAATCTATAAATTTCAAGATTCTAAATATTAGAAAACCTGCTGGAAGAACAGCTAGGCCTGGAGGGTGATTCTGATACTGATACACTACGGATTTTTCCAAAATCTGGTTACTATTGGTGTTCAGGGATATTGTGCCTTGCCATTTTTTTTTGTTGCTAATTCACATATTTTGTTTTTTTTTTCTAATTCATATTTTTTTTCCCTTTAAATGAAGAGATACACATTTTTTTACAGATTTTTATTTAATTACATTTTTTTTTATTATAAACTGTCTGTTGTTTTTTGTTTTTTTTTTTGTAATTATTATTGTCATTCACCTTTTTTATTATTTTTATTTAGTAGATAGATTATTTTTTAACAAGCATCGTTCATTCGTTTTGAGTTTCATGAAACCTGATCTTGACAGAAAATGATAGTGGCATAAGTCAAGTTGGGTTTTCCTGAAAGTGATTTTTATAATTTATAAACAAAGTAAAGCTTATAACGGGTGGCGCAAAAGTAATGACCCTATTTGGTTCAGCTACAACTTCTTTTCTAAATTAGAAAACTAGAATTGGTTTTTTATTTATATATATTTGTGCCAAAAAATCTCGTCGCATTAGGATTTGAAGATGATATGTCTCTTAAATGGTGACCTCCAGAGTTGATGCCCATTTCAGCCCTATTTATAACATTTTGCATAACTTGCCGTAACACTTCCTGCGATATGTTCCTTATTTCTTGATGAATGTTTTCTTTTAGGGCTGCGAGAGTCTGTGGCTTGTTCACATACACCAATGATTTCAAATAACCCCAAAGAAAGAAGTCTGGACAGGTCAGATCGGATGATCTTGCAGGCCAAGGCAAATCACCAAAACGAGAGTTAACACGGCCTGGAAAAGCGTCCTTCACTAAGTCCATAGTGTTTCGTGCTGTGTGTGCCGTGGCGCCGTCTTTTTGGAACCAGATATGGTCCAGCCCCAATTCATCCAAACTGGGTATCAACAACTCACGTAACATGATTCTGTAGCGCTCACCAGTGACTGTGTAAAGTTGGTTTCAGGGAGTCGTGAAATGCTGTCCATGATTAATCAAATATAGTAAACGAACTTTGATTTGAATTTAAAAATAGCCAGAGGGCTGCCGAACTTACTTTTGATGGCTTGAGAAGCCACTGTGTTTTTATTAAGGCAGAATATGCCGCTTTAGAGATGGGATGGCAGAATATGCCGATTTTGTTATGAGAAATAATAGACACCTTTCGATAGTCGAATTAATTCCGATTTTTATTGATCAGGCACTGGTTATTTATACAATTTTCTTACATACTAAACAATGTGTCTAATAATTCTAAAGGGCGGAGTTATTGCAGAATTGCAGTAATTGAAGCAATAATCGAATTCATTGATCATAGTTGCAGTGTCAACAATTCTGATCACTGAACTTCATAATGAATCATTTCTTATTGGTTTGGTAGAGCGATGACCTCAGATACATTTATGTTTTCATAATTGAACGTTTTTGCTTGCAAGGCGAAATTTGCGTATGTTGCAAATTCCTCTTAAGGTCGAGCAAATTTTGTTTGTTTTGTTTTTCTTTTCGTTTATCGTTCTGATTTCTGTTTATTTTTCTTGTCTGTGGTCATGGCTCTACAATGCATGGTTAAGGCATGTAACATTATCTGTTTGGAGTGACTACAAGTTAAGTTGAAAGATATTATTCTTTCATAGCTTTACAACTGTTATCGCATCGCCTGCAGCGTCTTCGAAAAAATATTGTCCGATCACTCTGTCAGCACAGATGCCACACCATAAAGTAACTGCTACTGGGTGTAAAGGTGCTTCTTGAATAATGCGCGAATTTTCAGAAGCGAGTATTCTGCTTATTGAGATACCCCGAGAGATGGAATTGCGCTTAGTCACTCATAACCAATTTTGAAAAAAAATCATCCTCTTCAAGGTTGAGGTTTATGACGCGCTGGCTGTACTCTAGACGAGCTGTCGGTGGTCAGTAGGCAGCATCTGATAGGTCATCTGAGTTTTATACGGAAACATCTTCAAGTCTTTGACGAAAATACGCTCCAGAGACCGCCTGGAAATTCCCAATTGCGTGCCACGTCGCCTCGTTGATGCTTCCTGACACTCTGTGGTAAAGCGTCGCATTACGCGACCAACCGATGCCGGACGGCGAGGAAATCGTCGACGAAATTCACGTTTTGTTTTTATCACTGATGAATTATTCCGTAAAAACATTGACAAGATTATTCCATCTTCTTGAGGAGTATAACGGTCCATGTTTATTTTTGGTAATTTTACATTTGTTTACTACACATTTCCGGTTTCCGTTCTCACTATAGCTGTGAATAAGCTGTACTAAAAGTGATCAATGATCGACGATGTTCACTTGATAAGGATCACATTAGCGTTCTTGTGCTCTTGGATTTTTCTAAGGCATTCGACAGTATAAGTCATCATATGCTTTTGGATAAGTTGTCTTCAAATGTTGGCTTTTGTTCTTCTGCTGTTCAACTAATCGGGAATTACCTAACTGATAGGTGGCAGCAAGTTAAAGTGGAAAATACTTTATCTGGTCTTCTACCGCTCTATTGCGGAGCTCCTCAGGGTTCAGTGCTTGGACCTCTTTTGTTCAGTATATTTATTAACTACCTACCGAAAGTTATAAAGCATGCAAAAATTCATATGTATGCTGACGATGTTCAGGATTGCTTTGCTCGCTTAAATAACGACCTCAAAAATATACACAAATGATCAGTAAACAATCAGCTTAAGTTAGAAATCTAGGCATAATTATCAATTCCAATATGAAGTGCTGTGATCATATTAATGCTTCTATACGTAAGATTTATTATGGACTTCGGCAGCTTTGGCTGTCCGCCGATATATTAAGCAAAGAAATGCGACTACGGCTTGTTAAAATTCTTCTTTTGCCACACTTCACGTTTGGGGGGAGTACCATGGGTATCCGTCAGCGCTTAAGCGCTTAGTCCGCTCATGAGTGAATTTATCATGTAAATAATTTACCAGTGCATAAAATGTTTGTAATTGATCATCTACAGAGTTATAATTTTTAATAAGTTCCCAGTTAAGCGTTGATGCCTCTTCGAGTGGATGCTCCACAATATTAATTCTATTGTAATTACGAGACTTAGAATTTTGGGCTGAATAGTGAAAATGACTTCGTAGGACAGGAAGATAAAGTCATGATTGAAATTATTAAGTGGACCTAGTTGATTGAATAATAAAACTTTGTTTAAGTCAGAGCTGAAGAACAGATCCAGGAGCGATGGATTGTTGCAATTAAAGAAGGTAGGCTCAGTAGAATTTACTACGTTAAGATGGACTGACTCGAAAAGGTGTAAGAATGAATCCGCGTTTTGATCCCTACGTAGAGTATATTCACATTAAAATCTCCACCCAAAATTACATTAGAATACTGATGGGAGATTTGGGTGAATATATTTTCGAGCTCTGTAGTGCTCTCGGAGCAGAATTTGTTAGGAGGACAGTAGATGCTGGCCAATAGTAATTTTTCTGGGCCGCAGCCAGCTTCTACACAAATAAGCTCAATTTCATTAATACTAAAGTGTTTTATAACTCTAGATTTTAGTTCATCCTTTACGTAGACCGCCACACCGCCCCTAACATGGCCTTTTCAATAATAACGATAAAGTTTAAGTCCTGGAATTCTTACCATACTGGAAGGAATATGCTCATTCAGCCAGCTTTCAGAAACTAATAGAGCGTGCAATTTTGTGTCATGAGAAATATGAGATAATCTCATATTATTGTCAACTAATAGTCTCATATTGCAACCAATTGGTCTTTTCACTAAAATTAGTAATTCAGTGAGAAAAACGTTTTGTAATTATATTTTAAATCTAAAGTAAATATAATGTAACTTACCGTATTCGTTTGCTTGAAGCTAAAAAAATATCCAGATATAATCTAGAAAGCAGGACATGTGAAAGAAAACTTTTCAGTTATGCCCTAACTGTAAACGTCCAGCACGGGTCAAGAGCAAGACTAATAACGAAATGTCGGCTGGCTGTTTCAAAACCTTCGTAAAACTAACAGCAATGGTTGCCTAGGTAGGCCTTAGATGTCATTAGAGTAAGGAGACCAAAAACCCCGGTATCTAATATTTCTACCCACTCCCCTACACTGTAAAAAATGCACAAATTATTGGCTTAAGTATTTTTCCCTAAAAATGTAGGGAATATTCCTTAAAGTTTAGGGGGGGGGATTTAATTTTTGGGAATATTCCTTACACTTTTATGGAAACGTACCTAAGCTTTGTGGCAACACTTTGTGTATTTTTACAGTGTACTTAAGTATTAAAAATAAACTGCTTCATATAAAAAAAAACAGGGATATTTATTCATATTTACCAATTTCATAGTTTCATAGTTATTTATAATATTCATAGTTTTTCGTTTCGTGGAGTGGACATTACTGACCTTCTATCGTCTTCTAACTCAATTAGATCCGAGGCAACTGGATAGGACATCTTATCACCTCGATTTATTAAACTAATACTACCTATTATTTGTACATAGTGGCATGCAACTAATTAGCACAGTTATTATTTTAAACACAAAAATTACATATCACCATTTAATACTTTTTAAATTTTCCAATTATGTATTGTATTCATTAGAGCAAACTTACATAGGTACTACAAAACAAAAATTAAGAACTATTCATAAAATCCATTTAAAAAAACAAATTGTAATAAACTTGAAAATTTGCATATGCCACTAATTAGTACACTTCCAATTGTAACGGAATTTTATTAATGTAACGTCTAATTTTATTTTGAGCCTTGAATATTTTGTTGGATATCCTTTATTTTTAATTACTGCAGAACATCTTGCTGGCATACTTTGTATCAATCGTTCACATCTGTGCTTTTGGAATTGATTTCCGGGCATGATTGACGAATTCGTATAATAACGATAAATTAGTAGGTTTCTTCTTTTTTTTAGGCCAGCCCGTCCCTTTAACTCGTACACGAATTTGTCTGTCTGGATATTTATTTATATATTTCTTTTTTACTATTTTCGACACACTTTTCGCCATCACAGCGAGCTGGATTTGGCACACAAGTTCATGTCGCGTGACAAAATTGAATCTATCAAAATTTGAACCGGAAATTTCCATGGAAAACCCGGAAAATCGGGAAAAATCATTTGAAAATTTGGTACAAATTTGATTAGTGATAAATCCGTTTCAGGAAAAATGTAGAGTTTTCCGATTTTTCCGAAAAAAGTTTCCGGAATTTTCCGACTTTTCCGGCAAATTTTCGGGTAAAAAAGTTTTCTAAATTATGCAGGATCAAGTTCTCTATCAACTGGCAGCATTACTTTCTCTCCGACAATGGTGAGAACTTGCAGAAAAAATCGAGGAAAACACATGTAAAACGCTTTTTCGGAGTTTTTCCGACCAAGGAAGCGTTTGAGCGTTTTGCAACCTAAGACAAAGTTGTAGAGCGAAATGAATTGCATAAAGTTGTTTTTTGTGGAAAATTCCATGGAAAACCCGGAAAAGCGGGAAAATTCTTCGGAAAAATTTTCATCGATATGATTAGTGAGTGATAAACCTGTTTCAGGAAAAGGCAGAATTTCTCTGAAATTTCCGGAATTTTCCGACTTTTCCGGAAAAATTTTCCGACAAAAAAGTTTTATAAGCTATGCGGAATCATTTTTTTCCGTCCTACTGGCATCAATACTTTCTCTTCAACAATCATGAAAAATAGAGGAAAATTCATGTAAATTTTTAAAAAAAATTCATAGTAACAGGAAAAGTCTTTGGAAAACATGGAAAATCGGGAAAATTCAGTAAGTCAGTGTCTTTTCAGCCGTCATAAAATTGTTTTAAAATATCTCCATGCAGCACGTAATAAGAATGAAATAACGTGAAAAAGGCAGAAAATAAAATAAGTAAAAAACGAGTTTTCAAACAAAACTGGGGCCAAGCCGCATGAAAAAGTAGAAAATAAACTTTTATTCACACACAGAGGTGGACTCAGATTTTATTCGCTGACAATCACCTCCGATATAGTTCAGTATGATCAGTCAGAGGTAATAAGTGATTTGATTCATGAAGAGAAAGAATATTCAAGAGAAATCTCCCAATCAAAAAATCTGAGTCCACCTCTGTGTGTGAAGAAAAGTTTATTTTCTACTTTTTCATGCGGCTTGGCCTCAGTTTTGTTTGAAAACTCGTTTTTTACTTATTTTTTTATTACTTTATCCACATCGTTCCACAAATGTTCTATAGGGTTCAGATCAGGGCTTTGCTGTGGGCAACCCAAAACTTCAAGTTTCTGGCCAGTAATCCAATTCTGCACTGATCTGGCTGTATGTTTGTTTTGGATCATTATCATGCATGAAAGTCCATGTTATTGGCAGATTTTCATCTGCATATGGCTCCATTGTATTTGTAAGGATGTCTAAATATACAAAATGGTCCATAATGCCATCAATTTTCTTTATTGGAACCACGCTATGCCATGACATGCATCCCCAGACTTTAACATTTCCACCACCATGTTTTACTGTTTTAATTGTGTACTTGGGATTGAAAGATTGATTGATAGGACGCCATACATGTTGCTCTCCGTCAGATTCCAGCCTATTGAACTTGCTTTCATCTGACCATAATACGTTCTTCCAAAAAGATAGGGGTTTATCGATGTGGTCCTTTGCAAACTTCAGTCTTAGTTTTCTATTTTTTTCGCTAACGTGTGGTTTTCTTTTCGCGGTGCAACCTTTTAGTGCAGAACTGCGTAGACGTCTCCTAATAGTATTTATACTGACTTCAATACCATGGAACTCGGAAATGTTGCTTTGAATCTGCCTTGCACTCACAAAAGCATCAACCTTCCCTTGATTTACAATGATTCGATCTTCTTTTATTGTCGTTTTTTTAGGTCGCAGCTTCCTGGGATGGTTTTCAAAGGTTTTTTCCTTCTTGACGTGCTGAATGGCATTATAGATCATCTTCCTAGAACACTTTATCATTTTGGAAACGTGTGAAATTGAATAATTTCCACTAATTAGATCCATAATCAATTTTCGTCTTTCTGGGGTGCAACTTTTAGCTTTTCCCATTTTTAATTATTCTAATATTACTCATACGGAAGGGTATAAAAATCACAGCAAATATTTAAAATATTTCCGGACAACAACATTACTTTTTCGCTCGCAAAACAAAACTGTGCTAATTAATTGCTGCAAATATTCTGATTGACATTTAATTTTACCGTTTGTTTTCCATTAAAAAAAAAATTTTATTTCAGATTTTTCGATGTTACCGTCTTTTATGAACTTAGGGGATTCTTTTAAGGCACTTTGTTACCCAGAAAAAGTTCTATGACTGACAGAAACCACATTGCAATAATTGTTTTGAAAGTGTGCTAATTAGTTGCTTACATATATCTTTCATATAATAAATTCATGCCTTACATTTTCTTCATTTGCCTTCAGCTGGAAGGTAGCTAACATTATTACGATACCAAAAAAGAAATCGCCAGAATCTCCCGCTGATTTTCGTCCAAACAGTATCTATAGTGTTAGAAAAATTAATTAATGTGCCAGCAAAGTCGGCAATGTTTATTCTGCATTTTTGCCTGTATAGTATGGAGTTCCCCAAGAAACGATATTGGGTCCACTGTTATTCAGCTTATTCATTAATGACTTGCCGAAAGCAGTTCGTGATGTAGAAATACATCTCTATGTGGATGATGTTCAGGTTTATCTAAGCCGGCCTATAGGTCTTCTCGAGGATTGCTTATCAAGCATTAATAGTGATCTGGACAGAATATATTCCTGGTCTATGGATAATGGTCTGCAACTTAATACCGTAAAATCACTTTCTATAAGTTTTTATAATAACGCTTTTGATGTGTCTGACATCGCATCAGTGATCCTGAACCATTGGGATAGAATTAATTAGCAGTATGAAGTTCTGTGAAAATTTATGCTGGGCTGCGCAGACTTTGGCTCTAGGCCGATATATTTCCTCATAACACTCGTTTGATCCTAGTAAAGATGTGGATTCTACCTCATTTTTCGTTTGTTGAAAGCGTTGTTTTTCCCAAACTTGATAGTATATTTGCACGTAAAATGGAGATCACATTGTATCCGATTTATTTTTAGATTGCAACGATTTGATCACGTTTCAACATTTAGGCTTCAATTACTTTTGGGTGTTCTTTGGAATCCTTTTTGAAGAATCAGGTGCTCTTTCTACTATTCGGCATACTACGGTCCAATAAGCTGGAATATCTTAGGGAACTTTTCCAACTCACCAACTCCACTTCATCTTAGCGGAACAGAAACCTGATTATGCCACGTTTCTATAGATCAATTATGGAAATTTCTTACCTCGTCCAGTCTATCAGATTATTAAAATGAAAGTTCGAACTCACTTAAAATAACCCCTTTATAGGGTAATAGTTCCTATTCTCTTCTAGGCTAGAAGGCAGTATTAAAACTATTCTTATATTATGTTTAAACTAAATTTGAACTATAAAATGCAGTAATAGATACTTAATTTGTATCCTTTTTAGCTTAGCAACAACAACAACTTTTTAGGTGTTTTTGTTTTTTACCTATCAACTCAATGCAGATTATTTTTTTATTTATAGCTCAGAGTTCTTATTTTTAACACAAGTTTATCTAGCACCGACTTACTATTTCGTACTATAAAAGATTGTAAGTCTTGTGTACATTTACTAGCAATAAATTCTTATTATTATTATTATTACTTATTTAGGTGTGTATATCGGACGCAAGAGTAAATCAAATAAAAGCCGCATTGCTTTGGAGAAACTCCCGAGAGCTGTAAACTCATGGCCTAGTCGACTATTTCCATTATCCTTAATGGGAAGGTCAGTCGTTATAAACTGTTTGATTCTGCATCCATCGTTCATCTGCTAAAGTCTGACACGTTTGATGAAGGCTTCGTAGATCTTCTTCAAGCAAAAGCGATAGACGCCTTTTGGTACGGAAGACGAAGGGTTGCTGAAAGCACGCTCTATCTGCCAGTCAAGATATGTGGATTAAGTCTGACTAACTTGGTTGTGAAATCAAGGTGTCTCGAAGTGGGTGCATTCCAACGAGTGTTTTGCCAGAGAGACACCTTGAATTCTCAACTGTGGGTGAATGTACTGGAAGGGATCGGCATAAGGTATAGTTGTACTACTTGCTCTCTGTTCGACCACCCTATCCTTGTAGCTGCCCACAGGATCTAATCTCAACGATTCAGATCTGTGGCAGAATCAGGGCAGCATTTCACCTTAAGTGGAATGCTCTACGGTACACGCATTTCACGTCGATTCCAATCAGGTTCAATCCTAAAATAACAGATTAAGTTTTCAGTAATGCTCGATGTTTTGAAGCTGACACGCATTCACTGACAGTTCTCGGAGATATTATTGATATCTCTGGAAACTGTCAAATAAACACTAGCACTCCACAACTACACGACCTAGCTATGCTTCTGCGTGGGAGAGATTTCGCCAACTTGGGACCAGGAACGCTGGCACTAAGTTGGAAGATGCTTTTGTTCTAGACAGAGCACCTCACACACCTTTCAGCACACTTACAACACGTGTGCTCCGTGACGTGCTTATGTCCATAAGACCTAAGGAGTATACAGGATACAACAGATAGCGAACACACCTCGGGGTGAATATGGGCGTGATGGGAGGGATAACTTGCAGAGTTGTCTACAGTTATTCTTCTAATTCCAAAGATGCTGATGTAGCATTCAAATTGCTGCATCACAGTCTTCTAATCAGTTGTCACATATTGACCGGCGAATTCAGGGAATTTGCACATTTTGTGCTGGTGAAGGCACCCTGTTTCACAGGTTCTTCACTTGCCCAACTTTGCAAAATCTAATGGAACTCGTGCGCGGTATGTGTCAGTTGATCCACCCGAATTTCGGCATTACTAGGACATCGTTTCTATGAGGACCAAAGGTTTGTAGTCGGGTTAATTGTTTGATTAGCTTTGTGGGCTAACACTGGCCACTTGTACTACATGAGAGTCGAAGATGGGAATCAGAACACTGACCCACAAAACCACGCACAAGTACTTAAACGCCACTTCGTTGACAGATTGAAGAAACGTTTACGTTTTGAATATCTGGCAACGAACGCAGACACAGTCAACTGCACATGGCAACCACTATCGTCGGTGCAGGACGGAACTCTTGTCGTTTGCTGGTGATAAGAGGCCACAGCATTTGCGACACTAGACCACGGGGCTTCTCCCCGCATAGGAATCGTTGCAAGTGCTGTGGGGAAGGCAAGCACTCTGTTAGTGATGCTAAGCTGGAGGGATGATGAGGACAGCTTTTAGAGGTCTATGATACTATAGGCTGCCCTTGCGGGACTTTATAACGGTATCGGGTAAATTGTTTCGTTCGTTCGGTTATTATACCCTAGATGAAACCTATAGGGTATACTAAGTTTGTCATTCCGTTTGTAACACCTCGAAATAATGATGGTAGAGCAAAATGAATTCGACACCAACGCATAATATTAAAAGTTATTTTGATTTTTGCATGCCCGTCCGTCTGTCCGTCCGTCCGTCCGTCTGTGCGCACGATAACTCGAGAACGCGTATACTTAGAGTACTTCTTCGTGAGGTTGCCATACAAAACTTTTGTTTTCTACTAAATATTTGGACACTGCCTGAGAACAAACCGATTAGAGAGCTGAAATTTGGTATGTGATGTTTTCATAGTAATGGAAAATAAAATTTCAAAAATAGACTAAATCGGGCAACCCTTACTTGGTGTTGCCATATAATAATTTTGGCTTTTTACATATACTGTGAAATCGATCAGTCCAAGACATTTTTATTGTACTAAAAACTTCTTCAGAATATGAAATACTATGAAATTGGTATAATTGGTTTTATTGTCCGACGAACGGTTCTAGAAATATATGCGAAAACCACTTCAAAAATCAAACTTGCACAGAAGGGTGACAATACGAAATTTCATACGGGCATTCATCTAGAGTATCATAAGAATTGGGCTTAGACCAATTCTAGCATTTTTACTTGTTAACTTTTAATTTGGTTTCGCTCTGGGTGCAAAATTTATATGTCGAAATTTCGATCGTTTAGAAAATAATTTTTATTAGACTATTTTGGAAATTGAAACTTTTTGAAACTGCCACTTACCTAATTGTCAAAATTGCGACGTAAATTATTTGTTTTCTATCTTTTAGGCCGTATCTGTTTTTTAGTCTCTTTTGAGAATATTGTGTCATTTGCTTTTACATTTTTGTGTCAGTTTTGTTGTATATTTGTTTTTTTTTAAATGTTTTAAATGTTCTTTTTTGTCCCTATTGACTTTTTATAAGATTTACTTTAGCTAGCGTCTTTTTTTTTGCACTTTGTTGAGCCTTTTGCCACCTATTTTTAAGGAATTTCTAAAAGAGTCAAAGAACCACTAAATATAGAGCCATATATAAATAAAAAAAAATATTATTACTTATGCTTAAATTCATATCACCTTGTTTTGAAAGCACCATATTTTGATAATGTATTTCAGGCAGAGCGACCGCTACCCCTGCTCCCGCCTAGATACGCTTCTGCAACAAAAATGTCGTTCGAACTGTCGCAATATTCTTAAGTTAAATTTAAACTTCGCAATCACCCTGTATGTAATATATAAAATATTATCTACTTCTTAAGGTGCATATTTTAATTTAATTTTTAAATTCCCACGACTTGTTGCAGACACCCTTTCTATGATGGGTCTAGGTAATAAATATTATGTAAATACCTTTGCAAATGATTTTCGCCCAGATCCACGTGCACCTTTTTTTTTATGTCTATAGAGATTATATTGACCTCCATGTAAATTCTCTTGAACTCTGTGAATGGCGATATTGTGTAAAACGTTCCCCCCTGATGCGGGACAATTGTGCCAGTACGGTAAGCAGGCAAGCAACCCTTTTGCAGCAATTTGACCTTTACTTACATTGCATCGAATGCAAATTATTAGTGCAGTGCAGACTTTAAAATGTTGTGATCACGCATAAATTTACCTTCACTGAAATTCCTCTTTTATCTAGGATAGCCAAAAAATACTGTGGGAAAATTTGATTGTGTCTTTCGAGTGTAGATCTAAATTTATTCATTTTTTCACCATGACACTCAGATCCATTCCGAAATGTTTACCAAATGTTTCCTGGTATATACACATTTGTATATCTATCTATGTGCATATATATGTTTGTATATACAATGCAGAAAATGTCGTTTATTTATCTATTTATATACAGCTCTCCCCTTTACTATTCCCCGGTAGAATACATATACCTAAATACTAGATGTTTTGTCTACTGCAAAACATCTGATAAAAATTTCACTGAGGTACCGCATTCATATTATTTTAGATAATAAAAAATAGAACGAAAAAAAAAATTAAACCTAATTCTCCTCCCTAAAGGGCAGTCAAATTACATAATTGCATTATTTGCTTTTCTGCTACGCATCGTCGCATTTTTCCGCCATGAACCAAATTTATGGTGAAATTAATTTGACTAGGGTCCGCTTTGCGTATACTCACTGCGCGATTCTCGACGATGAGCGAACTAAACCAACCAACAACGTCAAAAAGACGCCATCCGTAGCATTCCGCGTGCGTCTATAAGCAGAAAATAGCTACCAGCAAAAAAAAAAAAAAAAGAATAAAAAAAGAAAAAAAAGTGATATTATTAGAACAACGAAGGGACTTCTTCCATTGCATGGGCAAACTTCCTGCCGAAAAATGTTAGATAGAAAAAAACAAAGAATCAAAAATTGTGGGGGTGCTGCAGTTTTTGAGTAGACCGACGTTCGTGTATTTTTTTTTCGTCCATAATACTTATAAGAGACCCATGGCTTCCTCCCTCGTCTTACTCCCTCCTCTAATAAATTTTAAAAGTGCTTATGCATACCTCATGCGCTGTTTTTTTTTGTCATGCATACCTCATGCGCTGTTTTTTTTCTGTTTTCGTCCTTCATTGCATTTTAGCATTCTCGGGCCATACAATTTTTATATCCCTTGTCCCTCTCACTTTCATCCATGACCTGCACGCAATACACACATTGTGCGCCTGCGCACTTGTGAAGGGTCGAAATCGAGACGACTTCCACTTAAAATAACGTACGAATTTACAGGATGAGCTGAGAACAGACAGGACCCAAATTCGATATTGCAAACGTTTGCAATTTGATAAATGACCCAGGAAAGGACCTGCAAAAATAAAAACATATCAAAAAGTCCAAAAATTCGTAAGGTCATCCAATTTAAAAATAAAATAAAAATAAATAAATAAAAAAAAAATCGAGGTCCTAAAAAAGGACTATGTTAGACTGTGCAGTGCAACTGATCCTATCTTTTCTGCCTGACTTGCAGGTTGATAAAAATGAAAAATGATCGCAAAAAGGGCACAAAAAATGGCACATTTTAGGACCTCTATGTTTTTTTTCACTTTTTTTTTCTTTACTTTCAAACTTTACTCGTCATGCGAAATCATTTCTGGCATTTTGAAGTATGTACATAGATAAAAATTTTACTTAGCACTTCAATCGACCAGAGATAACAGCTAGAAAAATAAGTTGATATTGCATAACTCGGGTTGCCATAGGTTCACAATGAAATTCGATTTTTTTTTTGCATTATTTTGAAATGAAATTCGCAACGCGTTCTTTGATCCCTTTTGATGTGCTCCTGCAGCATAGTAGTTACATATAGTATAGGTACATAGGTATGTACATATATACATAACTAAACATGACGTGACTGGTGACTTGGCAATACACATAACTCTAACAACTTCTAGCTTAGAAACTTCAGATGAGAAACAAGAGTTCAGTAGCCGGTGTATATCGATTTCATAATCGTCTCATGGTGGTACATTGCATGCTCGAAATTAGTGTCCTTCTTAAGCGATATAAGTTGAAGTAGTTGTGGATGGTGGAGTCTTATGAATTTAACATTTTGCGCTCGAGCTGAAAGTTCAGATTTGGTGTCAAGGTGCAACATACACAACTTGCTAACATGCTAATGTATATCATTACACTATGACTTTAGTACGAAGAAGAAGAAGACGGCAAATTCTTCTAAATGTGCTTGCATGAAAAGATTGAATTTTAAGTGAAAGCTGTGAATTTCACATCTGTTAAATTGATGACATGACGAACGTGCTAACCTTTTTTCTACTATGTATTTAGAAGGAGTTGGGAAGGTTTGCTTTCTCCATTTGAAAGTAGAATGCACTTTTCATTTGGTGTTGTATTGAACGTTTGGAAGAAAATTGAATTGGGATTAAGAATTTACCTTTCGTTAATTGGACAGAGGTCATAAGACAATCATATTATTGCATTTTTATATGGGAAATGGGATTGTATGAGAACTATTTTTCAAAGTGTGGAGAACTGAATTGAACTGTATGAAAAATGAAATTAGGAATATTTGCGTAGGTGGAGAATATAAATTTTAGAAGGCATTAAGGCTATAATATCAAATAAAGCAAGTAAAAAATCTAGAATTGGTCTAACTAAAACCAATTCTTCTGATACCCTAAATAAATACCCGTATGTAATTGCGTATGGTCACCAATCAGTGCAAGTTTGAACGTTGATGTAGGTTTTCGCATATATTTCTAGAACAGTTTGTCGGACAGTAAAAATGATTAGAACCAATTTCATAGGATTTCATATTCTAAAGATTTTTTTAATACAAAAAAAAACTAATCGTTTTCACAATATACAAATTTTTTATATGGCAACACAAAAAAAAGGTTGCCGGATTTAGCCCATTTTTGAAATTATATTTACTATTTTTATAAAAAGCACTATATACGAATATTTTAGCACTTTGACGCGTTCTCAGGCAGTGTCCAAATACATAGTGAAAGACGAAATTTTTGTATGGCATTTGTCCCATTTTCGAACTTAATTTTATTTTATTTTTTGTGACGGAAATGCAAAAATCAAAATAACTTTTAATTTTATGCATGGGTGTCTAATCCATTTTGCTCTTCCAAATTCTGAAAGGATTATTCATCTACATACAGTGGCGTATCTAGGGTGGGGGCGGTGGGGCGGTCCGCCCTGGGCGGCACATATTTTGAGGAGGCATTTTTTATATTTCTATCTAAATTATATACAACAAAAATAAATAATTATGATAATTGCACCGAAAATTTTGAATTGGCGATAACCACATAAAGATACGTCGCTTGGTGGTAGAAATCAGAACTGCTAAGATAGTATTTTTTAAAACGGGAGTCAGTTTAAAAATTTCAAAGCGTAACTCGCGCAGCACTCGTTGACATTTAATATCGAATCTATGGTTGTTGTATATAGGGAGTAGCATGGCATCTGCAGTGTGCAAAATTCGTGCGTTCCACAGTCTAGACTCTAGATAGACGCTCCCATTATTTCATAAATATCGTCACTTGGTGAAAATGGATTCAAAGAAGAAAACCCGTGCAATAGTTAGTGCGATCATGTATTAAAATTTTGTAAATATAGAAAATCACTCAATTTTATATGTTTTTCGAATATATTCTAACTCAGTATTAAAACTATGTTAACATTACGATGTATACTTGCTGAATATAACTAGATAGATAGAGAGTCCTTGGGAGTTTTACGTGAGCACCTGCCGTCATGGCTTAATCCCACGGTGTTCTTCACACTCGGATTGATTTTGTGACGTCAATCATCGCCCTCCAGTTGCATTTCTGCTTCTGAAGTGTCAGTCGACGCCAAGTGCATGCCTGGCGCCCTCACTGATGGGAGTGAGACCTATCTAACATCTGTGCCGATCTGTGGGTCACGGCACCCGGTTGATTAAGCGCAACTTCACGCCAAGCTCATGCCCTAGTTCAACAAGAAGATGTCAGCAATCATTCACTTACATGAATGATCACTGAAACCTCCCACTCTCACCAGGGCATTCACTCTGCCCGTGATGTGGGCGATCACAACTACTACATTACCCCCTGAAGAGCCTCACCATACTGTCGGCATGGAAGAGAGTTCCATGGGCATCCGACCCCGTGGTACCAGATAACCTCTGGTCAGGTTTTCGTAACCTAGGCTATTTCATAACCAAGACTACTTCAGTTGGGCTTCATGCAAGCCCGGGACTGATGGCCCTCTCCATTCTATGCTGCATAACATCCTAGTCCTCTTCTGCTGCTTCAGGCATTTCCTGTCTAGCATATCTCACCCTTCTTAGTCTAAAAACTTCCTTTGCATATTCACTTATGCACTGCTGCTGCTGCCTTAGGCTGAGTACCTTGCTGACATTGTATCCTTCTCTAGATCTTTCAATACCCATGCTGTTAGCTCTCTAAAAACCCTCATAGAATGGACACTCAGATAGTACATGCACCCAGTCATCGCAACCGTGGCCGCACATACATCCCTCGCTTTCAGACAACCCCCTTTTATGCAAGAGCGCATTTAGGGAGCCATGGTCAGTCAAAAGGAGTCCCGCAAAGAGTGAACTCAAAGTCTGGATGTTCTTCAACGAAGGACACCTGCCTTATAAACTCAAAAGTTACTCTTCCCTTATCTCCATCTAGCCTGCCATCTGTCCATTACGCACTGCCTTATCGCATTTCTCCTTTTTTTTACTCAGTCTTTCCATATCGTCGCTCGACACCCAATCATGTTCTTCAAGAGCTATTCCCTTCTTGATCCTGTAGGACAAACTCTTGTCTATCACTACAAGATCAAGCGGGGCTGTTACCATTAAAACCTGAAGGGTTGATACCCTGCGGCACACAGCTAGACCTGCCAGTAGCATGATCCTAGACAAGACAGGCTTTTTGCTCGTCCTACTATGATCTTTACATTTTCGCACCAGACGGGTGCTCCATATGTTGCACAAGCAACAAACAGGAACTCATAGATTGTCCGCGTGGCTTTTCGGCTTAAACACCATTCACTCCTCATCACACGACGAAGCTGGGCTACTACATTTAGAATACGCTTTTTAATTTCTACCAGGTGGCAGTCCAATCCCATCCGCTCAGTCATACTTATCCCTAAGTATTTGAAATTAGATAGGCAATCGGATTCGTGTATGGGCAAAAATCATACAGGAAAACCGTATGGTTAAAACGGTGTTGTACAGGGTTAAGCGTGGTACGTGTCATTGCCCATACACATACGGGCTTTCCGTTATAGTCTAGAAGCGTACGCGATTACGTGCGAGTAATTTCTTGCGTTTATGGCTTATAATTGTTGTTATTGCAAACAGCGTGTCAAAAAAGAAGAGGAAAGCACTTGTTACTTCATAGTAGTTGAAGCAAAGTTATGTTAAGAACAAGTTAGGAAACAAGAAGAGAATTTCCGACAGTTTTCCATTTAAATGTTAGCCTTTAAAAATAATTTAAAAAAAAAAGAAAGAGAAAAAAATGGGAAAAAATCAAACTGTCTTGATAATTTCAACAATAAAGACAAAAAATGTGAAACCAGAGATGGCAAATGATTAATTCTCGAAAATAAATGATAAAAGGAATTTTTAGATTTTATACTCTCTTTACTGTTCTTATGTTTTATATGGTTAAATTAGAACACTCGATTATCACTTCAATATCTTTAATTTCTATCTCTAATTTCTAATCCTCTAAGTCCGCTATTCAAGTCCCGACCTGATGACGTTCTAGCTCATTCCACCATCTCGTTATCGGTTCTAGACTGCGTGACATGGCCAACAACCTATGCGAATAATTTACTTCAATATACATAACAACCTTCCCCCACTTAATGTTCACTAGCACTTTGATTCTACGATAATGGTAAATTGTCCTATTTATTTTTACTTCATTAATTAAATGATTTAATTGACAAGTGACAAAAAAAAACAGAAGGTACCTCTTTTATTTAAGACTTGTCAGCCTGAGCTTTGGCTCCATTTCTGTATCATACGCGAGACGTTCTGGTCTGTTCTTCGGCCTTGTGGACCTTCGAACAGATTGAGGTCAAGGACTACTAACTTTAGGGATGTCCTCCCTCTGTTTTTTTTTTGTATCTTCAGATCTAATTTATCGAATATTCTAGGCGAGAGGTGAAACTTCTCTGGCAACGTATTAACTTTTAATTGATTTTCATGTACATACCTAATATAGTTATTTACATTAATTAAGTAAGTAAATGGGCTAATAATTGTTATAACTCTAGCCGGTATCCAATTAACTGAATATTTCAAATGATTCCGATACCAAACTACCTTTCCCTTTTAAATTTTGAAATTTTCCTTACAACACATGAATTTGTTGTCTTTTTATTTCTATCTGGTGATTGTTTTGTCTCTGGCAGATCATTTTCTTTTCCTAGACAACATTTTTTTAAAACCTTTTTCACTGATTGTACAGTACGCTCCGCGATACCATTCGATTGAGGGTGATATGGCGGCGATTGTTAGAGTTTAATTCCGTATTTCGTAAATAAAAATGATGAAAAAGGTGGACCGTTGTCGGTTACAATTTTGTTTGGTAATCCAAAAACGGTGAAAAACTTGTAGTTATAACGCTTCTAGCGGTCACTGATCTGATTAGCTTTATCTCACAATATTTGCTGAACGAATTTATTAATATCAAAAAGGTTTTACCTGCTAAAAAGAAAAAAATTAGATGGATTTTCTCCATAGGATAACTGGATGTCCAAGAAGATTCGTTTGTACCTTTCTGACAAAGTAAGCAAGACTTCACATGACCCTCTATGTCCTTATCGCAATTGGGCCACCATACATACGATCGACTAAGCATTTTCATACGCACAAAACCTGCATGATTTTCGTGTAGGCATTTCAGAACTGACTGCCGTAGACTACTTGGAATAATTAGCATATTTTCGTAACAAAGATTTCCGGATTCCATGGACAAAGAGTTCCGTTTTGAATAGTACCCCTGTAATTTTTTCTCAATATCTTTCGGCCATCCATTTTGGTCATATAAGAGGTCCTTAACCAATAATCGTTCTTTCTTCATACCTTCGTGCTCTAGATTTTCATCAACGATTGGGTCATCAATCTGACTAAAGTATTTTATTGGAATTTCCTCAATATCTGTATTAGTTCTTAAGGATAGTCTCGACATTGCATCCGCATGACACATCTTTTGAGAAGTTCTATATTGTATTTGATAATCATACATTGATAAAATAATCGGCCACCACTGCAAACTGGTGGCGGCAACCGCAGGCGTTCCCTTTTTAGACAAACAATTTATTTTAGTGCCGAATAGTCCGTACATATGGTGAACGATTGTCCGTAGAAGTAATTGTGAAATTTTTTTACCCCAAATATAATAGCTAGAGCATCTTGGCTTTTTCGGGGGTAGACAAGGTGATAGATGCGAAAAAGACTGGTTTTTCTATACCGTTAACTATGTGGGACAAGACTGATCCTAACTCCATATGGGCTTGCATCGGTTGCCAGAATGATGGATTTATTTGGGTCATAAAGTTCCAGTATTTTATTATTTAATAATATTATTATTATTATTATTAATTGTGGGGGATGCAGACAGGATTTCTGCCTCTCATCTTGTCACTGCGACCTATAAGATCTATTGTGACATTACCCCTTGATGCCCTACGGCGCCCATTCGAACTTAAGGTCTTTGATGAAGCCTATAATATTCTTTAGGGCCATTTTTTCGACATCCTCTGGCAGTGGAAATGCCTTTCCTAGATGTCTTAGCCTTATTCGGCACAGAGCTTCACAGTCGCATAGGACATGTTCAGCGGATTCATCGTCTTCCATACAGAATCGACAGGTCTCATCATTGAACTTACCCATCTTCTTAAGGTGGAATCTAAGTGGGCAATGCCCAGTAAGTAGGCCCGTTATGAGCCTTAGTTCCTTCCTGCTGAGTGTGAGCAATTCTTTGGTCCTCTGTTGCGAATACTTTATAAACTTCTTCGCTTGTCTCAGCCCCGGGGTATTTTCCCAGTATTCCTTCTTAGTTCTGTCCTCCCAAAGCCTGATCTGAGCTGAGAGGTGACTTTTTGGGTGTCCAAAGACCGGCTCAGGACCAATAAACGGAGATTTGGCTCCTTCCTTTGCAAGGCGGTCCGCAATCTCGTTTCCCATAATGCCTTCATGTCCTGGTACCCAGATCAGTGTCACCCTATTTGTCTCGGCCAGTTGCTTTAAGACAGTAAGGCAGTCCCAAACCAGCTTTGACTCAAAGGTAAACGAGTTTAATGCTGTCTGATATTATGTATATTTTTGCTCCACGCATATTTTTATGGATTATTTCGCGAGCGCAGAGTTCTATGGCGTGTATTTCTGCTTGAAAAATGGTTGGTGAGGCCCCCAGTGCCTTTGCGAGATGGCACCTTGGCCCATATATGCCCACGCCTGCTTTACCTTCCATTTTGGATCCATCCGTGTACCATTTAAGGGATCCTTTTTCAAAGGCTAGGTCCCCAGTGTGCCACTGTTGCCCCACGATCACCTTAAATGGTGTTTCAAAGTTATGGCGTTTCGGCATAACGTCTGAAATTGGGTTAGCCATCGGGTCCTCTATGAAATCTTGGAGGACTTTCAGGTGGCCAACCAGATTATTTGAACTTAGGGGGTTTGCCCTTCGTAGCCTAATTGCACTAAGTATGGCCTGCTCCTTTACATGCAAATGTAAGGGTAGCAAGTCCAATATAGCCTCTAGGGCCGCAGTTGGGCAGGTACGCATGGCACCGGCTACTCCTAGACATGCAAGCCGTTGTAGTTTTTGCAAGCTAGCTTGAGTTGTCTTTTGTTTTGTTTTTGGCCACCAAACGAGTGATTCTCCGGCTTTCAAGCATAGCTTTTATCCATTTTATCAAGGAAGGTTCAATTCCTTGTTTGGTAGCTGCATTCTCAATGGCTTCAAAGGAGGTATTGTCAAATGCTCCTTCGATGTCTAGGAATGCGCATAGGGCAGTCTCTTTATCCTCTACTGCCTTTTCTAGTCCTAGGACAAGACTATGTAGGGCAGTTGTGGTAGACTTTCCTGCTTGGTAAGCATGTGGATTTGGGTGCAGCGGTGATCGCTTGAGTGCACCGCTCCTTATATAGTTGTCTAACACTATCTCCATTGTTTTGAGATCTCCATTGTTTTGAGGAGAAATGAAGTTAGACTTATAGGACGGTAGGATTTGGGTAATGCAGGTGAACGCCCTCCCCCTTTAGGTATGAATGTTACCTTAACTTCCCTCCACGTCCTTGGTATATATCCTAGAGTATAACTTGCTCTAAAGATCTCAATGAGATTTATCAATATAAGTTGAAGTAGGGCTGGAAAATTGCCATCAGCTCCAGGCGATTTGAATGGCTTAAAGGAGTTGACGGCCCATTTGACTTTCCTTGGGGTGAAGATTCTGCCAGAGAGACTTTTAATCCTGTTGGGGGGCGTGCATTCAGGTCTTAGCTCTTCAGGGATTTCGTCGTCATCTTGCATAATTCTCGAATCGGGAAAATGATTTTGTAATAACAAACTTACTGTTTCTTCCCGGCTACTCGTGTAGCTACCATCGACTTTCCGTAGAAGGCCGATACTATTGGTGTGATCCTTAAAGAGAACTTTTTGAAGCCTTGCACTCGTGGGTAGATCATCAATACCCTCGCAGAGATTTCTTCAAGTTCTTCTATTGGATTTCCTCAGCTCTTTATTGTACTCAGTCAAGGCGCTCTTGTATTCATTCCAAGCACCTGTTGTTTTTGCCTTGTTGAAGAGCTTTCTATTTAATATTAAATCTTTACTCTTCTGAAAAGCTTTTTGACAATGTTTCTGTGCTTTTGGGAAAGAACGTTTTACGGAAAGATTGAGTGCTGCGACCAATGTTAGACCCAAAATTGTGACAATGAAATGTGAAACGAAAAAGATCCAGAATATTATGTCTGTATCCGCTCTATAAGAACAAGCAAAACATTGGAAAACCGGGCAAGACTCTTCAAACTTAGCTTGCACACTTCTGCCGAATAACATAGCTGCCACACTCCCAAGTAACATTGGAGTTTGAATTTCCTATCTCTGAGGGCCGATCGACCTATTTTGGTTAAAATTACGTAAATTAGACTTAAGAATTTAACCTCAAATGCCACTCTCCTTTTAGGTTAATTAGAAAGGAAATTTTACTTAATAATTCCTTAAATTAGGTCCTCAAAGTAATCTTGACTTTTAGTTAATTATTAGGGAAAAATTACGTAATAATTCCTTTTTAATTTACCTCGTAGGAGTTAGTAGACGTAAGGAAATAAATAAGGACAATTTCCTAAATATGAGGCAAATTTCCTTACTTTTTACATAAATTTCACTTAACTTTGAGGTCTGGACCTTGTAGTTAGATCTATTCCCAAGTTCAAGGCAAGATAACGTAAATATTCCCTAAATAATTTCCTATTCGATTGTGTTCGCCCTCAAAGTACGAATTCCCAAAAAAGTTAACCTAAAGGTAAATTGGACTAAATCGCTACTTTGGCGAAATCCCTAAAAGTTGAAATTACGTAATCCTACAACCAAAATTAAAAGTTCATTTACTTTTGTTTGGCTTCATTATTACTGGAATTATTGAACTGCTCCTCCCATTGAATCATTTCATTAAGATTACAAATGTTGCTCCTATTTACGACACATTTATATCGGAATTAGTCAGGTTCTGGAACACCATTTGTATCTTTTCTTAAAGATGCTACACTTGACTTGGGCCAATGGGTACACTTAATTATTTGCATCCCAACCATGCGTTTACTTACATTCACCCGCTTTTTAAAAAATCTTGTATCCAAAAGATGATGCTAATCACATGGTTTACTATTTTTAAGATATGAATAAATCAATTCAATTCTTTCAATTGTCAAATCTCTTTTACCTATTTAAGGCGAAATTCCATAATTTAGGGCGAAATGCCTTACTTTAAGCTGAAATTTATTTATAGAAAAAAATTATCATATCCTTTGAACACAAAATCACCTAAACAAGGATTTTTTCCCTCAAAGTCGAAAAATTTGGTTATTTCGTCTTGCCATCCAGGAAATTCGTCGTATAAGGAAAAATTGTAAGTCAAACAAACTTTTAGGTCGAGAAATGTAATATGCGCCATATTTATTTAACAAAACATGGCTGCCATATATTAAAGGAATGAATAGAAAAATTGCATAATACCTTAATTTTATTTTTTCCATAGATACTGCAAAAAAAAACCGAAATAAATGAATTTTTCTTAATTTCAGAACGGTTAAAGAATATTTAAATTAATTTCAATGCTCTAAATCGGAAACCAAAGAATAATTTTAAAAAAATTTAAATTAATATTTTTTAAATATTTTTAAAGCGCGTTGGTGTTTTTCGAAAAATTATTTCCATATTTATCAATAAAATGTTTCTCGCTTTAAATTGAACTCTTAGGAGCTGCGAGAATCAAATTGGAATAAGGCCATAATTTCTATATACTTTGTTAAAGCAATACTTCTCATAATCTTTCAATTTGGAGTTATGTGCCTTGTTCATAATATTTACATTACCTACTAGGGCAAATATACACATACAATTATTATAAAATATAATTCCTTCTATATTAACACACACCTTAACATGAGTTAAACTAGGTAGAAAATAGGTCGAGATCAAGGAAAATTTACGTAAATTCGACGTGAAATTTACGTTAAATTTACCAAATCAAGGAAATGAGTCCTGCGCCCTATAGGGATATATTCCCTAATTTGCCTAATATTTACGTCGATACGACGTCCTGTCATTCTCTACTTACGTAAATCGGACGTAAATATTAGGTAATCTTAACTTAACCACAATTAGTGTCTGCCCTAATTAATGTCGAATAGACGTAAATTCGACCTGAAAAAGAGGGGAAATGTTACTTGGGCTGGGGTCGTTTCGTGCCCCAGCGTTAAAAATATAGATTGCGATTTGCGAAGCGTATATTGATTTTTTTTTCTTAACAACAATTTTCTGATATTTGTTAATATTTACTTTAAAATATAAAATGGTTGTTTTTATAAAAAAAATAATTTTTAGTATTGAAAAAAAATTGTTGAATGCAAAATATGGTGAAAATGTCTATTTTCACTAAAAAAATTGTTTTTTTTTTCATATTAAGAGCTAAAAATTAAGTGGAGTAATCTTGGAATATGTATCTTTAAGAAAAAAAATAGTTTGATAGTGGGCGTTTAAAAAAAGTATTTATTTAGAAGTTTTAAATTGTAGTATGAGTCAAAATTCAATTTCCAACGCAAGAGTGACATAAAGTAAGACAATGCTCCTCGCAAATTGGTGCTTGACAGCTACTGCATACAACGTTTGTTTTTCTGTCTTCTTTTCGAGGGCACGAAACACATCGTTATCTTGTTGGCAGCTTGATTCTTTCGTAAGTTTCTTTTTGAGGATCAATATTTAATATTGCAGCTATGCCGATCTTGATCTCTCTGCCCAATGTTGGTATTTTGAATCTTTCGGTAATGTAAGGCTTAATCAAGTACATGCACAGATTCTCAAGACACATGTTTGCCGTACATTTTTCAGTACAATTCTCGGCTTTCAGCTTACATTTGAGAAGAATTCTTGCGTTGATTGCAGCCTGATCAAGCATACCGTAAAACATACGCATCGGCCACCTCCATGTCCTGCTTGTGACTGTGTATGAATGACACAGTTGGTCGAACTTGTGCGTTCCTCCTTTCATTTCATTATAATGCAGAACGATGTTTGATTTACCATTAGTAATTTGTGCATTATGTAAAAATGATGAAACTACGAGTACTAGTTTATGTTTCTTGGGTGTAAAAGAAAGCAGCGTCAAATCTTTAGTGTATAGCAGAACTTTGTACTCGGAATTTCTTTTGATGCGATTTGAAATTCTTCTGGGATTTCATGCTTGTTTTTCCTAATAGTACCAGTGATAGTCATATTGTACGGATCCTTTGACATATTTTGTAGCAGTGGTATTGAGATAAACCAATTGTCGCAGGTGATAGTACGATTTGTACCGTGGATTGGAGTAGTAACTTAACGAAAGAAATTTTCGGGAATTGATTCGCCTCTTACTTGGACCAATTTTTTTCTCAGGTATAAGGTATAGCGTGTTTAGATACGTTTGCAATTTCCGATAAAGATATCCCAACAGGCGTGAATTTGTCTGTATCATCTCTTGTGTTTTTGTCATCGAAACGAAGACATGATGATAAAAATGTATATCGGTTTCTGTTGTTTCATCTGTACAACGTAATACCATTTCTTTTTATCCCAGAGCCTATTATCGTCAATCTCAGCAGATTTCCAAAGACCACTATAGTAAAGAACAGCAATATAGGCGTTCGTGCGCGTAGTAAATACAAAATCATATTATATATGCATTTAAAAAAATGTTGGCCAACCAAAATATTATACTTACGATACTTGCTTTCAAACAATGGCAAAACACAACTCAAAAAAAAACATTTTTTTTAATTCGATGAATAATTGTAGCTGCCACACTGGGGGCTTTTACGGCACCACTCAACTTTGTACAGCTGCCAGAGCTACACTAACGTTTTCTAATACTTGATTTGGGCTCAAAGGGTCGGGGCACTATTCAACTAACGACAGGTGGCATTTATAGTCCATATTTGTAAAAGTGGAAGTTTTAAATTGGACTTGAATACGGCTGGGGTCACTCTGACCCCAGTGTGGCAGCTAAGGGTTAAGTAAAAAAGCTAGAACTAGTCCAAGACGAATTCTTATGATACCCTAGATGAATGCCCGTATAAAATTTCGTATAGTCACCGATCTATGCAAGTTTGATTTTTGAAGTGGTTTTTCGCATGTATTTCTAGAACGGTTTATAGCACAGAAAAAATGATTATAACCAATTTCATAGGATTACATATTCTGAAGAACTTTTCAGTACAATAAAAACATCCAGGAATGATCCACAATACACGTAAAAATCCTAATTTTTTATATGGCAACACCAAGAAGGAGTTGGCCGATATAGCCAATTTTTTAAATTATATTTACTATTTTTATAAAAAGCACTATATACTGAAGTTTAGCTATCTATGTTAACGCGTTCTCAGGCAGTGTCCAAATATATAGTGAAAAATGAAATTTTTGTATGGCAACCCAATGAAGTAGTTACCCGACCGCCCCAGGCGGCAAAAGCTCTGGGTATGCCACTGTCTACATAAGTTCAATCCTGTTCTATCTTAGACGACTCAACTACACGGTCTTTTTATCCGCTATTGAGCCTGTGAATGTTATTACAAACATCACCCATATTCTATCTCATATCTGACTTAGGTCTATGTTTTCTTATATTTTGCTTGCGGCCAATGTTTTCAGTGCCTTTAAAGAGTGATGAAGCTGCCAAATATAATTACACTCAGATAATAAATCCATTTTCTATGCAGTCGCTGAATTAAGATTATTTGGGTGAATGTATGGAGCTTTGCTAACCTGCTACTTAATTTAGATCAGTTTAGGTTAGGTAAGAGGGGTGCGCTTACTAGCCTGCATCACTTATACCTCCTATGGGTCCATTGTGCTCCTTGACTTCATGAGATGATCTTTAAACCACCCTAGATCCATCCTAGTTCTCTTAGAAATTTACAGGATGCATCTGAACTTTTTACTTTGCAGGTCTCCCAGACTTGAAAATAAGTGTCTACCTAATAACCTACCTCTTTTATTCATCAGAGCGAAACATTCGCAAAGTACGTGTTGGACGGATTCGATTTCTTTCGAATCCTGACATCTTCTGCAGAAATCGTTCGCCGTTATTCCCAGTCTTCTAGCAGGATCTCCTATAACCCAGTAACCCATAATGACCCCTACTAGATTCCTGGTATTTGTTCTACTGCCATTAAGGAGCTCTCTTGTCCTTTTCCTGCCGTATGTGGACCACGAATACCCCGCAATACGGCACGTTCTCCTGCTGATCCACGGGAAGCTTGCCTTGCAATAGGTGCCCTTGATGATCTCCTCATTTAAAGCACTGATTGGGATCCTTACATAAGTTATCGCTGCATAGCTATCCATTTCAGAGCCCTTTTTGGCCAATTCATCTGCCATCTCGTTTTTTTTTAATTCCTTGTGGCCAGGTACCCAGCATAGCAGTGACGGATCCCGGTGGGTCCATAGGGTCATACCCCCCCCCCCCCCCTCTAAAAAGTTAAAATAAAAAATATTTCATTAATTGAGTTATTTGAAAAAATATTTCTTTTATTTATGCAGGGTGTCCCGAATTAGGATGGCCATATGAAAGGACGGTAAGAAACGAAAAAAAATGTATGGGAGGGGGGGGGGGGGGTCTAGCTTCACCCCCCTGGGAGCTACGGGGGTTTGAAGTTTTTTCCCAGTGTTGAGTAAGTGCTTCAACATGTTTGCCAATATCTCATAGGTTTTTTTAAATATCGGAATGCGTCTTTTTCTAATCAATGGCTAATCAATTGCCCATTAAGGAGGTGTGAAATTCTTTTTCCTCTTGTTAATGTCTTCGAAGTTATAGACATTCAAAGTTCAAATTTTGAGTCAAAAATATATTTTTTTCGGATTCAAATGAAATTATCTCAACATTTTACCCTATTTTTTTTATTTGTTTCGGTTTAGAGGAAAGCCCAATCGGTGCTCTATAAGATAGTCTTCACAGCACACAAAAATATTCGACCGTTCTCAAATCATAACGTAAAATGTGCAGGTCTTACCTGCATCCCATTTTATAAATTTAAGGTTTTCACCAGAACAAAGTGAAACACAGTGACACCTTTTTCACAAATAACTACAACCATTTTCAGTAATCTATTAAAACAGAAAATGTATTCGAAAGGAATGATGACAAGGTGGTGACTGTACTGCAACTGCACTAACCATGTACCTTTGATTGGTCACATCCTCAAATTTAAAGCAAGCCATAAATCAATTCCAATTTTTGGACGAATTACAGGTAATCTGAAGGATTGTTTTTAGGGGCACGTGTATTACCTGTAAATTCAACTTCGAAAAATTAGACAAAATATTTTTATTCCAAAACTTAAACAAATAAAAATTTATTTCAATTAATATTATTGTATGCATGTGATGTATGTGTATAGGTTTTTCTCAGAATTTGAGTTTAGGACCTCACCAAAACCCTCGAGAAACACTTCCGAAGCCACGAAACAGACTCGCTCACTACATCAGAGACCTAACTTAGTCCTAACTCCCAACATTCTAAAATATTTGCAGCGTTCTTATGTAACACCACTGACATGTATAATATGGACTGACTACGTTCATAGAAATGCATTGCAGAAAGTTGGCTCACGTCTATATAGCGTTCTCTTTCGGTCTAAGTACCCAGTACCAACTGAGAGAGAACTATAAACAGCAAATAAGTAAGTGGGTTCGTCGAAATAAATGTTTTTAAATTAATTAATTGGGTTAATTAGTGCTAAAAAGTGTTTTACCAAAGGCAATATATTCATAGATGCTCAACAGAAATTCGACAGGTTTTATTAAAATCACTTTTCAACTTTCCGCCAATGGTTTTTTCAATGTTGGCACCGACGGAAGAACTATTTTTGACACAAAAAATTGTACCCGCATGAAATAGCATATCGAGCAGTCCATTGTCAGTGTGTAAAACTGAGAAAAGTTTGGTTTGAATGACTCCTGGACGTTGCACCCAACTACTACGTTCCTAGTACCTCACTACAGTACTGCGATGGCTAAACTAAGCGACTTACAGCGCTGAATTTTTTTTTTTTTTAGTCAATTAATTTGTAAGATAACCCCCCACCACTGCAGTATAGGGTCACCTTGTGCCCTTAACCTGCTGTGTTATTAAATTCAACTGTGTAAACATAAGGCCAACAGTACATCTACCGCTTTACACATCATCATCGCGTCTCCCGAAACTTTACCCTCTCAATGAACAAAAATAAGAACCAGATTCGTCTGTCGACCTTAGGACCTTCAGCAAGATGAGTCAGAATCACTAATGTTATCTTGGTGTCGAACACATAAGACTATAGACACAACCAGTATTTGGTATCCAATTCGGCATTCTGAACACGGAGATGAGCATCTCTTTTCATTATTTTGGTTTACCAAAAATCTAGATAGTTCCCAAAAATCTAGTTACATTCTAAAACATCTCACTCCAATTTTTTGACAACGCAACAAGGAAATATACTGGGGGCTTTTTATAAAAACCTATTTCAACGTATTCCTAGCAAATGAGCCAAGATTTTTCTAACTGCATAAATGAAAAAAACTATGAAAAACTTTACGTCCAATTTAGTGTGAAATGTTTTTGTATAATTATTCCTAAATCTTTGTGATATGAGTATAAATCTCTGCAATTATCCACATGAGAAAACAAACTGCATATTTACCACTCCGAAATAACTTTCCCTTTGTCCTTGTTATCAAAGTAAGCTCTGATGATAAGAAACTCTCATTTAAAATTCGAAATTTATTAGCGACACTCTACGTTCGTTGATGTTTGTTGATAGCATTGCAATTTGGCAAATAATGCCCAATCTACATATAAGCTTGGTGGAGAGCTATTTACTTTTATGATTACTAATTGCACGTTTACAGTGTCCAATTATCATCTCAATGGTTCAAATTAAATTTTTCCCTATTTTCCAGGGTAGTTGAGTATATCAAAGAGACGCGAAGACTATCACGACGAATATCACAGTTCAATATGAGTAGCAGTGAAGGACAGACGTACTGTTTACGATGGAACAATCACAAGTCCAATTTGGTGGAGATTTTGGACGCTCTCATAAAAATGGAGAGTTATGTCGACTGCACAATTGTTGTTGATGATCAAGTGCAATTTAAGGCGCATAGAGTGGTGCTTGCAGCGAACTCACCATACTTTCAATCAATACTCCAGGATGTACCTATGGATCATTGTAGCATATTATTTCCTGGAGTTCAAGCATTTGAAATGCGTGCACTATTAGAGTATATGTATACGGGAGAAGTTAATGTCACACAAAGTCAAATACCAAAAATTATGAAAATTGCAGAGCAGCTAGAAGTTAAAGGATTATTTGACATGACTGATTTGAAGGAGAAATTCAATAAATTTGATGAACCCTCAACGCATTATCCTCCTCCTGTAACTCCAACAACACCGTTATTTACTAGTAAAGAGAGTGAACAACAGCAACAGCATCAGCAGCAGCAACTACAACAACAACAACAACAACAGCATCAGCAGCAGCAACAACAGTCTTCACCGATAATCACAACATCAACAAATGTCACATCGGCACAGAGTAGTAGCTCTTCACCGCCCTATTCTTATAAATCACCTTATTCGAGTTTGTATTCTAAAAGTCCAGGTCCATCCACCTCTGAACGTCACTCGCAATGGCCTTCTATATCTCCTCATTTACCAACAACTCTACCAAGTGCTGCGGCTGCTGCAATGTTGAGTTCCGTGTACGAAAGTGCAGGTGATATGAATCCATTGAAAAGGAAGAAACTTTCTTCACTTTCGAGTATGCTTCAATATCCCAGCGCTAAAGATACTCCGATTTTAAGAAATGTCCTAGCACAATCTCATGCTGTCGACTCATCTCAGGCTATGCCGTTAATATGTCAACCAGTAAAGGCAGAAAGGAGCGAAAAACAAGGCTCAAATAATTGTAACGGATCTGAATTTTCTTCGGATAAGGTAATGTGAAAAATTTTCTCTATTCTGTATTTACCATCGCTTTTATTTTTTGGTATTAATTTTCTTGTGTTTTCCAGAAATCTAAATATGATGAACCGCACTCTCCATATACGGACAAATCATTTGAAGATGACGGCTTAGATTGCCCTCCAACATATTTAGGAGATTCACGATTACCTCAGTATTCCCAACAGCATCAACAAAAACCTGAATGGAAACGATATAAACAGTATACCAGAAGCGATATTTTATCAGCGATTGAATGCGTTCGAAATGGTATGAGTGCTTTGCAAGCTTCACGAAAATATGGTGTACCTTCAAGAACTCTTTACGATAAAGTTAAAAAATTGGGCATTACCACAGGACGCCCAATGAATCGGACAATGAAAAGAAGTCCAAACAGTGGTGGTGGAAGTTGTTCAGGTTTTCAATTCAGCACTAGTGGAGGAGGTAATCATCCGTATGGACCAGGTGAAACAATGATCTCACAAATGCATGAACCTATGGAACGAGAAAAGGATCGAGAACATCACATTCCACCGACAATACCACATCCTGCTGCTGCACTTTTAGATCCAAATTTCCTGCAGCAAGCTTTTGAGGCTAGAGGTGGAGATATCGCAGGTAGAGAAGCTTTACATGCTATGGCACTTGCTGCTGCAGCACATGCAGCTGTAAATGGAATGTCAACAAGTCCCGGTACGAATGGTACAGCAAGATCACCGAGTCCAGGATTTATGAAATATCAAAAATCTCAAAGTCCACATTTTAGTCATGATAAGGAACGGGAACGAGAACGAGATAGAGAACGAGAACGAGAACGAGACAGAGAACGAGAACGGGAACGAGAACGAGAACGACAACAAGAACGGGAACGAGATCGGGAAGAAGAACGGGAACGAGAAAGAGCCCATATAGAAGAAGAAGAAGAAGAAGATGAAGAAGAAGACAAAGTTGAAGATTTATCAATGGCAAGAAAAGATATTACATCATCACCGTTACCATCACATCATTCCTATCATCATCAACAGCAACATCAAACGTCACCACCAACATTACAGCATCAGTTATCATCACAACAGCATCAGCCACCGCTGCCGCATCAACAAACCGGTGTAATTGTACCACCAATGACGAAACTCCCAACGAAAAGTAATGACGGCTATAAAACTATAGAAACCAAACTTGAAGAATGTGTCATAGAAGATTCTAGAAATTAGAAATTCCTTCATCTTCTTCTTAGGGGAGCAGTGCCTAGACATTTTGTTTTTTTTTTTTAGCTAAAAGTAGATTTTCCTTTCGTTTAAGTGCAATAAATAGATCGCTCAGAAGATCTGTTGAATGTATAAAGTACACAAACACATACACACATATATATATATATACATACATACTATAGTACAGATATTCCACGAAGAGGCTCATCTCAGGGTTTGTAGTAAGTATAACTGTAAGTTAAAGAAGAGGAATAAGTGTTTGACGTTAAACGTTTTATTTTTATTTTATTTTTTTTATTTTATTTGTTACGTAGAATTTGTCTATAAGCTTTACACAATTCCTATTTATTAACTTTAAGCTCATAAAAGCGTTTTTATTAGTAAAAGTCGGGGATTATATTGAATAAAAATAGAAATTTAGTGAATTTTCATGATATTGGAAATAGCAAAGGCCGTAATTCGGTTCTTTGTGGTATACCTACTATATATATGTAGTATAGAAGTGAAACAGTGTTGAAAGCATTTTTGAAATTTGGGACAACATTCTGGCACACTGCCGTTCTCTTGATTTCAAATTTCAAATTTTTGTTAGTGGTCTTGTCCGCATGTGCTAAAATTTGTTTTGGTTATCGAAAAATATTTCAAAAGTTCCATTAGAGCCTCTAGAAGTGAGACTCACATGAATTTTGCATTTATACTAGAGTTTAGTACAACTTTACTGAACAATTCTATGTACATGCAAAAAATGCGAATTCGAGTTAAGTGAACAACGACACTACACAAGAATTCCATCCCTACTGATTCCTTTTTAAACAAACAAACAAAAACAACTTAGTTTTTATAGGAGAACAGATAGATGATAAATAATCAATTCAAGTAAAATCAAGTCAAGCCAGCGTTTCTAGATAATTCTGTGATTTTCTCATATAATTCGGGCATTTCAAATCTTGAACACAAGAAACTCAATCTTTTGGGAATATCTTTGAATACAAAACTCTCTTTAGACCTTTCATAGAACCATTCCGTGTATACACTTCATCGTTTGTCTTGAAAACATGACCCCTACTAGATCTATTTATTACTCGGACGATTGTATGGTCAGATACAGAGCAAGGCAGCAACTGACCTAATCCCTGCAATAGGTCAGTGGTTAATAGCTATGATGGGAGATGCTCTACTATCATTTGTAGTGAACATGTGAATATCCATAATGACTTTTATAGTGATAAGTTAATACTCAGCACTAAGTACAAGTTTGCTCAAAATTTTAGCGTTTCTATATAAAATTTCATTTGTTCCAAGTGAATTAAATATTTTCCACCTTTACTCCACATTTCTGTAAAATCACCATTTCGCTCACTATTTTTTTCTGTTGAGAAGAAGGCTTGTGTGGATTAGTAAACTTATGTCGCATAGAGAAATTAGCTGTGAAAGCATCGGTTCGCTTCTTGAAACCCATAGGAAAGAAAGACTCATATAAAACAAGAGATCGATAAATTTTGCCAAGTCCGAATTTAACTTCGTCCACATTCGAATCCATCGCGATGTCTTCTGACGTTTACTATCCATTTTCTCTTTCAATAATTATAGTAGGCTACACAAATTTAGAAACAATCATCATTAAAAATGTTAGGTTACCATTTGCTTATTGATGGTAACATAACATGTTTACTAATTACCAATTAAGGGGGTATTTTGTTTTCTTTATCTTTTACAATCAGGGGGGGGCCAAAAGTCTAGACACGGAAGGCAAGGGCGGCCCATTGTGCTAATCTGATGAACTCAAGAAAAATCCTCCCACCAAAACCTTCCTGTCCTCTTAAAGAAACTCGTATCATGTCTAGGTGAGGTAAGCTTTTTAGCTCATCCAAACATAAAAAGGCAGACCCAATCGTATCCAGCCTACTCCAGGTAAAATCCGGACAAGTGCACGAAAAGTGTACGGTTGTCTCAGACTCTCCTTCCAGGCAGCACAGACGCTCATAACTGTCAACAACTCCCATATTTTTTTAGATAAGCGTGAAACGAGCGTTGACCAGTGATAATGCCATCCACAATTCTAGTACATTGTTTTCTTCCGAGACTCAAGAAAAAGTCAAGGAAATTTTTATTAGGCCCATCAAGAAAAATTTTTATACATCTGCAAATGCTCAGGTTCGCTCATCGCTGCTGAAGCTTCATGCAAACATCCGTTTTGATGACAGACTTGATCATTGAGGTGACAACGCATATAATGAAGTGAGAACTAGAGCCGAACCAAGCTAATGCTCCCCATGATTCATGATTCGCATGTCCCCGGGTACCCTCTGTAGGGACACCTTGTTGTAGATATACAGCTTTTTTACAGATGTCCTGCAGTCCGCCAGTAACGTAGATTCTATCCGAGGGCCACTCAATGCTATCAAGGCTGTCTAACTGTTAGAGAGGATAGCAATTTCGTTTCACTTGATTTCCATATCATTTTGGGGGGTATAGTCCAAATTAATAAAAATAGATTTTAGTATTCAATCTAAAATAAGTTAGAAAGTGCGCAGGCGCATTAGAACATCTTTTTATACCCTAAATGATATCTAAAGGGTATACTAAGTTAGTCATTCCATTTGTAACACCTAGAAATAATAATGGTAGAGCAAAATGGATTAGAAAGCCATGCATAAAATTAAAAGTTATTTTGATTTTTGCATGTCCGTCTGTCCGTCCTCACGATAACTCGAGAACGCGAGTACTTAGAGAGCTGAAATTTTGCATATGGCTTAAAAAAAAAAAAAAATTAAGACCGAAAATGGTACAAATAACGGATAACTCCTTCGTAGGGTTGCCATACAAAAATTTCGTTTTTCACTACTTATTTGGACACAACCTGAGAACGCATCAATGTCGAGAGCTAAAGTTTTGTACATGGTGTTTTCATAAAAATAGTAAATATAATTTCAAAAATGGACTAAATCGAGCAACCCCTTCTTGGTGTTGCCATATACAAGTTTAAGATTTTTACGTATACTGTGAAAACGATAAGTCCTATACGCTTTTAATGCACCGATATATTCTTCAGAATATGAAATCCTATAAAATTGGTTATAATCATATTTCCTGTCCGACGTATCGTTCTAGAAATATATGCGAAAAACAACTTCAAAAGTCAAACTTGCACAGATGGAAAGCCATACGAAATGACATACGGGCAGTCATCTAGGGTATCATAAGAAGCTAGACTAGTATTAGACCAATTCTAGCTCCTTTACCTGTTTTTTGTTGATTTTGTTTTTATAACCACTCCCAAATCATTTAGTCATCTTTCATGCGCTCATAAAAATTTACGTATTGAAAACTGTCGAAAATTGAGCTTAGATTTGTGACAGAATAATGTTATCAAGTATAAAATGTGACTGAAAACAAGTCTAAAATGTTAAATAGCCATATCGACCAATATGAAGTCTGTACCTATTATCAAAATCGTATAAAAGTTCATCTCTTTTTTTAGGCTAAAGCTAATTTCTTCCGTAGCTGTATGCCATCAACGAAGATCACCCCATTCTGAAGGGTGCTTTTGTTTTAGTTTTTCTCTGCTAATTTTTTTCATCATCGCGATATTTGATGAAAAGCTGTCTGACAAAGTGACCTCTGTTTGCGTATGAGTTCAAGAGCGTTTGTTTTCTTGGTTGCTTCTTTGACCAACCAATATTTCTGTCTTCTATTCTACTTCAATTTAACTAACATCATGTTCTTAGTTGATGAATGGTGCCTCCTTTTGTCTCTTTTTTTAACGTTACTAGAGATTCTTAGATTTAATGATTTTCTCTTCAAATCTGATGAATCATCCTAATACTTTGAAAAGAAAGAAGATGAATATTTATTGGAGTTTTCTAATGCGTCATATTTTTTCGCCCTTCATTGCCTTCGTTTCGAAATTAGAGTTTAAAAAATGGAAATTAAGGTTAAGGTTTTTTTTGCCATCAACACCAGTTTTTCATATCGAAGTTAAGAAGCCCAAAGTCTTCAGGTCAGGGAGGATGGTTTCAAAGAAAATTGTCTAACCTTAAACATTTAATGAAATTTTTCACTTACTTTAGATGAAGAAAAGAAAACGGAAAATCGTGTCGAATTTCGAATACAGAGTGTGACAGGTTATATTCAACTGAAGCCTTCAGTTGAATATAAGCCTTTGAAAAAACTGATCTTGATGACCCGTTTGAATTAAAATTTTGGAATTTCGACTTTGTTGAATTCAAACATCGAAACACAGCAGAAAAAGGGAATATACCTTATTAGGCATTGGAATAAGTTTTAATTGGGTGTATTCTTTAGGAGCTTTGGGTGATTCAAAACCTTTCGTATGTACATAGTTTGAGTTTCATCCTATGCTACCATACCACGCTACATTTATTTATCTCACCTAGCCCAATATGCATAGCTGACCGGTTTCCAACTATTCGTAGAACACTCCATATATTATTGAAAAGGATGGTGTTGAATGACATCCTTAAAGTCGGTCACATTTATCAATTTTATTTTATGTGTGCCGCACAAGTAAAATAAAATTTGTATTAAATGAACACAAGCGTCCTAACGTGTGAGCTAGAAGTTCGCCTTCCAAATGCGAACGTCATAACATCAACTCGTATAAATGTATGACATCGACATACGGGTTGTATAACAGTTCCTCCAGATCACGGTTTACAGAAAACAAGATATGCCACACATTGAAACATCTACGCCATATTGCAACATAGAAGTGAAGTGTTGTTATTATTTCTGTGGACTTTTGGATCTTTTAAGTGGATGTTTTTTTTTTTAATTTGGTTGTTGCTCTCCAATGGAAATATGTGGGTTCAAATAACATCACGGTCATATGTAACATACTTTATTACATATGTATGTATACCGTGATCCAGACGAAAAAAAATACGCGATATTGTTATTGAGTCCCGCGAAGGCAGCCTTTGGTATTAAATAGTCCTTTACAAACTACTCCCATCATCCTTATAGCTTCGTATATGCCCTTTCCAATCCATAGAACTTACAACGATTTCAAAGCGGAAATAAGCAGCGTAAACTAGTTTTGCAAATGCTGTGGCCTGGTGTCACCAGCGAAAGATAGCAGCTGCCAAGTGTAGTTGAATGAATCTGTGCTCGTTACCAGATATTCAAGACATATATTCCATTCAATCTGGCGCAACAAAGTGGGTCATTGTTCTGATTCCCATACTCGATTTCCATATACAAATGAATTGTAAATTTTGACAGCATGCCGTACGTTCAGCCGCACACAGAATGTCACATTTTTACACACCATGTCGTTCAGGCGACCGAAGCATTGTCATTTCCCCAGCACATCGGTGTGCACATTTTTACGCTACGGTCTGTGAGCGTAGTGTCTCGGTGCGTTTAGTAGGTTTGACGTTTAGCGTAGTTTTATTCTTAAAGAACTTGCAAAAGTGACATTTCGAATCGAAGCTTATTTGACCACAACAAAGCCTTGGTCGCCATAGAAACGATGTTCTCGTAATACCGAAATTCGGGCAGATCTACTGACACATATCGCGCACGAGTACCATTAGATGGTGAAAAGTCGAACAATTGAAGAGCCTATGAAACAGGGTGGGTGCTTTCATCATCAAATATATAATACTAATAAAAATAGTAATAATAACGTCTATTTATTTCAAAACTAATTCAGGAGCTGCCTGAGCCAGCCTAATTGAACATGGTCAATAGTGGATTTATACCATATCTATTCAAGTTCAAGTTCACATATGGAAATCTTTCTCGCAACGATTATCTACATAGCGTTTTCCGATGTGTAAGCGGCCTAAATCTGTTTACTATCAGTTTCGATGAGTCAGAGTTGAAATATAGTTCAATTCTCATTCATTTTTCTTGTGGGCTGCATCAAATGAGATTGAATTTCTGTGTGTGCAGGCATTGAAGTATTCTCCACGTGGATAATGCTTTGCATTTGCTCTGAGGTTTCAAGAGCATCCGGACAGAAGCGGCAGGATGAAGTATCACCCCGGCCCATCTTTTTTAGGTGATACCGCAAGTAGCAGCTGCCTGAGAAGACCATTTTAAGCTCTTTTCTTTCAAGAAATATGAGTTCTTTTGTTTTTCTGCCAGAAGTACATCGATAAATTTTTTTGCCTGACGATAGTCCTTCTAGCCTTTCTCAATACAGCGATTTTTGTTTGTTCTCACATCTATTTAGGTTGAGGTATCATTTTGAAGTACCACAAAAAGGCTCTGGTCCGACAAACGGACTTTCCGCTCCTCTTTAGGCCAGGCTGTCAGCAGTTTTACAATTTTATTGCCTTTATGACCGCCATGTCCCGGCACCCACATGAGGATAACTTTATTTCTCCTCGATAAATTTGTAAGGGTTTGCAGACATTCCCAGACTACTTTAGACTTAATAGTGGACTTTAAAGTCTTGAGAGCGGCTTGAATATTCGAGATTAAATCATTTATGACTCTTTTTAATACAGGTATTGGTGCATTCATCTATGGCTAATACCTTAGCTTGTAATACGGTAGGGGTGAAGCCCAGGGGCTTTGAGATATGGCATCTAAAGCCGAATACGCCTAGTCCGACTCCACTGTTCGTTTTTTTACCCACCCATATACCACACCATCAGTCCTTGTTGGAAAGTACGGTTTAGTGCAACGTCATTGTTCTCGGTCTACTAGATCCACGTCGAATAGTCATATAAAGTCCATCTTGGATGTGATTATATCAGATTTTGTCGTCATTTGCTTGAATCAGATCTATTTTAAGATACTTAAAAGACCAACTATAGATCAGCTGGCTTGAACTTTTTCTACTTTTGGGCTGCATTAATTCAAATCGCAGTTTTAAAAACCTCACAACTGAAATATTTCGTTCTTTGAACTTAGGAAGATTTGCATTTTGTCGAATACTGGCCTTTTGTTATAAACAAGCATATTTGCACTATTCTAGAAAA
This sequence comes from Dioctria linearis, assembly GCA_963930735.1. NCBI lineage: Eukaryota > Metazoa > Arthropoda > Insecta > Diptera > Asilidae > Dioctria > Dioctria linearis. Next base: position 44,086,455 of record OZ005740.1, read on the forward strand.
ATTATTTTCACAAAATCCAACTCAACTCGACTGATTTCATGGATTTAAAATGGATTTAATAAAAGTAATCTTTCATCATGAGCACACTAATTCAAGTTCAATTCGAGTTGAATCACATGCATGGAAACGTGGTAATTTTTTAGGCAAGTCATATCTGGAAGCAATATAACAAAATGCCCATATCTTTGCTATCTTATTAGTAAGAATAGGCAACTTAATTTGATAATATCGATCGTGTTGAAAACTTCGATTTTTATCCGAAATAAGTTTATATCAATGTTTAAGCCGCACTGTTTCTTGTTATTTATGTGTATGAGCAACAAAAATAAAATTAGAGAAGTTTAATTTTAGTCAGATTTTGTAAAAAATTTAATCCATATTGTGCGATGAAAGAAAAAACAAATATTTATCATCTTTTATACCTCTAATTATACACTTTTAATTTATACTCTTAAACATAAATAGAATTTTGCTCAATTTAGCTCAAAACACTGATGACTGAACTTGACACAGTGCAAACTTTAGTAAATTTTAGCTTTTGAAAAACAAAAATTAATATATTTATACCAAATGCTCACAGAAAAAAAAAAAACGAAAAACAATTTCGAAAACAAGTAAGTGCCTTATTAGGCTTCATTTAAAAAAAAAAAAAAAATATAATTATTAAATTACTGAGCATACAAGATCATAAAAAATAACAAGGAATATATCAGTAATATTATAGAATTTTGCAATGAGCAAATAAGAATTAAAAAAAGTAATAAAATAAAAATATTAAATGCACCGATATTGTTGAAAACATTGACTATATATATATTAGAACAAAATTTGTTGTCAGAATCACCGAGTGCCTAAGCTAAATACAAAAAAAGTTAATGTATACATTAAAAGTATAATTAAAGTAGTGAAAATTACATAAAATTACATTTATAAAATAAAAATAATAATAATAATTGTAAAAAAAAAAAAGTTAAACGAAAGTTACCTAAATATTGTAATAAGTTTTTATTATTATTTTTTCATTTCGTTCCTTTGCCATATATAATCGAATTAATTTTAATTTAATTTCTAAAGAAAATGCATTTCATTTCATATTTTTTTGCCATAAGATTAATATTAGTAATATAGTTAGATACTCTGTAAGAATTATATTCATGGAATGTCCTAACTTTTATATGTTTACACGTTAATGTCAATTTAATTCTAGCGAAATTTAATTACAATTTCTTATGTATGTCGTAGCCTAAGTGGATTGTGTTATTAAGGTTACCGAGGAAGCTATTATACATAGTTTAGTTCTTAAGATAGAAACAATTCGTAAGACTGAATTTGATCTTTAAGAGAGTTTCAACATTTATAATAATCTTAAGAAAAATGATTAGACAAAAAAAAACAAGAAAAAGATTAAGTGCAACACATTTAAAACATTTGCGCATGTTCACATACATAATAAGTACCTACCTATTATTATGTCCTTTGTGTTCAGTACCAAATTCTTGCTTCGATTCATATCTAATGCACTGAACTGAAAATAATTATTTATAGTAAAATCTCTTTTTAAGCGAACCTGTAGGTATACGTTTTGATATTGAATTGAATTTTACTTTTTTTGCAATTTTTGTCTGCAATTTTGTTGAAATTTGCAAATAGTTTCTATGTAATCTATCTATTTACGTGAGTGATTAGTTCCACAAAAAATAACGCCAGGGATCTGTTCCATATTCTTAAATATTTTACTCTTACTGGAGTTGAAAAGTTTTTTACTTTTGTTACTAATACTTATATACAGATAAGTGATCATACTTGGCTGTATGTGTGTGTGTGAGAGTACTTCTAGTTGCTGATAAAGTTGACAATGTATTTTTGTCATATCGATCTCCATTGATCATGTTTTCTAGCAAAAATATTACACTTTTCTTGTAGTGGTATACTGAAATCGTCCCATTCAAGTGCACTACTAGAACGTCAAAATAACCCTGGGTTTTACACTCGAAAAATCAGTGGTGGTTCATTGAAAAATGCACACATCTATATGAGAAGTATTCGCAACAGAGAATAAAAACATTCCTCACACTTAGCAGAAAGAAGTAAAGGCTCGCATAACGGCCCTATTTACTGGGCACTTAATGTTAATGGTAAGAGTAGGGTTGACTAGTCGGCCTCCAGGACCTTGCGGACACCGCGACGTTAGCTGGTCTATTGTGGCTTCCCCTAAAGTAGTTAGACAAAATCGAGTCTTTTAACGAGCTCGATTATTGCTTTTGGAGTTAAATTGGAGACATTATTTGGAGAGATAATTGTTCTTCCAGTGTTTTGCAGCCTTAGACCTGCAAGTGCTGGGCACTCACATATGACGTGCATCGAGGTTTCGTCATCCTCTTCCCACAGTCGACACAGTTCACTGTCGGATTTGCCTATACTGAGCACTTAGATATCATCTTCTAAAAAATATGGATAAGGTCAATAATAAAACCTGTCGGTTCTGTATGGAAGACGATGAAACCACTGAACATGTCCTGTGTGACTGTGTAGTTCTGTATCGCATAAGGCTGAGACATATAGGAAAGGCACACCCACTGCCACAAGAACGTCATAGGCATTCTAAAAAAACTTCAAATTCGAATGATCGCCCTAGGGTATTTAGGGGTATCGTCACAAAAATCTAAGTGAGTAAATGAGAGGCGGAAGCTCTGTTTGCATCCCAGATAAATAATAATAATAAAATCTCCAAATTATATTTACGTTATTCGTGATGTTATTTTTCTCAGTAAAACTCAATCTGACCAATACGGATATGACCTACTATTCTTTTCTTATTGCTTTATATAAGTTTTTCTTTCCATTGATTGAAGTGCATTTTTCTTAAAATATCAATGAAAATTGGTATTACACGATTCTCGATCTACGCTAGAAGACTCAAATGTTAGTTGAAGTTAAAAATAAAAAAAATAAATTTATTTGTTTGAAAGTACAATGCAACAGCTACTTATCTACATAACCACTAAGGCCTCGCTTTTGCTGAGTTATTAGAGGTAATGTTTTCTTTGCGCAGTACATATCCATTCCCGCGGAATGCCTCCAGTTCAATGGAATCGTCCCTAGTGGCTATCTTATTAATTCGTTCTCGAATTACACTGGTATACCCTTGTTATGCTATTGTCATTATTGTGAATCATTTAACTCTTTTCTTAGTGCAAAATAGATTTATGTTTCTTTTAGAGCTGTTCATAGTTCTTCTTGACACCTAATTCTTGCTCAATTTGGTTGCATAAAATTATCCAAAGGCTTTTTTTTCTAATCTTGCGGCAAGACCCAATTTGGTCCATATTCTCCTCATAATTTTGAAGCAGCCTCTTTGTCTGATCTTCTGTCCACAAATCTATTTACCAATTACTATAGCTGCTTCGACTGGGCTATGGGCCCATCGCAGGTTCATTTCTTATGTCAGGAGCAGTAGCATTATCTTTCACGATAAAGCACTCTGCGGCGACGTCTAAAAAAACTTATAACCTCATTAGTTATGCTTAAAACCTAGAAAAATTGAAGGAAAATAAATATAACTTAAATTATTCCTACTTGCTTAATGAATTATCCAAATTGCGCAGATAATTCATACCTCTACCGCAAATAACTAATGAGTAACAGGTTTCTAGTATCTACCTGCTCTTTTCACCACAAAACAGAGCTGATTCCTGTACTCTACCAAAGTAACTTAATGATTAGATTATCTTTGACTCTACTTTCTTGCATTCTTTTCAGTTTGTACCCGTTCGGGACAGTTCTAATTTCGGTGCAGATCTGACGACAGCTTCTGATTCACATCAGTACTTGTTCGGTTTTGTTAAAAAGACTTCACCATTAGATTTGACAGATTTTATCTAATGCAGTGTCAGTTAAGAAATAATTAGTCTGCAACATATAAAGAATTTCTTGACTTAATGTGGTATTTAATATAATCTTCTTCTTTCTTACCAGAAATGTTAGACAAAGAATCTTGGTAAGCCTTAAAAGCAGCAAAGGTTTCTGGTTCCTGGTCGAAACCATCAGGAATAACTTCAGCAGATCCTCTATACCTTCACTAATTAATAATGGTGAAGTGGTTCTTGACTCCCTGGATAAAGCTAATAATTTTGCTGCTAGATTCGCTTCAAATTCCCGTCTTCCACCCACTTCACAGACACCTGTTTTGCATCTCCCGTCTGGATGTGTACAAGAGACAATACACGTCCGTAAGAGGGATGTGTTCAAGGTCCTTAAAGGGATCAATGTCTCCAAAACTGTAGGTCCTCACCCTTGGAATTAAAATCTACGCTTCCTCCTTGGCTAACCCTCTGCGCAAAATATTCTACTTGTCTTATTCGACAGGAAAATTTCCATCTGCTTGGAAACCAGTTCACTTTCAGCCTATTCCCAAGAAAAGAGAGGTTAGCGATCCCTTAAATTATCGATCAATGCCAATCACTTCAATTCTTTCAGAGGTCTTTGAATCTATCATTAACTCCAAATTGACAAAGTATCTAGAAACCAATAAACTCATCAACAATTGTCAATATGGCTTTCGGATTGGACGTCATCTGGAGACTTATCATAATTTTGATGAGTCCAAAATCGTTGCCCTGGATATTTCAAAGACCTGGAATCTTGCCCGTTTCGCCAAACTTAAAACACTTGGTCTCTCTCTTCCTCTTCTAGTATGGCGATTGAAAGTTTTTTATCCGATCGCTTAATACGTATTGTTACTGGAAGGCTTTTCATGAAAACCTCATCCTATAAATGCCAGTGAGCTCCAGGGCTCTGTTATCTCTTCTTAATTTGCATTAATGATCTGCTTTCCTTTACTTTCAATCCCATCCATAATTTCACTCATGACAGTACCCTTGATTTCGCTTACTCCTTTTAAACTCTTGCGAACTCCAGAAAGAATGCCATCGAGATTATATGATTAAATTAGATCATTGAATAACGATATTGATAATGTCCTCGCTTGTGGCAAAGTGAATCACGTTGAAGTCAATTCATCTAAGTCCCAAAGCTCTCTCTTCTCTTTAAAACGAAATCATAACGTTTCCACTCCCGTTTCTTTTGATGGAGCACTGATTTACGATACACATCTTAATGCATTTTTGGCATTAATATTTGCAGTAAGTTAAGCTGGACAGACCACATCTTCTCTGTTACCAAAGAACCATCGAAATATCTTGGATTTCTGAAAAGTTGTAAGAAATTTTTCAGCCCGTCTAATCTAGTGCTCCTCTTCAAGTCCTACATCAGACTTAGAATGAAATACAATTCCCATATATGGACCGGGGTTGATCGTAAAGCCTTAGTTTCGTTCGAAATTGCCCAAAAGAGAGCCTTCAAGCTAATTGGTGATGTGGAAATAACTATTCATATCGTCTCGCTCTAGCACCGCCGCAATTCGTCGGATGCCTTTCGCTTCTTTATCGGTACACGCATGGTCAATGTTCCGTTGAAATATCTAGTCTGATCTCTTTTAGATGAATTCCTGAACACAATAGGAGGGTACGTGTACAACGATGCGAGGCGAGGTGAAGCAAGACCAGATACATCTCGGGGTGTAGTGTTCACAACAAGGCGTTCAGTTTCTTGGTAAATCGCGAAGTGAGAGCACGAATTATGTCATCAGATTCTGAATTTTGAGTTTGTCACGTAATGCAACTATATTGCATATTTCACATAAGTGTTTTGCTTACCACCCAATAAATACGAAACGTCTGAAATTTGGCAAATTTCATCATCTATATGAAGATTTTTACATACTGATCTCCATAGATTCTTTCAGTATATGAGAATGAGTAAAGAACCCTTCAATTATATCAAGGAAAAAACATATCCTCACGGAAAATTGAAAAATGTTATTCTCGAGCGAGATACGTCGAGGTGTCTCCCCACATCGCGCGTTGTCACAGCGTTGTTATGAACACTCTCATAGTACAGCGTACAATCATTTCATTTCTTCAACTCTTGATACAGCCTTGCCTCGTTTTGCACGACCCATACTCGCATTGCAAGCTGCGATTATCCTTTCACCCTTCAAAATAGTTTCGACCGTATAACATAATTCCTTGATGGTTTGTTATCCTGAACTGTGCGAATGTGGAGCAGTCTACCATATTCTGTTTTTCCTCTGACTTACAATTTCCGAAATTTTAACGGGTACATACATCATCAGCACCTCCGTCAATCTCCTCATGTCCCATAATCCTTTCCCTATATCCTTCCTGCCATGCTGTGCTTTTCATCATAAGGTATTTCCTGAGCTTGGCTTGTTAATATAAAAACAAAGATAAAATGTGATTTCCATTATTTTTTCTCTGCACTCTTCATATGTATGTATGAAAGAAGTTCCTGTTGATTGTTAAGTTGGGACGCTAGGTGTCGCCACCGATTCTTTTTTTCAGTTTCTATTTGAATTTTCCGGAACTAAAGGTGAAAATCTATTTTGTCGGTAGAGAATTCTAGTACGATGGGGAAGGCTCAACCCCCCCCCCCCCCCCCTTAACACCTACGTATTTATCCCACTGAATGTGCCCATACCATAATCGATGATGTTACTATAGGATAGGGTGTAGGGTAGGTGTATCTATATATGATTACTCAATGAAAGGGCCTACATAAGTTGCTAAAAAAAACTTCATTCAATTTACTAAACGTGTTTATGCAGTTTACGCACTGTTGTGTTTTTCTTCTTTTCTTTTTTATATACAAACTCATTTTGTGTTCAATTCCATAAGACTGATTAACTAAAGGTTGAAAATATAAATCAATCGCAAGACACACCATTTTGCTTTTATCGTTTTTTCTACTCTTTTTTTATTGTTTATTGATTTTGTTGTTGCAAATATTTTAATATATTATACATAAATATATATATACACAAACATACATACATATCTTTATACATACATTTATAAATATAATTTAGAAAGCATTTTTTGTTACCTCAACTCTTAAGCTTAAGTAAAAAAATCAAAATCAATGCACGAAACAATGCAAAAGTATCTAGAAAATGTAAGCTCTGTGTAGTGTTAAAATTTGAAAGGGTTTCCAAGGAAATGCTGCTAAGGAAACCGCCTTTTTTGTACAGTTTTGTTAGAATCTTAATTGTAATTTTATTTTTATATGTTTTTATTTTCCTAAAACTTATTTGTAGCTCAATTAAAAATAAAAAAAATAAATTAAATGCAAAAAAAAACCTATGAAGAGTATGCGCTGGGGCGATGCAATATTATCTGCTGAGCCTTTTTCATAAAAATTAATTATTATATATTGAAAATTAAAAATTCATCATATTTTGAGGACGATTTTAGGCAGCACATAAGTATATACATACACACATGCATACGTGAATGTTAATAGATGATTTATTTTATTTTATTTTGCTTGTGTGCTGAAGAAGATCTTCTTACACATTTCATAATTTCTGTGGCAACTATACTGATGCTGCGCTGATTTGTAAAAGAAATATTTTCTTTTGGGTCACATACTTCGAAACACTTTGTTTCGAATTGAGCAAAATAAAATTTCTTTTTATTCGAAATAATTTGTGAGACTTCAAAATATAGTATTAAAACAAAATAAAAATAAATTACACGTACGTATTTACTGTAAAACTTTTAATTAGGAGCAGAAAGAATGTTTTATTGACTGAATATTAAAATCATTTTTATGTTATCACATCTTTTATTTGTCCCTGCCTATATGTATGTGAAGGCCTGTGGAGACCCAGTTAACATTATGATTTGCCTACGAATCGTTTTCGCAACGAGCATTTTTATTTCCGGCAATAATGCATTTTTATCGCTTACGTTTAACTTGAGCGGGGTAAATGTTGCATCGGTTATGAATCGTATAAGTGTTATGGCGATAAATATTCTTATATTTTTGGTTTGCAATAAACTTTACGCCACTAAATAGCAGATTTAGATGGTTTTGGGGATTTTAGGATCCGTTAAGATAAATAATATTACTATTATTACTACATTTTTTTTAATATATGTACCTATATGTACATACTATTTGAAGAAGAGGGGGGGGGGGGTGTTTGAATTTTTTAATACTTTTTCCACTTTACACCCTGTAATTCATCTCAGATGATAGCAAACCGTCTATGCTTTCCAATGAATGCTCAATCAGCCTTCATGTCACAGCGTCGGAAGTTGTAGGACGGCAAAGCTAAAAAATTGGAAAAAAAATCCTATTTTTTCTAATTTGAACGATTTTCCCGCCAAATTTTGCAAAATTTAGAAACCCAAGATGTTACCTTTAATTTCACTATGCAGATATACGCAACTGTTTTCGAGATATTACCGTTTCTATGATTCATAATTTCATTCATTTTGCAAATTTTGCGTGGAATTGCATAATATTAGGCGCAGCTACAAAATCTGCTAATTATTACTATTACTATTTTTTGGTTTTGTATTTTTTTAATTATTTGAATATACAAAAAAGTTTCCAATCTTACGCGCCATCTCTTAAGCAATAGAGTTATTATTCACTAATACCCTCCGAAGATACATTCCTTCCAGTATGTTCCTAGTGCCCTCTATGCTTGAGTTAAGAAAAATGCGAATAAGAGTGAACTTAAAATGTGTCACGGGTAGAGATAGTACAGTGGTGGCGAAGTAGATAAGTATTTTATTGTTTGAGCATAAAACTGCCTGTCTTTCGTGGGTTTAACGTTTATTGGTGATTTTTTCTTGTGCAAAAGAAGTTGATTGCTTTTACTTTGTTGCCTTTAAGCGATATTTGGAATAAATTTTCTTCAAAAGACTTTAAAAAAAGTTTATCTTGCAACACCAAACCAAAATGCTATCAATTCATAGGTCAGGCTAGATTAGGTTAGGGTAGGTTAATAGTAGGGGCGATTAGGCCTCTAAGACCATACGGACACCGATACCAGAGTTGATATAATCCATTCCCCTAAAGTAGTTAGGCAAAATAGAGTTTTTTTACGAGCTTGAAGAGATCAGAGTTTCTGCAGTGCTTTTCAACCTTAATGCTCCAAAGCTGGATGCTCTCATATAATATACTTCGAGGCTTCTTCTGCTTCTCCACACAGTCGATAGAGTTCATTGTCGAATTTGCATATCTTCTTCAAGAATGAAGGAGAGAGCCAAGCCCAGTGACTGCGTTAGCACACAATCTGAGCGGCTGCCTGCTGATCAAAAAATTGTTCCACATACCCCGCCCCCACTCAGAAATTCCTTCTTTTCAATCCATCCATCCATCGATATACCAGAAATCTATAAAGCTCCTGATAATTTCTAACTAGACCTTAAGAGCGGGACGAATTGAAGGAAAAAAATAAATTTGTTAAGTCTAGATTTGATTGAAATTTTTCATATAGAAAATATTCATTAGCCTGTAATGGAAAAAGAAATTTTATATAAACGAATGCTGAATGCGGATCCTATTCTGCCTTCTTCAATACAGGAAATGCATGCAATTTGGATCATTCCATAGGAAATCAATTAGATTTTAAACCGAGTATCATCAATTGCGTCCTTCTTTTGTTAAAATTAAGAAGCTATGAGCTAAGAACACAATTCATTTTTTGTTTGCCTGAATTAAAGGACTTTGAAATCTTTAAAATTGGCCGCGATTTTTGGTCAAAAAATCATAACTTTGGTTCTAATTATCACAGAGGCATGATATTTAGCTTATTTTAAAGAGAAAATTTTAATCTTAGGAAAGATTATAAAATGATGCCCTTTAGAATAAAAAAATTAAGGATAATAAATATATCCTTTATCTTTGAATATCTCAAAATGCAGTTTTTGTTATTTTATTTTTATTTTTAAATTAATGTTCATATTGTTGTTCGTTAAATTGTTAAATTTTCAAGGTATGATCTTAATGGGTTTAGGGAAGAGAAATTTTTCGTCAACAGGGGTCTATTTATTTAAAAAAATATTTAATACAAATTTGTAGTGTTATTCTTTATCTCGGAAAGTTTTTACACCAGGGGCCGGCTTCACTAACACGGAGAGTTGTGGAGTTGTGGAGAGTTCTTTTAACACTCAACTCCCCACTCGGAATTCTGTAACTCGGGGAATTTGTATTGAGAATTAGCAAACTCTCTTATGCCACTCGACAAAACTCTTGGCTATTTTAGTTGTGGAAAAGTAAGAAAAATATTTCTCAACTGATAGTTTTGTCTGTTTTTGTTGCGTTTTGTGAAGGTAGGCTAGGTACCTAGGATTTTCAAATTAAATTATGGTCGCACTACATATACTGGTTATATTTATAAAAACAAATTATGGAAATCCTTCCAACACTTACAGAGAAATAAGGATTTTGGTGTCTCGGTACCCACTAAGAATTTTAAATCACGCGAAAGTTCTCAATTTGGTGGTCATCTTCCAGTACAGAAGAGATGTTATAAAAATTTTAAATATGCACGTTAAAGCTTGTATATAGGATGAAACCGCATCTGCATTTTCTCCCCTAATTAGATAAGTAATTAGTTTTTGAGTCCAGTAAATGATTTTGAAGATAACTCCTCCTTAAAATGAAAAAAAATTGTCCTTTTGGAACAAAACTGGACATTTTTTCAACTCCATCATTATGAAACTGGTCGTGGAAATTCACTTTTCATGAAAATTTTTTTCAGAACAGAGCTCTAATGGATGTGAAATAAAGAACGGAAATATATATGCAAAATATAGGAACTGGGATGTACATGACTCAAGTGCAAAAAAATCCCTTTTTCGGTGGTAAAGTCACTTATGAGGGGTGGTACGACCCCCCTTCCCCAAAAATTCCTCTCACAGAAATTGTTCACCTATATTTTTGTACGCCAGATACTAAATCCGTTTGAAAAAACCCCCAATGCTCTACGACCCACCCACGCAGAGTTAGCCATCTTTCAATATTCTCACGTTTTTCCTAACTTCTTAAGTATGTTAGAGAATCGCGAATGTAGAGTTAGGGAGTTTTAATCAAGGGAAACGAAAATTCTCATCTCCCAAACTCCCCAACTCTCCGTGTTACAGAATCCGGCCCAGGGATATAAATTTCTTTTTCCTCGTAAAATGTGACCCGTTAACAGCACTTTGGAATATAGAAAGGACTACCTCAATATCTGCTCCCGTTTAAAAGTTAATTAACATTTTAATTTACAGAGCATAATAAGTGCGTTACGTTACACTGTTCAAAAAGTAGTACTGTTCTTTAAAATTTTGGGAATATTCCCTAAAATTTAAGGGAAAAAACCTACATTAAAGAGCATACTCCCTAATCTTATTGAAAAATACCTAAACTTTGTGGCAAGAATTTGTGCAAATTTTATACTGTGTACCCCTCGTCTTGCAAGATACACATTTCTGCTATGGAAATTAAACTTTTCACTTTTCGCATACGCCTTACCCATTTATCTGTTTATTTCTCGGGAGACAAAACACTAAGAAATGGTTTTCAAAAATTCCGATTCTAAAAGCCCTAAAACTGGTCTAAGGTCAAAACAACTTTATTCCTCCTATTTCCACTTGGTGGTTCGGCCTAAGCCCTTTTATTCATTTTTCTTATCCAGTATCGGTTAATTATGTCTTAAACTGTTATGAGCGGTTCTGTTTCCGATTACCCTTAGTCGACCTTCAATCGTCCTATTGTAATTTTACGCAATTTGTGTTTATAAACCTTGAAACTTTAGAGTGTTTGGAAATGAACTTAGATTTGAAATAAATCTATATTAATTGTTCAAAATTTGTTAAAATAAACCTTTAGTCCCTCCAGGTAACTAGCAAAAGTAATAGAGCAACGTACGGGGCGTTTCGAAATCTCAGCAACTGCGGGATAAATACAAAGATGCTGAGATGGAGGACATTTTACGTAGTCTGAAACAGGCACATAAATGAGCATGTTAATAATAATATTTTTTTATGTGTTCTGGTGAAAGTGGAAGATAAATTTATGGCGATTGTTGGTAAATGCTGGCAATTTTTGAAGTCAGAGAAAATTACATACTGGCTCAGTGGAGGACGTGCAGCGCACTCTGTACGTACTCCCGTTGAATTTCGCGCTGGAAGAATCGCCTATTTGTAATAGAAAGCCCCACACACTAAGCTGTTTGCGTGCTCGCAATCCTTTGCATTCCCAGTTCCCGCATGCTTTCTCGTATGTGTGTGGACGACATGACACGCCACGCCACGCCACGTTTACCCGCGTGTAATCATGTGCATGGTATCGATAGTTTTCTTTTCCTCTTCAAGTACACACATAAGATTTTACCCGCGTGCAATTTTGCCAGTTGGATGGAGTTGATTACTTGAAGTCTATGGTCGTGGTATTTATGCCCTAGACGTTCGGAACATATAAATGGTCATTGGCGGAGCAATGATCATTGCATAGCTCATGTGTTATACCCTAGGCATACGATGGCCAACTATGATCATTGATTCAATTACGATATAGTTACTAATCATCATATCTTGGTAAGGCAAATACACGATATCTTGACGATAATTCGATTTGATAGATCACATTACAATAAAGAATTTGCTTAAGCTGCGGGCATTAAAACTGGTTGTTGAATAAAAAAAAATAGTACACTACACAATTCTCTCTTTTCTGTACATAGATGGAATCAGCTGATTGCTGTCAAACTTTCCCAGAATTGGAAATTATTCCAAAAAATTTGATATCTTACCACCTCGAGCGCCTCTGCCGACAAAAAATTTACATAATACGAATCTATGAGCTTCTAATTCCATCTTTCAAATCAATGATGAAACTATGACCCAGTTTACATAGGTCAGTATACTGACTCTGCCGCACGAAATTTGTAGGTAGGGTGATGCTTCATTCCTGCCCCTTTCCATCTTCTTACCAATAAGTTTTCGTGAGGCAGAGGCAGCATACTGACCCATCTAAACAGGGTCTTTGATGAAAAGAATGATCATAATTTCAATTATGTAGAGTCACACGATGTGAGCAATGATTATTCTTGCGTCAATTATCATTATTTAGCGTCGTGTGTCTAGGGTATTATTGCATCATTTGTGCAATGATCATTCGTTTCGTCATTGCACCAATTACACCTCTACAAGCACATTCGTTTGCAATTATGCATTACATTGTCATTCCTTTTGTCGATAAGTACGCTTTCAATGGTGAGTAACTGCAAGTTATTGGAAAAATCAGCTATTTTTCCGCCATCACTGTCAGATGTCATTTGTCAAATTTGCTGATGCATTTTTCAAGGTAAATTTTAAATGTTTACCACAGCGAATTATTGGAAAAAATTTCTCACATTATATACCTAGTACAAGGCTAGAATCAATTTTTCACAAATTACTTCACAATTCAGTTTTTAATTTACAAAATTGAGAACTGTCGGCTGTCAAATCGAATTACCGTCAAGATGTCGTGTGCTTGCCTTACCAAGCAATGATCATTCGATCAATTATGTAATTGGATCAATGATCATTTAGTGCGTCGTGTGCCTAAGGTATTAGATTACGATATGTCAGATCTACGCTGCATTTCCAATGATGTTTTGGTTAATTTTATTCATATATATAAAACAAAAACATCCAGCTTTATGGAACACACAATTAGGTATATTCCATTGCTCCTGAAATCTTTGAGCTACAGTCTGCCACTCTGCAACTGATTTCGCGAATTGAAAATAACATGAACGTTCTTTCTTGTATAAAATAAACGATAATTAACAAAATAAAAACCTTTAGGTATCTGTGATTTTTTCAAATAACTCGTTATCTGCAAAAAGACAATTTTGAGAAAACGAGGGAGAAATGGAAAAAGGTGAGAAAAAGTATTAGGAAATCATCAATTTGTGGAATTTTTTCTTCTTTTTCGCTCTCAATTTTTTCGATATACTGTGTGCGAATTAACGACCCAATTGAAGATAAATAGTTATTTGAAATCAGTAATCACTACACATCGATTTACGGTTTACTCGAGAAGTTCACTTATGCAGTTTATTGAAAAATAAGAAAAATTGCGAAAGCCATGGAATTTTATCAGATAAAAGGCTGTAAATAAAAATGAATGTTGTTAATACTGGTATTGATAAACAGCATCCATTATTATAGTTGTTAATACACACACAAATAAAAATTGAAGAAAAATCAAACAAAACAATGAAAAAATTAAAAAACAAATCGGAATTTAATTTTAAAATAACAATTTATCTGCACTTGCATTGATATTTGATCAATTTTTGAACTTCTCGGTAGCATTTCTACTGGTGCTGTTTCTTGAAAAAATAATTTAAGATTATTGGGTACTTCTATGGTTATTCTTTTGTTAATAATAGTATAATTGCTATAACAAAGTACGCTGGATTATAAAATATAAAATTTTATGTCGAAAAATCGTTAATTTGGCAGATAACGAGTTATTTGAAAAAATCACAGAGCTTCGAAAATCGCAAGACTTGTTTCTGGAACAATCTTTCCCAACGCCTGTGATGAAATTGCTGTAGAGAATTTGAGACACTCATAAGTTCTGCCAGTTGCCAAAAATCTCAGTGTTGCTATAAGTCTCTCTTGTGCTGGAATACTTTGCCACAGTCTTGTTTGGATAGCAAAATCCCAAAGGTTATTGCGTCCATTCTCAAATAATTGTACAAGTTATAAGGACTACTGTCCTGTAGTTCTCTTAAGAACCGAATATCACTAAATCGGTGTCTTAATTGTAACCACTTCTTTTCTCACAAACGTCTCTTCTTTTTTTATTCATTGTTTCAGTCGCTATCTACATTAGAGCACGCAAACAATTGCTAGTTATTTTTTGTTTGCCATTCCGTATTTAAATACATTTTACTCACTAAAACGTTGAAGTTTACTGTCAAATAGGTATTGGAGTGTCGTTTCAAATGTCGAAATTTTTGAATGCAGAATGCACAAATTTATATTCGAGTACATGTGAATGTGTGAATGCATTATAACATTGGCTGGCACCCGAAAGCACCCAAACTTTATTCACGTACTCAGAAAACTGGGCAGAATATGTAGACGTCACACTTCCCCTTCAATAAAGTTTTAGCCAAAATCTTAGATCATATAACGAAAAGGATAGGCTAAGAGGAAGAAAAACTTAAGCATTTTTCTTCAAGTAGTAGAATCGCATTGATGTGTTTGTTTAGTCATGGAAGTCGTAAACTATGATATTTTCTGAGCGTATCATTTTTCAGTTTATAGTTTTATAATTCTTTTATAACTTATTACATTTTTGCCCCATTTATTGTATGGCTGACATAATACAGACAATACAATAATACAGACAATTCAATTGTAAGCAAACAAACCGGCATTGGAATTTGTTAAATTTTTATCAGGGCTGTTTATTTTTATAACTAATTGCTCTTATATTTTATTTAAAACACCATAAATTATTATTGAAACAAATAAACTCGCCTAAAAAACGACTGCCCACGTCAATGTCTCCGGTTATTTCTGCAGCACAGCACAGCGCACTTCAATACCAAAATTATAGACTCCGGAGACTCGATTATATCAAATCTCTTGCACAAAGAAATAATTTCTATAGGTTGTCACTATTTCAAAATTATAAATCACTTTTAATAATGTTTACACTCACAAAATCACTAAAACAACACCCGACTTAAGAAATGACAAATGAGAAATGTCAGAAATATCGAACTGACAAAAACTAAACACCCAGCCCTCTTGTCATTTCCCTCCCGTGGCCATAAAAAAATTGCTTATGACACGTACACGAATTTTATAAAAGGTAGCCTATCCTTTCGTTATATGATCTAAGGCCCAAATCCACCCAAGAAAAAGCTCGGGGTAACTATGTAAAAACTGTCAAACACAATAAAATTTGAAATCGAGAATTGTCAGAAGTTTAAATTGTCAATGGAAGAATGGAAAAGGCGGCAGAATTTGCAAATGATGTGTACTGTTTGCCCAGGTCGTATAAAAATCTACAAAATAGTAAGTAAAATGAATAGATAAGTTAGGTTTGGCATTTTATTTTCAAATTAAAGTTGTTATCTTGACAGTTTGTAGTTGTCACTTTCGCTTTCTGCCCAAAAACACACAAAAGTTGTTCATGTACTTTCCAAATTTGATAGCTTCCCCTCCTGCACATTTTCACACAAAAAAGCCCAAGAACGAAAAAAAAGTACGTGAACAATCCTAATATCAATTTCATGTGAAAGCTCTAAATTATACATGTTTTCCAGAACCGGTTTCAAGGGATGATTTTAGGGGTTAAACCCCCCATGAGAATTCAATGCACACTAGATAATAACCCACGATAAAAGTAGTACACTACCTTAGTATATTATACTATTTCAATAATATAAAATAGTTTATAATTTCCATAGTATTACTCCTATAGGACTGGATCAAAAGTGAAAACTTTTGTTTACAGGTTGCGATTTCCTATGTCCCTTCTTTGTATTTAAATGAAGTGGAAGGGATTTTTATTTACGGAATTAAACAAGTCTTACTGATTATAATTTGTAATCGTAAAATAAAAGCGTTTGCTAAGACTAAGTTTTGTGTGATATTTGGTGACATTTTGTGAAATATTTGGATTAGCTTTGATAAGCTCAGCCTGAATTGGATACGTAGTGACTGTATCTTTTTCGGTATAAAAAATAAATTTCAAAAAAACTAATATAAACAGTGATAAGGTCTCCGAGGATCATGTGCAACCATCAGATGTAGATCCTAGAATGTTACCGTCTACGTCATCGGAGGGATATGAAAGTGCAGTACTGGACAATGCGAATAACGACACCATAGATATTTCGGAATATATAAAAGAAAAGTCGAATGACGTTTTGAAAGCACTGACATCGATTTGGACGCTTTCAGACTCTTTTAAGTTTCTGGCTAGCTAATCTTACAGCATTCGGGGGTTAGTTTGCTTCAGTTTAACGTATTAGCACAGTATATATGTATGTATATACTGTGGTATTAGTCTGGGACGAGTGTACTATGTTTCACAAAAAAGCTGTCTAAACATTGATCGAAGTCTACAAGACACAAGGGATAACAATACTTTAATAGGTGGGAGGATCTAATTGATGCCTGGTGACTTCTGAGAAACTCTCCCGGTGATAGAGATGATCACACCCGCTGATGAAATTTGTCTGAAGAAGGTAGCTTTGTGGATAAATGTCACGATTCAAAAAATACAACTTATTCAACAAATATGAGGGTACAACTTTATAACGACGTAGTAATCGGAAATTATAAGGAAACACTTTAAAAAATAGTTCAGGGTCAAATATTAATCATACCCAGTGGTTGTATGGTAGAGCCATATTGGCACTAAAAAATTAAACTATTGGACCAAGGAAAATTAAACTATTTGGCACTAAATAAAAATAACCGGCCATGTGCGAGTCGGACTTGCGTACGAGGGGTCCGTACCATCGTACAAAATTTAACACTATGTACTTTTTATTTATTTTTTCAAATGAGAGTAGGCGTCATGTGAAAAAATAATGCCTACTTATGATAATGAGAATAAATCGAGGAAAAAATCACGTTTTTTGTATGGGGGCCAATAGAAAAACATAGTCTGTGAAAATTTCCCCTGTCTACCTATTACGGTTCATGAGATACAATCTGGTGGCGGATGGACATCGAAGTCTTACTAATAGGGTTCCCGTTGTTACCCTTTGGGTACGGAACCCTAAAAATGAAATTATTGGCCAAATAAACAACAGTAAAAATATCAAACTTTTCAACCCAGCGATCAGAGAGGTCTCATCAGTGTAGTTATCTCTGATCGCCTACCACAGAAGTTCGATGTTAGAGGTCACCCAGAGATAACCACACTGATGAGACCTCTCTGATCGCTGGGTCGAAAAGTTGGATATTTTTTCTGCATCTCAATGCAATTTGTAAATTCATTGGGGGGGAAAAACATTTTTTTCCAATGAATTTCAGTCTAATAAAGACAAAACATTTCCAGCTCAAATAAACAACAACACGTTGAATAAAGTTACGAGGAAAACCGTTCATTTCGCACGATCAGCTCAATGTGACATGCTCGCGGATGATGCACGTACAATATTAGTAGTACATCAGTGTTTTACTTTAGAAGCTTTGATGGTATTTTCCTTAATCCTAACGAATTGAGGATCTTATCATACAATGTAGCGTAAGAAAAATAAATTCCAAACAAGTAAAGTAAATATTTAAAATAATGATAGTAAAATTAACAAGAACAAATGTAAAATAGAGTGAAAAATAACAAAAATAAAAATAAATTTAAGGAAAAAAAAAGAAAAAAAGGAATATAATAATACCAAGTACAATGTACAAAGCTATAGTTGAGAAACCGAAGAAGTGTCATCAATACAGTCAGTGCATAGTTATAAACAGCACACGTATTAAGGTATACGAGTCGAATGCCCTAATGAACCAGCCTTTCGATGGCTAATACGTAAGCAATTCCATCTACGAATGACCTCTATACAGTAAGATAGCTCAGCTCCCCAATTTGAGTAGGAAAGCTATAGGCAACAGAAGATAAGGATATCTTGTGGCGCTCAGAGATTAAACACGGTCCCAGATATGAGCTGGCTCTTTGGTATGGATCAGTTTATATACAAGCCTGTTCATGAGGTATGTTCTGAGAAAGCATCCAACGAAGAGTTACGAGAAAATCTGGACAAGCCAAATGCAAATCGAATCGTGTCATTGAAATCTACCTTTATTTTTCGCTGACAGCAAGAATCCACTTTAGGAAATATTAGACTCCTGACAGTAAGTCGCTGGGTAATAGTAAAACTAAAGAAAAAGATAATATTTCATCGGAGCTACTAAAAGTGGACCCAAACATATCACCAGAAATCCTCCTTCCAATTCTTGAAAGAGCATGAAATACGTGTACTTTCGTGGATAATTGGACGGAAGGCATCATAGTCAAAATTCAAAGAAAGGAGACCCAGCGAATTACAATAACTGGAATCAAGGAATCTGCCTACTATCAACAGCGCAGAAAATCCTGATTCATGTGATCCTGGAAAGCTATGAATCTACAATCGACCAAACTATTAGAATTGTTTTCTTCCGGACTTAGAAAAGGACATTCTTATGTAGATCACATTAGCACAATGCAGAACATAGTGGAGCAAAGTACAGAATGCCATTCCTCCCTACCTGGCTTTTGTGGATTATGAAAAGGTCTTCGACTCAGTTAACTGGGCAAACATTTGGAAGGAGGTACATAAATGCTGAATGCCACAATAAATTTGGAAAAATACATTAATTTACTAAAAACTAACTTAACTAACTAAGCTTAGCCAAACTAACGAATAATAATTATAGATTTAAGAATAGACTCTATTTTTATTAGTATTATTATGAGTAAATGGAGTAAATTTATAGAGCTGAGAGAGGAATAGGAAAAGAAAAAAAGTTATCAAACAGATATGACAAGTTGTGCCCCAAATGTTTAGGATAAGTTTAGTGGCAATATAGATTTGTAAAAAATTCCGTTGGATCCTGATCTCTGTATGTTAGCTGGCAAACGATTCCACAAACGAATGCCCTGGACGAAGTAAGAGCGCTCACCATAGCGTGATTTACAATGTGGGATCGAAAGGTTCATGTGCCGGGATGACTGTAGAAAACTCAATCTCTCAAATAGGTATGAGGGCTTCTCGCTGTATATAAGTCTATGAAGGAATTTTTGTCTGTAATTTATTAGATATGTTTCTATTGGACAAGGACGTTACATAAGGAGAGATGTGACTATATCACGGCAATTTGAAGACAAATCGGGTTACATCATTGAATGCAACTAAGAGTTTCCTACGACAGACTGAATCGAGAACTGGAAATATCGTACAGCCATATGTGAAATAGGATAGCAAAATGGGATTTAGATAGTCTTACTCGTAAATGATGCATTAAGCAATCGGAGTTCTACGAAAGCTGCCGCAGGCATCCATATATTTTCCTTAGTATAACACTGACATGATCACAACATGAAAATTTTGAGTTGAGGTGAAACCCTAAACACTTCACAGAATTTACATATACTAGTCTATATTGTCGTTCAAATAAATTGGTGGTAACGAATTCTTATCAATATCACGTCAATAGATCGTCATACAGTTCGATTTTTTATGGTTAAGACCTAAGTTATTTTGCTCAGACGTCAGACCAGTAATTAACTCGTTTGAGATCCTCATTTATCCGACTTATGCAATCTTCCACTAAGCTAATTGGTCAACTAAGGTATATTTGCACATCATCAGCATACAGATGAAGATCTGGGAGATCATTAGTATATAGACTAAGAAGCAGGGGACCAAGTATGGATCCCTGGAGCACGCCACAAGAGAGAGATATACTTCTCTAGGTAACATTATTGGTTTTTACAAATTGGCTACGTCCACTCAGAAAACTTGTAATGAAGGTTTTTGCCGATGAAGAGAAGAGGAATTTATTACACAATTTAGCTAGCAATTTCGAGTGATCTATGGAGCGCAAGAATAGTCAGATGATCTTCATCAAGGGACATGTGAATTCAGCATAGCGGTTTCATAACTGTGATAAGGACAAAACCCAGATTGCCAGTTTGAAAGTAAACAGTTTCTTTTTGTGTAGTTCATGGTTTTGCTGGTATACAATTTTTTTCAAATACTTTAGCCAAGTAGCATAGGAGGCTAATTGGACGGAAGTAACTTGGAGTACATGTGGACTACTTTCGAATGGGCACCACCAATGCTTGTTTCCATTGATTGCGGAATTAAGATGTAGTGATACAATGGTTGAAGATGTGTGTTAGAATTTTCACTATTGTAGGCGCAATAAGTTTCATAAATTTTGGTTGCAGTCCATCGGGCTCTGGCGCATCTGATTTAATAGTAGATAAAGTCAGCATAACCTCAACTTCATCAACGGAATGAAAAGTAAAATCATTAGCTGAAAAACCTTAAAGCCAAGGAGACGAGCCCGAGACACCTGTCGCAAAAAAATTATTTAATTGATTTGGGTCTTGATTCACAGCTTGCATCTCTCCGTTCGTTACAGATGTATAATTTTGTCGGTCCTATTTCTCATTATTATCAACAAACCCGCGCTGGATACAATAGTGATTGATTGACCCTCTCACCGATTTAGATTATGCCAATGACATCTGCTTTCTAGCCCACCGACACCGGAACCTTAACAAAGTATCTAGTACATCTGGTTTGAGACTCAATCCAGCCAAACTAAATAAATCCGGATTAATACCAAGCTCCACCTCCGAAACGTGCATAAATAATTAGAGAGTGGAGGTTTGTTACCTCGGTAGTATAATTACCGAATCTGGTAGTACAGAAGAAAACGTTAAACAAATCGAAGATAGCACTTTCCTAGATATCCCGGATATGGAACTCCAATGAAGTCTCAATTAAACAAATGTACACCATTTCTACGCCAATGTGAAAACAGAGTTCTGCTATATAGTTGTGTACCGTAGAAGGTTACCCAATTCTTAATACACCGATTGCAAGCCTTCGTCAAAAGGTGTTTTCGTCGAGTCCCAAAAATTCACTGCCGAGATCGAGTTTCCAACGAAGAAATTTAGAAGCGCTCAAGCCTAGGCAAAGTCTAAAAAGAAAGCGAAATTGGATTTGCAACAAGCTATATGACATGACCACAATAACATCACAAGGCAAGTCCTCCACTGGAACCTGCAAGGAACCTGTCG
Source organism: Dioctria linearis (assembly GCA_963930735.1). Lineage (NCBI taxonomy): Eukaryota > Metazoa > Arthropoda > Insecta > Diptera > Asilidae > Dioctria > Dioctria linearis. Next base: position 44,108,142 of record OZ005740.1, read on the forward strand.
TATAGGAAGACTAACAACCAGATGGAGAAAGACAATTCAAGCAATATCAATCAAAAGGTCATGGAGTAAACTAAAAGCTGTCTCACGATGCATAGTCCGATGGAGATCAACTGTTTTCGCACGAACATTCAAATAGCAGCCAAGTAGAGCGTGCCGATGTAGAGAAACATGCTCAAAACGTTGGAGCCCGAAAACAAATCGCGTGCAGTCATTGAAAGCAACATTTATTTATCTTTCTTCGACAGACTGCGTCTAAAATGTGGAAAAATCACGCTAAACCACTAGTAAAATAAGGCATGAGTAGTGTTTTGACAAGCTTTAAACGTAATGACCTTGAGAGGATACTAGCTCATAGCCAGAGTCTGCAGAGACCAGTATAAATATGACGAACGACACTATTGATATGGTTACAGCATGTCATCGAACCATTGAAATGAACTCCCAGGTTCCTCACAGAATCAGTATAACACAAGATTTCGAATCAAAAAAAACTAAAGGAAGATCATTAGCATCGACAGTCCCTCTAAACATCGCCATCGATTGGGATTTATCAGGATTAAGCACCACAATAATTCTCCACGGCCCAAGATGAAACCCTAACTAATTCGGAATTGGTGCGGTCTACACGATCGTTCATGAGGACTATTGGGCGTCCCAAATATAGCTGAACATCATTCGCATACAAGTGAATACTGCAATCCTCAATAACATCACGAAGGTCATTAATGTAAGTATACAGAACAATACTGGACCAAGTCCTTGGGGGATGCCACATGTTAACGAGAGCTCATTAGATACAGTGCCGCCGAATTTGACCTGTTGGGATCTATCCGACAGGCAAACGAAGAAATATTAAACTTATCTGACAGCTTTGCTGTCTAAGCATGGCTAACACTATCAAAAGCCTTAGAGAAGTCCAGCAAGGCCAACAGACACAATTTATTATCGTTCAAAGCCTGCGGATATCAGTCGATACGTTTAGGAGAGCAGTTTCACAATTATGAGCAGCGCGAAAGCCCGATTGGCAGCTGGTTAAGTATACTCTGAAGATATTCGATTATTTGAAGGGACATGATTTTTTTTCAAGAACTTTAGAAAGGAATTCAAATATTCCAGAGTTTTTTGGGTGGTAGGTCCATGTTAAACGTTTAGCAGCTCGAATCCTAGAGTTCATTTTATTTCGCATAGTTCTATAGCGTCTGTGGTTATCATCAATTCTGAGACGTAAGTATTTATTATAAGGAAAATTTCGCTCATTTATTATTATGTTGATTTCGTGAGAGAATCATGGGCAGCCAAGATGTTTAGTAGTACGAATGCGCACCGGTGCATACTTGTCGAATAAATCGATGATGATTGAATTAAAGGAGCATAATTTGTCATTAATAATAATAATAATAATAAATTTATTAAAGGCCAATGTACAAAGATTACAATATCTTAAAAGTACTTCTAATTTTATGAAATAGTTCCTGGTTCAAAATAAAAACTAACTAAAACAGATTAAGGTAACGAAAGAAGTATTAATGAAAAGTAAGAAAAAGACATAAAAAAATAAATAAAATAATAAAATAATGTAAAACAAGTTGTAAAAAAAAAATATACGAATATCTATAAAAAACAAACCGAAACATACCACCATAAAAAAAAAGAGCGAAACAAAAAATTAAATTAAAGTTAATGGAAATAAAAAAAGAATAAAAAATTAAACCTAACCTGACAAGAAATAAATAATAAAATAAATAAGTAAAACAAGCAAACTAACTAACTATAAAATGTAAAAAGTACGTGCCATTTACGCTCCTAAAAACTTAAATCTTTCAACAATGACAAAAAATGCTTGATAGAACCCGTCCGGTGCATATTGGCAGGAAGAAAGTTCCACTTCCGTAAACTCCAAGATTCCTGACGCAGTCAACGTACTCGAGAACGGAATTATTTAATAAAACTGAAGGGAGTTCCGATTTATCAATCCAGCTCCTATATATAGTTAGGCAGTGCGACTTAGTTGGATTTAACGATAGTTGATTCAGCAGTGACCAGTCATATATGCTACGAATATCTTCATTAATGCAACAAATACAATCCTGCATCAAATCTATTGGTCTACTCAAATAGATCTCGACGTCATCCGCGTAAAGGTGAATAGAGGAACTAGTAACAACATTCGGTAAATCATTTAAATATAAGGTGAAAAGTAGAGGGCCAATAATGGAACCTTGTGGAACACCAGAGGGAAGATATATAAGATCAGAACAAAGATCTTTTACTTTTACCATCTGTGATCGATTGCGTAAATAATCAGCAACAAGCTGAATGGCAGAGTATGAAAAGCCCAATTGGTTTTTCAACTTTGAAAGCAGTCTTTGGTGGTTTACGGAATCAAATGCCTTGGTAAAATCCAGAAGAACAAGTACTGTCATCTGGTCCTTATCGAGAGCTTCATAAATATCTGCAGATACCCTCAGAAGTGCAGTCTTGCAACTATGTCCATGTCGATAGCCAGACTGCCACATTGTCCAAGTCCTCTACTCGTTAATAAATTTGATGTTGTGTTGGGATATAATTTTTTCTAAAACTTTAGCAAGGAAACTAAGCATGCTAATTGGTCTAAAGTCGCTGGGATTGGATGCAGACAGCATTTTAAGAATAGGTGTTATATGTGCTTTCTTCCACTGAGTTGGAAATTGGGACGTGGCTAAGCAAAAATTATAAATATGAGCAAGTGGTATCAATATGTATGGAGCGAGCACTTTCACAAAATCAGGTGGAAGTGAGTCTGGACCAGGACCTGTGGATTTAATAGAGAATATCACTGAAAGAACCTCAGCGCCATCCACACATGCAAAAGTAAAATCTTCCACAGCATCGCCAATGTTACCAGTTGTTGCAGAGCTCAACGAACTTGAAGCATTACCTGCACTACAAGCAAAATAATGGTTTAGAGTGTTTAGGTCTGTATTTATGTTGACAGGTTCACCACCATGTACGCCTAGACTCCTGATGTTTTTCCACAACTTTTTAGCCGGTAGACGCATATCAAGCTTAGAACTTAAAAAAGAGCGCTTAGATACTCGAATCATGGATGTAACTCTGTTACGCACCCTTTTATATTCTGTAAGGACCGCAGAATCTCTGGTTCGTTTGTATCTTTTTAATAACAACGTAAAATTAATAATAATAATAACGTTCAGCCATGGCAGCATGAACCCCTCTAGTTATCCAAAGGCATTTATCAGAAGGAATATTGCAAGTCTTCAAGGGAACGTACTTATCGTATAGATAAGAAAGTGTGCTGACGAGTGTTTCAACTTTATTGTCCAAGCTATTATTAATAAAAACCTCATCCAATGACATTTCATTGCATTCTGCTATCATCTCGTTCAAGTTGATGTTTTTAAAATCACGGTAGGAAAATTGCATAACATTGGGGATTGCAGTGAGATTTATTCTATAAGTTGTGAAGAGAAAATCATAATCAAAGTTTGTGGGAGGAGCAATTTGATTATGGAAAAGGATATTATTTAAGTTGGTTGTAATCATTAATCGTAGGCTGGAGAAAAAATTCATCCCAAGATTAAAATGAGCATTCCTGTTGTAAAGCACCCAAATTAATGTTATCGAGGTCACAATATAGGCAAAAGTCTTGGCAGCTCTCCTTGCGCAATGCGAAAATTCATAAGTGATAAAAAGCATATCGTGATCACGTATCAATGGATGGGTGATCTGTTGATGCAAAAAACCCGATTTACTATCCGAAACAAGGAACAAATCAAGTAATTTTCATGAAAATACTCCTCTATTTGAAATGCAGTAGACTAAAACTGAAAAGTTGTACGAAAATTGTCAGTTGCTCGTATACTTCTGAAAGAAAATTTTCAATGTATTATAGGTACAAAGTTTAATTTAATTGGCCTGAATCTATCGAAGTCATAATCGATAAAATAACAACGTGGTGTCCGTAATTATAACAAGATTGTTATCCTGCGCCATATAATGAAAGATTCAATTTAGTGAAAAAAGCCTATTTCATTTCATTCTATCTATACGGCATACGATCTGAAAGGTGCAACCATAGTATATACAACAATATGGAAAGACAACGTAGTAGAGATACATAGTCAAGGTCCAAGGATGAGCAGAATAAATTCTTCATTAGGAAAAAAACAAATATTTTTAAAATCCACTAACTAATTTTGGTGAAATTTTCAACTTTATAACAACAACGGAACTGAATCAAAATTATTTACTTTATTTACACACACACACAACTTATACGCAGTATAGTCTCAAATTCTAAATTAAATTTTATATACAATTTATTCTACTCTTACTAATATACCTACTAACTATATTTACAGCTATTATCACTTTCATAGTATATTTGCACATATAAATACCTACACACATACATAAATACATAAAAAATATTGCAACAAAATGCGCCAATCTTTGATCGGATCAATTCAAATTTATAACGAAATTCTGGTAAGTTTTTTCTTGAATGGTCCTTTAATGATCATCAGCATCAGCATCATCATTATCATCATCATCATTCAAAGTTAAAAAATATTTTTTACTTGCTTTCAGCTTTGATTCCTCTCGTTCTCGTCTTAATCGATGTTTAGCAGCTAAATAAATAAGATCCCGAAAAGATCCATATTCATTATTGTCCAAACTTGGAAATCCAGCTTTTTCGTCGTATTCATAATTATCCTCGTACATGTAATCCATCATTTCCTTTTCATCCTTTTCATCTATTCTATCTTTACTACCATTTTCATTGTAATCTTCGTCGTCATAATCATCATCATCGTCTTCGTCATGATCATCATCAGCAATGCGCATGGAATCAATTCTTTCACCGTTCATTTTTAATAAATTACCAACTTTCGAATCTAATATCAAATTGTGTCCTCTTAATTGAATGTTCACATTTCGTTTTGTTCTCGTAATCCTTTCGATTGGGATATTTGTCAACTGAAGATTTATAGAAGCTGTCCTCATTGCACTGCTATTGGGCTTTTCGTCCTCTTGAACTTTCGATGTCGCTGGACCTAGAATTTCACGTTCATGTCGATTATGGCCGCTACTTCTATCGTAATGTATTAACATTGCAGCTGTATTCAATACTCTTTGCGATGGATGATCTTTTCTATTAATCCTTAGAATCAGTTTGTTCTTAGGTTTGGCAGCTTTTTTCATCATCCTGCGCACAGTATTGAATTCAATGTCATTTATTGCACCTCTTGTTAAATAAAATGAATCAATAAGAGCTTTCAAGATCGGATTCATTTCATCAGATGATTTTCTTTGGGCTTCTTGAACTATTATCGTCCATAGATTTCCATAGATTTGAGATAAAAGTTTTATTTCATTCTCTCCATTGATTTCTCCTGCACGATAATGAGCAATGATTGATGGAATCATTTCAAGTACTTCCAATTCATTAAAACGTTCTACTAAAAAAAAATAAATGGAAAAAAAAATTAGGTTAACACATATTTCGATTACACAAAAAATAGAAGGGGGGGGGGAAGCGGGAAGACTTGGGGTGAATGTATAAAAATCTACACACCTTCTTGATGATAAGAATCCTTAAGTTCCATAAGGGGTTGAAATTTCTTTTTATATTCCATCCACGAATTGATAATGTCTCTGAATTGATCTTCATCCGCCTGCTGATTGGCATGATCACTTTTCGATCGTTCATTTTTATCAATATAAAGTCCATTCACCACGGATGTAATCCACAACACAATAACAATAGTTTTCACCATAACTTTAACTCTTCTATAGAGGTTTCACAGAGAAAAAAAAACAAAACATACAAACAAACTTCCTCAATGCCGCCACGATCTTAACCTTTGAAACGATCAACTAGATCTGATGGTTGTACAAATCCCAACGAAACATTTATACATCTTCCAGAGGAGCCTCTTGAGAGTCTTGACTTCTTCAATGCAGACGGTCTGGTCTGCATTTGTACTGTCGCCTCCTTAAGTCGCCAATTTCAAGTGCCTTCGTCGCTCGCTTAAATTAGTGGTGTAATGTTGTGGTGGTCTTGTTCTTATCCTATTGAGGCTTGTTTGCTTACTTGGTTTGGTAGGTAGGTATCGGATCGGTCGGGGTATCCATATCAAGTCAAGTGGCAGCAGACAGGTAGCTTTTACCTGATTTAATTGGTTTTAGAGGATCTTTTTATGGCTTTGTTTTACAGCCAATTTTGAGCGAATCGAAAAATTTTCAGGTCAAATTAATTCGCTTCTATTCAATGGATGTATGCTAAGCGCCTTCCTGGCCATATGCTCAGGGAGACGGGACAACTTGTCGCCTGTGCTAGAGTACTCTTGGGCGCCTATATAAATTTTTGTTACGTAAATCTTTTTAGATTAATTAGCTGCGCATGTGTGTTTGTATAGTAAGTAGTAATTCATAATTACCCATGCTGCTGCAGGTGCGGTTATTGTTATGTGAACGAAAGAGGAAGAATGATCTGAGTGATTACAAAAAAAAAAAAAGGGAACAGTATCTTTTGAAGGATGTTTATAAGAATATGAGAATATTGTTGTTGCTCGATGACCTGAACAAATTTGGCATTGAACGTATGAACTTTGTCTCAAGAACTTTGACCTTTCTCTTAAAATTTAAGAAAATTTGTTTTGGAAATTGTTGGAAATTGTTTGAATGATGGATGGTGGGTTGGAGATTTTGTTATTTTTTCATAGGATTAGCCCCGTGTCGGCCTGAAAATTTTTTATGCTGCTTGGTACCTATACTCACAATATGGACGGGAAGGAGGTAAAGGGGTAAAGGCATTTACCAGTTTAAAATAAATGTAAAGTTTAGGTATAATGAAATAATGAAATTGTTCTTGTTGAAAATTAAGAAAATAAGAGAATTAAAACTTTTTTATATAAATTTTCCATGTCTAGTTTTAGTCTCAGCAACCAATAACTTCTGTTGGATTCAAGTTTTTACCATGATATCTCGCAATGGAGATGATTATTACGTTTGATAAACGTTCCTGGGTATCTAAATGTTGAGTTCTACTGAAATTTCGCTTTCCACTAACCACCGAAAATAGCCAGCAAAAATCAAAGGTAAATCAAATCATTTTGTGGGAAACAAACAGTCTTTTCCATTTCATTTTGTAAATGTCTTTCAACATTTGCAGGGAAGTTAAAATGTCACTATTTTTTACAACTGATGAACTCCACAACTTAATGAATTCATCACACAACTGCTGAAGCTGATCTTGTAGGGTAAACGAACCAATTCGCGTCCATTTAAGGAAATGCCATCCGTACAAAGAGGGTTTTTGGTAGGATTTACTTAATGTCGCTGTTTAAACTTTTGTAGTACAATAGTAAGCTGAATATTTATCTTTTAATTTAAATTTAAAACTCAAAATATTTATCTAGTCTGCATAATAATTTCAAATATCAGTATATGCGGAAACCAGCGATGCAAACTCTCCTTCTTTAGAAGGAGATCTTCTACATTTCATACTGATCTTCTTCTATCCTCCTTTTAAAGCGAACCTCCTTCCTTTCATAACACTTTCTTGATAAATAAAGAAGTCAAATAATAATAAAAAACACAAAGTTTTAACTCAACCAACCCTGGAAGGCATAAGGAGGCTGTGATTCTGATTTTTTCTTGTATTGTTGTTTCTAGATTACCTAGTACTAAGTATGAAGTACTTAAGGCTTATTTTTTCATTGCAACAAAAGAAGACAAATTTGCTTCAGCCGTTTCAATTTTTAACATGTTAAATGATCCGATTACTAAACTGTATTTGATGTTTTTGATGTTTTTAGAACTTGGACTGCCTGTTTTCAATAACTTGAATAAATTGTATCGGGCAACATGTCCTAAGCTATATAGCTTGTATGTACTATCAAATAAAAAATATCACCTTAAGTACCTATACGGGAATGCTTTATTTAAAAGGATTACATTAAAACATTTCAGAAAGATTGGTATTTTTGGGCGATCCTTTACGCAAAATTTTTAACCTATCCTTAAGTAGTAGCGGTACTTTTCTTGATTAGTGGAAAATTTCATTAATCACTCCTATATTTAAAGCACTGTAGAGAATTACAGACCAGCCTCTGTTATGAAAGTCGTACCAAAATTACTAGATTATATAGTTAACTTTAAGCTTAGCTGTCTAGATAAGGAATATATATGTAGTCCCTGAGCAACATGGCTTTATTCCGGGGAGGTCATGTGTAACTAATCTTACATTATTTTCGAACTATACTATAAGTGTTTTTGAAGATAGTGTTCAAGTGGATACTATTTATACAGATTTCTCGAAGAAATTTGATAAGATCAGCATTCCTCTTCTCATTCATAAAATTGAAAAATATAGGCTTCCACTCATCTTTTTTAAGCTGGATTGTGGCCTATTTATATAACCGCAAACAATATGTAAGGATCGGAAATATTATATCTGATGTAATAACGGTCACCTCGGAAGTTCCTCACGATAGTCACTTAGGTTCACTATTGTTTCTGCTTTTCATTAATGATATAGCAACTTGCTTTGTTTTTGCCAAATGACTAAAATTTTCGGATTATTTAAAACTATTCGTTAGAATAAACTCTCTACTGCAGAATGATCTCAATATAATTTCTGATTGGTGTTCTAAAAATAAGTTACATCTTAACATATCAAAATGTAAAATTATTACTTTTCATCGCATCTCTTGTCCTTTCTTGTATGATTATAAAATTAATCATGCTATAGTTTCTCGAACAAATGATATTAAGGACTTAGGTGTTATTTTTGACACTAAATAGGCGTTTACAACGCACATTAACACTATTATCATTAAATCAAGACGTTGTTTAGGTTTCCTTAAGCAGAACTCCAAAGACATTCGTAACATTCAGACCTTCATGACATTATACTTTTCGTTCGTGAGATCCATCCTTAAATATGCATCCATTGTTTGGTGTCCATATTATAACGTACATATTGATCGTATTGAATCCATTCAAAAGAAATTTAGTAGATTTGTTCTACGAAAAAAAAATTACCAAAATGACGACACTGTGAGATGTAAACTGCTTGGTCTGTCTAGTCTGAAACTTCGTCGCGAAGTTTCCTGTGCTTTATTTGTCAAAAATATACGTTCAAAGGTTGTATGCTCCTCAGCATAGAACCAATTATGGCTATCATGAAACAATATCTAATTGTGTATTTAATTACAATTCTTTCTCATCACTTGTAGATATTTGTATGTCTAGAGAAAAATTTAAAAGTGTAATTCTCGAAAATGCTTTGTCTTTACAAAATTATTAGTTCCTCTATGGTAATTAATTTTACTTTATAAAAGTAGATTATTAAGGCAATAATGAACAATCTTAGTTTACGTAAAATGCTAAGCAAGTCTGTAAGATTATTATATTCGGTAGGCTGATTCAAATAAATAAATAAATATATGAATTTTAAGCCAACCACAAAAAAAATTAGAAGCAAATTCAATGTAAATTTGTACAACCCTTAATCATTGTAACTAAAATAATGACTATATAGCGAGAAAAAAGCGTAGCATTTATTTGACATTATTTGTTAATGCGTGATAATAATAAGTAATATTGTAAGTGTCGTATGTGCAATAACGCATGTATGTATATGTAGTTTATTAAATTTTTTATATTCTCCTTCTATCTCCTCCTTGTTTCCCCTTATGTCTACATCCTAACAAATTTTTGAGTTTACAACACTCACCAGTTTGTCTAAGCCAGTTTGCGTCCACCAAGGTGCCAAGAGTTATAAAAACTGCTTTTATATGGGGGTGATAAATAAATGTCGTTTTGAAAAATACGACTTTATTACGTTTTCATTATTTCCGATTTTAAAAGTCATTAAAAAATAATAAGGTCTGAAATAATTCACAGTAAGAGCTTAAAACTAATTCAATTCAAACTGAGTTGTTTTACATAAAAGCATCTTTTGAATTTCATTAAAATCAAATTCAAAAATCAAGAAGTATTTATAAAACAAAATAGAACTCAACGTTTTTTATTACAATAATAAAACAAATTTTTGACTTATATATATATATATTTATTTATATATATATATATTTAGTTCAACATACTCAATGTGAAGCTCTTGGTCACTTCTATCTATTTTTATTATGTAGCTCGCACTGTAAATGCCGATGTGCCCCAGGGCTCTATTATCTCTCCCTCTTTCCTCTAAATTTTCCTTACTTTCAATACCATCCATAGTTTTGCCGATGACAGTATCTTGATTTCGCTTATTAATTTGACACTCTTGCGAACTTCGAGGAAATGTCACATGTGTTCAACGAGATTGAATGATTAGATCATTGAATAACGATCTGGACAATATCCTCGGTTGAGCAAAGTGATCGCGTCGAATACTATGCGCCTAAGATCCAAAGCTAACCCATCATATGTATTGTGCTAGGAGGATGTGCGTATAAAATTATCCCGTTTGTCTGAAAAACTCGCATACCTCCAATGTTAAGTGGGACTTGTGACCGTCAACAAAAAAGTTTACATGTTTTGAATTTATTCAGTAATTAACCATGTAACCATTAACCCTATTCGCGATATATTCTTGTGCAGCCTGACTCAGAACGAACTAAAAACCTGGTTTCTGGCATGGCTATTGGGCCATCCCACACGTGTATTCTTGATCCAGTATGCATACCGGTTTTCTAGGGAAGAGGTAAGAAGTAGCAAATTGATATCTCTACTAGTTAGAGAGATATCTCTTTGCTTCTTCTCACCTCTTTCCCAGAAAACCTGTTTGCATACTGCATCAGGAATACTCTTGTGGGACGGCCCATTGACTACATCCCTAGGTGGTCGTACGTAGGAAAAAAAACTGTTTTTTCAAATATGTCTCCTGCATTCATCTCCTTTATATAATTTTGCAGCTCATCTAACCATTTTCGAATAACCTCTTCAGAAAACGTATCTCTGGCTTCGGTTTTTGAAGGATGTATTCATGTCATAGCCTTGCTCATTTTTTGGATTCCATACCCGTACTAAGCCTCCGCTGTCTGTCTGCCTGTCAGTGGGTTGCATCTCATGAACCGTAATAGATAGACAGTTGAAATTTTTACAGAGTGTGTATTTTTATTGCCGCTATAATAACAAATAATAAAAATGAAATTAAATTAAAAATTAAAGGGGGCCCTAATACAAGAATCGTGATTTTTCGACGTTTTTTTCTTGACCTTAACAATCGCTGTATCTCTTGAACCGTAATAGGTAGACACATGAAATTTTCAAATAGTGAGTAATACTATAGTTGCTATAACAACAAATAATGAAAATAAAAAAATAATAATAAAATAAAAAGTACATAGTGTTAAATTTTGTACGATGGTACGGAACCCTTCGTGTGCAAGTCCAACTCCCACATGGCCGGCTATCAGGACTTAATGGAAACCCACATTTGGCTAACGACTCACATCATTTAACTAATTGTTTTTTTCGGTTTCCGTTAAAATACTTCATGGCCCAAACTTTTCTGCACCCTCAGGATATCTGTCAGACAATTTATTCTGTAATGTTTTTTGGAATATTTTATTTGATGCTAGATGCTGTTCTAATAGAAAAGTTTCCTTGCCGAATGTCTGACAATACTTCAGTTAGTGTTGCAGCAGTATAAATTTCCATATTTTCTTGTATGCAATGCATTAAATCAGACTAATTAATGAAGAGTTCCTTATAGGCCACAAACAATATTATACTTATTTGATATGTAACTATTTAAAAAACTTTCTTATGAAATAGAAATGGCAGTCTCTTACATTTTAAACTCATAGAATTACGCTAAAAAAAATAATGTTTACTTGCGTTTTCCCATTATTTACACGCCGACTCCGAATAAACTGAGGTCTGATGTCTGACGACTCAGATTTAACACAACGATGCCATTGTTCACTTTAGGGGTCTGGGGTAGCAGACATATGCACGAATATGAGGATATAGAAATATCTGCATTTTAAGGAAATTACGTCGTTTTATGGCATGTTATAAAATGAAGTGAACACGAATTGATGCATTTATCCTACATCACAAGAGATCGCAATCAAAAAATATGTTTTGATAGGTAAAGGCACTTTAATTTCAAAATCTATGCAGGTGGTCTGCGCCAGAGTCTTAATGATGTAAAGAAATCCCCATATCTACTTCATCAACTTCACTATAAGAATCTCTCCTGATTACCCCATAATACAGAACACGGTTATTTTAGAAAGAATCTCCGGATCAGTAGGAGGTTCATGTTTTGCCTTATAATCAAAATTCCGCTTCCTTCTCCTCGCTGGTATTTGTCTGATACTAGGTCAGTACCAAACGTTTCTGCTGCAAGATTCTTAGCAGCCAGTGCTTCCGATTTTTGACCATCCGCTCGCATATCATCGATTACCTTATCTATATCGAAATTCCTTCACACCTTTCTTCCATCAATAGCACAATATGAGAAATATTTGAAGAGGTTTAAATATATTTGTAAGGCTTTCACCGTAAGTAGAGGCTTCAATTCAAAAGAACATCAATGTTTAACAAAAACCAAAGGCTTCTCTGAATATTATGCACTTTTCATAAATAAATGACAGACGGCATGAATTGGATAGTTATTGCAGGCCTATTATCGAGAATAGTGAACAAAAATGATTCAAGACTCTCAATAATAGAGTCATATTGGGAGGCTATATGGTAGCCATATACTTCCAAGACAAGTGACTATGGAAAAAATATTTATAGTGGAGATCGCAGATCAGACATCTGAGTACTACTCTGTGACCTGAATGATGTGTCCCTACCGTGTTATGTCTAGTCTACTTTCGCCCTTTTTAACATTATTTTATTAGGATCAGTTTTTTGGACGTTGGCTTTGAGTCCCATACCCAGAGACATCGGAATCCTTGGCCAGAAAGCTCTGCGCATTCACAGAGCACGCGTGCTCTGAAGATCCTACTTTTGTATTGTAGAATTGATAGTTATCGTCTGTGGTTTTGCCAATTTTCTTAAGCAAGAAGACAATAATCAGTCATTAGGACAGTGAATAGCTTGATCTGGTGCTAACCACAGTCAATGAGATTTTTAGAGGCTTTTTTTATATGAAGCTGATGAAGTTAATCGCGTGTTATAGTTCAGGAAGGCTCTCTCACAGTAGATGGTACACCTTTTTTATTTTGTTCATTACTTCTCTTGCTAGGTGCCTCTTTGTAATGCCACAGAAGGATTCGTATCCGCTAAATGGAAATTCGATTTCCTTTCTAGCAAAGTATAGTTATTAGTCTCATTACCTTATTCTTTTCTTATGATCTGGTACATATACCTAAGGATTACCCTACTTGTCTTTGATAGTAAATCCAGGGCGTTCCCATAGTTCCAAACCAACACTGAATTGAAGGAATTTGAATTTAATTCCTTTATCACGGCTAGGCTGTTGGAATTTATATACAGGGTGTCCCGTAAGTCGACGTCAAGCCGGAATCGGGTGATAGACCAAATCATAACAGTTACCAAAAAAATATAAAAAAAATCTAAGTCATGTATTTTTCAAATTATAGACATTTCTTTTGTTTTCGAGAAAATGTATACCCTGTGATGGTTTTTTAGCTCCTATTGCTACAAATCTTTACTTTTTTTCAATTTTATTTTTCTTATGTAATCCCGAGTAGTGCTTATGTAACCTGCTGCTTTAAATTCTAAGCCAACTGCTCCAGCTTGGAAGAAAATGTCATATTTTGCAGAACCAAGAATAGAGTAGTTACTAGAAGCATTAGATGATGAAGTTACAGAGTTACACGATCAAAAAACAAAACTATATGTAGTGCTGGATGATGACTTATTTCAGGAACCATAGGAGTTAAACAACGCTTAACGAGAGTACCATTGGGATCGGACGAAAATACCAGGTCAAAAGATTTTCCAGAGTCACGCCGCTAGACTGCATTAGGCCTCAAGACATAATGTCGTTCACTTTTCACTATCTGAAATAAGACTCCGCATCCTGGATGTGAGAAACGCCGTATTTATACTCTACAAATTATCCCTAGAACCTTCCTGAATATTCCGTTCTCCGAACCCAAAGTTTACTAAGATGTCACTAATCTAAAGTTGTTTCCATTTCCAACAGATGTCGCTTGTGTCACTTTGTGACGCGTAACAATATTTTTCTATTTATGCTAGGACAGTGAAAATTACCTATCATACTCTGTACCTAAAATATAGCCCTTTCTGCGTTTTTTGAACTTTTTCTTAAGCATTCCAAGCGAAAAAATTCAACAAATGCCAAAAAGTAGTATCTTTTGGGATTGACCTTTCTAGCCAGTCGGTGGACATGCTTAAAAAAGGGCAAAAAACGCAAAAGGGGTTACGTTTTAGATACAGAGTGTGATAATTTTTTTTAAAGGGAAGCTTTTGGGCTTCTTAAATCCGGTATGAAAAATTGGTGTTGATGACGTGTTTTTTGATAAATATAATAGTTAAAAAAACCGAGTTAAAAATTGAAATTTAAAATTTTTTGAACCATAAACAAGAGGGGTAAAATTTGTATACCATTGGAGAGGTCCAATGATTGTCAATCTACGAGATTTTAAGTCATCATCATAGGCTACAACGCTAAGAAGTTACAGGGTAATATATAAAAACAAACCCAAATAATTTTAAATCCCTTTATCTCGAAAACCTGAAGGATTTCCCCCCCCCCCCCCTCCCATACAATTTTTTGCTTGTCTAAGCATTGGCTATCTATAGCCTTCAGATGCAAGACCACGTACGGGACACCCTGTATAGAAACAATATTTTTTTTATTTGTAGTTAGTTACAAAGGTGAAACTTTCTTGAGCTTTTACTCCTTGATTCCGTTGAGATCCCAAGTTAAAATTTTAATATGTTTTAGTGGAGGTATAAAGGTATAAAATATAAAAAACTGAACAAAATCAATAGTACGTCTTCTAGGATATTCAAGGATAAATACTTATCCTTGACGTCCTTTTTCGTGTATATTTTTCTTAGATATCTTGAAATCCTATCTTTCAAATTAGCCATATTTCACTGTCCATGAATTTTTAAAGAAGGCCAGGGCAGCATTTTTGCGAAATTTTGAAAATGGTATAACTCGCGAAATACGCACTGTAGAAGGAAAATTTGTAATTCATATTTTTGTTTTCACAAACCCTCCAAGTATGTAAAATTTCGAAAAAATTAGTGATGGTCATGTCACATCTGTTGCCTATTTGACTTGGAATGACCCAATGAACTATTTTAGGATTCAAACCCGATTTTTTTCCATACAATCTTTGGCATATACAGAATGCTTCGATAAGTGTTGGGCTATGTGAGTTTCTGATTGAGAATGATTCCCAGAAACTTGATCTCTTTAGTGAGTTATATGAGTTGTATGATAGTTTCTAGCAAGTAGGGTGACTTTATGTTAAGTTTTTTATTCCTTCTCCTTGTAAATGAGACAATAGTCAGACGCAATTTCGAGGGTTCTTTATAAGAGGTCTATTGTATTATCATGTTTGCCTCTGATCGTTTAACCAATGTACCAATGTACAGCTTTCGAGAAATTTTCTAGACCACAATATGTCCGGTAGAATTCCTCCCTGTGGTCAGCCTCTTTGAGCACTAATGGTGACAAAATCGTCTCCTACAGAAGGCTTTATTTTCCAAATATTGAGCATGGCTCTTATCAATGCGACTGACGATTGTTCACAAGTTTTTCTCAATGATGCTCTTTCTATTGAGGCAAACATTGTTCTCTCGAATGTCGAAGAAAACACAGAACTCTTTTTCTTTTTACGATATAGCCTTTCCAATTTGCTTCTAATGTACTCAATAGCAACTGGTCGGTACTACTTCCTCCACCCCCTCTTTTAGAAGATCCAGATAGATGCCATCTCCCCCCTGGGAAATTGCTTATGGCCCATTTGTATCTATTCAGCAGTTAAGATATGCTCTTTTGGAAAGTATATCTCCATAACCACATTTACTGGTTTTTTCTTTGGGATTATTGGGTCTAGAATCCATATTGTTTCTTTTGAAGTCATATCCGATTTGAAAGGTTCTTTGGTAATGCTTTTTGGAGTATATCTGCTGTTGGAAAGTCCTGCATTCCTTCACACTGGCTCTTTCAAGTCTTTGTTTTTAATTTTCTCACCTCTTTGCTGTAGGAGTTTAAGCCCTCATTAGTATTCGCCTCATCGGTTAGTCCATTTAATCTTATTAAAGAGTTTTCTTACTCATATCCGTAGACGTTTGAGAAAGTAATTACACCAAAGTACATATTATCAAGGGTAAGATCGGGCACGTCTTCGCATCGTGTCTATGAAAGTTGAGAAATCTTACTAAGCCAAATAGAAAATGAGGGAAACACAAGGTACGCATCTCCACAGGTAAAAGATTTGTAAGGCACCAGAACCTAGATGAATAAATAAACAAAGCAGCTAGAATCTCTAGCAAAACATCCGGCAGAAGGTACATCGAACGAGTAAATCGACTGATAATATAAGCCAGAAAAAGACATCACAAGACAAGAAGGGAGAAGGATAATTGAGGACACCAAGATCCGATCTCAGTTATGGAATAAATGATGTGAATGTGTGATGCAAGTGCACAAAGGTTTCCACTTCACTAGATTTCCCTTTCAGTCTGAAGAGAAAAAGCGTAGCAATAAATATTTTCTCAAAGTCATTGTTATACGTTTCTACAAATGATTAGACATTCCACCTATGGGTACAAAATCGAATTTCTAAGATCACAACAAAGATGGCACAGTGAAAGCATTGTATTTATCTGAGAACTAGTAGAACTGAAAACGGTTGTACATAATGTAAGCCATTTACATCAAATTTGTTATATTTTATATTTGAACAGAAAATACAAATTTCACAAATGAGAAATATTTCTATGTTAGTAGCTGAGGCATTTACAATGCATTTACCCGCATCCAAAAATTCTGATAAGCTCCCCACAAAATGTGAACCATCATCGCACAGGTGGTGGTGAAACTTCCATTAGAAATCGAAAGCGACTCAAAAATTAAATGCCAACAACAGAAATTATCAGTCTACTTGCGACTGCGTTAAAATCGAGATGCTCACATCACTTACGGTCATTTTTTGTCTAATTCTATTTGTGGTGGTGGTCGCTGAAGATATTGAAGAAAATAATTTGCAAGCGGTTGAAATAAATGTGAAGAATGGACGTGATCCGAAAATTCTGGGACTTTTGGCTATTTTACATGGTAACGATCAATCAAAATCTCTGTGTATTTCAATAGAAAATCAATTCTAATTCAATACTCAATTTAATACTTACAGAAGGTGCTCGATTAAGCCAGACAATTCAGCTAACATCGTCTTATAAATATTTCAACAAACAAATATCTTTGAAATTTGACTTAGGACATCGCGAAAAACCTGAACCAAAACCAAATCCAAATTACTTCACTGTATTATTTCCGATTTATCATTTCGGAGATTTCAGCAATTTTTATGGACGATCATTGTCCTCGTCCTCCTCATTGCAGAAACTTGAAGTAGGTGGAGGTAGTAAAAGTAAAAGAAATACGAAATCAATTTGGCATGAGAAGAATGGACAAAATTTAAATTCTGAAAAATTTAGATCAAGATATCGAAGAGATACTACAACTAGAACTAGGAGGCAAAATGATGATGATACCAATATTAATGAAGAACTTAATAGCACCACCAATCTTTCAACAGACATTGAAGAACCGATGATGGTGATGTCAACTACAGAAGAGCCCTTAATAGCTTCTTTACCGATATTGCCTACAGTTCTACCAAAACCAAGTGAAAATAAGCCACTATTTGAACCAAGTGAAAATAAGCCACCATTTAAACCAAGTGAAAATAAGCCACCACATGAACCAAGTGAAAATAAACCGAATACCAGTTACATTCCATCACCTTCTGGAAATCCTTGGAAGCAAGATCATTTATGGAACTCTTATTATCATCATCCATTGCCCACAATATGTTCCTGTCCTCCTACTGAACATTATGGACCGCCATCACCTTCGAATTATTACAAGCCTCCCTTAATACAACCTAATGAAATATACAATTTTAGACCTCCAGTGATTGAAGACCTACATTACATTTCATATACGAAGCCTCCACCGATATTGCAACACCATCATTATGGAGGATATACATACGGGCATACGCAACCATCTTTCAAACCTAGCATACCAGATCAGTTGCAGAATAATTGGGATGCTCAGACTCATACTTTTTATCCTGCCCACGAAAATTGGTTCCACAAAAAATAAACACACACTTACACACATACACACATCGGAAAAAATCTTTAAAAAAAAAACAGTGAAATTTAATTTTAAATTTAAAACAAATAAAATAGAAAAGTAAGTAAAGAATTAATGCATTCTGTGATTGTTTTTCTGTTTCCGGAATCACACATATTTCGGAGTTCCTAAGTATTACAGTGGTGTAGAACAGTGTTTCGGAAATGTTTTGTGTTCAAGGTACACCTATCAAATCAAGAAATTTTAGAGGTACATTAAAATCCATATAACATGAAAATATGTGTAATGAGAAATGTGAGCCTGCCTAACTGAGCATAGGCGATCGAAATAAGAAGCAATAATTGATCAGACTGCTCTCATCTCTTCTTCGATCGTCCTTAGGCGTTCCCTTTTTGTTTTTTTCTTATTTAATCGTAGTAAGAGTTGAAAACCCCAATTCGCATAAGTTAGCTCGTGGCAAATGGTAAGTTTTAAAATAGTGGATATTCATTTTTTATACAGGATGTTTCCCGCACTAGGAGGTCAATAGAGCGGGAGGTGATAGTACTCACCTAGACGAACCAAAAATTGTATGGCGGGGGGGGGGGGAGCATTTCACCAGTTTAGGGGTTGCAGAGGGATTAAAAAAAAGTTAGTTTTTCAAAAAACACCCTGTATCTTAAAAGCTACAGGGCGTACGGTCACAATTAAGAGCTCATTGTATGTAGAACTTCATGGCCTTCCCAACGACTGCTCAATTAGTACCACACCCCTCTCCTATCAAGAATTATGGTTGTCTAAACTAAAAATTTCGGATTTTCTTACCTTTTTTTTTAATTTAACCTCTATTATTATTGAAATAACGGTCGTTGACATAACTTTTTTTTTTATAAAAACTGTGAATCTGAAGCCCTTTAAGAGTTATTAGCTCTAAACTTATTCTCAAACCTATTTTCAAACCTATTCTCAACAATAATTTGTTCTCTAAGTACGTCATTTTAAAAAATATCGTCTAATTTCGGAGTGACCGGAATAGGTTATGAGCTAATAACTATGTTTAACGGCTACAGTTAACACACAGGGTGTGCTAGGTCAAATTAAAGACGAGGGTCTAAAATTTACAGTTTTTATAAAAAAAACTTATGTTAACGACCTTTTTTCAAAAATAGTAGAGGTTAAATTAAAAAAAAAGGTAAGAAAATCCAAAATTTTTAGTTTAGACAACCATAATTCTTGATGGAAGAAGTGTGTGGTACTGATTGAGCAGTCGTTGGAAAGGCCATGAAGTTCTGCATACAATGAGCTCTTAATTGTGACCCGTGTACGGTATTTTGTGAAAAACTGGCTTTTTTTCTTAATCACCCTGTAACTCCTAAACGTCTAAGTGGGTACTATTACCTCCCGCTCTATTGACCTCCTAGTGGGAAACACCCTGTATGTATCCACAAAAACTTTGCTTGCTCTGTTTCAGAAAATTTTAGTTTTAATGTCCGATCAGTTTTTAGCTCCATGAATTCTTTCTGGTTGTTTATTGGTAAGTCTTCAAGCGAAATACTTTCTGAGAATGGATTTCGTACCCAGTCCATAGGTTGCAGGTCACACTTAGGAAAATAAGAGTTGATTTTTCTGCTAATAGCTCCAAGTGTTTCACTATCAACCAGTTTTTTTTTTTTTTTTTGTAAGCCAAGCTTAGGGGATAAACTATGATGGAAAGCACAGCTTGGCAGGAAGGAGATACGGAAAGAATTAGGGGACATGAGGAAAGTGGCGGAGGTGTCGATGTATGTCACTCTTGAACGTTTGCAGATTATAAACGCGAGAAAAAACAGAAGATGGTAGACTGTTCCACATTCCCACAGTTCGGAATAAGAAAGCATCACAGAATTTTACTGTATGGCCGAAAGTATTTTGAGGGGCGAGAGGATGTACAGCGCGAGTAATGCGTGCAGGAATTAATCTACAAGGGATCTGACTAGATATTTCATCGGAACATTGACCATGCGTGTAGAGGAGCGAAGGACATTCGACATTGCGGCGGTGTTCGAGTGAATCGATATGATAACTTATTACTAAATCGGCAATGAGCGTGAAGACTTTCTTTTGACCAATATCCAATTAAGCTAAGGCTGTACGACTAGCCCGAGGAATTGTACTCCATTTCTGAAACAGAAATCTATATGTGCGCGTTGGGAGTCCATTCTCTAAAATATTCTATATTGATACTTATGCAAAAGTGCCAAACATTGACTTTATATATGCTATAAAGTCTAAACTACTACGCATAGAGGAAAATAGGGTTCCAGTAATTTACAGCTTGGTTCTTTACCTTCCCAAAGGCTACACTTACTATACAATACCTCTCAGCAGATTGATAATTGAATGTGGCTATGTGCAGCCAAAGTCCGAATCTGCAGGCATGCACCGGGAAATGGAAGCGCTCAAAAAGAAATGCAAGAGCGCTTCTTAAGAGGCTCGCAGCGCTTCCCCACAGTATCCTGGTTCATATCGTTTTAAAGTGAGCATGTCCACAGAGGGAAGCGTTCAGTTGCAGATGCTTGGGTTGTGCTCTTGGAGCGCTGGTAAGGTAGCACTCTTGGAGCACTTAGCGTTGCCATACATACGGTAATTACCGTAGTTTCAAGGTAATTGTACAAGAAATCTAGCCTACGGTTGAAGGAAATTACCTTGTATGACACTTACGGTAATTTGAAAATAAAACATTTTGAAGCATTCAATTCGCAAAGTACGCTAAGATATTTAGTAACGAGTAAAGCATCTAATGAGAGAATTAAAGATAGAAAAAAGTAGTTTTTAAGACCGCACTCTATAGAGGATGTGTTAGAATTGAAGACTTCTATTTACTACCTAGTGTTGGTTAACGGTTTGCACAGAAATCTTGGAATGATTCAGGACTCTTCTCGAAATTTAAATTATGTTTATAAAAGATCTGGAGCAATTGTTTCAAAAATGAACCTGTTTAGATCATTTAGGAACAGGTTTTACGTAGAACTAATTTGCAATGATCTAAATATGCCGGTATCTGAAGCGGAATCAACCCAAAAAATTAGTATTAAACGTAGACATAAATCTCACAGAAGGAAGTGCTTTCAATGGAGAAAATTTCCATTTAGTTTTAATAAAAATGAGTTGAATTAAGAAAGAATGAAATGCGAACTGGTCAAAAAAAGTATTTCGGATGATAAAAAATTTAGAAATTTGAAAATTTTTAAATTTTCTTCATTCCATTCTCTTCTCTTATGCATGAGATAAACTCAAAATATTATTTCTCATTTTCCTCGTGAAGTATATACATAGTAGGCAGATCTGCCAACTTTGACAACTGTCAAAGCTTTAATATGAGTGGTAGTAGGTAGGTACTACGTAAGTCGACTTACGTAAAACTAGTCCTAAATAGCTCCGGTCTAAATGTACTCAATTTTTCATGATTATCTTGTCACGTAGGAAGTGGAGGTATTTTTAAACAATAAACGATTCTACTAAAAATTTTATATCAGTGGAAAGTGTTAAATGTGAGTTATTTGTCTAAATTTTAAAAAGATTGTTAAATCTCTTTTTAGTTATAAAAAAATATTTAATTTAATTTTAAGAAATCTATAAAATGTCTGGGAATGAAGATGAAACACCCCGAAGAAAAAAAATAGATGGACGCAGCATTTCCAGAAAGAGTGGCTTGAGCAGCATGTTAAAGATTGGCTAAGCTATGTTCCAAATAATAAGTACAAAGCTAGGTACAAATTGTGTAACGTAGATTTGATTGCGGAATAACCGTGATAAAACGGCACGGGTCTTCACAAAAAAAATGAAACTAAATGAGGTGTGAGCTCATCAAAAACAATTTTGAATTATTATCATTCAAGGGAATATGTTGAAGGTCAAAAACTTAATGTATAAGTGTTGATGAAGCAGACATAAAACATTGTTCTTTTTTTTTGCTGAACATAACATATCCTTTTTAGCAATGGATCATTTGTCAGATTTAGTTAAAAGTAGCTTTCCTGTTTGGAATTTAGCGTTTAAATAAAAATTAAAAAGAAAAGAAACAAATGCAATAATAGTAAATGTCACAGGTTCTAGTTAGAAAGAAACTCTCGTTGAAAAGTTAAAAAAACATAAATTTAGCAGTTTAGTAGACGAGTAACTGATATGTTCAGTGAGAAGAAAAATTTTGTAATTGTACGATAATTTGACGGATTCCGGAGTTATTATAAGTACTTTTTATGAAACTTGTTAAAACGGATCAATTGGATCCAAGTACCGCTTTTTTTGCAATCCTGCAATTCGCTTTAAAATAATTTTCACTATCCCACTCGAATGTAAATTGCTAATGTATATTTTCTAAAATATTTCTGCTAAAAACTAAATTTCGATATAAATAAAATACTACCAGTATAAATGGAGCTGTTTTAGCTTCTGAAAGGGTAACAAGTTCAGTGTATGCCTTGATTTTGATCCAGGTCATCGCACAAGAAAATGAAGGCAGTGTTTGTGTAGATTTGCGGAAGAAGTTTTTTCGATGCCAACAAGGGCAGGTTTTTGTTAAACAAAATGGCAATATTGTTATATTATATTATTAAAAAAATATAATTAACCGAACACTTTAACTGACTACTAAAGAATGAAAATTCTGCTGTACTTTCAGATATTTTCACGACAAAAAGCAGATAGGTTATGAATAAGCCTAAACTCAGATATGGGATCTGCTTCCGCAAAAATTCCTTTAACTATGGTAAAAGAGCGCTTTGGAAAAGTATTTTCTGGCTATGTTGTGGAAGCGCCTTCCCAGACAAGCGCTTGACATATTTCCCACTGGGCAGCTACATTCGATATCATCAGCCCACGGCATGTCATGATGGCACAGCAACATATATACAATGATTACTCAGCTGAGAGTTTTTGTTTGAGGAATCGTAGTCATTTGGTTCAAATTTTTTTAAATAATTTTGTTAGGAAAGGTATAAAAACTTTATTTCGTTTCGAAAGATAAAAATGCAAGCCTAAGATTATCAGAACACCATTTTTCTGTATGAATAGAAGTTTAGGGCGGAGGAGCTATTCAAATCAAAATTTTGTCAATTTTCTATAAGAACACTGCAAATATTTTAGAATGTTGGGACTCCGTTGGGACTTTCATGTGGCAGTGCGAGAGTCTGTTTCATGGCTAGTGAAGTATTCTCCAGGGTTTTGATTACACCCAATCTACATCAAAAGCTGCGTGCTACAAGTTGCAAGGTTCAAGCTACAAAATACAGTTTGCACATATGGCGTACCGTAGCAACTGTTATATAGACAGTTTCAACCTACATGGACTGACTACGTTCATAGAACTACGCTGAAATAGAGCTTCGTGTAGCTTTTGTAGCTTGTAGCGTGCGTGTAGCTCTCGATGTAAATTGGGCTTTACGACGGTACGAATTGCTTCCTCGTACACCCTATTCTCCAAAACTAGCTCAGAGTGATTATTCCTTGTTTCCTAACTTGAAACGATGGCTACAGAGACAACGATTTTATTCAAATGATGAAGTTATACAGGGTGTTTCCTCTTAGGAAGTCAATAGAGCAGGTCGTGATAGTACCGACCTAGGCTAAAAAAAAACACGAAAAATGTATGGCACGGGGGGGGGGGGGGCAATATCAACCGTTTATGAATTACAGGGTGATTAGGAGAAAGACCTACCAAATAAGCAATTCGAATGGGATTCCGGTCGTTTTCCTTGTCATTTTTGACGAGTTTACCTGAAAATCCGTACTATTTGCGCACGGATTTTCCCATCTTTGACCGAGATTCCAAGTTGATTGTATCGGAAGATGGAAATGAACGAGGAAATCTATGAAATTTCCATGTTTTTTTCTTGTTATTTTTGCATGGAATTCCCAGACTTTTCCGTGGCATTTCTATATGGAACTCCTAGGGATTTCAAAGCTTTTTCAGAATTTTTTTATTAAACAGCGGATCATATCTAAATAATTTGTAGGATGCAAAGCAGTTGAAAAAGTTTCGAAAGTACATATAGAGAAAATAATCAAACTGCCATGACTTGAATCCTTGCAAAATGTTAAAATAGAGCTTGATAAATTCGGAACAAAGTTTGACAGGTTTAGCGTTTTATAAGAATTAAAGTCATGACACCTTGATTATTTTCTCTATATTTTCAAACTTTTTCTACTGCTATGCACTCTACACATCAATTCAATTCGCAATCGCCTGTGTTTTGCAGAACACTACACAGAACCAAAAGAACACAGCTAATATAAGCCATTAACAATTTTTCGTATACGATCAACAAATCTGTAAAGCTGAAAATGGCGTTCGCTCCCAGTGTGCCAAATTTGAAATTTTTCTAAGCATTTTTAAAGAAAAATTAAGTAAATTCCGAAAAAATTCGGATTCTTAAACTTTTTCCGAACAAATTCTTTGCGAGCAGAATATGTAAATTTTTAAAAAAAACGCCGAAAGTGCCGAATATTTCCCCTCAAATCGACGCGAAAAGAGTTTGTCTATTCTTATAAATTCCTAATGATTTCCTAAAGAAAATTGTCAAGCTTCTTATCTGAATTCCGATTGAAATCCTAAAGAAGTCATACCAAATTCTCAGAAGTATTATCAATGCGTTCCGAACTGGTAAGAGCTCAAAAATGTTTTAAATAAGAAATATTATATTCAAATTGGAAACATAGGAAATAATAATTACGTTAAAACATTTTTAAGATTTGGGTTTTACCAGTTCGGAAAATAAATTGATTTCAAAGATAAAAACGATAAAAATTTATGTTTTGAACGTTTTTGTTGAATGGAATTTTTTAATGCACTTGTTTTTGATTAACTAAATCTGCCTTCAACATTATAAAATACTGCTTTCAGGCGATTTTTTTTTGTCGTCCATGCTTGCTGATGGATATAGTCAGAGCTGACACTCCAAGAGTTGAAAAAAATGCTTTCTGCAAAATTATAATAATAAAATATTTTTCATTGTTAAGAAAAATTCCATGCGTACCAATGTTTCGGCAGCCTCTACGTTATTCCACTTATTTTGGAGACTTATGAAGTCTTCTTTTGAAATTGTGTGCAACGAAGGAAGCATATCACCTAAGTGGAAAGGTGCCTTTTGAACTTTATTCAAAGCCTTCATTTCCTCCTTTAAATAGAAGACTTCTTCCCTAACCTTTGAATAGTGAACAGGACCAAAAGATATTGGGTTCGTTTGAGACTGGTGAAGTGCGGCAGTGTTTATCTGGACGCTCTTATAGCATCTTGAACAGCTTGTTTCACTCGCCAATATTTCAGTTGTCTTGATATGATCTGTACCATAATTTATTGATGCAATTAACAAAAGCACTAAAATATTTATCAATAATAATTACCTATACATTACTCACCTTTCCGACTCTTCAAAAAGTCGTCATTCACTTTCAACTAACTCAAAATTACAGTGCAGCTCAAGGTTAGGAAATGTTTCGGCAATGCCTTTAAAATTTAGAAAAAAATCAGTGAAAATCTGAATTCACACTTCTTTTAAGACTCTTTCTGAGTTTTAATAGTTTTCTGAACACCATTACGAAAATTTGAAAAAGCCCTGAAAAGTGAGGATTTATTTTTCGATCTGGCTCGTTCGCACATTTTCCGATATTGTTCTTACCATTCCGCAGATCCGAATTTGGCGCACTGGGCTGTAGCGTGTAAGACCAGCTGTGTGTGTATGAGGATGCCGTCACTTTTCCACTGGAATTTCGTGCGAAAATTCCACATCTGGAATTTTTGCTTATTGGGTAGTTTTTCACAAAGCACTCTGTATAATTTTAATGTACTGGGCGTATGGTCACAGCAAAGAGCTCCCCATACCCTCTTCATCTCAGGAGTTACGGTGGTTTAAACAAAATATTTCGGTATTTTTTACTTTTTTTTTACTTTGATCTCAATTTTTTTTTTGTTTTGCAAAACGCTCGTCAATATAATTTTTTTTATAAAAACTATAAACTGTAGACTCTCCTCTTTAATTTGACTTATTATGCCCTATGTGGCTATCTGCAGCTGTTAAAGAATTATTAGCTCAAAACCTATTCATGTCATACCGAAATTAGCCGATATTTTTGTAAAATGACGTGTTTTCAGTCAGTGAAAGAACAAATTTGGGTTTGAGAATAGCTTTCAGAATAGGTTTTGAGCTAATAACTCTTAACGTCTGTAGATAGCACATAGGGTATACTCGTAATAGGTCAAATTAGAGACGAGAGTATACAGTATATATTTTTTATATAAAAAAAAGTTATGTTAATGACCATTTTGCAATAAAAATAGAGTTCAAAGTAAAAAAAAGGTAAAAAATCCGAGGTTCTTAATTTAGAGCCTCATAACTCCTGAGAGGAGAGTGGTTGAGCAGTCGTTGGAAAGGCCATGAAGTTCTGCATATAATGAGCTCTTAACTTTTTAAAATACAGGGTGCTTTGTGAAAAACTAGTTTTTTTTAATCACCCTGTAATTCCTATCCGGTTGATATTGCCCCCCCCCACACCCCTGCCATACATTTTTTTGTTATCCTAGGTGAGTACTATCACATCCTGTTCTATTGACCTCCTAAGGGGAAACAACCTGTATAGCTGTAACAAAATCACTTTTTCAGAGCTGAGCATTTTCCGACAAGTATAAAAATGTTGAACGACCGCTGGAATAAGTGTATTGGCGAACTCTGTTGAAGAATAAAAAAAACTTTCGCTACAATTTTATGGCCGGTTTCACAGTCAAGGTTTAAGCCACAGCGATGGCTTAAGCCAAGGCTTAATAAATATTTCGGTTTCACAGGCAAGGCAAAAGTGATATCACTGGCTTAAGGCAAGCTTAACTTAAGCCCGCCATCTCGAAGGCTTAAGCCTCAGATTTTACTGTGAAAAATATAGGAAAATTTAGCTAAATATGTATTTTGCCTAAATATTATAATTTTTGTTATTAAACGAACGTACATATTTCAAAAGATATACTTTAAAACTAAATTGAAATTTTCCAAGCGAAAAATTCTTATCTAGTTAGCATTTTTGAGTACTGTCTGGCAGCTAGTGTCAGCATTCCATCTGAAGTTTTAGGAAGAAACCAAATAGTATAAGACAAAAATGAGCTATTTATCTGATGCAGAGTATATAAGTGATGAAGAAATGTATAATATAATATCGCAAGGTGTGACCTGTTAAAAAAATTATAAGAAGGCGCCCGCAACATTTCGAGAAATGGGATGACGTTAATTTTTATTCTCGATTCCGACTGTAGAAACATTCGGCTATGATGGTTTACGTTGTCGAAACATTCTGCAACAATCAGTACGTTTACATGAATACTTGAAGTATACTTCCAGTAGAGATCAAGTAATCAAAATATCATGTAAACTTGAGTCAAGTAAATCACAAAATTTTGTTCGATTTACTTGAAAAATTCATGTAAACGCAACTTCAATACTTGAAAATTTTTCATTTGTGCGAGATATGAAATTGGCAAAGAGGAACAAGAAGAAGATTATTGTTGATAATTCAGGCTTTGATTTTTAGCACTTTTCTCAAGATATTTATCTAAAAATCCGGAATTATATATTGAACTTAATGCAAAGCTGTCAAAGGTAAAGTGTCACTTCAAGTAAATTTCAAGAAAATTTCAAGTCAAGTAATTGAAATTAATTCAACCAAAAACCCTACTTGAGTTTCAAGTGGATTTCAAGTCAAGTACTGAAGTATTCATGTAAACGTTGTGAATGATTTGGGATTTGATATCCTTCCCGATAAAAACCATAACAAATAAATAAAAAGTGCTTCTTTTCGCTTGGTTTTAAATCCACAATGGCAATTTTCCTTATAAAAAAATTCACAATTACAGCAGTGCTGACAACTTAAAAAATTTCATCAGCGGCTAAGCCTCAGCTTACTGAGTACTGTGAAACCGAGTAGGCTCAAGTTCTGGACTTAAGCCACACCCGTGACTTAGCTAAGCTCTGGATTAAGCCTGGACTGTGAAACAGGCCATTAATGATTTCACTTCCATCCCAGAAACTTATCAGCCCATATGGTGTGG
This sequence comes from Dioctria linearis, assembly GCA_963930735.1. NCBI lineage: Eukaryota > Metazoa > Arthropoda > Insecta > Diptera > Asilidae > Dioctria > Dioctria linearis. The sequence continues at coordinate 44,136,497 of OZ005740.1, forward strand.
CCCACTGCACAATTAGGCTGGGTTAAGGAAATCTTATAGAATATAGTAAAATAAATATTAAAATCATCAGTATTCAAGTCAAATGTTGGCAAACAAACCCTTTCCGTTATAATTCCAGTTTCTTACAAGTTAGAGATTGAGATAGCCCTTCTTTGTTCTTTTTGTAATATATTGATGTAAAGCTGACCAGACCAACTTAGCTCATTTAGTAGCTACGTGGTAGCTTTATCTCACCAGTAGATTAGCTGTAAGGAAGTTGTTGCTAAGTGAACATTAAGCTGTACACTTCATCTTAATATAATATAGAAAATTAAGTAAAGTAACTCGCAGGTCTTTTGAATATAACCATAGATGGAGCAAGAACTAGATATCACATGGTATACTAGAGCAGAGTATACAAATTGTGAAATAGGCAGTGCATTCTGGAATGGACCATGACATGTTTTAGAGCGTGCCGAAAGGAAATGGTTTTATAATAGCAGTTTTGTATACATTTGATCGACTTCCTCAATACTTCAGATACGAAAAAATATCAATCACTCGACATATATACATCATTTCAAATATTGTGGTCCATTCCGGAATGGACCACCCAGCCATATAAATTGTGTATACTTTTTTGGTACTGCATGTGACATCTAGTTCTTGTGCCATCTATGATATATAACATACTTTTGATTACAATAATCGACAGATACGTCCTGGTAGCTGTTTTTTCTTTTTTCTAAAGATGTTTTCAAATAAAATGCTGTAGTGGGATAATTTGAAATAAAAACAAATTCATCACAAAATCTCTCATCTCAACATAATTTAATTCTTACCACCACCATCTGCATCCATAACAAATGAGAAGTAAAAGTGAAATTAAATGCACATAAAGGAAATATTTGAAAGGGAAACATAACGACATTTAACTAGCGGACTAAATAAGTATCCTGCAGACATGGGTCATAAAAATAATATGCAAATTACAGGACTTAATTTAGGTACATAAATACCAACAAAGCATTTATCAATTTAGCTGGATTACACGGGTGGGTTACCTGTATATCGTCTTAAGGAAATTTAATTACACTCTCGCTAAGATCCGGAACAATATAATACTTGGCACATAGAAATATGAGAAAATAGACCTGAACCAAAGGAAATGAATTTTTTCCGTTTTTGTGATTTGCAGTTGTCATAAAAAACCATTTCGAAAATAATATTTTTTTCAAAAGTATTTATTTTGTGCATTTTACCTTTTGTCATTTCACTTAATGTAATCGTCGCCGTTAATCTCAAGTATGGTGGTGTGCATACCTACCTTCCTTCAGCTGCGCACTTGCTAAGAGTTTTTTTTAAGTCGTCGAGACTTGCAAAGTGGTTTTCAGTTTTTAACCAATCAAAAATTGTAAACAATGGTGGCGCCTGGTTCATTACACAAATAGAAAAGAAGAAAAAAAAGTAGTGCGTGTGATTTTGAAATGGACTTGGAAAAGAGTAGTAAACAAGAAATAAATAATAATGTTGACCTAGACAAGGCATTTAGTTAAAGGATTCTTGACGGTCGATAAGAATTTATCACTAACTTCCGATTGAGAGAGGTTATGTGTGTCTGTTTTTTTTTTATCTACTTTCTATTAGCATTTCATTGCATTTGAATGAAGGATTTTCGAAAGCGCGGAAATAAAATCGGAAACATGTCATAAATTAAGTGGCTATGATCTAAATTAATGAAGAAGGAAAGTCCTTGAAAAATGCATTTTTCAACTTTGATGCTACCGAAAAACCAATTAGTAAGGTTATAAGAACTTAATGAAAATCATATAATAAGGTCGCCGTTGATGTGATGGTTCCTTCATGACTTTTGAATTACGCGACAAATTATTACATCTGAACCCAACCCAACTAAGGTATGTAGATACCTCTCGGTCTAAGTGCTGACTACGTGACAATTGCTAAAGTATTTACCCGTATTAAGTAATTTTCATTAATGAATGTCCCTAGAAAGTTTTCTCCTTTGCACCTTTACCAGTAGAAAAATAAGGCAACCAAATGGATTTGTACATGAAAATATCTGTTTTCGAAATCATGGTTAACATTTGGTTCAGTTCAATTTCATCTGTGAAAATGTATTATGAAATTTTCAAATTGTTTTGTAATTTTTTACATTTTGCTTGGTCCAACGAAAAATAGAAGGGGTTACGACTTGCTACTAACAACTGTAGATCTTTCCGGGAAATTTATATTTTTATTGATCTCAAGTTACTGAGATATTTTGAAATAAACGGAATTATCGGAACGGGTTTTATTCTGCTTAAATGTGTTATCTATAATCGTCACCTAATTAGAATCCTAGATACCTCTACTAAATAACATTTTATCTGTCTTGTCCGCCAATCAGCTGATCAGCATCTATCTGTACAGTACATCATCCAAATATATATATACGTATGGCGAAAACAGGAGGGTTCGAAGGATTTTCGCATATGTAGACATGCACCGCGGGTCCATGACCACTCCTTCGAGAAAAGCACAAAACGTGTAAAGGTGAGTGTACTACATCAAATCAAATCAAAAAGCATTGATTCATGTATCCCTGCTTAAGCTACGTTTTTTTGTTTTTATACAGGGTGTCCCACGTAACCTGGGCATTTTTATCGAAAAAGTCCTAATGATAAAAGTTAGACATCTTTAGTCAAGGTATCCTCTGGCATAGCCAAAGTCCCTGAAAAAGGACTTTGAAAAGGACGTATTAAAAAAATGTCATTTTCGTCCTCATTAAGGATACAATTATATTACATTTCTAAGTTCCGCGATACTCTATGATGCAGAGCACTGCATGACAGCAAGGAGATAAGGAAAGGATTAGGGAACATGAGGAAAGTGCCGGAGGTGCTGTGGTATGCCATTCTTAAACCTTCGCAGATTGTAAACTCAAGTAATAACAGAAATTGGTAGACTGTTCCACATTCTCACAGTTCGGGATAAAAAAGCATCACGCAATTTTACTGTACGACCGAAAGTATTTTGAAGGGTGAGTATTGCGTGCAGGAAGTAATGTACAAGGTATCAAACTAGATATCTCATTGGAATAATGCATGTAGCAATAAAAAGGCAAAAGGCATCCAACATTGCGACTGTGCTCGAGTCAGTCGATATGACAAGTTATTGTTAGAGCGCTAGATTTGACGGGTTGAAATAATTCTTACATCTTTTCAGAAATCTAAGACATTTCGCTGTTTCAACAACAGAGAAGATGTGGTCCAGCTAATTTACTGGAAATATTAATGACGGTGAATCGGAAATTAAATGGAATAAAATAAAATGGGAGTGGCCTTGTGACGATCTTATTTTAAAGAGATGAGACAGCTTTGGGTCTTAGACGCATTGAATTCGACGCATTTCGTCTTGCCCTAAACGAAGATATTGTCACGATCGTTATTCAATTATCTAGTCATGCAATCTCGTTTAACACATGCGACATTCCTTCTGGAGTCCGCAAGAGTATCAAAGGAGTAAGCAAAATCAAAGGTAGTGTTATCGGAAAAAAAGGTGAAGCAGATCAATAATTAGAAAGAGAGACATCTAAGAGCGATTTTACTGTTGTTGAGATCTACTGCGTATGTGCAAGTACAACGTTGGGCACTTTAAGATTAACAAATCAGCAAAATTAACAATAAAATCATTATAACGATTAATAATAGAGAGAGGATGAAATAATCCTGTGGACCAGAGGTATATTTCTCTCTCATATTCTTCTATTATTATCTCGCAAGTGTACGTCAAGACATACTGAAAAGTGCAATCTTTCATTAAACTCGCCTGTTTCGTTAAAATTGTTCCCGGACTATTACTCCGTTCATATCTATAATGCAAAATTTTACAAACAATCAGCAAACTGAACAGCATTGAATTTGTGCGAAACATAGAAATGATTAATCAAATCATTCCAATTATTATGTAGGGACGTTTTGTTGTCACATGAATAAATTATGGTAAATTATTGTCGTTATTCCGTGGTCCTTTTCACATCGTGCATTTCATGGCAAGGTCTTAGACTTGGGTCTTATTGTTAAAACAGTATGCATTCAATTTTATGGAACATCATCTATATCTTTTATCAAGAGTGTCGTTAATAACTTTTCGGGTCCTTAGGCCGGGCGCCCACTGGAGTGGTGTGTGAGCAATGTGGCAGTGGCGTGGCGATTAAATGGTAAGTGAAAAAATTTAGTCCCGTAAAAACAAATAGATTAGCGCACATTGAAATAGAGTGGAATAGATGGCGTGGCACCATTTGATTGCCACTAGTGTCCGACAAGTTTAATTTTCGAGTGGTAAGTGGCAGTGGATGTCACTTCTCATTTTGAATAAAAAATGATGTTGAATTACTTACTCGATACGCAGCTTGTCATTTTGATGCGCGCTTAATAATTTGAATACCAATCGCACACCATTCCACTGCCACACCACTTTGTTGCCACATCGCACGCCAAAACCGCGCCGCCGCCACATTGCTTACACACCACTCCAGTGGGCGCCCGGCCTTACATTTTCAAATCATTTTTTATTTCCCTGATGAAACCTATTCTAGAGTATTGCTAAATTATTTGGGATCCTTCATATCAAATTCTAATTGACAGAATTGAGCGGGTCCAAACAAATTTTACATAAAAAATATGCAATTCGTTAATTGACCTGGAGTAATTCATGATTTTGCCAACTCTTTCTCGGAATTTTTTCTATCTCCCTAATCTATGAATAGTTGCGTTAAGAGCTGTGAACAGAAATATTGTATTCTACGGTACTTTTGGCCTTTCCTGCCATAATAAGAAAAGAAGTACCTATGTATATATTACATAACGAAACCTTTCATTTAACATACATTCAGTTTCTGTTGGTAGAATCGGCCAATCAATCTTTGTCGTACTTTTTGACAGGTCGCGGTATGAACAGTGTTCTCTTTTTTTTTCAAAGCATTCTCAAATGGAATCTCTTATATGATATTCAGCAGAATTTTTGAAAACCTTATAAGTCATCGATGCAGTTTGAGTGCTCCCAGATTTCAGTATATATCGCCTCGGATTATCTCTTTTCTCACTATTTTCTCTTTGTACAACTCTCTGTTTTTACTCTTCTTATTGTATTAATTTAGTGCAATTTATTGTATTTTTGGTTGCTTTTTTTATTAACTATTTTTTTGCTTATTTTTAATCTTAGTTTTATTTTTCATTTTAGGTATAATTTTTTTCCAATTCAACAAAAATGTTGTAATGCAATCCTATTTTATTACATCTTTAGTGTTTTTCTATCGACAAATAATGGTAAATTCTAAATCGGTGTACAATTGTACGAAATAAAGGGCTTTCACATCCTGTTCAATATTTGTGCCTTTTTTATGGAAGAACGCTCAGTCCATTTTTATACCCTAGATGAAATCTATAGGGTATACTAAGTTTGTCATTCCGTTTGTAACACCTCGAAATAATGATGGTAGAGCAAAATGGATTGAACACCCACGCATAATATTAAAAGTTATTTTGATTTGTGCTTGTCCGTCCGTCTGTCTGTCTGTGCGCACGATAACTCGAGAACGCGTACACTTAGGGAGCTGCAATTTTGTGCACGGTCTTTAAAAAAAAAAAAATTAAGTTCGAAAATGAGACAAATCGGGCAACTCCTTCGTGGGGTTGCCATACAAAAATTTCGTTTTCCGATATATATTTGAAAACTGCCTGAGAACGCGTCGACGTAGAGAGCTGAAATTTAGTACATGGTGTTTTCATTGTACTAGCAAATAAAACTTGAAAAATGGACTAAATCGGGCAACTCCTTCTTGGTGTTGCCATATAAAAATTTAGGTTTTTTACGTATACTGTGAAAACGATCAGTTCAAGACATTTTTATTGTACTAAAAACTTCTTCAGAATATGAAATCCTATAAAATTGGTTATAATCATTTTTTCTATCCGACGAGCCGTTCTAGAAATATATGCGAAAAACCACTGCAAACATCAAAATTGCTCAAATGGGTGCCCATACGAAATTTCATACGGACATTCATCTACCTAGAGTATCATAAGAATTGGTCTTAGACCAATATTAGCTTTTTTACTTGTTATTATATGTCTTTCAGTAGAATTTAAGTTCTTAAATCAAAACAAGTAAAAAAGCTAGAATTGGTCTAACAATAAGACCAATTCTTATGATACCCTAGATCGGTGCGGTGGCGAACGTATGGCACGTACGAAAATTTTGCTGGCACGGGAACGATTTATTTTTAAATTGGATTTAATATAATTTAATTTTAAAATTAAACCATGTTTTGGATGAAGTTGCTTGTGCTTTCGTAAAATGTACCTGTCCAGTCATTGCAAAGTGTACATGCATTTACTTTACACATAGTCCACGTCAAAGATAACCAAATAAGAAGATAGGACACAGCCAAACAAAATTGGAAATTTTCCTTGTTTTCTAGAAAGAAACAAATAATGTCATATACTTTCGTCATTTGCTTCAATGAGGGAAAAAAACCTAGCTATTCATTATTATAGTGCAACTGAGACAACGAGTTAAAAATAAAAATTGAGAGAACGTAGAATTATCCGAATGATAAAATCTTCTTGAATACCTTCAAAATCCTTTCAAGATATTCATAATAATATACATCGGGTCACACTACATTGATCCTTTGAGAAAAAACTAAATTTCGCATTGAACAACGTAGATACTAAAAGGAAATGTGAAATTTCTGTCAAATAAAATTCTCATTTTTCCCGAAAATATCAGAGAATCCAACATGAGTTACATCCAGTATTTCCAACTCTGAGTTTACCCTATAGTAGCTAAATTTAGCTACTTCCCAGCTCCTTGGTATCTAAACTCATATTTTTTTCGTAGCTAAATGCTAGCTAAACCTTTAACAACGTCTTATATATCTTCATTAAATAATATATTTATGTAAGCTTTATGGAATTTTTATAGTCAGTAAGTTTGTATGGAACCAGTTTCTCAAGATTTACTTAAATTGATTTAAAAAATGAACCATAAATGACAGTGTATGCACATTGCACATATATATGTATGTCAACACCTTCAGGAGGAATAGAAGGAACATTAATAAGCTCAGCTACGTGTTTATCAATTAATAATCGTTCAATTAAAGAAATAATATTATATTAACCCAAAAATTTATTTCTTGTGAAGTCTTATATTTATGACAATCAAATTAAAAGACTTTTAAATAACACATACAAAGAAGTCAAATCCAAATAAGGAATACATTAAATAAGATCTTTCAGCAGTTCTGTAACATCTACATATGTACTCAGTACTTATGTCTGTAAAGTGCCAATTTTTTTAGCAACTAGAGTAGGAATTTCATACTCATCACAACACAACTTTTACCATACTTTTGCAACCCAAATCAAATCGAAAGAATTGAATCTAAGGTTTTTAATATCATTTCGTTCCGAATTTGCTTTTAACAATATTCATGACGCTAAATATTCTTACAATATCAGCATTGGATTGAAGTAAAGGTAACGATTTTATAACAAACTGACACAACTCTTTAAATGGATTGTTTCCATTATCTATATCTATAAATTTCAGACCACAGCTTTACAGTTACTTGTCCGCATTTCTGTAACAATGCAACAAGCAAATATACATAAGTAAATATAATTACAATTTCCAGCAAAGCCAATACAATCAGTGCAAAAAGTAAACTACTTTTTAGCATTTTAGATTTGGGGTACAACAGGTCAGCATACTATTTTCTCTCAGAACTCGGTAAAAAATTTATTGTCGAAATAGAAGAAATTTTAGCCACAGTTCGGAAGTTAAAAAAGCCTGCGATAGCTAAATCTCCACCGGTAGCAAAATGAAAATCGTCGTAGCTAAATTACCTTCTTGGTAGCTAGATTTAGCCACGAAGTATTGGAAACACTGTTTACATCCGGTTAATCTCTTCAGAGCAAAACGGAAAGACTTTATTACTCGAAAAAATCAACTTTGAAATACTTAGTCAACATCTCTATTGAAATTTATGGATAGTGGTTCAAATATAATTGGTCCATGTTTTCTTGCCTCAAATGTAATTTTGAAGCACGGAAAACCATTTAGCGAATATATGAAAGAATGCATGGTTAAAATGTGTACCAATTTCGTTAGAAAATTTTGAAAACAATGAAAAAATTATCCAAAGAATAAAAGATATGCCTTTGGCTAGAAACACTGTGAAAGACAAAAATCTTGGCCCTTGGGGCTATACAAATATAAGTCACCAGCAAAAAATGGGCATAAATTCATCTGGTTTATTTTCTCTCTGTCTTGATAAGAGCACCAGCATAACTGGATCAGCGCGTTTAGCAATTTTTATTCGTTACACTGTTGGAAATAATATCAAAGAAGAAATGGTAAGTTTAATATCATTAGCAAAAACAACAAAAGGAATAGATATTTACAATGCAGTTGTAAATGCACTTGCTGAAAAAAACATAGATCTTTTCAAAATTGTTTCTGTAGCGACTGATGGTGCTCGCAATATGAGTAGAGAGGTAAATGGGCTTGTGAGCTTGTTTGACCAACTCGTTCCACATTCAATTCAGTTCCATTGTATCTCATACATTAGCATGCATTATCTGCAAAGGCCGGTTTAAAGTCACTGAACGATATTATAATTCTTGTTACACAATTAGTCAATTTTATATCTGCACTCCCTTTAAATAAACGAAAATTTTCTCCAACTATTAACTGAGGTAAATTCGGTGTACGATGGTTTATTGATGTACAACAATGCTTAAGTCGTGGAAGAATTCTTCAAAGATTCGTTGATTTTTTAGATGAAATTAGACCTTTTTTTTAAGTAACAAGAAAATAATTGAAAAATATATAACCAATTAATGGACACTGAAAGGATTTCAAAACTCATGTTTTTTACTGACTTTTGTTCGCACTTAAATGAATTAAATGTGAAACTGTAAGACAATTATTATAATGTTTGATATAATTAAAACTTTCGAAACTAAATTCGAAATTCTTAATCGGCACATTATTTCGAACCAATATAAATATTTTCCAAACCAAAATCAAATTCTTTGCAAATTTAGAGTTTTCTGAAATTTTTCAGTCTCGAATGAACGAATTTACTTTATGATTTGAAGAATTAAAAACATTTGCAGAAAAAAATCATTATGTTCCCAGACACGATATCGACAGATAAACTTCATTTAATGAATTTTGAGTGGCTGAATTTGGAAGATGTTGAGATTACAATTGATTGATTTTCAATTCAATTCCATATGGATACAAAAGTTTGTCGATTTAAGAAATGAACTGGAAACCATTGAAAATAATCGATTATTGAGTACCTTTCACATAATGCGTGTGAATCAGTTTTTTCTGAATTGAATTTTGTAAAAAACAAATTTGAAAATAGAATGACTTAAGATTCCAATGCAGCATATGTTTTATTAAATGTATCAAAATATGATCCTGACATAAAATATTACTGTACTAATAAGCAACAATAAAAATCCCATTGATAGCTATAATTTACCAATGAATTCATAAATTAGTATTTTTTTAATTATTTTTTAGTGTTAATCCTTTATTTTTTAAATATTCGATTTGTTTTTATTGTCCTTGTTTCAATTTACTTGCTTCCAAGTGTGCACAGCTACTATATTCGTGATTCAAGCCCCACCCTCGTCGTTTGAGCCTGACCACGGCAAAATCATTGCAAACAATTTGCAAGCAAAATGGTAAAAAACAATTTAGTTTTTTAACATATATTTATGGGCTAAACGGAAAATGCGAGCACGTCTCGGAAGAAGTTGTCCGTGTCCAAAAATTAAGAAAAAAACAAGTAAAAAGGATAGAATTGATCTAAGTCCACTTCTTATGATACCCTAGATGAATGCCCCAATGAAATTTCGTATGGTCACCAAGCAATTCTGATTTTTGCAGTGGTTTTTCGCATTTATTTCTAGAACGGTTCGTTGGAGAGAAAAAATGATTATAACCAATTTTATAGGATTTCATATTTCAAACGGGCTGGCTCTAAATCCAAGCAAGTGTAAATGTTATACTTTTCACCGTTTACTAAATCCCCTTCATACTGAATAGTCTGTCGGTAACGTTTCCATTGTGCGGCCAAATGAAATTTTGGACCTTGGTGTCATTTTCAACGTAAAACTGGGAAGTGGTTCGCATATTAATTACATCTGCTGTAGGGCTTTAAAGATGCTTGATTTTATAAAGCGAAATACTAAACACTTTCGTGATCCTCATACTTTAAAAGCTTTATACATTGCCTTAGTTACATCTATTGTGGAGTATGCTACAATGGTATGGTGTCCGTACACCAAATAACTTAGTGACATAATTGAGAAAATTCAAAAAAAACTTTACTCGCTATGCTTTAAGGAGATTGCATTAGTTGCATGATTTACCCAACTATAAATCTAGATGTATGCTAGTGGGGTTACAACTTTTAGATACTAGGAGAAGAATTGCATCTATAATGTTTGTAAGAGATACTCTTTGCTACAAAATTTGTTCAACAGTTTTGCTAATCTTATTCAATATTTATGTGCTTGGTTTTGCACTTAGAACAAGATGTTTGTTACATGTGCCTTATCACCGAACCTCTGATGGTCAGCATGAACCCATTTCCTGCTGCTCTCGTCGTTTTAATGAAATTTATGATAATGACGTGGATCTAGGCACTTGAACGCACCAAGTTTAAAGCTTGCTTATTTAATTTATTTCAGCTGGTTCCTGTAATCTAGTGATACCTACTATGTATTACCCCTTCTTTAGTCGCATTTTATATTTTCAATTTGATTTTGATACTATTGTATTGTTGTTTGTTTGAATACAATGTAAATATTAAGTGGTAATTTATATAAATTAGTTAGTTATATTAGCATAGTCTGTAAGAGATGATCTCTGTAGACTGAATTACATAAATAAATAAATAAATAAACAAGTTTTAAGTACAATAAAAATGGTTGCGACTGGTCGTTTTCACAGTATACGTAAAAAACCTATATTTTTATATGGCAATCCTAACGATAACATAAGCGAATTCCAAAACACAAAGTCCCAATTATGTCACAGATATAATAACGTCCTAATCGGCGGTGATTTTAATGTTGAGGTTCTCCAGCAAACTAATCTCAGTGATGCCTTTATGGATATTTTACAATATTTACATCTAACAAGAATCAATTCTCAGCGAACCTATTTCAACACATCTAATCCATCTTTACTCGATCTGATCCTAACGTCTGATGATTCCCGTACATATTTTCATAGCCAATTAATACTTAATCTTATTACAATTTTATGCAAGATGGAGCTTTCTGTAATACAGCAAAATCTGTTGCAAAATTCGTCACAAACGAAAGGCTTAATATCCTTCCTTGGCCCAGCAATTCTCCTGACTTAAACTCAATAAAAAATAATAAAAACTCAAATAAAAAGTTTTTAGTGTTGCTAATCCCACAGTAGATATTATTAAAAAAGATATATAGAAAACTTTTGGAATAATTGTGAAGACTTAAAAAAACGATAAATACCGGCGCGCATAGAAATCAAAGGGAAGTGTAACAAAGTATTAAACACACCATACAATAATATGTGTAGAAAAGATTAAATTAATAAGAAAAAATATTAATTTCCCAAAAAACTGTATTTTATACAAAATTTGTCTTATATGTATATATAAAACTTTTTCTAAATATTGAATTCATTGAACAGCTACTATACTGTAAAATTCAAAATCTCTCTTAAAAGCCTATTTGAATTTGTAATATTAATAAATGGCCATTTCAATACATACCTAAGCTTCCCGCAAAGAGATTTCTATACAATAACAAAAAACAGTTATGCATCGATGTGAACAATGGGCATGTAGTCGCCCAAAATGAAATGATATTTGCACATAAACCCGAAGTTTCTTTTACTGGAAAGAAATAAAAATTTCAGATTTCAGCAATTATTTTGAGTTTAAAAAATTGAATTGTTTCTTAGTTGTATGCTTATACAAAAATACGTATTTAAATTTGCAGGACATAGCAGCAATTTAATCAGTGCCATCTACAAATTCATATGAAGAAAAATATCCATCTGGCAGTCGACTCGTATACTACGCCAAAATTATAGTCGAGGCTTGGAGTTCTGCTAAAGTTTTTTGGAAAAATGGTAGAAACGCGTAAAAAAGCTCGCCACGCCAACTGTAGCCAATAGATATTTCACCGCCCAGCGCCTACAGAAACTTTTCCCGAAACCAATGCGTCACTTCCGCCACCCTCGCGTTTCGGCAGCCGCCCACCGGGGCGTAGAAAAAGCTTTTTTTTTTGCACACCCAGCGCAGAAAAGTAATTACATATCTAAATAGAATATTAGAATATCCGGTTTAAACCCAATAGCCAATAGCTCGCAACCCCCCGCGCCCCGCGGTGTTTTTTTTAGGTTTTTTTTAGGTATATATCAATCAGAAAAAAGAAAAATGAAAAATTTAAAAAGTTTCGGTATTCGGTAAGTTGTCGTTTTTTTCCAATTCAAAATCATTTAAGAAATTTTGAGGTACGCGAAGTAAGTATTTTGAAAGCAACAATTTGTTTAGCGATTAAAAAGTTTTTGTGAACTGTAAGAAGGTGGATAAGTTTTCTTGAGTTTCCTTAATTTTGTTTGGTTTTTCTTTACGAATTTAATTATATTTGGTGTGAAGTGCATGAAGTCTTTTTTCAAGAGTTTTCTTGAATTTCTTTGGTTTTGCTATTTTCCGTATGGGGGCGTGTCGAAGTGATTGGCAATTTTTATAGTGTGAATCTGCGGTGAAGTTTGTCCAAAGTTCCAAACCAAACGACACTTGCGCCACTTTGATACTACTCATTAATTGCGCCCTCTAAGTTCGATACTAGCGGCGGAGTTTGATACTACAAATACCCTGGCGCCCTCATTCGTCCGGGATTGTAGCTTGTCTCATTGGCGCCCTCTCTATACGTGTGCGACACCAGCGCCAATAGTTTTGTTTTATCATTGAAAAACATCAACCACAATCAACTTTAAGTGACGAAATATAAAAATGTCTATTTTCGTATTTATCGTATTTCATTGATTTAATAATATTTTTCTTTTATGATTTTAATATGTAATTTTCACGTTCAAAATAAAGAAATACGAAAAACATAATTTTCAATTGTTTTCTACTAACATGAAGGAAATTTTGTAGAACGACCGTTTTCCCATAGTAATCGAATTCAGATAACGTAATCTAAGCCGACGAAGAAGAAGAAGTATAATTTGCATTTTGTTTTTATGAGTCGGTTTGAAAGGAAAAAAAGTGCTTAAAGGAAGAGAAAACACTTGCGGAAAAGTTGATGGTATGTTGATTGTATTTCATTGTTGCATTTGAAAAAAACTGTTTCCTTTTAAGTTATTATTTTATTATAAATGAAAGTGATACTATCTGAGCATATAACATCAGAAAGCAAAGAAACTTCCTTTACAGATTGCTTATTCTAGCGAATAATAATTTCTTGGTAAAGATTTCAGGTGAGTGCTAATTAATTCTTTATTGCATTTTTATATTTTAAGATGTAGGGGGTGTTGTTGATAATTCTTTTAAGTTTTAAATTAATCCCTTGTATAATAACAAAAGAAGAGGTTGCGATTGCGTCATGGGGTTAAAAAATCAGAGGTGTTCGTTCACTTGCAAATTGACTTTGTTCTGTAGAAAAGAAAAAGTTTATTTATGTGATTTCGATGTTTACATACACATAAGTATCGATGAAAAGAAAAGTAATTTAATAAAAAGGTAAACATATTCCGCATGCCTAGGTTAGGTTATACTCTAGGACCTGCGGATATTATGTAGATTGTACTTTTTTTTTATGCCGAGGACTTATTTCCACTGCTACCGAGCCCTAGAGAATTTTCACTGCAATCACTACTTACTTTAAAGTACTGTGGGCGGATCATTATTTTGAATGAAGTTTCGTTTTGTGAACCTTTTATCAGTTACTGTTTCGAACCGAAGGTGAGAAATTTTTCAAATTGTGTGCCGAGGGAAGTAATATATTTTTTGTTTTCTTTGCGGTTGCTGGAGTGGAGCTGCATTTTCTCTCCCCATCCCATCCGATCGTGTTACGTGTTTAGCCAGCATTTATTAGTGACAATTTTTTGCCGTCTACTTATATTTTGTCTACTTTTAGGAACGTCTATGAATACTGTTTGTACAGTTTTGATATGGTTGTCAATCTGTTTTTTTTTTTATCAATTCTTTGATCAAAGCTCGAAGGGCGGCACCCTAAAATATAGAACAGATCTTTGTACTTTTTCTCTAGCTATATTATAATCCTAGCTAGTAGATCTATTTATAATAGGAGATTTATATATGCTGATGATCTACACATCTGCGCATAATACCAATGTCCACAGCTTTACTATTTCTCTTTAGTGAGGATATCTCAGTTGTGTTCAACTAATTCTAAATCCATCTAAAATCTAAGTAATTATTGTGCGCCATTAGTACTTAAGAGCATAAACTCACTAGGCATTGTAATGTAAACTTTTTTGTGCAAGGGTATATTATGGCCTCCGATAACTTTATGATTTGGCCCGCCTCTAGTTTATTCCTCTGTATTAGGCAAGATTCAACTGGAGACATGGGTAAGTTACTTGTACAGATCTAGGCATCATGCTCATTTTATACAACTTCATATTTTGGTCAATCTAAGCTATGTGAATAAAGAGATCAGCCTTATTTAAAAAGTCGTAAAAGAAATAATTAGCCTGGGTACATGTACAATGGTGAGAAATGTGCATCGAGTAAACAAGATGATTTACTACTGTGCTCCCAAGAACACCAACACAATTTGGTGTTAGAAGCATTGTTCAGGATTCATAAGAATCGAAGAAAAAATGTAACAACGCCGTAGTGAAACGAGCCAGCCAGCCAGCAACAACTGCACGCGTCAGTACACTAGATTCGCACATTATAATTACTAATATGAAAAATTATTAAGATCCTTAAAATATTTGAAATTTATCATTTATTATACATTTAGGATAAAATTCAGTATATATGTATATACATATATTATGCGAAACGAATACAAAAACAAAACAAAAGTACAATTGCCATACTAATTTATTGCTGTCATGCGCCCTTGCAAACCATTCTTTGGTACCATACGCAAATTATCGGCTATATAAACCACAACCAGACTTGACTCGATATCTTTTCAAGTTTGGTAGCACAACGACCCACTAGGTTACTCCCATCACATTAATATAATTTCCTATTAACTAATATAGAATTTATTTCGGGTATCGGCTGAAATACAGTTTCTTACCGAGGGTATCGACTGCAGTCAGCATTACTAACTTCACTTTATTCTGGGTATTGACAGGAGCAAAGACTTGTTTCGGGTATCGACTAGAATAAAGACTTGTTTCGGGTATCGACTGAAACAAGAATATCCCAATCTCCAAATAGAAAGACCATTTGATCATGTGATACTGAGTTGGTGTGTACTGTGTCAATACATAAAATTCTCTCTGTCATAATTTCAATAGAATTCTTATACTCCTTTTGCA
This sequence comes from Dioctria linearis, assembly GCA_963930735.1. NCBI lineage: Eukaryota > Metazoa > Arthropoda > Insecta > Diptera > Asilidae > Dioctria > Dioctria linearis. Next base: position 44,152,094 of record OZ005740.1, read on the forward strand.
TTTATCGAATATTGCTTTTAGCTTTATAGAACAGTTTTAAATTAAATTTGAATTCGCTTTAAAATAAGCTGGTTCAGAAAAGTCTTTGCAAAGTAGTGTCAAATTTGTATAAGGATATTGGGTATCTGACTCCCAACCTGTAATATATTTTAATCTTAATCTTTATTGTCTTTTAACAGTTTTTTTACTATCGATTTTTTTACTTAACTTCTTTCATTCCATGACCATAGGCTAGAAGTGCTTATCCGATGTACTTACACGGTTTTCACACGATATAAAGTATCCTGTTTGATATATACTTATTTGACTCCAATGAATGATTCAGATCCTATCATGGGTTCTGTTGAACTATGTGAAATAAGCACGACCATTGTTTTTTTTTTACTTTCCTATCACTCCAGAGTGCTATGAAACCCATCTGAGTGTAATTGTTTTACTGCCGCTTGACTACCTCCAATTTAATCTAATTTTCCTGGATTCATTTGCAATGCAAAGGCGCTAATGTGCTTCGTTAGGGTTTGTAGCGGAGAGACTAATGTATCAGGAATCATCCATACATTAAGATCAGATCAACTTCCTTCTACATGAAATGCTATTTAACCAATTTTTTGTATATTTGTAAATTGCATCTTGAAAACGGGTCTAGATTTTTGTTAAGGCTGGGTCTATGTCATAATTGGGACAACTCGGTGCACATTTAGCAAGATGGGCGGAATAAATCGCAAATTGATTAATGGAATATTTATTTAAACATCTAAGGCAACAAATTAACGTTTACTAATTTTAAAATTTGTACCCCAATTTTTATTGAAAATGATTTAAAAATGAAAATTCAATGATTCTTTTTTAATTTCTCTGGTTTGCGGAGCGGGGCTGCCACAAATTTGAACTAAATTAAATAAATTTTTAACATAAGCTTTTTGAAGTTAGTAAGCAGAAAATAACGGTTTCCGATTTTTAAAGTTCTACGTATGTATGTATATCTACGACAATTCGACGCAATATTTTTGTTTTACCTGCATTTTGCCCATTAAGAAAGCAATCTATTGCATCAAATTTTCACAAAAATAAGTAGAATTTTAAAAATCGGAAACCGTTATTTTCTGCTTATTAACTTCAATAAGCTTATGTTAAAAATTTATTTAATTTAGTTCAAATTTGAGGCAGCCCCGCTCCGCAAACCAGAGAAATTAAAAAAAAATCTTTGAATTTTCATTTTTAAATCATTTTCAATAAAAGTTGGGGGACAAATTTTAAAATTAGTAAACGTTAATTTGTTGCCTTAGATGTTTAAATAAATATTCCATTAATCAATTTGCGATTTATTCAAAAATCTTAACGGTCACGCCTATCTTGCTAACTGTGCACCAAGTTGTCCCAATTATGACATAGACCCAGCCTTAAAATTAGGTCATTCTACCGATTTTTGGGAGCGACTACTAGGACTTGACTTTGAAAATGCTCATTTAGAGGGTACAATGGTTTTAAATTTTATCTTGAAAACGGCTCTAGAAGGACCTCGATAAAATTGGTGATTCTACCTGTTGTCCATTCTCTTTGGCCCTTCTTTTAAAGATATGATTATTCCTTTCTTCCAGGAGGATACTATATGCTTATACATGTTTGTTCATGCCTTCGTTGGTGTTGGGACTTCCTTTGAATAGCTTACAAAATTTCCGTATTATCTTCTTCAATTTTATTATTCTACTGACAGATACGGTTGCTCTAGTTTACTTTCCTTTAGTCATTGCACTATGGATAAAGCAATTGCAATGAAAATTGCAGTTACGCTTGTGGTCCGGCTGTTGAATTTGTCGAAATTACATATAAATCCATACGTGGTGGATCTTGGAAAAATTGACAGGATGCCAAAGCCCTGCTATCTTTGTAGACTAGAATTCAGTTTAATTCATATCGGTAAGAAGTTCGATCAATCGCCATTGGCTGACTGTTTCCAACTGTAAGAAATAGGAATGGTTAAATTATATATCCTTGATGAACTCTTGTATTTTCATTTAAGCTGTTAGATCATCTAACATTATAAAAAAAATCTTTGTAGAAAGGTGTGTGTCTAAGGATTCTTATCTTTTATTTTATGGGAACTGCGCGTCGATGTAATGCTAGCACTTGTGCCTACTGAATTGAAGGCCAGGTATAGAGTGAAACTGTATTCTGTGCTTTATTCCCTTTTATGAACCCAAGCTGCTATATTTTGGTTGTTTGATCAATATAATTTTCTTTTTAGGATCTCACAAACCAGGATTTTCACATTTAACCCCTTGTCTAACATCGACGTCTCCTGGAACATTAAGCTGGTTTGAATTTTACCGCAAGCCACTCCCGTCTTTTTGTACTATGTATATATCACCCCAGCATCTGCTCTTTGAAGGTTCGAATTAACTTTGGTCAGCTACATACATTGTATCTGTGTTTGAAATTATTCGATCAGATGACTTCCAATCCATTACTATTGGTGGTTTTTGGTATTGTTTTCAAGACTGGTATTATCGAAGTCGACGATATCTTCTCTAAAGAATGAGTTCGAACACATTTTAGGTGAGTAGAAAAATTACTCTGCATCTTGTTCTGTGTTTCACTCAAATTATGTATACTAGTCTGTCTCATGGTTTTGCTATGTCCCATCTGTGATATTGTATCCGTTAATTTCTCTGAAGAGTTTTCATACTGCATTGTTGAAATCGTGTCTTTGTCGTCAATATTGATTCAGTCCAATTCCGAGGTTTTCATAGTTCGTAGTATAATTTTTTTTTCACACTTCAACTGTCTCTAGTAGATCCAACTCATACACTTTGAAATTTAATTCAACTGCGGGAGTTAGTTACTGGAAGCCTCCATGTGGTGGAGGCATAACAAGCATTTGATCCTTACACTGGATTCCATATTCGTGGTGTGGAAGCGTATCTAATCAATAAGCCCATATACGATTTTTTTTTTATCATTATTAATTAACCAAGAGAACATAGGCGTGTGGAAAGATTTCGCATTATTTTTCCACATCTGCTGCTCGAGTAAAACCTATTTTGTTTTTGCTTTTTGTTTTTATTTATTTTTTCAATCTCGAGAATTTCACACGTAATAAATCCATCTTTACTTTAAGTTAATACACAGCAGCCTAATAGAGCCTCCATCGTTCCGCTATAGTGAAATGAAGTAAATGGTGGCCTTCAAAGAAAGAAAAAACCGATTCTTTTCTATTAAAACTTCATTTTCCAATAATAAAATTTCAATCTGTATAATACTCAATCTGTTTTATACTCGTTGTTTGTATGACTTCAACATTTTATTCATATTATTGAAGCGTGGGGTGGACAAGCTTATGAAAATCGTCAAATCAAATAATGACCGCTCAGGTATATATCGATTTTCTCTGAAAACCCATAAATAAACTGATAATTAGCCTTGAAATTCATTTAATGATCGAACCCCAGCCAATTAGCCTATCTAATTTCAGTGATTTTTGTTTTCTTGTGTTTCTGTTTAAGAAAGATAGATAGCAACGCCACTTGGACGTCGTAAAATTTTTCAAATGAGGTGACAAAAAATTGTAAGACAATTTATTTTTAGAACAAGAATGTCCTACGCAGGAATAATTGTTGTGAAATTCGTACAAAGCCGTCTTAAGTTGTCTTTGTTAATTCAATTTTCCTCTACGTGTCGTCGGCGCGTCATCATCTTATTTACGAAATTTCAATTTCCCAATTTTACACGAGTACAGTTATTCTATGTTCTAAGTTCCTTGAAGAAGGGGACCTAATGATTGCTAAGATCACATTTTGACTGACCCAAAGCAATATTTCTCCGATTAAATGTTAAATCTTACGAGCATCTAAACGAAGCGTACACCTCTTCTAAGTATATACATACTTCGTCGAGCGAACTGTCTACAATTTTCAGTGTCTTCTTGCTTAAAGTTTTTTGTTTTTGCTTTTTTTTCTTTGTCTATAGTTCTAAAATTAGCCGAAAAAGAAGACATTCTTGGCGAACTTTTTGTATTTGAGTCAAGCCACCGTTCATATGAGGCTCTTTTGGTGCTTTGTGAACTCACATAATCAACCAACTAGACTACGAGGGAATTTTGCCGACAGTTTGTAATATTTTTTATTGTTTTTGTTTTCTTCTTCTCCTGGGGTTGTTTTACTGTTATCTGTGGCCGACTGTACTAAGAAGATTGAGTACATCTCATTTGAGAAATTGCGAAAATCTTCGAAACAGTTCCGAATGCGACGACATACGAAATTTTTGTGTGTTAAAATCATACAAAAACAACTGGGCGAAAACATTTTCGTTTATATTTAGAGCAGCGCAGCCCGCAGGAGAGCTGTGTCTTTTGGTATTAAGCATAAGAAAAATCAGCAGCCCAGCTAGTGGGGCTGATGACGTTGAACTATCTCTTTTCGCCGATATGTTCTGAGGTATTTGTGAATTTGAGTATATGCTTTTAGTAGTAAATATGTATTTTATTTTATGGTTTAATAGCTAACATACTTTGACCTTTATATTGAGCGATGTTTATAAATTGATGGAAAGTTCTTCTTTACTCAAACAGGGGTGGTTCAGTTCATAGATGTAAGAAGCTATTGTTCAGAGAAAAAATTATGAACGAAGTTACGAAAAATCTTTTAAAGCTTATAATTGACGTTTATTTTTTCATATAACACAAGGAAGCGGCCAAACCCATGAATATCATATCGTCCTTATACGTTCACTCTCGGGAGTCGCAGTAAATTTTGAAGACGGAAGGTTTGTTGTCAACTGATTTGTTAGCAGAAAAATAGATTCAATGGTCCCATTCTGTACATGGCGAAGGCGTATAAACGAATTGGTAGAATTAAGTCGTCTCAAGTCAAGTTCTTCCAGGAAGTGCAGATCCTTTAGTTTAAAATGCGTAGAGCCAATTGAGGACAGACACCTGATCGTAGTAAAGTCCTTGGTAAAGTTTTCGGATCTCGTTTCAAATCTCTGGGGGGTCAACTAACTACTCAATAAATAGGTAAGGTATATAAACCTATAAATTTGATTTGTTTCTTCTCACAGCTCTAGAGAAGCTCTATTAACAGAAAAAAGTTGTCACACTACAAGCACGCGTATGTAAGAGGTAGGTCTGTTGAAACGGCTCTACATGAGATTACCTACCTTATTGAAAAAGGCTTCCTCTAATACTCGTGGGCTTTAGATTATCCTCAGCGTTTAGAAGAATACATCAAGCATGGCTCTGAGTTTGTATCTCAATCAGTATCTGGAAACACCCTAGAACCAAAGTTCTCAACAAGTTCACACTCAGATAGTTCCAAATCAGAGGAAAATATTGATTTTTTACGAGATCCTTTCTATCGAAATGAGAACTCGTTTTGAAAAGCATATCATGATTTTCCAGACAGGGATCAAGGCCGTCATGGAAGTGAGGAAAGGTATCACCTTAATTCTGTAATAGAAAATAATTACCATCTGCTCGAACTGCCAAGCTGCTGTAAAAGCCTTGCTCGAATACCTTGGAACTTCCAAATTGGTATTGGAGTATAAAACCATTCTGAACTCGGTGTAATGAAAAACTCACTCGCTCTAGATATCAGGTCGCAACGCAATAATATCAGCGAAAATGGAAAAGCTAAGCTAATCTCGTTCGTGTTCCTCTAAGGAGCATTTACAAACAATAAGATTAATTGATATTTACGTACCACGAAATGCTGATAGGACAGCAAAATTGTGTTATGTTACTGTCCAATACTCACACCTTACAGATTTCTTGGTTCGCATTTTCTAAATGAACCGTATGGATCCGGTAGGGAAGGAGTGATAGTTAACTCTTATTTAATTACATCGCCCGGTTGCGATTTATGAGCGGAATTTCATAAATCATGAGGGTGAACAATGGACCTCCTAGTAATAAGTAAACTTGGGAGTGCATTAGATGACTCAACCTCCTTTGAAACTATTCATCCGGGCTCTACCAACAAATATTTATTACAAACTAGCAGCACTGAGCGGTAACGTTTTTTTTTATATCCGATTTTAAAGAACACAAGTATCGATGTTACGGTAAAATAGATTGATTTATTGTTAACTTAGAGAGCAGAAATTTTATACAAAGCTTGATTTTTTTATAAGAATTCTAGATCTACGTTGAAAATGTGGGGGAAACCCTACAGTTCTTTTATAGCGTTGCCATATAAAAATTCAAATTTCTTCTTTGTTTGCATACTGGTTGAGAGCGCGTTGAAGAGAGAGACATCAACATTTGGTTGCAGTAATTGGAGTTCCCATGAACCAATTCCATTCCGTTTTTTTTAAATATCAAAACGCATTATGTGTTGAGTGATTTTTTTTTCTTTTTTTTCGATTTTTATATTACGTTTTGGTATGTTCTTTCCCTTTATGCTTTACTATCATAAGTTTCGTATTAGGTATACCTAGTTCACCTAAATAAGTAATGAATTTAGTTTTTATTGATCATATTTCCTTTAGTTATTATTAGCTGCGTTCTTTATTCACTTGACTTGAACTGGTTAAAAAGTTAAGTTTAAGGGTTTGTGTTTTAACGTGTTTCAAAATAAATCCTTGATTCTTCAGAGGCTACCACTACAACCATAATTATTTTATTCTATCGGTGAAACTGTACTTAAGCCCATAAAAATGTACTGAATCACTACGGAAAGTTCTGTGCATAAAATTAAACAAAACGATAATTGAGATAAGTTTTCTCTCGCTCATTATTTTAGCATCTTTTCAAGGATGATTCAGTATTCACAGCAGCGGTTTTGTTCAGTATTCATAGGTAAAGTATATTGATAGATTTGTCTCATTCTAATTGGCTTACATCTCCTCAGGGCTTATTAAGTAGTTTTGTAGTTACATTACATGGTATATTGGCACTTTAAAGATATTGTGGCTACGGTAACCTCAAATGAATTATCCAGGTCTGAACTATCCGGATCCAGACTAAGCAAAACGGTATAAAATTACCTACAGATTGCATTGTTTCATTGGTAAAATCGAAATATGCATCATGAAATTTATATTTTCCCAGTGAAGCAATGCTATTTAATGAAATTTTGAATCTCTTTTGCTTAGTCTTGATCCGAATCTGGATAGTTCGGATCGGGATTTAAGGAATCGGTAATGAAAAACTGATGCTTTCCTCCTGAAGTGCGTGTTTTTAATTTTTTGGTAGCTTGTCCTGCTCTTACATACCCAAATAATGCATTTAAAAACGCGACAGTGGTCATATGTGTTAGTGTACGCCCCTGAACTTTTTCCGGACTGCCTATCCCTTTCACTGGAGCTGTTAGCTTCCGTTCAGGCCTTGCGAAATACATTTTCAGACCTTTTGTGCTATCAGGGATGATCCAAACTTTCGAAAAGATTTACTTGTATTTGTTCTCTCAGATGCTTACATATATATTTTAAAGTATAAATAATTTCGTATAGTGGTTGAAAGATCACCATTTTTCATTTCGGTGACTTATGCCATTTCACAATAAATGGGTCAATTAAGGATCTCCAAGATACTAATAAGAACTTATTTGATTTTTTACCAAAATCATTACCTTTAATATATCTACTTAAAGAAAATTGTTTTATTTTTTCATAAAATTATTAAAAACTACAAAAATATAAGAAAAGAGGCATGAGACATGAAGTGAAAATTCAAGTTGATGTTTTTTTCATTTTTAATAGTTCAGGTCAAAGAATGCGTGGCTATTCAAATTTTATTTACTACTCAAACTTTATTTGTATTTTATCTCTTCATTTTTTATAAATTTCTAAATCACTAGTAATAGATTTTTTTCTCATTACGTTCATATATGAATTGAATAAACAAATACTACATCACTTGATATCAGAAACACGCATGACTGTATGAAAACAAAAAGCGTGGATTAATTTGTATATCGCCGAGCATGATCATTTCAAATTAAATGAGTGCCAAATTTCACAGTGCCTGTGACACTGACAGACAAGTACGAAAAATCAGTTTTCTATAAATATACATCAACAGCGCACCTTGGTGTTGTGCAATAACATGAAAACGCAGGAAATCGCTTTGCGATAATGATCATGATCGTTATGTATATTGATACATATATATAGAGAGATGTCGCTGTTATTTTAATGTTTTCGTAAATTTCACGATCGCATATGCGACAGTAACGATCAGGCCCCGGATTGTGTGATATGTGGAGTAAGAAATCTTATGGTGCATTGACTTTATCAGTATACTTAGCAGGGGGCTCACTCATGCAAAGCGGTATCCGATCCTTTCTTTGTTGAGTGCATTCATTCTAAGTACACCCCTGATAGCTAAAGTTTAGGCCCTTAGGGCAGCAGAGCGCACGATCGCATTGAGGAGAATACACACATATACGGGATAAGGATATAGCACAGCTGTTCATAAATTTCTGTATATTATCCACGGCATGCGCAGCAACTATCACTACACTAGCAAGACTTATGCGTCTGACTGAGTTGCTGCGGTATTTTAACAGGCTTGATTATATGCATATACATATGTATGTATGGATATATCGACACGATAAATGTACGTATGTATATACATTATATCCCCTAGATAATATAGCTGAGGTGAGTTATACCAAAAATTTCCCCTCATACGCATGAATACGTTTGTTGCTTTCTACTAGAATTATTTACACTGCGATTACTTGGGATAGACCTAATGACCGATTTATAACTGTGAAAATTTAACGAAAATTAGAGATTCGTTCATTCATGCGTTTGATTGACCAGCATCTATCACCAGTCAGTTACAAAGTTTCTGCTCGTGATGGTGAAGATTTCTGATTTTCAGTTTGGTGGTGGTGTCTACTAAAATCTACATAAAAAGTTCTAGAACTATTAAAACCCTGGCCCAGATTGATCACGTCACTCGCGCCGCCGCATTGAGAATCTGCCATTTCTGCATGATGTGCGTTTTTGCGCCAGAAAAATTGTCTTTTTCTCTTTTAGTAAAATTTCGTCATGGTTCGTTCGTTTGCAACCGAATGTTCCTTTTTTTTTTTTTTGCTCTGTATATTTATTTCCAGTAAAGTTCGCTTTTCATTGTCAGTGTTCTCTGGTTATTGTTGTTTATTTACTCCTATAGCGACGTTCAGCAATTGGGACAATTACGTGTGGCTGGCTCCGCACTACCGATTTCGTTTTCAACTAATTCACATCGTCAAGAGACAGAGGGAGAGAGAGAGACAGACCCAGCCGACTTTAGTGATAACGGAACGCACCTGGACTGGATGAATAAATTTAACTCGTTACACACCTAAGCGATTATGGGTTTATTGAAGAGGACTTTTTTTTTAATGTAGATGTTGGTGCAGAATTTAAATGTTAAAAAGAGTTTCAATATTGGTAGTACCTATAAAGTCAAAATAAGGAAGAGGAAATTAGAGGATCAAGATATATATGTATAATTAGAGTAACGGCAAAATACTTTATACCTATTTTACTTCTATTTGCTATTGTAGTAACCACGGGTATACTATTTCCAGGTCAAATAATGCTCACTTTTTCTTCTATTCGACTGTTTAGAACGTGTCCATAAAATGAACAGTGACATTATTCAGTTTCAGAGTAATGAAGGGAACAAAGGTAATTTATATAAAACGCTAAACAATAAGGGACTAAGAACAGATCCTTGATGGCATTCCGCTAAGAGTAGAAGATGGTTCGAATAGCATAGACTGCATATTCACCAAGCCATTTAATTGAAATTTAATTTTTGTTTTAGTACTCCCTGTGGGGTTGGGGCCCACTTGAATTAAAATTCAACTTTTATATGTATGTGTTATTACCTATAACATAAAATAACAAATTTAATTTTAATTTAATTTTAAGTGTGCCCTAACCCAGCAGTACTAAAACCGAAATTAAATTTCAATTAAATGGCTTGTTGAATACGGTCCCTAAAAACAGCAAATAAATATCAAAAAATCCAAACATCGAAAATAATCCAGAAAAAGCAGAATTATGGGGTTGGGTCTATCAGGAAAAATTGAAAGCCACATTATGATGTGCACATCAGCTTCGAAAGCCGAGTGAAGGTTTTTGCGGAATCAGCCTCCATCAAGAAGGATACATTATATAGAAAGTTCCATATATCCAAAACCGTCTTTAAGCTTATACACATAGTTCTGATTAACCCGATGGGACAACCCATGCATATCATAGACAGATATTTATTGTAAAAGACATAGACAGATAATTATTGTAAAAGCTGAAGATCGATTCAAATATGAAACCTTGAAGAATACCAATATTTAGTGTTACAATGAGCTTCATAGATATGTGGAAGTCTGGGAAAGCAATGCGAGCAATGCTGTTTCTCAATTATGTATGTGGTGACATGAAATATAAAACCCAACTGACACAGCGTAAGTAAGTAAGCGTTTGTCATTTAAATGTTAGACCATTTGGGGCATGCATTAGCTTTTCATGAATTTTGTTGAAAAAATAGAGGATGCTTAGAAAGCTCAGAGTATTTCAACTTCGTGGCGATCAATGTCTCCTTCCAAAGGAAGTGAAATTGCGACATTGTAAGGGGCACGTATGATAACAACGATGTATCCGCATTATTTCACCTAATTATAATTTCCTTTGGTATCAACTGATCTTACGATTGCACCCAAATTAATGGCTATAAAATTTACGTTGAGAAAACTATTAATGTAGGGCATTAATGAGGGCAGGGAAGAAGGCAAGGTATGAAAGAAAAGTGATGCCAGTGTTTGTATCAAATCATTGTAATTAATATATGAAATTTTATTTAGAAGTACCTAGGTATGTATGTGTGGAGTGGTTGCAACTTTTTAAAAAATTTTTTTTTTCAAAAGTGAGACGAGCTCGCACAATCAGGATTCCATACCATACCAGAACTTTATCAACGAATGGTCGATCGATCGAATTTAAGTACATATTTAAATCTAATCTAAATTCATCCGTAATAACTAAAAAAGGAATGTAATTGCGACACATTGTGCAAGAACATTAGTAAATACGTTTTAAATATGTTTTAAACAGTACTGTATTGGCAAATTTCATATTCAAACAGACGGGGGCAAGAGCGATCTTGTAAGAGTTGGTCTTATTAGTAGAAGTTGTCTTGTTGTTTTCTCAGCAACTATGAGACTGAGGAAAAAAGGGAAATTTTTCTTGTTATCTATGACTCAATACCGATAACTATACTAACCCTGATAATATCAAAATTTTAGAAACTTAGAATATCAAGGGGGAACGGTGTTTCTTCGCACATTTTGGGCTACATATAAATTTATAACCAAGTCGGCAAAAATTACGAAAAATCGTTTTTAGAATCCTTGAAAATCAGCAAAAATTTTGAAAAATTGTTTTTGGAAAAGGGCTATTTCAAACGGTAAAAGCAAAAAATATTTTAGGAGGCCAGTGATATTTCATAATCTATGGACTGTCGAAATATGTGCGCATCACAAAAATCTAACATTCTGTCAAATTCCTACGTCATGTGGCTTTCGGTAAAAACGTCTGTGGCAGACAGACAGGAGGACGCTTTTTCCTTTTGAAGGACGAAACCTTAAAAATAGCCTTGTTAGCAAGGCACAGAGCATACAATTTTTTTTTTACCATGAGGTCGAGCAAGTTGCCGAAGTTTACCACTTAATCCGTATCCAAACGAGAAGTTTTTTAGGTCACCACTTACGGCAATACCCTTTTAAAATCCTATGAATGTCTTCACAATAGAGTTTTTCATGCACATCACAAAGCCAGTGATCCTTGTTTTTTGTTTTCATACTGAATCCATCTGGTCAAATATTTCCGACCTTATGAAAATACGAAAATGACCAAATGGGAATATGAAAACATATTACCAATTATGCTCGCCTTTGTCTTTAGATCGACTTTTGTCCTGAGTTTATGGAGATGCTTCCTCATGATCGCAGCCTATAAAGTTTCTATGGGTGTGCGATGTTGGCTGGGAGAAAGGCAACTTAAGGAGAAAGACGTTTGTAGTTCTGAAACCATTTCTTTTTCTAATTTCCACTATTCTCCCGCCAAAATGCTTTTCTAACTTGAACTTAGAGGCACCATAGCTTTTTATTAGAGGGGTAGTTAAAGATTGTATGGAACAGCAGAAAAGTTTTCTTTCAAATAAAGGGTAATTTTACCTTACAGGGAGGTACAGAGGAAATAAGCTACAGGTGTTAAGTGGTGAAGCACCTAAAAACACAAATGACCCACTAGAGGCCACACGAAGCATTACCGACCAACATTGTCTGAACGAGACCTACCACCCTGTGAAATGCTCGGGACTCGGAGCCAAACACGCTGCATATTCGCGAAATGGACGCAATTAAATCTTCCTAAAAAATATCCCTCGACATATTCTGATATTAACGGTTTCATCAATAAAACGTAATCGATCTACGCCTTTAGCTGACATAGGTATATACCCATGCCATTTTAGAATCCGGGAACTTAAGGATATGCCTTAATCAGGTACAGTTTAATACTTCCGACCGCGTTATAAGGATGTTGTTGTGGTATCTTCAATGCTGAAATAATATTGTTATTCGTCGATCCATATAACAGAATTCCATTGGTTCTGTGTCAAATTAATATACTCTCCTTGATCCATGCTCTTCGTTTTCCTTTTTGGATTTTAATAATTAATGGTAAAAAGATTTTGCGGGGAGAAATTTTCTAATCTCATAAAATTAATATCTGAATTTTCTCAATATCTTTCGACAGGTGCTCCTTGAAACATTTTTTCTCGACGATCTTTCTTCCCGAACGTGTGCAAAATCCTCTTTTCTTTTGATATTGTTGCATGTTGACGTCTAGTTTACTGAGGCACATTATTTTTTTAATTGTTATTTTTAAGCTAAAATAATTCCTTAGATTCCTGGAGACGTTTCAAGTTTCGAGCGATTGCACGTTGTAACAAATCACCGTTATTATAGAGCTGTTATGCAATATCGCATATCCGCACTTATCCGCGTAGATTAAGCATCATATTTGATTGAAATAATATCAAATTATAAACGCCACTAGATCTGTATAATTTTACAAAATCGCCTCTTCATCCATGATTTTTAAAAAGTTAGGTTAACCTTGAAAAAAAAAACATGTAGTTAAAGATCAAGGAGTCTGTCCTAAAGTGAACTGGAGTAACCTAGAGCAAGATTTTTTGCTCTACCTTTTTCGAGGGAGCAGGAATTTGACAACTGTAAATTGTGCTGACAGTTCTGATACAATTCAAATAATTGCGTTTTTTGTGAATTATATAAATTTCTGGTGTATTCTAGTGGAATAATTTAAATAATAATTGTGTTTTTGGGTGTGAAAAAAAGGCTTCTTACATTAATTTAAACAATTGTGTTTTTTAGTGACAGATCTCAGAAAATTTCAGAAAAGTGTGTTTAATGAGCTTTCTGCTCCTTTCTTCTCTTTTCCCCTCTACTTTTAATTTTACAGTTAATCCAAGTTGAGCTGCCCCCCTGCTCTGCTCTGATTTTTTTTGAGTTCATTAAACAAACCTATTTAGTCTAGGTTTCGTACCCCTAAATATTGACGTGCGCTAATGTACCTAATACGGAATCAAAATCTCATGGACTATAAATTTTCAAGCCTGGACGAAACCAAGCCGATACGTTGGTTGTTTAGCTTAACTCTTGGTTTTCCTTCCGAGGATCATATTAAATGCAATTTTCAATAAAGGCTTTTGGATTTCGTCAACAAGGCATATTCGACAAAGCTATTTTCCTTCTAGATTTCCTCTAAATGAGCTTTCTACGTGTTCTATTTAGGATATGTTCGAAAACCTTTATAATAAAAAAGTTTTGTTTTAGTAAATTATGTTGTTGTTGTTACTCTTTAATTCACGTCGGGGATTTTTCTTTATACCTGGATCATTTTCATTTTAATTCCATAATAAAGCACCCCCGAACTTACTGCATAAACTGCTCAAGCACTTCTTCACCCTCCGAATGTAAAATTTTTGCAAAATGGAAAAAAAAAATCTTTTTTGTTGCCTAAAACTGTACTTTTGAATTCATCACGGTCACATGCCAATTAAGCATCTTTTGAAAGACTTCAATGCTTCCAGCTTCATACCAACCATACCATCATACTGATAGCCCTTTAAGAAAAAAACTCGCCTTTTTGTTTCGCTTACACCTCATCGATCATTGAACCAATATCAACCGGAAAGTGTGCCCTCGATGCAGTTTTCAAGTGTCGAATAATAGCAGACTCCTGCCCTCTTCTGCTGTGCCTACAATTTGCAAGTAACTCAAAATTACCGAAGCATTGGGGCTACCTCGTATCTCGTTTCAGTCTTCCTTATATCAAGTACTACAAGGGGTGAAATTGTAGCATGATGGTGCGATGGCCATGACGATCCTAGCGTCGCAGCAAGGAAATCCCTTTACCGCTTATATGAAATATATTTATTGTAAAAAAAAGGCCCTCTGTTTGTGTGCGATATACATATGTATACCTACATACGGATGTGTGTTCGTAAACGGTGCCCCAATTTATTACAACTATTTTTACAAGAGCCATTCCTCATTCACAAATCCTTCACAAAATCCTGCCACCCTTTGGTTGCTGTTTTTTTTTTCTTATTCTTTTGTCTTCTCTTCTTTTTATTCAATTTTACTATATCTATATACACGACACGATACAACCCACCACAGGACGAATGTAAACAGTATAGTAAACCGGGAGCATCCACCATATTTAACGCACCCTCTTGGTGCGGTCTGCGGGCTCATTTTGGTCCATGGCAGCAGAGACTGTAGTAGTGTAGGTAGGAAAGAGTTGTTGTTTGACAAAAACATCTCCTCCTAACTGGGGTTGCTATGCTATGGTAAGCTGCATGAGTCATCGAATTTTGAATGGAATAGAAATCCTCTCCGAAGAGGTGAGGTGAAAACTTTTTGTTTAAGAGAGAAAATCAATCTGGTCCTCTTGATGAGCTGAGCTGAGCGGAGCACATGGGGGAAATTATTTATTGCTTTTTCTTCTAACGTCGTCTTATGTCAAGTCATGTGTGTACCGTTTAGTTTTAGTATCTCGTAAAATGTGCTCCGTGCGAAGTTGTACTTATGGTTTAAGCCGTTTTAAGTGCGCACATTTTGGTACTTTTCATGGAAATGTACTTCAGAGTTAGTATTGCCAAATGCAAATGACTTTTATAATTGGGTATTACTACGAAATGTAATCTTGAATTTGAGAAAATGAGATTTTGAATCTGAAAAAATTTAACTTGGCCACGCTTTAAAGTTTTTAAGTAGGTATTCGTTATGTGATGTTCTAGCAGCCCTTAATGATTTAGTAATAATAGCTAGAAACTCCACTGAGAAGACACTGCAGTAGTTTGGTAAACAGTATGATTCTTCTATTCTAAGCGATCTTGAGTATACCTCAGGATCCATCCTCCCATCTATTTGCGATCTTGTGAAGACATTACTGCGTGTCCTTCGCCACACGATTTCAACACGCTTCTATACTAGGAATGCAGTAGAAACCTTTCTTAAAATCAAGTCGTGGAATTATACAATCTGTGGTCTCTGTTTTCTGCTGTTACCATGGTCTGCGGGTCCCAGTACCTTAACTGTTTTAGTCTCATGACACTCTCAAGCTTTTTGGGCACCACTAACAGTGGCGAATTTCACAGCTTTTGATTAGGCGATACTAACCCTTTATAACATGTGACGCACTTGATCATAAACTATCTCCCTTCATTTAGAATAGAACGCTGAATATCGGATGGTAAATTATTCCAAGCTCGAATAACACGAACAAAGTAATTCTCCATTACTGAATATTGAAAATTTGCTTGGCTCTTTAGAGTAGATGAGCTTATGAAGAGATGCCAGAAGCCTACGTAAAAGATATAGATTTAAGGAGCAACCAAGTAGATGATTACGATGTTGCGAGATATGATCGAATCTCCTTAAGCAGACGACGAATCTTGTGCTGTGGTTGAACGCCACATTTAGCTTAGTGGAACAGGATGAACACAAGTGTGGGAAAAGGAGACTGTCATAGGAAAAGTACGGGAGAATCAAAGATTTGATTAGCATCGAACGTCTGTTTGTAGACAAGGTTCCCGAAGACAACCACAGCCGACGAAGCCCACCATAAATCCTACCAGTCATATTATTGACATGATCACAGCATTGCATTCTGGAATTGAGGAAATGGTAAAACTGTGTTATTTAAAAATACAGGTGGAAGATCAGATACCTAAACTGCTCTGCGATAGAAGGCAATGAACTGCAACTTTCCAGCATTAAGCAATAAAAGATTGTTATCAGCCCAGTGTGCAATACTGCGCAAGTCGGAATTCAGTCTATCAATGCAATCCTACGCCAGTCCTATTGGTCGACTGAGATACACTTGCACATCATCGGCAAACAAGTGAATTTTACAGTCCACAACAACATTGGGGAGGTCATTTATATATAGGCTGAAAAGCAAAGGGCCGAGAATAGAGCCTTGAGGGACACAACAATTTAGAGGCAAAACACCGGACACACAATCCTTTACCTTAATCCGCTACAATCCGTCAAACTGTGTTAAGAAGCTCTAATTTTAAAATTGCTCTTATTATTTCCTGACTAGTTAGTTATACCATAAAGTAATAAAGGCGAAAGAGATGAGAAGTTTAAGTTTGCTTTGCGAACCAATATTTGAAAGCTCAATCTGAAAGTTTGGATGCAATCGTAAAATCTTTTCTTGCAGAGCTTGCATCTTCTGTATTGAATTTTCAGCCCACTGTGCATCACATCAAGCTAAGACATGACGTACTGGAATAGAGTAAATGCAACACTACCAAATGTTACCATGGTAGATATAAATACGCATATGAATGTGTTACTTTTGGAAGCTCTTTTGATACAACAAATAGTATTGCTTCGCGCGGAAGAAAAAGTTTGCGATGAAATACAACTGATATGGAGGTATTATAGCTGCGTTTTTTATACTGTACTGGTTAATTGGAAATTTAAATTAATTTCATTCCATAAAACGTCTATAGGTAGCGATGTTTTTTTTATGGGGGCATATTATCAAATTGCATTTCAATTTTCACAAAATGCCAAAATGGATCTAATTCTAAAGTTTTAATTCTTCGAAAGCTGGCAATTTTATGATTTTTTATCCATTTATTAATCCGTGTATGTTCTTTTATATGGAGCTTTCAAATATTGGTTCGCAAAGCAAACTTAATCTTGTCATCTCTTTAGCCTTTATTACTTTATGGTTATACCTATATACATTGATAAAGATCCCTTACCAGGGGCTGCATTCCGCAACTATGAGTTTTCCCGTGTACGCAAAATTTTGTGTACACCACCATGTTCCGATTCCGCAAAAGTGGAAATGAGTTCTTCTGCCAAAATTGTGTACACTTTAATTAACATTTTCTCACGGCCATTTTGATCGTGATTTCTGAGTTCTGTGAGTTTTTGTCAAGCTTTATTTTCAAAATTATTTGTTATGTTATTCATTTTACCTTTCTTTAAGCCGTAGTCGCCTTAATACTAGTGAGTTCATGTAAATCATTTCTTATAACTAAACATAACTTCTCCAAAAAGACTATTTTCTCACTCGAACAACATTCAGCACAGAAAAATTTTCATTCAGCACTTAAGTGTACACAGATACTTACGGAATCGCTTGAAATTCAAAAGTGTACACTTGCGCTCACGTGAGTTTTTCAAATCGTGTGCACTTGCAAATTTTTCATAGTTCCGGAATCCAGCCCCAGCTTATTGGTCACTTTTAGCTTGTGCAGCTAAATGTCAATTAAATGTCATCCAGGGGTGATTCTGATCTTTTGTCGTAGCTTAGGCATATATTTTGCCATTTCACATAAAATTTGTCGTATATTCACCATATTCATTTGCAATGAATTAATGTCAGAATACACGCCTAAAAGTACGACTGCTTCCAATGTTGTGAGAAAAATTTGATACTGCGGTAAATGGATATTCTACACCTAATTAGAGCAATACAAGCTCTCAAATTCGAAATAATATTTTGCATCTGTAATGTGAAGCGCCATTTTGCTTGCTGAACTCAATAAAAACACACAAAAAGCAGTAGAAAAGTTCATTTCATTTTGCCGTATTTTTTGACATTAAAATACGACAAAAGATCAGCATCACCCCCAGAACTTTACCTTACGTTTTCCTTAATGTCAAAATGAAATGTTAACAGCTTTTGTGGTTCATTAACATCCATCATTCTGAATGCTTCTTCTTTTGATTAATCAAGTTTAAAAAGTGAAATTAAAGAACTCAAACTCCTTAAAGTAAAGGAACAGACAAACCAATTTTGTGCTTTGTGCAAAAAAAAAAACAATTTACAGCAAGAATTGACGGCTCATTTGAAAATTTTCAAAATTGTTCAATAGAAATTGGTCTTCATGCGCCACAATTAAAAATTATGGCGCATTCATGGCCTGTAGTCTTTCCATGTTGGTATTGTCCACCGTAAAGGCCTGCGCACATGAAAAGCGAATTTCGACCTATGAATTACGAACAATCCATATTTTGCATATGAAATAATAATTATAAAAATTTTTAAGTGTTTCAACATTTAAAATTTTTTTAAATACGTTCTATGAAATTACAAAATAAAACTTAAAATGGTTTAATTAGAAGAGAAAAACCAAAATATATTTTCTGCTGCGAATTTTCAACATTTTTCTGCAAAATTTTTTGAAAATTCCCATTCCACTCGTGCTCCACATACTTCGAATAAAAAACCCTTTGGTATTTAACGTCAAATAATCAAACATTGACAGAGAAAAACCAAGAAGTTAAAAAGAAAAACTAAATTAATAATTATTTTATAAATATTATATAATTGCAGTAAATATTTTTTGCAGATGAATCGTAAGGAGCTTGATGAAAAATTAATTTTTGAGGTTGAAAAAAACCAATAAATGGTATTCCGACTGATATAAAAAGAAGATGCTTGGAAAAAGATTTCAATTATTCTGAATGTTGAGGGTACTTGTTAAGAAATTATGTGTTGAAAGAATCTGTAATTTTCTTTCATTACAGAAAAAATTTGCAAAGACGGGTGGAAAAATCGCAAATACACTTTCAGTAAATATTACAGAAAGTAAAAAAAAACTGTCAGTGGCTCTGCAGCTGAAAATTGTGTTTCATGTTTGAATCTTTACACTTTCTGATACCATATTATTGAAGTCCAAGGTATCATCCTGAGAGTAATCGTTTCTGCGAAAATAATATTCTTATATTTGTTTTAAAGAACAGTGAGTACTTTCGTAATTATTGACAATTCAAAAGAAAACGATGGGTACGAGTACTATGATCTTTAGATGGATATTCAGAGTATTTGTCGTGTACTAGTACCACTAAAAATCAAATTAAAGGAATATCTAGTTCACCATCCTCTAGTACACAGAAGAAACAATTTTCAGCAGCCTAATTAAATGCTGCAATATGAAAAGAAAGTTGTAAAGAAGGATGATATTGACAAATTTTTAACATCTTTATCTGGGCTAAATGTTCCCCCAGAATCTCTTCCTTTGAAAAATTTTTTTGGGTCACTTTCTAGCCGTGCTAAAAGTTGGATGTGTAAAAAACAATTCAGATTAGAAATGAGCTGTCCGTAATATTTCACGTAGTTGAATTTGAGGAATGAATAAGTCACTCTACACCACCCTACGCTTTTTATTTTGTTTGCGATAAATTCTTACCGGATATAGTATTTTATGCCTTAGTTTAATGTACAATGAATGGCCAAAGTGCATATTGTGTTTTAGTTTAAGTCTTTATGAGAAATAAAATATACGTTGATTTGAAAAATGATCTTATATTGGAAATCCATATCGCCCTCTTCAACACACCAATCATCAAATTGTTCCCTGATATCATAAGCTTGTGAAATTGTGAAAGTGGAATTTGTAGTCATACTTGTACTTTCATGGCGAGCACCATAATGATTATTAGAGCGGGTTGAGTTTCAATAAAATTCTCTATTCTTAAAAGATTGTACAAGATGTAGCAGGTCAATACTTTTTTACGGTTTGAACTTGAGACATTTTAACAAAATTTTCGAAGTTCGAGCGAGAATGCCAAAGTCATTTTTCACTACTCTTCTAGCTCTTTATAGCATTAAGAAAAAATATTACATACATAGTTTTAATATTTACATCTGAAACATTGACTATTATCTATAATTGAAAACCCTTTGGCGGAGTGCTAGTTTATGTCCGCGATTAAAAATAGTTGGTTTTAATAAGAATCTTTCATCGCCTGAATGACATAAAGAACATTATCTGCAGTTCCAAGTAGAGGCGAGACGTATTTATCTGACTAAGTTTGTGTAGCCATGCTTTACCAAATTCAGAATGAGCAAAAACTGTATACTCAGAATTACTACTAGCGTCTGTCATAATGAATTTATAATTTGTGCCTAGGTGTACCAGATTTGTTGAGAAGCCTTTTTATACCCTAGATGAAATTTGTAGGGTATCCTAAATTTGTCATTCCGTTTGTAACACCTAGAAATAATGATGATAGAGAAAAATGAATTGAACACTCACGCATAATATTAAAAGTTATTTTGATTTTTGCATGTCCATACGTCCGTCCTTCCGCACGAAAATGGGCCGAATCGGGCAACCCCTTCGTAGGGTTGCCATACAACAATTTCGTTTTTCACTATATATTTGGGCACTGCCTGTGAACGCATCGACGTAGAGAGCTGAAATTTGGTACATGTTGTTTTTATAGCAATAGTAAATAAAATTTAGAAAATGGACAAAATCGGGCAACCCCTTCTTGGTCTTGCCATATAAAAATTTAGGATTTTTACATATACTGTTTAAAACGACTAGTTCTAGACGATTTTAATGTACTGAAAAGCTCTTCAGAATATGAAATCCTATGAAATTGGTTATAACCACTTTTACTGTCCGACGAACCGTTTTAGAAATTATATGCGCAAAACCACTTCAAAAATCATACTTGCACAGAGAGGTGACCATACAAAATTACATATGGGCATTTATCTAGGGTATCATAAGAATTGGTCTTACATTTAGACCAATTCTAACTTTCTTACTTGTTGTAGTTGAAAAATAAGTTTCCATTATTTTCTGGTGCAAATATGTTTGTCATCTACTACTCCCAAACAATTGGCTTAGTTCCATTAATTCAAGAATTCTTTGGAAATATTAATCTAGAACCCGTTGGTAAAATTGTCAGGCAATTTTCATATAGTTCTCAATAATGACATCCAAAGTTTGATTTACAACTGTCTTAATTGTTGAATTGTCCATTCGAAACCGAAAAGGCAAGTCTGCAAAACCCTTAAAGCATTAATAATATTCATTGTTAACATTGGAATATTTTCAAACAAAATATTCTAAGACGATTTACAAAAAATATCTTGCGATATTTGAGTAGATACTTTTATTTTCTTCCATTTACGAAACATGAACGAAACATGAATTCCACTGAAAATTACAATCGTCTAATGGTCCGTTATATTTGAACTACATTTTATTCGACCCATAAACGCAATGCTATTCGTTAAAACTAACTGCTTTGACCACGTACATATCTTCAATCTTCATTCTTACCTCATTTTTCGTACAATGTCCTTCTCAAAATCCATTTGACTAATTAGCCTCATTTTATTTTTACTTAATTGGACCGGACCATACGCCTTCTTCTCGAACTTAACTTCTACCAATGGCCGGTTTTTCACTGTGGAGTAACTGAACAGCAATTCTTTGTTCATTTTCCATTAACTTTAAAAACTTAGTGTTGGAATTTTAGTTAAATTAGATAGAATAAATTTTTAAACAATGGCGAACATCGTACACATATGTAGTTATATGATTATAATCTTTGCAATGTGGCGTTTGTTAATAAACAATAAACCATCAATTGCGGCAGATTTTTATAACCTTTGCAATGTATTTCTCTTACATCTGGTAACATTATAACGCTTAAATTTAAATGACAGCATTTGCTTTAATTGCCATTTGCACGTGCCTGCTCAACTCATAATTCACATTTCCGGTTCCTGCTTGTGTGTATTAAAAGTTTTTGTATAACCTGTACGGCACGCAATGAGCCAACGGCGACGTATTTGCTTTTCACTCTCCTCATCTTCATAACTCGATGGTTCTCTTCAACTGGGCTTCGATTCGGGTTGGCTTGGTTTGGCGTGGGAAAAAATCGCACACACACACGCGCACACGCATCAAACGCAAATATCCGTATTCCTATAGCCATAGCCATTCTGTTTCATATCCATATATGTATACAAAAATTATATTTATTCCCGCCGCCGACTGTAAAATGAGTAATGAGTAAAATGTAGATTGAATCGGAGTGGATCAGAGTGAGCGATTTATGCCAAAAATCTTAAATAAAACGTACAAACGCACAATTTTTTGATTTCTCTCATTTTTTTGGACATCATAGAACGTAGCCGTAGTGTATGAGAAAGATGATATTATACATACGCACGCACGCACTCAATTAAGTTGTCAAATAACTTTCTCTCTGCTCTTATATATAAAGTTTCCTTTGAGAGATTGGGATTAAGCTTATACCAAATCCGGATTTACTTGGTGCTCAAAATCGTATGACGGCGATCTACAATCAATCTCCCAATCGAAATGAATAACAGTAAAGTAAAGTGATCATATCGTAGCGTCAGATCCATACTTCTCTCATTCTTTGTTATTATTACTTCCGTTCCCGTTAAGCTTGAGTTATTTTCTTGAATAAGGATTCGGAAATCAAGAGACACAGGGATTCTCTCTCTTGTCTAACTTTGAGTAGAAAGAGTACATAAATTTCGATCGCTCATGGTAGTTTCATATTTGAATGCCTGGCCTGGTCTGACTGACACTCACCTCACGAGTCACGTTAGTTTTACACTTCACTTTCGTTTATTTTCGTCATGTAATGACATACACCGAACTGTTGCAAGTATATATATCTTTGTACGTTTGCCGCTCTCTCTTAGGTGTGTGGTGAATGCTTATGTATTGCCTGCCTTCCCAGCCAGAGCGGAGCAAATCATTCTCGCAAACACAAGGCAAAAGTGTTTTTTTTTTTTTAACTCGACCGACTCGTTTTTCACAACGCGGAACTCACCACAGTTGGGGCTCTGTTTCCATCAAGAACGATATTGAGAAGTTCTGGGTGCAGTTTATTTTCTGTCGCCTCGTGGTCCTGTTCATTAGTTTGGTGCGGTCGTTGAGGTTATTTTTGTGTGCTCTGTAATTGATTAGTAAATTTTATTTATTTTTTTTATATAAATATTTACTTTTCTTTATGTAATAATTAAACTCATTTAAAACAGTGTGAATCTTATACAATTTAATTTTCCGGTAAAGAAAATATCAAACTTAAATGTTGTTTTTTCTCGGTTAAGTTTGTTTAACTTGTTGAGTTTATTTGAAATAAAAATATTAGTTAAACGCATTAAAACAAAAAGCTCAAAGTAATTAGCCAGTATTCTCAGTGTGATTTTCATTTCACCACAAATATAATTCAAATATAACAAGAATTACAAAAAAAAAAAAGTTGTGCTCAATAATTTAGTGTTTATCGAATTGAATTTAAATAGTGCGTGAAAAATTGTCATAGAAGTCTTTTTTTTGGAGGTGACTGAATTCAAAAGTTTCTTTTAACCAGTCAGGCAGGCAGTCAGCGAAGTCAGTCAGCGCACTCTGTTCTACTTGGATTATTTTAATCTCAAGTGCGGATTTACGGGACTAGGAGTATACCTAGGTACTTGGACGAATAAAAAGGTAATTTTAGCGGTAAACATAGAGTTGACAGTTAAGGTCATAGTGGGACATTGGATAATTACATAATTTTTATTTTAAAGTGGAAAGCATAAAGGAAAACGTTATGTTACAAAATGTAACAAACCCGAAAAGATATCTAGAAAAAACATTTTTATAATAGGCGCACTCATGTATGTACATATTTATGTATGTAGGTAGTATGTCGAGTATAAGCAATAAAATTTCTTCTATCTTTGGTCTGGTTTTGATGAATTATTTTTATTTTTGCCAGCTTTGTTAGTTCGTCCGGAACTCAAGTTTTAGTCACTCTTCAATTTTCTTTTGTCTTTTGTTGCATTTTAGTAGGTAGTAATTAACGTAAAGAGAGAACTGGTAGTAAATCAACTGTAAAATTACCTGTTCGCAGTAGTTTCGAGTCTGTGCAAGTTCAATGCACATCACAATACAATAGGCACAATATGAAAGGGAAATATGACGAAATATATATTCAGCCCCTTCCTCCACTCCCATGACGGATGGCTACCTATTTATAAAGTTTTGTCCATTTTTTTTTTCATCTTTATATACATTTTTAATTGCTGAGACACGTTTCCGTTATTAAACTTTTTTTCATAATCAATCAGTTTGGATTCAAGAATTCTGTTACACTATTGGGGACTTGGTTTTTTGCAATTTATTTTTTTTAAGCCCATATTTCTATCATAATCGTTATCTATGTATCGCCTTTCAACCCTTGGAGATGTAGGGCGGAAACGGTTTCTCTAACATCGGATCCTAATCTACACGACAGCTTTGAGTTTGCTCTCCATGTGATGCTCTGTTCAAAGAATATTTAGAATTCGACTTCGTAGACATCTATTTATAAAATTAAGCAAATGGAGCGGCGGGTTATGCATTGGTTGACCTTCCGCGACTCACAACCATATTATAACCTACCTAGATCTTTATATTGGAATTGAACAACAATAGCCGTGTCTTAATCGGGATCTCTCTCTGGCGCTCCATACCTAGAATAGCTGTGAAAAGGTCCTCTCGATTTGATTATACGAAAATGGACATTTTTTGTACAGTCAGTTTCAGTAATTATGCTATTGTGAAATTCTTAATAACTTCGACGTTGTTGTTTTCGATGACAGTTCGGCAGATGCAATTCGTTTAATTCACAAATTCAATCTTAGGCTAGAAAATAAATCTTAGTTTCTGCTGCATGATTTTGAATTATGGCGTAGATGGAATAGCATGCAGATATCATCAACATGATCTATATCTGTAAGAATTTCTAATATGTTATGTCATCAAGGTTGCGCCGAGCGCTCGCTGATATGGACGTCTTTTATTATATCCAGAAAGGAATAGAAGCAGCAAAAGCAGGATCCTTTGTCGTTCTCTAGAATACTCGAACTGACTAACTGTCATGTAGAAATCTGCATATAGATTTGCTATAAAGATCCTTTCTTAATCAACCAAAATTTGATAGAGAGGGACTAATACTACAGATTGCAACATGAGGTGTTTTTAATATAATCAAAGCAGAAGTGACTTTTCCTAAAATCAGATTGCTCTATCGTGCGATCAATTGCTTCTTTAATTCTTTTCAGAATTACGCATGAGCGAAGTGTTTCTAAAGGTAGCTTTGCTGTAAAATGCAGGTCTGCTTTTAATAGCTCAATTGAGATTCTGTCTATTCTAGCGCTTTACCGTTGGCCAGCAATTGAATTGTGGTCACTATATTCTGTCATGGACAAAGGAAGAGTATTTATTCGCAAAGGTTGGATATTTTCGTAAGAAACTTTGAAAAAGTTTACCTATTACCTCTGCAGCTACTCTTCACCGATGATTAGAAACCATCCATCTTCTTTCCCTCTTTACCGTTTTTTTCTTTAAAGAACAGAGATCTCCTAAAAGTTGTTTATTGATTTGGTATTTTTGCTGTTGTCACTGTTTGTCGCGTTTTTTTTTGCCAGGTCTGCTATTCACTTTCTTATGGTGAACGCAGCTGAAAGTATTCGTATTGCGGCGGCGCTGTCAATATGCCGGTACTGTGCAGTTGATGCTATTCTTAAGTGCCCCCTCCTCGTTCGAGTTTTTGTCATGTTATGCTCTGTCTGTTCCTTTGAATATAACCGAGATTTTCTTCCGATGCTGTTATGAGGGCATTCTTTATTACTTTCCATACCACGCTAATGTCTGCATAGTCTCGAACACCCAGCTAGTCGGTATTTTGGCGGAAATTTTTTTTAATGGCATTTTTTTGGTACTACATAGGTATCTTGCAAATCATCTAAATTAAAGCTCCTGTAATTGATGTCGGCTATGACAAGATGTGATCCGCTGAAAGTTCAGACATTTTCCGTTATTCTTACTTCTCTACCTGCGGTTAATAGCCATATTGTCAATCTGGTTTCAAGCTCTACGATCAGGTCATACTCAGGTTTCTCTTTTTATGGCTGAAGTAGATTCCAACTACCTACCTACAATAAGTTAACGAAAGTCACAAAAGTCAATAAAGATCGCTACAGTTAGTGAATAAGCTCATGCCTTGCCTTTTGATGACATCTTTAAATCTGTTTTTTCGGAACTGATTTGATCAATTAAGTCACCCATTTAGCAAAACGATGTATAATAGATGAAATCTTCTCCTTATAGAATAGAATCGAGCGCATCATTTATTTATATGTTGTAAAACTTATCTTTAGTTAGTAGGTATCCTTTTTAGAACTTCACGAGGAGCATAGCATTGTACGATAGTTATGTTTCGTAGTTTGGTACACAAGTGAGCAGTTATAATTCTTTTGCAAACATGATCTCTATAGGAATCATTACTTAGTTTGAAATTGCAGTTAAATGCAGTAAAACACAGGTTCTTCTAAGATAAATTATCATATAATGTGGTCCCTTTTAAGAAGATACTACAGATTTTTTGAGTTCACTAAGGCTCGTGTGACCAAAAAAGGTTGGTGGCTGCTCTACGCTTAATTTGTGTGCCGAACATTCACATAAGACGTATGTATAAATCCTATCTGTCTCCAGATATAATCTGCAGATGGTGTCCGTAGATCTGACTTTATTCACAAGACTATCTCTTTATTTGAGAGTGTCCCCCACAATTAAAGCAGTTAGTAGGTTGACGGCATTTGGTCAAGAAGTAACCGGACTAAACAAAACATTAATTGCCCCCGTAGTGAAAATGATTATGTAGTGGCTTCTTTCCAATTGACGGATTAAACGTCAAAGCATTGTTTTTTCTACAGAGCCAGCAGCTAACCAATCCAAAATTGCAAGACCTACCGCTCACGCTCACACTATCCATGTTTTCTACCTTAGTTTCCATAGGTTTCTAAAACATGCTCAAACTTCATGATTTTATCTTGAATGGCATACTGTTGCACAGGTTTGGGTCCTTTACTTTCCTTTCTTGAAAGTGTCTTCGAAAGCAAAATGTAATCAAAAAGTTACAACGAAGTAGTGACTCTCTGAAAATCGCTAGCGTCTTTGGTACATTTTTAAACTGCGTATTAGCATAATGTCGGGACGGGGAAAATGGGAAGAATTAGCATCATTACAGTTAATTATTTCTCTAAAAGCCGAATTCACCAAGCAGACGTAACTTCTAACCGCCACAAAAGCTTTTACGAGCAACTCTTAATGCTAGATCGCTCGAATATGCTTTTGATATTTTAGTCAGTAAGATTTTGGTAGGAAGGAATGTCTTTTGTTTTTATCGATCTTACGGAATCAGTTTGCATTATTTGACCCTAAAATGGTACGATTCACTGTCGTATGTCGAATGTCAAAGTATAGGACAAAATTGAATGAACTTGGCTTCTGCTTCTTTTGTGTGATCTGATCTTTCTGATCTTTATTCATTACGAATTCATTTTGTGGTAAATGAAATATGGTGAAAACCGATTACCGAACTACGAAAAAGCTGTGGTGAAATGTCAAAATATGCGGAAAAAAAATAGGAAACAAGATCATTATCAGCACCCGGAGAGTCGACATCTAAGCACTGCGACCTAATAGATCTTTTGTGCTATGCTCCTACCGTGCTAGGTCAGTTTAGGAAAGTTAATACCTTATTAGGTTCCTGGACGCCTTATGGGCTTACAAAAGCCTTGTATAGACATTGGAGTCTTTGGCGTGTAAGTCAAGCGCATTCGCAGAGTACGTGTTCTCTTCGTTGTAGGATCGGCAGCTGTCGTCTATGGTCTTGTCCATTTTCCTAAGCATGTACCCAGTTATTATGCCAGTAAATAGGCTGATCTGGTGCTTATGAGAGTTGAGAGTTTTCTAAGTCTTTGTATAAGAAGATTATGAACTTCTTCGCATGCCTTTTCCCGGAAGGTTCAGTTAATGTATCTGGTGAGCCTTTTCTATTTTGGCCATTATTACTCCTGCGCTTTTTTGTAAGGCCCGCAGAAGGGTTCGGGTCTGGTAAATATAAAGATTTCAGTCCTTTCCTGGGTAAGTAGTCATCGGTTTCACTACCTTCATGTCCCTCGTGTTCTGGTACCCCATCTAAATACAGGACATCCCTACAATACCAAACTACATTTGAAGTGAAGTTTGATGACACAGCCATTCATTAGCTTTCCTAGCCTTGCTCCTTTTACTATCATTATTAGACTTATGTAAATGCGTAAAAGTGAAACTTGAGTCAACTCTGCTCGTAAAGCTGACAATATCTGAGTATTATTTTTTCTACATTTTTGTGGTAATACGCTTTATGGTATTTATGAACTGGAGCTATACTTATACATAGGTATTCAAAAAGCCTTCAAAAGTTGTAGAATTCCAGCGGGCAATAGAAGCTCTTAAATACAGCGCTTCTTCTATTCCTCTTCAATGCCAGACTATCCACTACAAAGCTATGAATTATTTGTCCATGCTAACAATGTCCTAAATCTCTTCCATATTCCAGGGGACTTAAAGAATCTTTTCAACTACAAGATCATTTTAATTGTTCTTCCTTTATTCATGTGCATGAGTCAATTGTGTCCTACAATGAAAGTTCTTATGGCTTTAAGTCAAATACTTAGCTTGAATTATTTACATTCTAAAATTTTTTTGTTTTTAATACTTTCCATACTTATTTATTTAATACTATTTTACTTACTTACACCTTCTCATGGAGGGCTAGAACATACCCATTGCCCATAGATCAGATTCATAAAAATAGATATGTGCTACATCTGATAATTCTACAAATTGTTAAACATATTGTGACAGATTTTACGACAAATTTCTCATGACAATAATTTGTTTTTGAAATATGAAGAAATTTTAAAAATTATGTCGTCTTATGACAGATATTGACAGATCATTGAGTATGTGTTGAGTATAAACCTTGTTACCATTTCCAAGCATCATACAAATTTATTCTGACTTACTTTTCCCGTCCAGACTTATTATTCCTTGGTTTTATTTCAGTAAAAACTTTAAACATTCCGTGGATATCTCAACTATATTTTCTAAGGACTAAATTTTTAAATAACGGAATTTCTTCTGATATTAAAACCATATTTTCCAAATTCGTTCGTACAACCAGGGAAATTTTGCGGATTAGGATTTCAATATTGTTTTCAAAAACCAGTTATATACATGTTGCAGGAGAACAAATTTTTTAAAATTTTTCTTGAATATTGTCCTATTTTTGTTATTCCCTTTCTATCCAAAGCTTTCGACAATATTTTTTATAAATAGTTCCTCTCCTTTTGATGCGGTAGCATTAAAATAGAGACCAATCGAAAATTAAGATTCTACATAATTCGGTAGTTGCCCCTCTAACCTAATGTAACAACTCCTCTCATATCTCAACAAAAATAACTTACTTCTAAATTTTCAATCAGGCTTTGACCCGCAAACACAGCTGTATCACCTCCTACTGAAGGTTTCCGATGTTGAAAGCACCAATAGTCGACCAAAATGCAAAGCTAGAACATTGAGCCGTAAGGTGACTGTCCCAAACCTGTTGCTATGAAAACATTCTGTACGGAGAAATGAAGAATTTAACATATGCTTAGCATAACAATACTACTAATATACACCCACATTTTTAATAAAAAATATAAGTTTCAAAAAATACACTTTTACCCTATAGTCCATATAGGCCAACAAAGTCCTAACTCCGCCCATATTAGCCAAATAAAAAGAAAACAGTTTTAAGCTAAGTTCACACTTTCGTTTTATTACAAATATATTAGTATTCAAAGCAACTTATTGCATTTAGCAAAAACAAACAACAAATATAAAAATAATGAGTAACAAAATAAATAATAAACTAAATATGAGATCAAATGTTCAAGCTCCTAAGTAGCTATGTACTATGTATTTGAAAACTGCCTGAGAACACGTCGACGTGGAGGGCTCAAGCTTTGTACACGACGTTTTCATAAAAATTGCCACTACAAGTTTAACAATGGACCAAATCGGCAATCCCTTCTTGGTGCTGCCATAAAAAAAAATTTTGTTTTTCACTATATATTTGGTCACGCCCTGAGAACGCGTGGATGTAGAGAGCTGAAATTTTGATGTCTGTAAAGCTAGTCAGCCCTTTTTTGAAAAATAAAGCTTTTGCTTGAATTGTGCTGCGTTGTGCCGCAAAGAAAGCAAAAAACTTTCACAAATTACACTTTTTCTGAGGAAAATAAAATTTGCAAAAAAAGTTAGACCAGCCATTTTCGAAATTTTGAAAAATAAAAGGTGTGCTGGATTGTGCTCGACTTGTGCTGCGTTGTGCAGCAAAGAAAAGGTAAAAATATGAAAATTGCACTCTTTATGAGCGTGTTGTGTTGTACCGTGAAAGACAAAAACATCTGAAAATTTTATAATAAAAGTAAGAATTTAAAAAAAAGGTCAGCTAACTTTTTTCTTTTATTTTCTTATGAAATATTTAGAATTTAGAATTTTTTGTTTGTATGTTAAAAACTGTTATAAAGTGTATGTGTAAATATGGATAAATGTTAGTTCGTATCAGTGACCCGAACTTGCTTAGCGCGTCCATACAGCCACAGTGATACTTTGTTGCTTCTTTGCTATTATTCGAGTTCGAACACGCAACTCCGTGCATTACTCATAGCGTTTTTACGTAAGCCACCTCAAGCGATTTTGTCGTTTTACATTTGTAACAAATATATAGTATACATATATGAAATTATCAATATATTCTGAAAATTGTCTAAAAAGTCATAGTATTTCTTTATACAGGATGTCCCAGAAATCAACGTCAAGCTCGAATCGGGCCATGACCAAGTCGTAACAGTTATCAGAAAAATATTTAAAAAAATCTAAGTCATGTATTTTTCAAATTATAGACATTTTTTTTGTTTTCGAGAAAATGTACACCCTGTGATGGTTTTTTAGCTCCTGTTGCTACAAATCTTTACATTTTTTCAATTTTATTTTTCTTATGTAATCCCGAATAGTGCTTATGTAACCTGTTGCTTTAATGTCTAAGCGAACTGGTCCAGGTTGAAAGAAAATTTCACATTTTGCGAGCCAAGAATATAAAATTAATACTTCACCCAACTTTAACTAGCTGTACTGAAAAAAACATGTACTACGCCAGTTTGGCAAGTAACTTTAAAAGTTGACGCATTTAATAAGGATTCTAAAATGGTATAACACTTGCTACATTATTTCTTAGATTACGGAAAAAAAAATTGCTTCAAGAAACCCAATTTCGAAAAATTTCTTTTCACCTACTAAAAATTATTCTAGTGAACCCAAAGCTTGCCGTAAGACCGTAACTTTAAGATTCTAGTTTGAGTGAGACGGAGAGTCATTACATGAAGTGTGAATGAGACAGATAGTGACGCTTTCAAGTTAGAGATCCTAACTTTTTGCTAAATTAAAGACAAATTTTCCTTAAGTTTAAAATTAAACACCAATTGTTTGGATGCTAAGATTTATTATTTACAAAAGATGTTCAAACAGCCTTCCTTCAGCTGCAATACAAGTGCGACATCTTCTTAAGAAGGATCAGGTTATCAGATGGGCAAATCTTCCATTAGAGAATAGAAGAATTCTTAAGAACTTTTATTTAATGATAAATTAAATCATAAATACAAGAAGAAAAAACAACCGCCTCGTCCGGGGTTTGAAACCGGGACCTTCCGCTTGCCGGGCGACTGCTCTTACCACTGAGCTTTTTTTTTTTTTTTCTTGTTTTTATGATTTAATTTAGAATCATTAAATGAAAGTTCTTAAGAAATTCTTCTATTCTCTATCTTGACCGATTCTAACAAGTGTAGGTAAAAATTAAATCTTCCATTGTTGACAAATTCAACTGCTTCCGTAATTCTGGAGCTCATGTTTTTGTAAAATTCGGTGAGCTACATATACCTTTTTTAGGCACTCCTGTGCTTTCCTGGATTGCACGTACCGAAGTTCTTGGGTCTACGTCCTCGTAAGGTAAGGAACTCTTCCTTCACCATGTACTTGGTTTGGAAGTCGGCCCTCTGTGGAGAGTAGACGATGCACATTTGTAAAAACTCAATGATTTGACGAGGTAGCGTCACTATCTTGCTCACTCACATTTCTCACTCAAACTAGAATCTTAAAGTTACGGTCTTACGGCAAGCTTTGGTTACACTAGAATCATTTTTAGTAAGTGAAAAGAAATTTTTCGAAACTGGGTTTCTTAAAGAAAAATTTTTTTCTTCCGTAATCTAAGAAATAATGTAGCAAGTGTTATACCATTTTAGAATCCTTATTAAACGCGCCATCTTTTAATGTTTCTGGCCGAAAAATGTGAAACTGAGGCAGTTATGTTTTAACTCTTAACTGTAATTTACAGAGGGGTTATTCATAGTTACATTACGAAAAGTTAATATTTGCAGTCACAGGACTTGAAAGATCATCACAGGGTGTCAGTTTTCAAGATTTATTTTTGAATCCTTATAATATGAAAAGTACATGACCAAGATTGTTTTTCATATTTTTCTGATAACTGTTACGACTTGGTTTATTGCCCGATTCTGGCTTGACGTTGATTTCTTGGACACCCTGTATACATATATATAAAGTAAATCCAGATTGTTTTGAAATTAAGAAAAATTAAGGTTTTGCTGAACTGTACTCGACTTGTGCTGTGTTGAGTCGCATACAAACAAAAAAATCTAAATTTAAATATTTCATTAAAAAAATAAAACTTTTGGAAAAAAGTTAGCTGGCGTTTTTTAAACTTCTTATTTTTAAAAAGTTTAATATTTAGATGGTTTTTTTCTTTCACGGTACAACACAACACTAATTTCATGCTCATAAAGAAAGTAAATTTTGAGATTTTTACCTTCTCTTTGCGGCACAACGCAGCACAAGTCGAGCAAACTCCAGCACACCCTATATTTTTCAAAATTTCGAAAATGACTGGGCTAACTTTTTTCGAAAATTATATTTTCTTCAGAAAAAATCTAATTTGTGAAATTTTTTGTTTTTTTTTTGCGGCACAACGCAGCACAATTCAATCAAAATTTAGCACAAGCTTTATTTTTGAAAATTTCAAAAAAGGCTGGGATAACTTTATAGACATGAAATTTTGTACACAGCGTTTTCATAAAAACAGTAAATAAAACTTTCAAAAATGAACAAGATCGGGCAACTTCTTCTTAGTGCTGTCATATAAAACTTGGGTGTTCACTTTATTTAACTGTTATTTTCATCTAGGGTATAGTATTATTCGTTTTAGATTACATTTGTGACCGACTTTAAAGTATTAGAAACCTTTACGTTATCTTTAAACGGATATATGCCGACTTAAGGTTGGAAATCAGCCTAAGGTCGGCCATTTGTAATCGACATTAGGAAAAGTCTGAAAATTACGTTCATTAATGACCCCCCCCCCACCGATATAGTTTAGAAAAACTAAATTTTTGGTATTTTCTTCACATCAAAATGTAAGTACAAACAAATGCACTTCAATAAATGAAATACTAAAGTAGAAAACACAACACTATTTATACACGATTTCGCAATTACCTCAATGTCATTTCCAAAAAATTAACGGACCACACCTCAAACCAACTCTGACATCTATGCATAGAATGAATCGCTTATAGTAAGGAGAAATGATTTTTTATTATACGATTAAAAATAAATAATATTATTCACTTCAATTTTTGTTCTGTGCTTCCAAAATATTTATACAGACAGTTTGGTCAGGGGTGGCCGACTTTAGGAACACCTACATACGATAAATTGAGCATTTTGAGCTCAAAAAGCTCAAAAGCTCCTCTCTAACGTCATGCCTACGTTAAAAGGTGGTCAAACGAGCGCTCTGTCATCCTAAAAGAGCACTCCCCGATTACTCGTAGAATTATCGCCTTTCCTACTGGGTTATACAATATATTCGACGTACTTCAGAGGTCTATATTAGGGGGGGTTTTTTTTTTTTTTTTTTTTTACATAACTGGACAACAGCTATTCACATTTCCAATTATACACTCATGTATAGTAGATTTGGGAAATAGCTGATTTAAATAATAATAATCAATAAATAGACTCAATTGTCAACCAATAAAGGAAATCACAAATAGAATCGCGCTTCAATTTTAACTGAAATAACAAATCAATCTCACACACTTCCGATTTTCATCCGTATTTCTGTTTCCAACGTATTCCTACTTTTCACCCTCTCACGCGAGGTAGTCTTAACTATATTCAACGGCTATCTGAATTTGTAATGAAGGAGCATCTTTCTATCATGCAACAGACAGTCCTAATCATATCAAACGTTTCCGTGGCAAATAAACTCACCCTCAGCGCCTACTTGTCTGCAAAATCTACTTAAAAAAAAATTTTTTTGTCCGAAAACTCAACCCAAAGAGATTGAAAGCCATACAAAATCCGGCAAATATTTTATCATGGTTGTGTGTAATATGCCAAAGTGTGCAGCACACCTAATTCAAATTGTTCGAATAAATAAAAAAACAACAACAAAAATTTGCCAGTAGGTATAAAAAAAAACAACAACAACAAATGCAGCCATAGCTCAAGCCGAAATTTTACTTAGGGGGAAGCTTAGAAAGGGACACTCGAGCATCGAACACGAGTCGTAAATTGTTGGGCTTTAGGGTGAGTTTTCCTTTATTATTGTTGTTGGTTCCTTCTGTACAGCATGGCACACTGAAGCCAAAGGTATAAAATCCCCCAAATAATATGTTCCCGTTCCCTTGGTTGTGTTTGTGTTGTAAAGCGCGGCGAGTCTCTTCTATTGTGCATTGATGTATCAGGAAAGTCAAGACTCATTTCGTGGTGATTTGATCCTTCTTCTGTACCTATATGTGGATTGCTCCAAAAAGAGCGGAACGGTATAAAACCCATAGGAACACACACACCCACACATACACATGAACATTTTTACGCGTAGATATATATATATGCATTTATATTATGTTTTCATTAGAAGCGAAGCTGGTTATATTGCAGAGGGATCGCGTAATATCCACACAAGTGATAAAAATTAAAGAACTATACCCGACCTACCGTCCATATGTGAATTCTTCAGCGAGTTTTTTCACTAGATTTATGCTGTTACTTCTTCCATTTATAGGAGATGGGAGCAAAAACTGTGAATATGTTCCGACCTCATGTCGGTCGTTGAGGATTCAACTTTCAAAAATATCATCTCAGAGGGAAGGAGAGGTCGTTGACATTTTTCATAGATTTAGTTTTAAGTTCGTCAGAGGGGGTCTGGTTAGAATTCTAAGCCAAGTAAAACCTGCAAAGTTACAAGCGAAGGCTCCCTTTCCTCTTAGAATGCGTGAAATACTTATCGATAGGTTGTCGTTTTTTTTTGTTTTTTTCTTAAACGAGTTAAGTCTTATCACGTATTGAGATACTGGTGGAGTTCTGTTAAT
This sequence comes from Dioctria linearis, assembly GCA_963930735.1. Taxonomy (NCBI): domain Eukaryota; kingdom Metazoa; phylum Arthropoda; class Insecta; order Diptera; family Asilidae; genus Dioctria; species Dioctria linearis. The sequence goes on from OZ005740.1 coordinate 44,187,779, forward strand.
GAGTTTATGGCGTCAAGATGTTTTCGCTTTTAATTAGGTTTTTTTTACTGTTTGAGACACGCAAGAGAAAGATTAAACTTTTACTTTTCAAAGTGTAACAAAAGAAACTGGGCCAAGTGTTGATGGGTTATTAATTATCACAATATTTTATAGTTTAATTGATGAACCCAAAATAATTTTAAAGGAATACTTTTGTAATACAAGCCATATATATATACATATATATGTACGTCCTCGTTTGTTTACTACATCGCGTACTATGAAATTTAACTAAACCGGCAATTATATTTACCCGAAGTATAGTTTTAGTGGTGCAATGAATAAGCCATTGACTTTGCCCTTATTTTGTTTTGGTATTGGAACTTCACCACTACTTACTACCTTTAACCTCCTCTCTCGACGGACATGAGGAGGAAATACTTTCTCCCAATTCTCATTGGCTTTATTTTCTGTGAAAGCTTTTGTTTCATTCCATTATCCTCGTTAAAATAGTTTACACCTCAAGAGTGATTCTGGGTCTCACTGTAAAGGTAAAAACGCGTTTCTTGTGGGTTCCAGTCAAGAGCCTGCTTGGAAATATTGTCATTCACTTATAATTCCATTAAAGTGTAGGTTATGTGTGGTCTATTCAATTTATGTTTCTCCTTTGAATTTAAAAACTGTAGAGTTGGCGAGTTATGAATACCGCGGTAGTTATAGATTATACTTTCCCAACCGCCCATCCATTAATTCACCCAGTTAACATCTCAATGCCTACAACTGGCATATTTACTACAGAAGACTTATTTTTCTCGATTTTTAAAAATAAAATTATTTTTGAATCTTTGGTTGAGATGGGATCGGAAGGGACTATGGATGGTCTAAGTGTGGGTGATGGTATGTAGGTATTTCGATAGCTGGCACTATAATCTAGCCTAATCGTTACTTTTGATTTGAACAATAAAAGCTCTTTAATAATAATTTTAAAAGGAAAAAAATCGATAAAATAAGTCCTAAGTGACCTAAAATCTTCTTGGTCAAATTTAATGGTAACTTTGGTTTAAAACATTAAAATCTTTGAATAACTGTTATTTCTAACTTTTATCATATAAATCTAAAATTTAAAAGTAACCTCTTCAACGCGTAATAGATACTCGTCTTAATGAGTACAGAGTGTGTGTTTTTTTAAAACTATTAAGCTTTCCTAGTTGACTTCTTTTTTTTTACTCAAAGATAAGAAAATACTTCTTATTTACGGTCTCTTATATCTAGATCACGTGAGCAGGATATTAGAATTTATATTGGCAGCCGAGTTTTAATAAATTCACTGAATTTGAACACCCTCAAGTGGTGTGGCTGGTCAAGCAGTGCTGCGACATGGTTGCATGATCACAGTAATTTATCATAAAATGTAACAGTGGATGAGCTTATTAGGGAAAGTTCATACATATATGGATTTATATATACCAGAAAAATCCATAGAGATATGGCTGTAGAATCAGTTAAGATCAGCTGACCAAAAATATATCTCAGGAAGAAAGAACTCCTGTTGAGGAGAAGCTGGACTAACGTGTGTCATCACACTGCCTCTTTAGTAGTCATGCAGAACGTATATGGGCTCCATACATCGACTTTTGTAAAAGATTCACGGATGAAAAGGAGTGAATTATGTTCAACAGCTGTTGTTTCAGAGAAGGAAACTATTCCGCAATTACTTTTTTTGTGAGTTGCGGAGAATTGCCAGACAAATAGTTCTCGAAAAATTTCAGGTTCTACTTTCCCACGATTCCAACATAACAATTGCCTCCGATGATATGCCATCACGATAGTGGACTATTCAAAGGTTTAAGTGTGGCCAACTGGAAGTGATTCGATAGCTGCCGCTTCAGCTTAACCTACATAACTGAGTGTATAGACTACACAGTAAAAAACAAAAATTCCCTAGAGTCAGTGGCAATTTTTGAATTGGTTGGCTCCAGCTTGAAAGATAGGATAGTTTTAGATACGATGGCGCTGTTGTCGGGATCTACAAAACTGCCTGAGAGCGCCACGACGTGGAAAGCTGAAATGTTGTTCACGGCGCGGCGTTTTCATAAAAATTGCAAATAAAAGTTTAACAATGGACTAAATCGGGCAACTCATTCTTATATGGCAACCCTACGTTTTTAGTATACATTTGGACACTGCCTGAGTACATATAGAGAGCTGAAATTTGGTACATGGTGTTTTCATGGCAATTATAAATAAAATTTAAAAATGGGCAAAATCGAGCAACCCCTTTTTGGTGTTGCCATACAAAATTTTAGTTTTTCATTATATATTTGGAAACCCTCTGAGAACGCGTCGACGTGGACAACTAAAATTTGGTACATGGTGTAGGTTAGGGTCTGTACACGGGCCTTTTAAAAAACAATGTAAATTAAGTTCAAAAATGAAACCAATTGGGCAACTCCTTCAAGGGTTGCCATACAAAAAATTTGGTCGATGGTGTTTTCATAGCAATGGTGAATATAATTTTAAAAATGGACTAAATCTGGTTACCCCTTCTTGGTGTTTGCATACAAAACTTGTTTCTCACTATATACTTGGTAGCTGCCTGAGAAGGCGCCGAGGTGGAGAGCTCATATTTTATACACGGCATCTCCCACACATATGCATTTGTAAATTTATAGAAATTATTTTTAATAAATTTCAGTCTGTTAGACGAGAAATCTCCTTCATATGAATGTATGCACGTACACTCATACACGCCCACTCATCTAAACACATACAGACACAGAGTGAAACCCTAGAGAGTACAGAATCGCGCGATCGAGTCAGATAATAACTTAGATATTATGCATCTCTAAACCACCACACCCCGACCCCCACCCATTTAGGTATCTTTATTATTGCCGGGCAGCTTCGACGGGCTCCCCCTAGTATTTTTTATAAAATAAAGGGATTGCTTCATTCCAGATATAGAAATCTCCCCTTTACTTTTCATACCCATCAGCATACTTACCAAACGTGACAGTCTTTAGCTATACACAGTCTTGTTAGAAGCTGTTTTCGATATAAGATTAGCAATAGTAACAGTGGCATAGAGGGAGCTTTATAAAATACATTCTTCAATGTGATTACACTTGATTGAAGAATGGCGAGATCTGGTTGAGACATATATTTGTGGATGGACTCAGGGCACTGTCTTATTTGGCGCGGGTCTATCTGCCCGCCATTGTTGTTTTGTTCGCACTGAGCTTCTGGTTCAGTATGGGGAGATCTTCTTTGCACAAGCATACGCTGATATCGTAATTATAACTACGGATAACTCTAGGGACGAGGATCCTGAACCCCTTCAGCAAAACTTCAGCATAGTTACGATTCAATATTAAACCATGTCTTAGTATCTTTACTAAAAAAATACTGATAGACGTGCTAGTTGAACCTAATCTCTTAAGGACATGTAATAGATTCTGCTGATTTATATGGCTGTCATAAGTTACATGTTGACATATTGGGCGATTACATCGAGACAAAGGACCAAGCCAAATTGAGCAGTTTACAGAGAGTGGCCTGCCTAAACAACACTATAGTGATGCGCATAACATCTTGCCAATGGTCGCATTGAGACTGCAGAGGTTATCGGGAAAAATATCTCATCTGATAATGATATTAGGTCATATACCGATGTCGGTGAGAATGTCATCGTTTCAATTACCTACCAAAATTAGTGGTAATGAACCAAGTAGTCTGAAATCTAGAAACTCTCTTCTGGAGGACTAATGTAGTTTTATACATTGAGTCTAATATTGAAGCGGTGTTGGGATTGGAACAACAGCTTAAGTTGGGAATATCACTAAGTATGGGGACAAATGCCACAGTGTTACAGGCAGAGTTTTATGCCATGCCATGACTTATGCCTGCAAGAATCTAAAGAAACTTATAACAATAAAAACATCTTAATCTTCTCAATCAGGCAGCAATTAAGATTATTGCATTTTCTGCAGCGAATTTAAGGTAGTGTGAGAGTACCGATTCCTTCTTGTTTCTTGATGAACTGGATAGACCATATTAGATCATCGTGATCTGGATACCGCCCCATCAATATCAACGAGAAAGCAGATGAGTCTGTTAGACAAAACTGGCTACTCCTCTAGTCAACTTAGAGACGTTTTGTGTACGCAAAAAATGTAGCACGGCGGCGTATACTGAAGGATCATCACGTGATATTCAGTCGTCTGAATGGAACGTTGTTGCCCAAATTCAGCTTTATTCTATTTTCAACACTCAGGTCTACTTAGATAAATTTTTACATATAAATCATTGAAGTTTATATGTAAATAGGGAGAACAAAAGTGGACTTAATATATGTACGTAGATTATTGAGGCACGCCCAAGGTAAATATATATATAGATATAGTCATCATGTTTAACTACCTGATTAAGACCACTCAACCGAAAATGATAAATCAGTTGAAAACGACAAATAATTATTAAAAGGCAATGAAAATCCAACGTTAACAAGGGAGGTGGTGGTATTATTTGAATCAATATAAATCTTCTTCGCGTCCTTTTAACATAGAAATAACCGCACAGCTCCTCTTTCAATAGAGCTCTCGTTTGTTAGTAGGCACCAGATATCCTTTGGAGAAATTTTCACATGAACGATAGCAAATCTCTTAATGACAGTAACGCATTACCATAAATTTTGAAAGACTTTTCGAGAGTCCCATTTGGAAAATGAATGTGTTAAGCGCCATAATTGCTCTGATCAAAGTAAGAAATTATCATAATAATTCGATTTATCTTGAAACTTCTATAAAGTTGGGACAACGATAGCATCGTATCCTCCCTACTATAAGCCTGCCTGCTGTAAAGAATTTCACTACTCACATTCACCCCATTTAATTGCATATTTGGAATTAAAATTTCGTCTTTTCATTACACAGGCGTACGCAAAAACTACCCCGAAGTAAGGCCTGCTGTACCGAACACAAGTTTATCATCTCCCTTGAGTTGGACTTAAAATATAAATATATATATTCGCTTTGACGTGCCCTGTGTTATACAGTATTTGCAGCATATTAGCTGCCTAGGGTAACCGAACATGAAACCCCCCACCAAAACAAGTCTTTTGAACACCACATTGAGCACGGACACATGGATACGAAGTAAAGGAATCATATAATAATGTTGCAGCTGTTCGTAACATGCGTAACGCACCAATACCCCGGTAAGGTGGCTGGCTACCAAACAAAAGACCACAAGGGAGAAAATATTTTATCCCGAAATTTTATTCTGATGTCAGAAGGGATCTTGATCCTGCGCTGTGCATCATATTGTCCTTGCACGCAGCTTTTATTTAACTATAGTTGAGTCGTTGCTGGTCTTGCACTTTCAAATAGGGACGAAGAAGGCCACACACACCAAATTTAAGGAAGGGATTTTGTCACAAATGTTCGTTCATTTTGGTTTTTTTTTTCTTTTTTTGTTAAATCAATTTTGTGCTTAGTGTATGCTTGTGATGGAGTTATAATCTTAATAAAAGATTTTTTAGAGATAAGATGCGCATCCCTCGTTGTTCTGTGTGGTATCGTAGTAGTTCCGTTTTACATTTTGCTGTTGAGATTTAAAATTTAAAATATTTCTAAAGGAATTGAATAACTTAAGTATGAATTATCCGGATTTAAAAGGGAAGGTGTTAGAGAATTTAATAAATTTTAATATGCGTGTAGGAGGATCTTCTAAGGCAACCAGTTTAATTTGCCAGTAACTTTATTATTAAACTTTAGTACGAAATTTTCCAACATATCAAATGTAATAAATTTACAACGGTGTGTAGTTATGTGATAACGATATATTTGGGTATAAAATTTATTACTATATAAAGTCGCAAACATTTTCTAGGGTGCTTGCAAAATTATGATGGGGTAATGCGATGTAGATCGACAGCTAATATATATATATATGTACATGTATGTAGCGTATGGAAATTGAGAAAAGTTTTCTGGATGGCAGGTTTAGTTTTAATTCAATTCTTCAACTTTAGTTGCAATTCAATAATTAATAAAAAATAAAGTACAATGATCAAGCTATTCAAATCATAATAAATGTTGAACATATCCTCGATGGGTATCAACATAGGGCATAGCTGAGCTCATCGGATTATGGATTGCGTTTTAAAATTCCTGATGTGTTCCAAATTCGCATCCGTCTACTGTCATAAACTGAATTGATTATAGAATAGATAAAATAAGTAGATTTGAGTCCTACGCATACGTAGAAATCTCTACGTGAATAATCCATCTTCTAAGATTTACGTGGTATGAGACTAAAGTAGGCCAGTAAACCGTAATGCACATGCTGCTGTAACATTTAATTAAATATTTTTCAATCAAATTGGTAAGTCATTTTCTAAAAAATACCAATAATTTAGGTCAAAAAGTTGTCCAGGTAGTATATAAAGTGGTCACTCAAGATAATTCCTCGCAATACATTAATTGAAAACTGTGTTTGATACCTGGACTGAGTCATAATGAATTCTTGCCATAGATGTAAATATATAATACCATCTCTTGTAAAGCTAGCCTCAGTTTTGAAGAGGACGGAAGAAAAAAAAGGGTTGGTGGTGCATGTTTCGTGGTAGAAAGTCCTTTTCGCTGAATAACTGTACTTTTTGCAGTTGGTACGAATAAAGTTGATGAATTCCTAAGAATCGCTAACAGTCATTTGTTCAACACTCAATAAAATTCTTCGCATACTATTACCTTAAGATCCAAAAGATGTTCTTGTAATTCCTGATCTGCTGCCATCTCAGACTATCGGTTTGAAGGAGCCTGTTTCCTTTCACCTGGAGCTTTGCGATGGGTTAAAAAATTAACTTTTTTGGGGTTCTCGGAGGGGGGGGGGGGGTAGTAACTACCAACCTTGTTGTTGTCCAATTTGGGATTTGACATGTGTTCTAGCATTTCATATTTTGCAATAAAACTTTCCTTGAGTATATCACAGAGAAAGAAAAAAATATTTTTTACGTTTTAGTTGAAAGTTATTTATTTTAAAAGTTTTTTAAACATTTTATTGGAATCAGTTTTAAAACTTAAAATTTCTATAATAAATAATTATTTGTAAAAATTTACTCCATCTTTATGATCTGGTCTTAGCTAGAAGAACTTACAGTATGATTAGCTTAGTTGGGTTAGGTTAAAGTGACGGCTGATGTGCTGGTCATGCCAGGTTGACGCATACTTGTCCAACGAGCTGTTGACGGATTACATCCTGCCTTCTAAAGCTTGAATCTATCGGAACTGTTTAGAAATCGAAGCCTCCGGGCCATTCGTACAGCAAGCGCCAAATACTCTCGACTTCAGTATCTTCTCCATAAAGGCTAATAACCGTTGCGATTGTCGGTAAGTGTTAAACCAATTTAATTGGAATTTATTTCAGGGCATTTGATTATTTGATTGAAAACAGAGGTTTAGGCCCACTGCTCACCGGTTCCAACCGGACGCTCTTACGAATTTAAGTATTGGCCCCCAGCTCTCCCCGCCGGCTTCATGCACTATTTCAGGTGCGCTTAGCGTAGGTGTTAGATCCTCTCGATATATGGCCTTCAAGTCCATTTCTCATTGAATTGATTTCAGACCCATTTTTATCAATCTATGTATATATATACTTGAGAGGCATCTTTACTTAGGCCTTAAGACCCATTAGAGAGTTACTTTTTATAAAGAACCTAAGTTGCACAGATTGCTATCAAGCGATTTCCGAAAATAATTTTCTACAAACTTCAAACAGCCTTAGAAGCACGATGTGATAAAATATTGAGGGGATCCCATCAGAACTTGTGAAGTTACTTGGGTTTGGAAGCCCTACAATATGATTCATAATTGTCTCTACTGAAATAATTGGAATGGTGAAGTGAATGTTTAAGGGTCACTATTTAATTTCGCCGCATATTATTATGTACATACTTATCATAACGTGTATAGAAGTGAATTCGCTTGAAATTCATTTAGTGTAGTAAGTGAAATGAGCGCTCATTAATTTTACTCCTTGAGGGATTCATTACAATTCTCATCGAGTGCTCTTTTCATTAGGAAATTTACGAACATTTTACTCTTTTGTGTTATCGCGGTATTCCCCTAATGTGGTTTGATATATTATCTATATCTAGATGTAGATCACAGATGTAGTACTCTCATCGGTGAGGTGGAAATGGTAGGAGAAATCCAAGTGATGGCTTTTGGTTTAGTAAGTGCCAAAATAGAAATGCCTACGCTCGTGCTAACCGTAAATTCTGATTGTTTTCTTATTATTTGTTATGGAAAATCAAAAGTCAATTAAAATGGGGACCATTCTATTACCTGAACGGAAAAATTGTCTTCGAGTAATTTGGAACTTTTTTTTCGTAGCTTCTCAAAATTATTAGAAACTTTCAGTTTGACTGATAAAAACTACGATTTCCTGGCGAAAATGCAAAGAAAATACAGCTGCAAATAGCAGTATTATGAAGATCTCCTCAGAAATTGTTGTGCTTCATTTTAATTTTGCTATGAAAATTACAGCCATCGTCTTCAGCCTAAACAAATTGTTCAAGTTATAGAAAATATAGGAAAATACCCAATTTACACATCTTTCTTAATGGATACAAAAATTAATTTATATACATACATAGGTAAAAGTATTTATTTTAAACAAAACAGTAAGAACAATATACATGTACCGTCGCTGTTGTGGCAAAAGTATAATTTTATAGGAGAGACAAAAAACTGATCTTTTTTGTCAACTATAAGAATTCAAATAATATCGAAGAATGCGTGATGGTCTGAAAACATCCTTAGTTTCTTGCAGATGCTGATATTTTGACTCCGAAATAGGTGACGGTCTGTCATAAAAACGGCATACATTGGTAGTACATATGTACAAGTAGACCACTTTATTTTTTGAGGCAATGGTTTGTATTCAGCGGTATGGTATACTTTGTATAGAATGTCTCCATTTTTCTGATACTTCAGTCGTCTTATGTCACAAACTACAGGGTTTCCAACTTTCTTCGCTGGCCTGAGTGACGACAGTTTTGATGGAGCCTCATAATTATTAAAAAATGAGTAATCGAGTACTTCAACTTTGTAGCGGTGTGAAGGTCTTGCCTGTATCATCAAAGTCACATAATCTGATCGAGAATTGATTAGAGGCATACCGGTAGTTCCCAAGAGTGGCTTGTACACTGTCAACTTCCATAGTATGGCCTTTCTCGAGAAAAAGTTTCTCTATCACAATTTAGACTTTTCTCAGCTATATCACTCAGGGCACTAGCTAGAACCTTATTGTGATTTTGGTAGTTGCAACCGTTGGAGATAAGTTTGGTTGACTTCAATACTTTGGAAATAAAATCTATAATACCCGATGCAAATTCATTTGCAGTGACACTCCCATTAGCCTTTATACTAAAGATAAAGTGTAATATCACCGTTTTTAATTTCGTACAAAGTAAAATTGTGCACTTGTAATTTTTGTTTATAATATCCCTTGGATACAAGTAATCTTGCACACAGCAAGACATATTCTAAGTCCATAGTAACAAAAAGGTGTTCTTCATTTACAGAATCTTTAGCTACTTTCTTGGCTGTCCTTGCATCGTACTTCTTCTTAATTTGTGCATTATACTATAAGTTATCAGCTATTGTGCTATCAATTTTGTAGCTGTAACACAAATCACACTGTTCTTTTCTAGGCATATGGATGGCTATGTTTTCTTCTTTCAGAACTTCAGCGAACAAATTTCTTCCTGCATGGGTGAGATTGCTTTTTTCACACCATTCTTTATAAACGCTGAAATGATGGTTGTACATACATACATTTTATTTGATGATGCCCGACAGTAACGGCTAGAAACTTTAGGCAGTAAGCTAAGCCAAACTTTTATTTTGTCCACCACTTCAGGTTTCTTCCTCTGTTATTTTTTGCTGATAATGCCCTGTTTCTTCCAGTATCTTCTGAATGTAAAATGCCAGATACCTGAAGATTAACTGCTTCAACAAACGCATCCAATGACACTTCTTTTCTTTTAACCGAAGAAAATTTTTCGATAAACCTTGATTTTTTCTCCTGTTTTCTGCAAAAATATGTCGTGCCCTTCATTATTTTTTCCTAATTCCTCCGATATCTTTTCTTCTTTTTCGTATTGTCCTACTGTGTAAAGTCCTTTAATAGACATGTTTTTCTCTTTTCATGTTGGTCTTTTCCAAAATGTTTTGAAGGCTTCTTTCCTGCCTGCGTCCGTAAACAGTGCACAAGGAAATGTTTGTTCACCTTTCTTCCTGAGTCCCGTGACACATGACGATACACACTCGAGACAAGACGCTACGTAAAAACCAGTTTTTGTATCGAGTGTGTATCAGCCCATGGTACACGTAGTTTATACACGGTTGATACACGTTCTTGAGGCTGGAAAGAAAATTCATCGTTTCCATATGATCTATTCGCTCGCAAACTGAGTACACGCATACATATGTAATAAAAGACTCGTGTATCATCCGAGTCTAACCCTCTGCTCTAAATGTCTTAAAATAGTGCTAAGAAACCCAGTTTTTAGTACGGTGTACCGAGTGTGTAATATCGTGTGTCACCGGACTAAGAGCTGAATGAGTAAAACGCATTTCTATTTTTCTTTTTTTTTTGTATGTTTGGTATTTCTAGCTGTTCTTTGCAGTTAGTGAAAGGCAAACCTAAAACACGATTCGAGCGTGCTACAAAGTCCCCTAACACAACACACTCGTGACTAGACACTACGTAAAAGCCCAGTCTTTGTATCGAGTGTGTATCTCCAGGTTTCAAATTCAGCGCATTGCTCTTCCATTCATTATGTACATTGACTCTCGTACCAATATTTCCAATATTTTGCAAAGCAAACGCAACCATCTTTTTGACCGAGTTTCCATAGCTTTGCTAAAAATATAAAATCCTAATACCAAGATATCTTTTAACGTTTTTTTTTTTCATAAATTGGACTTAGACTTAGAATTTATTTATAAAGTTAATATCATAGAATCTTACCTTAGAATCAATCTCTGTTGTTAGGAAAATATTTCAGTATATATATATTGTATTGCCAATTGTATATTGGAGAAACTCAAATAGTGCTTACATTATGCATATACGTAAGGGCGTATTTAAAGTCCTGAAGTAATTAGTAATTTTTGTTTGAGTGTTTGCCTTTCTTTTGTTTCGTAAGAAATTATTCCAACTGGTGAAAACGGTATGCAAATAATCTGGAACAGCTTCCCTGATTCTAATACAATGCAAAGTACAGTAAGCGTACTTTCAATATCGTTTTGTGTGGATTTTGGCATCATTACTTCTTCTACATCACTCTCATCACTAGAATACGGTTCTTCAACATTACAGGGAATACTGCCCGAAATATCGTTTTCGTCCGGATAGTCTGTTATTTCAATTTCTTCATCCATGTCAATATAGTCAATGTAATTTATGTCTTATTAGAGTACGAGAGTTCCATTCATTCCAAATAGGACAATATGGAATTAAGTCATGGTCCTTTCATTCAGAATACTCGCGAAAACCACATTTTTAAAAACAATTGGCAATAGCGTTCTGGGAAACCTGCAGACCGTGCAGCTGAAATTTCTCGAACACATGGAAATCGGGGATTCCCCAAATTCATCTTATAGAACTAGTCTTCGTTAGGGTTGCTTCGTCACGGTTTGTTCAAGTTATGGAAATTCAAGATAGAGAACAGTTTCTAGAGGAAAAAACTGCCTTAGAACTTCTGCCGAATGAATAATTCAAATTATAGACAAATTCATCTTACGGTATTTCATTTTAGAGAAGTTCAACGAACATTCAATTATCAGTCAAAATAATAGTAATATCTTGTCTATAGCTCAGAATATAGACTTCTTTCGGCTAAAATGTATTATTGAGAGAGTCTGTTTCATAGCTCGGAAAATATACCTCGGCGGTTTTGTCTCATTGGGTTTACATTTTCAATACTACTCCACCCCATTCATACAGATCATTTTCTTTTAAATATTTTTAATTCGTATATCATAAAAAGCAGCAGGAAAACATATCAGCTTCATTTACTGACACTCAATCCCACAATATCAATTTTATGTACATATATGAGGTATCTATTAAGAAATTGGGGAAATAGCAGCTAAAGATGCTTTAACAAAAATCAATGTAAATTATATTAAAATAGTAACTAATTTAAGTTTTCTCTTTTTTCTTTGCAGATAACAAATCGATTCTAGGACGACAAGGTACTATAATCATATAAGCACTGCTATATAAGGAAAAATAAATTAAGAAAACCCTAGAAGTTCCTTTAAGTTAAAAAGGAACTTTGACCAAAACCAATCTTCTTCTTCAAAAAAGTTATCAAAAAGGCCGCCAAAATTCATTTTAAAATGCTTATGCCTGGTGCAGCGGAAACAGACGCTTTAGCGGCAATTGCGCAAGCCAATTCACAGGCTGCAGCACTTGCAGCGGCACCAGGAGTCCAAGGTGGTAGCCTCACAAATTCATCCGTCCAACAAAAAGATACCACTTGGACAAAATTGTTCGTTGGTGGACTTCCATATCACACAACTGACAAAAGCCTGAGAGAACATTTTTCAGTTTTTGGTGAAATCGAAGAGGCTGTGGTTATAACTGATAGGCAGACAAATAAAAGTCGGGGTTATGGTTTTGTAAGTACATATATCATAATAACTTGCACATCCAGTAAATGTATAAAAAATAATTCCATTTATCCTCCAGGTAATAATGGGTGACAGATCGAGTGCAGAACGAGCATGTAAAGATCCAAACCCTATAATCGATGGAAGGAAAGCTAATGTTAATTTAGCAATTTTGGGAGCAAAGCCTAGGGGTAATATTACACCAGGTAAGTTTATGCAAATTTTTTTTTTATACAAAATTATATCCAAATTTACGTATAAAAATAAAAACGATTATGGGACTTCACATGCGCTAACGTCAATCAGAACAGGACATCTGTCGACTTAAAGAATTCATTTACGATTAAATGTTGTACGTGTATAAACTTCATACAACACTTTTCAATGCGCACTCAATTCAAATTAACCAGTAATCATAAAAGAAATATTCATTAAGTATACTTGAAGCGATAAGCGTCTAAGGTAGAGTTGTCAAGCCTTAAGTGGCCTTAAATCTATCCCTAATTATAAAAGCCAGAAAGTGAGTGTTCGTTTTGGAGTTCCCAAATTAATTAACGTACACGTCAGTCATGCAAATTTTTTACTTTATTATTTTAATAAATTTAAAGTGCTGCGGCGCGTCGAGTACTTTAAACCCCATGCGCATATGTTGTAAAAAAGTCAGTCACACATTTTGTTTTCGTATGGGAATTCTCTTGACATTAGACATTTGTGTCTATAATGAAATTCCTATTTAAGGCAAACTTTTAATGCATATGAGTTCATGAGTATACATGTATGCAAGAATATAAATATATTAACGAACCCCAGAATGTCAACTAAATTTTTGCATATTTATAGAAACCAAGAATACAGTAATATCATCCTCATCATCGCATACCATACCATAGCAAATCCAGCAAAAAATGTAGAGAATGGTTCCAATCCAATGATTGAAACTACTAACATATATACATACATCGCACCGCAAGTGGTCAGTTTTAATTGTGTTAGGCAGCTTTAATATACGCGCATTAAAAACGAACTATACATATTATAAAGTCTGCAGTCACTGTAAATTTAATTACCTTTAATGTGTATTTGTGGATGGGGATCTTTTGATTTCCGACCGGAAATGGATTACTGAAAAAACTTGAGCTTTTATAATGGTTTTAGTGTACGCGATCGCGCACACCTTCCATATTTTAAAGAGGTCACCTCATCAGTGTTCGAAGCTCGCTAGAAAATAATTTATTTTTATTTTATTTATCTGGAGAAGATTATGATGAGAATTAGTTACTACTTGCAGAGCTGATGTATGTGTTGTAATAAAATAATCCATGAATACAATAATTATTTTACGTTTAAATTTAAATTTTGTTTACATCAATGTTGTTATTACACGTCATAGCGTATATGACGAACTTAGTTTGAAATTGCTTGTTTTTAATTTTATTTCCACATCGATTAAATTTTGACCTAATTGTCTCCAAAGTTCTTTGTTCGAAACACGAACTACATATTAGGATTTGGCGTAAACACCTATTTATAAATTGTCATTAATTGGGTTACCTTTGATTTGGGGTTCACAAGTTGAAGGCACTTCAGATTGTTTTTTATAGTTTTTGTCCGCATCTGTACACATACAGCAATTCATCTTAAACTCTCCAGTCTTTGGTTATTTACTTACTCCTATACATAGATGGAAATGGACAGTATGAGTACATCCGAATTTCGTTAATTTTATTTGAATTACATAATCAAACTGGCTGGACTATTTCTAATGGCAGAAGTGGACTACTTCCTACAGCGATATGTTTGGTATCAGTGTCTACTTTCTACTATGAGAAGGTTGGTGTTAGCTCTGACGGTGGTCAGATGGAAATGATCAGCCATTGTATGACGATTACATTGTTGTTAAGTGCATTTGTTATGTACATTGTTAAAGAGAGTAAGGCTTGAAATACAATTCAATGGTCATCAGAGCTCATCAGCGCTGAGAAATTTCAAAATTAGTATACATGCGCAGAGTCGAAATGTCCTTTACACAATGCACGGTCATCATCAATAATCAACTTCAGGCCTATTCAGATGAACCTTCTTGTACATTTTTTGATAGATATCTCATATATGAATATTAAAGAATGAATTAATCGTGCATTGTTTTGATATTTTTTTCTTATGAACTTATATAATATGTCACTTCTTAGCGCTGATAGAATCGGATGACAATCAAATTGCGTTTCCGGTTTAAGAAGTAGGACTGCATGCATAAGAGTATGTACACATCCTTGACGAACTTTGTAATACTCAGACTGTTGCCATCTGATGGTCTGATCTGGGCAACATATAGCTGTTCTGAATATTGCGTAAATTCCCTTTCTTTTAGTATTATCCCCGTCATTCAAAGGAAGCATTTTTCGGTTAGCAATATTTTGTTAGAGGTTCATTATTGTTACTATCTTTCGCCATAATGATTTGATGTAGTTGCATTCTACATAATTATGTTTATTTATCGTTTTGAATTCCTTCTAAAATATTTCTTCACCTGTGGCCTCAACTATGTGTTCGGATTTATGCCTTATTTCTCTATGACGTCCTCAAGACTGGATTTTCGGGTCTGATCTAAAAATCTCAAAATCTCTAAAAAGTATATACAATAGATTAACTATTTTAAAATATGCTAAATTCTTTCATATAAATAACACAAAATTTCAGAACTATTCCAAAACAACTAGAAGTGGAGGAAAAAATTTTAACATAGACAAAAAAGTAGAATAGTAAGTTTCAACGAGCACTATAGAAGTGCTATTTTGATTGGCGAAGAGCTTTTTGGGTTGGGAAAATTCTAATCTTTACAACAAACTGTAATAAAAGTAAAATCCATCTTAAATTTTGCCTGTGAGACTTGTTTAAGGTCAGAGGCTAGCAGGCGAATTAAATCTTTGCATGTTTTCCGATCAGCCAGTGACACGCAAAAACTAGAATATCGTGGCAGGATGTGTCTATTTTCTCACACTTTCCTAGATGTAGAATTTTCTTTGATTATATGTACATTGTTGAAAGATGTTCCTCTTCCCAATGTTGCCTAAGAATGATAAAAAGTCAAGCCCTGTATGTTTCTGTGCGCTAGAACCTAATGAGTGTATCGAAATTGTCTCACCAGCTTACAAAATATACATAGTATCCGAGTCAAATGTTCCGATGGCAGCCTAGAAGATGTATTAGCGTCAAACGTGGCCTTATAATCACAAGCAACTGAGCCTGCAAGTTGTTTGGCAGTCGGTGAGACTTTGATGCTTCGGCTATTTCCGAGAAAATTGTATTACCTTTATAGTATTCCATCTTGGAATCGTCAGTGAACATCATATCATATCATATAATCTTTCCTGAGTCCTTCAACTAATTTCTGATAGAAATATTAATAGCGAAGCCTTTGTTGAAGGTTACTTCTGGCGTTTGAATATATGTATATTGCTATGCCCATAGAGGGTCGCACTTCTGCTTCCATCTTCACATTACCTGAGTATATTTTACATGATGCCATGATGCCTGCCTGACAAGAAACATGTGGCTCATAAGAAAGAAGAGGTGGTATTACATGTTTAAATGGGTCATGGAATTCTGCCTCTGCAACACGAAGCTTGTAGGTATAAGATGATTGTTGGGGGCAGAACTGAAGTGCAACTTAAAATTCGCAGACAGCACAGGCAGCTCTTGAGGCAGTACTGCAGTAGGTATTTTTATCATAACTCACATGATCATTCCAATTCCATCGACTGTAAGGCAGCAAGTTGACCTTAAAACGCACCTCATACTAACCCGTAGGTCATTTATATTATCAATCGAAATTATTCTGAAAGCGCTCGCCCAACTTACTTTAGGTGTAACCCTTAACAGTGCTGGCCAACCGGCTTCCACTAGGCTTCTACCCCCGGTAAGAATTGAAATACCACTGTTGTATCGATGTAGAAAACTAATCCTATGTTTAAAGTAGTACCACATGTCGAAATTACTGTTGCATGAATTAAATGCTGCGTCGGTTTTCTTCACGTGCAGTTTCGGACGTGTGGTATTTTGGCTGTTGTACTTGTACTGAACACCATTCAGTTCGGTTTTGGTTGAATTTATATGCAGCTCAACCTCCTTTGGTCACTTTCTTATTTTATCGGAATTACCTTCCATAATTTCACTGAAAACGGAAGCGAGTATCAACGATATTATTAAGATCATTACATCGTTACGTAAGCTACCACCTCTTTCCGTGCCTGTTCTTAATAATATTTTGTTCATGACTACCCCAGTCGTAAGCGCGCTGGGGTGCAGCTTTGCTTTGATTTAAAGTCAGATTGGAAATGACAGTTAGGTTACTGCGATCGACCAAAGCTAGCATTTACTTTTTACAAACTTTAGAAAACTGCTAAATTAAATTAATGATGTATATTTCGCTTCGTGATGTTTTTTTTTTAATATTAAAAGGAATAATTGTTTTAATAAAAGTATGGTCAATGTCACACTAATGTCACAGACCGGGCTGAGATACTTCATCTTTGGAAACAGCTGTCATAAAAAATCCGTCACTGAGCCAGGGTTGAATTATACCGGAGATAGACTTGCAATTTCAATATTGCAATCTGCGCTAACCGTCAGTCTGTCTCTATATACTGAGAAACAGCTCGGTGTAGTACATTTGAATTCAATATTGAAATTGCGAAAAAAGTATTATTATTTATACACGAACCTTTTAGGACCGAATTTTATACTCCAATGTTGACTGCAACTTTTTCTGACATTTAATATTTGACACTTGTCAAGTTGAAGTGTCTATTTCGTTTTTATTTTGCATATAGACAAGTAATTACACAATATTTGCTCGCATTTTGTACGTGGGCAGAACTTTCTTAAGTCAAATGACAAATTAAATGAGAAATCTAGTGATAAATCAAATGTAAGTTCTCTAATTAATTTCTCAGTATCGTAACCCGCAAGTGTATTTCTGAGATTTTATATTGCAATTGATATAATTGCAATATCATTATTGAAATTGCAAGTCTGTCTCCGGTATTAGAAAGATTTGTGTAGGTATAACTGGCGTCAAAAGATATCTTAGTAAACAAAAAGTTGAGCTTAAAACGCAACTTTGAAATACTTTTTGTTCGCCCGATACTCAGAGCTCGGAGGCTACGCAATAATTTGTTGGTGTTAAAATCGTAGAAACGGCTTTTCAATTTTAAAATTTCAGTAGAGATCCCATTTGCTAGCCTACGATAGTAGTCCGAAATATGCGGCAATCGAAATCACTCCATATTTGGTAGGTACGATTACATTATGCTATCCTGACTTCGAATACCATATCGACACGTTCCTGCTCATTTTCCTCCTTATCGTTTCAACTATAGTTTTATACAAAAAACTATACCGGTCCTGAGCTGCAGTATAATTAAATATAGACTTAGACTCCAGGTTAATCCTGTCGTCTATGTTAGTGTAGTCTGCCTACATATATGTGTCAGTGCGATAATATTAGCAAAAAAGCCATCAATTGCAGTAGTATTATTACGTATTTAAAATGTAAAAAATGTCCATATTATGAAATAATTGAAAACAACATCAATAGCTGTTTCAATATTGTAAATCGTCAGTACTCACTTTCCCCATAAATTTCCAATACGATTCAGTCAAGCAGAACACTTTCAAGTTCGGTTCTTTACTTTTTTAACGTAGGTATGTAAATATGTTCGTATGCATGTACACACATCCGTTTGGTAACAAATCAAGCAACTCTTCAACCCCATTTCTGTTTAGCATTTGTTTCAATTTCCACATTATAAAAGTAAAATTAACAAAAAAAAAACTCTTTCCTCTTATTACAGGATTCCCCTTCGCTGCTGGACTTCGTACTGGATATCCGGTTCTGCCGAACCAGTTCGGGTAAGTGCCTTATTTCACTACTTTTGTGTTATCGATACCACCTTTGTTATATCCGTTTTTTACACTTTCAAAACAAGTTTAATTTGCATACAAATGACAGAGATAAAGTGAAATAAAATTTTCTAGTTAAATTTAATGTTGGAAAAGTTAACGGAAGCTCAGATGCAATATTGACGCTTTAAGTAAAAAAAAAGAAAAGAAAAGAAAAAAAAGATTTGTTTTGAGTATTTCTGGCCCTTATTATATAATATTATGTACAAACATAGAACAGATTAGAAAGAAGGCTTCGTACTACATATAAGCTGATATCTGGCGTGTAAAGTGTGTAATTTTTTATTGACGTTCACGAATAGCTCGAGTTTGGTTGGATAATAATAGTGTTAGAAGAGTGTTGTTTTAAAAACATCTTTTCTAAAATAATATTACAGACGAACTAAGTGCGTTCAGAATTAGGAAAGAAATTCGGAGACATAGAAAACCAAGTTAATCTAAAAACTTAAACTAAAAATAAAAAAAGTAAAAACAGAGTACATTATAATAACTACTAGAAATTAAGTAAGATCAAATAATAGAAAAGAGGTAATGTTCACAAGAAATGTAAAACAATTAAAAAGAATCATTAGATAAGTAAATAAGTAAATATGCATACATAAAAATCTAAAATACATTATTGACTATGTAAGGAAGTGACTCTGGTAAGCAGTAAGTAAGCAGTCTTCTGAATGTGCCGAGTGAGCCCGCCCACTGCAGATTATGGGGCAAACCGTTCCAGAGTCTAATGGCATGAACAATAAAAGATCCTGCAAATAAAGTTGTGTAAATTTTCGGCAGTCGAAATTTATTATTTGTGTTCAAAGGCGAAATCATAATGCACAAATATAACTGTTTTGATTCGGACATTCATCAAGTGTTAAGAAATAAAATGCTTATACGCTAAATCCTATGAGAGTGTTCATAGACACCTCGAGGTATCTCGCTGGAAAATGACTTTTGTAATTTTTTTTGCGAAGTGATATATTCTTATTGGTTCTTTCTTTGAAATAATCAAAGGTTCCTTTACTAATTTTCATATAATGGAAGAATATATCAGGATCAGTACGTAACTCTCACATAGTTCATGAAATCCCCCAAATTCAGATCGTATCCTTTTTATAGGATCATAAGCAAACTACTTATATATTTAAATAGTGCCAAATAGTTACCGTACTTGTCAAACACATTATTTCTTCTTCAGAATCTGACGAAACTGAACGTGTTGTTGTGAACATTACACCTCGCGATCTATCTTCGTCTCGCCTCGCTCAACTTTTGATGAATCCTCGCACGGCCTTGACTCGCTACGTTCTGCACATACTCTAATGCATCTTTGTTCTATTTCCGCTATCTTCAACTATCTTCATTATTTTCCAAATTTGGTAAACCTTTTTCTTTAAAATATCTATTTTGTACGGTAACGATGATTCCTACTTGTCTAATGAACTCAAAAAATATATTTCCCTAAATCATTTTCCGGTAGGTACCAGTCCTTGTTCATTCTTCTCTCCACAAAAAAGAATAGTTCAGGTGCAATGCTGGTAGTACAAACATGAATTAAATATCATAATATTCAATCTAATAGGTTTTTACATTTCAATGCAATAGTTGCAGGAGTTGTCCGATTTAATCCGTTTTTAAAAGCTCACCTGAAATTGTAACGTAATCGTGTCCAACATCGTAGTTTTTGTATGGTAAACCTACGAAAGACTTGTGCAATTCGACCCACTTTCGAACTTATGTAGAATTACAATTTCCATACTAAAGTTGTGCAGAAAATTTCAGTTTGTTTACGCGTTTTCAAATACTAACCAAATACATATTGAAATACGACATTTGTGTATAATATTAGTAATCATACGAAAGAGTTTCCCGATTCCGTCCAAATTTTAATAAGATGATCTAATATTTTAAATTATGCATTCTATTAGCAGATTCGAATTTATATTTTATCCAAATTAAATCGTTTGATTTTTACGATTTTAAATGAAAAATAATTTTCTTAAAATATTATTTTCAAGTAATGGTGAATGTCTCTGTCAGGTGAGGATAAAAGTGAAAAATGTTGCATCGGTTCCTTATTTATATTGCGTCAGAGCAATGGTAATTTAATTACTCCTTAATTATTAGAAAATTATTATTGTGTTTTCGAGTATTTGAAGAGCTCAAGGTGCTGAGCTGACATTATTTTTCTATCATATACGATATATTTTTAGAGAGCCGTTGTTCTGTGGACGGATAAAAAGATGAGTTGGGTTTGCATATTTTGCGTAATTCCGATGTTTATATTCAGATCAAGTTAAAATTGTCTATTGCTGCTTATTTCAATATTCATACCTAACCTATTTATGTCAAGTCCGTAAACGTCGTTACCGCGTGTACATTTTTGAGGAGTCTTTAAAGCGTTTTCAACAATATTTAAATTGACATTAAAAACCAAAAATTTTCTATGGCAACACTACGATCGTGTTGCCAATTCGAAGCTATAATTACTAATTAGCTTGTACAGTACAAAATTACAAGTCTATTTCTAAACTACGTCCAAATTGAAGCTTTCGCATGGAAACACTATGAAGGACGGATTTTGATCTTAATTTTTTCATAAATTTAATATGTACAAAGAGAAGACGGAAGGACAAAAAAATGGAGAGCTTAGTTTTGTGCTCTACTGTACTTAAACACAGCGGATTTGTGTTGGATTTAGGTGGAAATGATAACATGTAATATCCAAATCTGAACTAGATTCTTTCCGGCGTAAAGCTCTAACCGAAATTGTGTCTGCGTTTTCCGCATTCGACGGTAGTCGTATATGGAATAAGAAGCTCCGTAAAATATTTATAACACTTAATGTGACCATACATATATTCGATGAGCATAGTTGGAAAGGACAACCATTCAAATCTATTTCGGTTTGCCTTTGTTTTAACTTAAATAGTTGGACAAAGCATTACCTTCCAAATCTCTACGCCCTTCAAATTCTGCATGATTTCCCATATTTCGACCGCCGATATTGCAATCTCCTTTAGAAAACGGTTGACCAACTTCAAATGACCGTGAAGTATATGTCAACATCTTTTGGTCCTCACCCATGGCTGGCGAGTGGTGACCCTATTACGATTCTTCGAAGGCCTTATGCAGAAATGACTGAAACTGTTTTTCAAGTTTCTTTTTTGCTACAAGTGATTTTAGTATTATCTGTATGCCCATGTTTATAACAAATATGTTCGTTTCCACAGGATGAAGTTGTTGCTTTTAGGAATCAAATTCATATAATCGGAGAGATTAAAAAAAAAAAACTCCTTGGAATCAACATTGTAGTCTTCTTTAAAAATAACGTTGTTATAAACTTATGCTTTGCTGTTATCTTAAATCATATTAAATTTTTTTCCCATTATATGCTTTGAAGGTACAGCCCGAGTGGCAGAACGAAATTGAAAAAAAAATTAGCCCCGACTTTTTATATTATTTTCTTTCATTATTTTGTTGAACTTTTCGATTCTTCCAATGTAACAGAGCAGTTTGCTGTATTACAAAATCGTTGTCTGTTGTTAAAAGAAGAAATATGTATCTGATTACTTTCCCTAGATAACATATCTCTTTGATTTGACATCTAAATAATTAGACCATGTTTTCATTCTAATTAACAAAATTACTATTCCTCACAATGATTTTTCTTAATTAATTGCTCAAAATCACACTTAAATTTCAAAAGTCTTTCAAAGTAATCTTCACATATAACAAATAGGTAGGCTTCCAAAAAATTTCCCTTTCGTCTTCTAAAAATCCAAATCTTAAAAAGCGGTATAATATTGAACACACGTCAAATAATTCTCTTACTTCTCTACATTTTTTGGGTGGGTGGATTAAGAAAAATTACGAAAATCATTAAAACCAAAAGCGATTTAATCAAATAATCACGCGGCTAAGTTTTCAGCCAACTCAACTAAAATATCAATTTTGAAATTAATTGGAACGTGAAATGGTTTCATCTTGGCTTCTGACCAAGTTGACATTTTCTGTTAAAAACTAAAATCAAAAATAGAACTATAAAATATAATTTTAATATTCTTACTCATAGTGAAAACATTTATAAATATAAATTTATATTAAACGAATTCGAAGATAACTTCGTATTTGGGAAGTAAGCGAAGTTCTATCAGTTTTTTTTTTTAATAAAGAGAGTCGCTCCGGTCGTAAGTGAGCAATGACCTTTTCACAAGATTTCAAACAAAATTATGTCGGCGCATGGTTAGTGGATATCTACCAAAATACATTGGTTTCTTTGTTAAATTCAATTTTATTGTAAAAGTACTGTTATTATTGGGCGCTCTCGACTATAGAGCAAAGTTGCGAATAATTGATGAATTGAGCCATTCAGAGTCAGTTGCTCTTGGCGTAACTAATCAACACGAGCACTTTCTTAAGTATATTTTACTGCCAATAGAGGTGCTTGCGTTCTGTATTAATGAAATATAACTTTTGCCACAGCTGGCTTAGCTCAGGATCTAATCTAAAAATTATTGAACTCAGGTTTTCTTTGACTTTTCATTTACCTGGCCCTTGTGTATTCATCTTTATGTATATGTATGTGCAGCTGGAGATATTTTCTATATGTCTTGTCAGTGACTATTTCCCTTTGGTTTTACGCTACATCCTACGATAGTGCATTGAAGATGACTTCTAGGAGATATAAGGGTAATCACCCTCAACGTCGTTTGGAAATCAGGACAGGGTAAAGATATTGCCTTCATATTTCATGAATCAACCTATAACTTTTGAGCGATGTATCATATGATGATATTATCTTTTTTAGATGGATAGATCCAAGTATATGCTCTTTCTCCCTCCTCAATATCTGCTAGATATGCTTAAGGATAAGTGCAATAAAAACGCGAAAACGGTTGCATTTCGGGTACAGAGTATGATACATGCTTTGGATTTCTTAAGTCCGATATGAATTTAGTAGTAGTTTGGTTCCTTTGGGTTATCGTGTTTGTTCTCGAAGTTTGAGCCAGAAATTACGATTTACTCGCAAATCATTTTCGAAACACAATGTTTGCAGGGATACGTTAAAGTAAACATATATTGTAGTTAACATTTTTATTATTGCTTTTGGATGAGAATTAATATTAAATCATTGAAAATATGTCAACAAAAATTGTATGTAGATTTTGTTTTTAATTTAACTTTCAAAAGAATAAATTTGTATCCAGCCCTATATTTACAACTCATAGGACTGGGCGCTGGCTCAGTCACTTCCTGCAAACAGAAAAGATTATGGGTGTGATTAAACACTCAGTGGGTTGTGTGTTTTAGCTACAATTACTAAACAAAACATACTCTAATGCTAACGAGATACGTAAGTATTAGCAGCAATCTAGCAAAGAACTCCTTGCGTCGTTACACACCTGATCCAGTAGAAGGACAAATAGCCCCTCTTTCTCCACCACATTGGCAGATATACGAATATACGCTACAAAATGAATTGACTTTTGTGTATTGCGCGAACATACTAGCCTACCACACTCTCATTCGCATATCACTCTAACTCTATACACAATACTATATTAGACTATCTAAAATTCAACCAAACTAAACTAATTAATCAAAAATTTATTATAATAATATAATATAATAATAATAATATTTACTATCGCGACTATTTACAATAAAATCTTCGATGGTTGCACTCAAACTTATCATAGATCACACAAAAATCGTGAGTTGAGCCTCGTTAGGTACAAACAATTTCTACTTTAAATTCTTTTTAATTTTATGTCCGTACCGATGTGCTCTCAAGCAACGTTATCAACATCCAACAACCAAACAGAAATGAGTTTTGATTTTGCGATATCAGTACCATTGTCGTTTCTAGCATAAGTTAAGAAGTTATTTGCATATAATAAGTGTATCTTATAATTTTCTTGAGTGATTGAAAGTGTGAAAAAAAGAACTGTGGTCCCAAGACTGTCCC